>CM065747.1:20064675-20122175 GCA_033310375.1 Conus canariensis | reverse complement strand
TGATCTCTATGGGCAATAATTCAATTAATTACATCAACCGATAAAAAAGAGAAAAAAAAAAAAAATCAAAACGCGAAGAATATGGAACCAACCGAAACCGCTGTTCAAACTAACCACCCTAGCCCCAAAACAAAGGTGAGAGGGAGAAAGCTATCGTCAGGCCAATGTTGAAATTCGTGTTTACTTATGGGAAGATCCAATGGTTGAGGTTCACAACATGGCTTACTTTCATATGTCCTAACATGCACTGATTTACATGACTATATAAGCTTATGCCTTTTGTTTGGTCCTCCCCCTCCCTCTCTCTCTCTCTCCCTGTGTGTGTGTGTGTGTGTGTGTGTGTGTGTGTGTGTGTGTGTGTGTGGTGTGTGTGTGTGTGTGTGTGTCGTGCGTGCTGACAGAACTTTGTCCTTTGCGTGGTGACAGCCCTGAAATGACTCCTGCTGGTCGGCTGGACTACGACCAAATGCCAGCCACTGAGTCAACATCACAGACAGCTGATTCGGGGTTGTTTCCCCAAGCTATTCCAAGGTTCTGTGCTGACGGAGAAAAATAGATGCTGCCACATTTTGGTCGCCTACAACATCAGAGAGGACATGTTGCTAGTGCCAGGTGTGCAAAGATATTTTACACCTAACAGAGTAAATAACATAATGCCAGGCGTGCATCAGGTATTCTGCACTTCAAGGCGAAAGTAATATATTATAATATAACATAATATATTATAATATGATATACAATATGATATATGACATGATATGATATGATATATGATATGATATAATTAATTTAATATAATGCAAGGCGTGCATCGGGTGTCTTGCATTTTTCGGCGAAATTAACATAGTGTCAGGCGTGCACCGAATATCCTACACTTCACGGCGAAAGTAACTGTGTCAGGCGTGCACCGGATATCCTTCACTTCACGGCGAAAGTAACAGTGTCAGGCGTGCACCGGATATCCTACACTTCACGGCGAAAGTAACAGTGTCAGGGTGCACCGTGTATCCTACACTTTACGGCGAAAGTAACAGTGTCAGGGGTGCACCGTGTATCCTACACTTTACGGCGAAAGTAACAGTGTCAGGCGTGCATCGGATATCCTACACTTTACGGCGAAAGTAACAGTGTCAGGGTGCACTGTGTATCCTACACTTTACGGCGAATGAAACAGTGTCAGGCGTGCACCGGATATCCTACACTTCACGGCGAAAGTAACAGTGTCAGGGGTGCACCGTGTACCCTACACTTTACGGCGAATGAAACAGTGTCAGGCGTGCACCGGATATCCTACACTTCACGGCGAAAGTAACACAGTGTCAGGGGTGCACCGTGTACCCTACACTTTACGGCGAATGTAACAGTGTCAGGCGTGCACCGTGTATCCTACACTTTACGGCGAATGTAACAGTGTCAGGAGCCGTGTATCTACACTTTACGCGAGTGTAACACAGTGTCAGGGGCACCGTGTATCCTACACTTTACGGCGAATGTAACACAGTGTCAGAGGTGCACCTTCTACCTACACTTTACCGCGAATGTAACAGTGTCAGGCGTGCACCGAGTATCCTACACTCTACGGCGAATGTAACAGTGTCAGGCGTGCACCGGATATCCTTCACTTTACGGCGAAAGTAACAGTGTCAGGGGTGCACTGTGTGTCCTACACTTTACGGCGAATGTAACAGTGTCAGGCGTGCACCGTGTATCCTACACTTTACGGCGAATGTAACAGTGTCAGGGGTGCACCGTGTATCCTTCACTTTACGGCGAATGTAACAGTGTCAGGGGTGCACCTTGTATCCTACACTTACGGCGAATGTACAGTGTCAGGCGTGCACCGAGTATCCACACTCTACGGCGAATGTAACAGTGTCAGGCGTGCACCGATATCCTTCACTTACGGCGAAAGTAACAGTGTCAGGGTGCACTGTGTTCCTACACTTTACGGCGAATGTAACAGTGTCAGGCGTGCACCGTGTATCCTACACTTTACGGCGAATGTAACAGTGTCGGGGGAGCACCGTGTAACCTTCACTTTACGGCGAATGTAACAGTGTCAGGGGTGCACTGTGTATCCTACACTTTACGGCGAATGTAACAGTGTCGGGGGAGCATCGTGTATCCTTCACTTTACGGCGAATGAAACAGTGTCGGGGGAGCACAGTGTATCCTACACTTTACGGCGAATGAAACAGTGTCGGGGGAGCACCGTGTATCCTTCACTTTACGGCGAATGTAACTGTGTCGGGGAGCACCGTGTATCCTACACTTTACGGCGAATGTAACACAGTGTCAGGGGTGCACTGTGTATCCTTCACTTTACGGCGAATGTAACTGTGTCGGGGGAGCACCGTGTAACCTTCACTTTACGGCGAATGTAACACAGTGTCAGGGGTGCATCATGCATCCTACACTTTACGGCGAATGTAACAGTGTCAGGAGTGCACCTTGTATACTACACTTTACGGCGAATGTAACAGTGTCAGGGTGCACCGTGTATCCTTCACTTTACGGCGAATGTAACACAGTGTCAGGCGTGCACCGTGTACCCTACACTTTACGGCGAATGTAACAGTGTCAGACGTGCACCGTGTATCCTACACTTTACGGCGAATGTAACAGTGTCAGACGTGCACCGTGTATCCTACACTTTACGGCCAATGGAACACAGTGTCAGGGGTACACCTTGTACACTTTACGGTGAATGTAACAGTGTCGGGGGTGCACCGTGTATCCTACACTTTACGGCGAAAGTAACAGTGTCAGGCGTGCATCGAGTATCTTACACTTTACGGCGAATGTAACAGTGTCAGGGGGCACCGTGTATCTTACACTTTACGGCGAAAGTATCATAGTGTCAAGGTGTGCTTCGGGTCTTCAACGTCTTACAGAGAATGTAATAGTGTCAGGCGTGCACCGAGTATTACAGAGAAAGTAACAATGCCAGGCGTGGACTGGATATCCTACACCTTACGGAGAAAGTAACAATGTAATGGGTGCACCGGGTATCCTACACCTTACAGAGAAAGTAACAATGCCAGGCGTGCACTTGGTATCCTACACCTTACAGAGAAAGTAACAAATCCAGGCGTGCACCGGGTATCCTACACCTTACAGAGAAAGTAGCAATGCCGGGCATTCACCGGGTATCCTACACCTTACAGAGAAAGTAACAATTCTAGGCGTGGACTGGGTATCCTACACCTTACGACGAAAGTAACACGGTGCCATGTGCGCACGGATATCCTACACATCACGGATTAAGTAACATGTTGTAAGGAGTGCACGGATATCGTTTATCTTACGGCAAAAGTACCATGGGTATCAGTGCACATTTTCCGGCGAAAGAAAAATGGTGCTAGGGTGCACGGGATAACCTACATGTTACGCAGAACGTAACATGGTGCCAGGTGTGCACCGATAGCCTACACCTTACGGAGAAAGTAACATGATGCCAAATGTGAACCTATCTACTCGAAATAACAGTGCAGATAACGATATCCTACCCAATTAAATTGTCGGGTAAAGGATAATACAATATTGTGCCAGATACAAACGGATATCCTACACCCAAATAACAATATGCCAGTTATGAACGGATCTCCTACACCCAAAATAACAATATGCCAGTTATGAACGGATCTCCTACACCCAAAATAACAATATGCCAGTTATGAACGGATCTCCTACACCCAAAATAACAATATGCCAGTTATGGACGGATCTCCTACAACGAAAACAACATAGAACAACATATGAACAAATATCCTACACCGAAGATAACATGGTGCCAGATATGGACGGGTATCTTACACCGAAGATAACATGGTGCCAGATATGAACGGGTATCCTACACCGAAGATAACATGGTCCCAGATATGAACGGGTATCCTGCACCGAAAATAACACGGTGCTAGATGTGAACGGATATATCCTACACCGAGAACAACACGGTGCTAGATGTGAACGGATATATCCTACACCGAGAACAACACGGTGCCAGACGTGAACGGATATATCCTACACCGAGAACAACACGGTGCCAGATGTGAACGGATATATCCTACACCGAAAATAACACGGTGCTAGACGTGAACGGATATATCCTACACCGAGAACAACACGGTGCTAGACGTGAACGGATGTATCCTACACCGAGAACAACACGGTGCTAGATGTGAACGGATATATCCTACACCGAGAATAACACGGTGCCAGACGTGAACGGATGTATCCTACACCGAGAATAACACGGTGCTAGACGTGAACGGATATATCCTACACCGAGAACAACACGGTGCTAGATGTGAACGGATATATCCTACACCGAGAATAACACGGTGCCAGATGTGAACGGATATATCCTACACCGAGAATAACACGGTGCCAGATATGAACGGATATATCCTACACCGAGAATAACACGGTGCTAGATGTGAACGGATGTATCCTACACCGAGAATAACATGGTGCCTGGTTGGCCCGGGAGTGACGCACCGCGTTCGCTGTTTTGAAGTTCCGGCGTCGACATGAAAATGCTCACTTCCATTGCCCCTCTTAATGCGCCGTTCTCCTGCTCTCCCGTGCTCCACCTTCCCCGCCCACACCACACACACGCAGTCTGAAATAGTGGTTCTGATCTGTCACATTAGTTATGGTGCCTGAATGTACCTGTCCACACAACTAACTATAATAAGTAGATAGCCCTAATACGGCCAATGTACTTATCTCAACAACTATAAAAAGAAATGAAAAAATAATAAAGTTTATAAAAAAAAACCTTTTGGTGGTAGTAGAATCCGTTTGTGAGGAAACTGACGTTTCAAGCCTTTTTATAAACTTTATTATTTTTTCATTTTACAACGAATCCTTCAGTCAGCTTTTGTTTCTTCCTTGGTTATAAAAAGAAAAGTAGACAGACCTGAGTAGGCCAGTGCAACTATCCAAACAAGTATACACAGTGGACAGCCCTGATATCGCCAGCTGCAAGAAGGATGAATGACGACATCATGGGGAAGGAAATAACATGCAGCAGTATCAAGATTTTAAACAAAATAAGGATAAGGACATCATGAAAATGAAAAAAAAAAAAATGGATGAGGCCATGGGGAGAAACGAATGATCGATAAGAAAACCAAAAAACAAGGGAAAATGCATTAATTAAGAAACAAGATGGGTGTGGTCATCACGAGCATGGAAAGACAGATGATGACATCATGGGAAACGTAAGAAAGAAAAAGCTACACCCGAATGTGCCTCTTACCGAGAAAGTAACATACCAAGGATCGGTGTTGTGGACATCATAACAAGCAAAGATGGATGTGGACATCGTGAGAAAGGGCAGATGGAAGTAGACATCATGAGAAAGGGAAGATGCGTGCGGGCATTATGAGAAAAGAGAGATGGAAATGTTAAGATGGATGAGGACACAGTGAGAGAGGAAACGTGACAAGTTAACGTGATCAATGAGGAAATATTTCATTTTCCTGCCTTTGGAGAAAACAAGTCTGACAGGCCGATTTCGTTTTATTGAGCTATTTGTCATAGATCTGTAAATCTTGAATACTTTTGGTTTGACTGATGAATAGTTTTCCTTTAAACCAAGGAAAGAATCGATTACTAATCTTGTACTGAAATCGGCAAAGTGAGTTGCGAGGAATCGCTATCCACAAGCACACACGCACGTGCACGCACGCACGCACTCACGCGACATATACAACAAACACAACAGGGCACAAAACAGCATAATACAACACAGGAAACACAGGCACACGAACATACGCACGCGCGCGCGCGCAAACACACACACACACACACACACACACACACACACACACACACACACACACTCTTCCACCCCTGTTTGATATCACTAATGTCGACAAACGTTAAACTGAATAAGAAACGACAATAACAACCCCTCTCTCTCCCCACACACACACACACACACACACACACACACACACACACACACACACGAGTATTAACCTACCCACTGGGATAGTTGCCAATCGCTGGCAACACAGGCATGTGCCGACACTACGCAATAGTCACATTGGCTCGGATGTCACAGCAAGCTTGCCCCACTGCTTAGAAGTAGGCTGGCTACAAAACAGCCGCTTTCTCCAACCATGCAGTAGAACTATTCATGCAAGTTTCAGAAAACTACTTCGAATGTAAAGTAGTAAAGCACACGTGGATGAACGTAGACCACGCCCAACATCAATATCGACACAATAAGAAACGTCTGCGAAGACCACTGACGATAAACGTATTCATTTCGGGTGTCGAGGTGGTGGTGGTGGTGGTGGTGATTCTTCTTCTCTGTCTTGTTCCGACCGGCTGCGTCCGCATCCGGGTGTGCGCAAACAGATTGCTCAGAAAGCAGGCTGGACGATTGAAGCACGTGTAGCACGAAAAGAAATGACGGTGATTGCTCACCGATTTCTGACCGTCGCTCATAAGCTGGTTAACAAAGCCCTGTACCGCCTTGTCGTTGATACGCGAACGCAAGGATGTGTGTGTGTGTGTGTGTGTGTGTGTGTGTGAAGCGCATGCATGTTGTGTAAGTAAGAGAGACACAGAGAGAGAGTTTGCTCTGTTGTGTGTGTGTGTGTGTGTGTGTGTGTGAGTATCTGTGTGTGTGTGTGTGTGTGTGTGTGTGTGTGTGTGTGTGTGTGTGTGAGTGTGTGTGTGTGCATTCTATGCAGATAAAGCATCTCTTAAACACACGTATACATGCGCTCGCGCGCGCGGCCTTCACCGTAATATTTTCAAAGGGAAACAACATGTATGCACAACTGGGCAGAACACAAATGACTGACAACGGAAAATATGAGGGTATCCACACTATCTTAAAAAAAAAATTGATGTATGGTAAAAGAGAGTCCCTCACTCTCCCATCCTCGCTTTTATAAGTATTTGGGCACCTCCCCTTCCTCTCCCCTCCTCCCCCTACTTTCCCGCTTTTATGAAGATTTAGAAGATGAGTCCCTTCTTACCACCACACCCCCCCCCCCCCCCCCCCCCCCCGTTTCTTATGAAAATTAGAAGATGAAAATTCTCTTCACCCCACCCCATCCCTCCCTGGTTTTCATGACACTTTAGAAGATGAGTCCCTTTTTATCCCCCCCTCCCCCCCCCCTTCCCGGGCTTTTTAATGAAAAATTGGGAAAATGTGTCCCTCTTCCCCCTTCCGCCCCTCCCCCCTCCCCCCCCCCCCCCCCCCCCCCCCCCCCGCCACACACACACACACACTCCCATTTCCCCTGATGTTTTAAAATTTGGACGATAAACCCCCTCCTCCCCCCCCCCCCCCCCCCCCCCCCCCCCCCCCCCCCCCGCTTATATTCACACTTGGAGGACTCCTGTAACGTTTTTTTTTGTCGGTTACAGTCCTACCATTACAGGGAAAAGATCTCGACGTTAATAATTATCAAAGTATAGGTCACGCGTCATTATTGATGGTGCGGCGGTACGTGGTTGCTCAAACTGAACTTGCTAGATTTTATCATGAAGTTTTCTTCAATTGATGTTGATAATATCTTAGATGTGTTCGATGGGTCGTAGAGTTATGTGAGAATCACGTAGTGTCGATGGCATAGCTGCTTCTTACCATCTCTGCTGGACAGACGTCACACACAACCATTTTACTGAACTCTCTCTCTCTCTCTCTCTCTCTCTCTCTAATTCTGGAAATCACAGAGATATTTCGTGAGTGTTGGTGTAGATTGTATAGCTGTTTATTGTCTACTATATCTATGATAGACAGACGCAAAATAAACAACTGAACTATTCGTTTATTTATTTATTTATTTATTTATTGAGAGAGAGAGAGAGAGAGGGAGAGAGAGAGAGAGAGACAGACAGAGAGAGAGATAGACAGACACAGGGAGAGAGTTGTGTGTGTGTGTGTGTGTGTGTGTGTGTGTGTGTGTGAGAGAGAGAGAGAGAGAGAGAGAGAGAGAGAGAGAGAGAGAGAGAGAGAGAGAGAGAAGTGGAAGATACTCTTACAGAATTTGTCGAAGGCTGGCACACAGTTTATACAGAGAGAAGAAACTTCAGCAGTGATGCCCAAGGTGGGGGGGGGGGGGGGGGGGGGGGGGGGGGGGGGGGGGGGGGGGGGGGGGGGGGGGGGGATGGGGAAGAAAGTATACAGTCTGGTCACTCAGTTGTTAGTCAGTCAACGTTTGACCTCTCTCTCTCTCTCTCTCTCTCTCTCTCTCTCCTCTCTCTTCTCTCTCTCTCTCTCTTTAATCATATGAAGATGATTCATTCACAGATTATCATCCAGCAGGGCTGCTTGACGAGCCGGACTTCAGTCTAGGCGACATCAGTGTCCTGCACTAGGCCGGTCCCTTCCTTCTAAACCCTCATTCAACGGTGACCAGTTGACCAGCCTGTGGTGTAACCACAGGGCAAGTGACCAACTGATAGATGACGTAGCCTGATCGATGGATGAACTGACTGATAGGTGACGTAGCCTGATCGATGGATGAACTGACTGATAGATGACGTAGCCTGATCGATGGATGAGGCTCGATACTAGCTGATGATGATAAGAATGACGTAGCCTGATCGATGGATGAATGACGAAGATGACTAGCTGATCGATGGATGAGTGACAGAAATGACGTAGCCTAATCGATGGATGACGATAAGATGACGTAGCCTGATCGATGGATGAACGACTGACAGATGACGTAGCCTGATCGATGGATGATGACTGATAGATGACGTAGCCTGATCGATGGATGAGGTGACAGATACAGATGACGTAGCCTGATCGATGGATGAGGTGACAGATATGAATGACGTAGCCTGATCGATGGATGAACTGACTGACAGATGACGTAGCCTGATCGATAGATGAGATGACAGATAGATGACGTAGCTGATCGAGGATGAGTGACAGATATAAATGACGTAGCCTGATCATGGATGAGGTGACAGATAAAATGACGTAGCCTGATCGATGGATGATATGACTGACAGATGACGTAGCCTGATCGATAGATGAGATGACAGATACAGATGACGTAGCCTGATCGATGGATGAGATGACTGATAATGACGTAGCCTGATCGAATGGATGAGTGACAGACTGATAGATGACGTAGCCTGATCGATGGATGAACTGACGATAGATGACGTAGCCTGATCGATGGATGAGATGACAGATACAGATGACGTAGCCTGATCGATGGATGACTGACTATAGATGACGTAGCCTGATCGATGGATGAGATGACTAGATAGATGACGTAGCCTGATCGATGGATGAGATGACGATACAGATGACGTAGCCTGATCGATGGATGAGATGACAGATACAGATGACGTAGCCTGATCGATGGATGAGATGACGATTATAGATGACGTAGCCTGATCGATGGATGAGATGACAGATAAAATGACGTAGCCTGATCGATGGATGAGATGACAGATAAGATGACGTAGCCTGATCGATGGATGAGATGACAGATATAAATGACGTAGCCTGATCGATGGATGAGATGACAGATATAAATGACGTAGCCTGATCGATGGATGAGATGACAGATATAAATGACGTAGCCTGATCGATGGATGAGATGACAGTATAAATGACGTAGCCTGATCGATGGATGAGAGTGACAGATACAGATGACGTAGCCTGATCGATGGATGAACTGACTGATATAATGACGTAGCCTGATCGATGGATGAGGTGACAGATATAAATGACGTAGCCTGATCGATGGATGAACTGACTGATAGATGACGTAGCCTGATCGATGGATGAGATGACAGATAAGATGACGTAGCCTGATCGATGGATGAGGTGACAGATACAGATGACGTAGCCTGATCGATGGATGAGGTGACAGATAAATGACGTAGCCTGATCGATGGATGAATGACGATACAGATGACGTAGCCTGATCGATGGATGAGATGACAGATACAGATGACGTAGCCTGAATCGATGGATGAGGTGACAGATATAAATGACGTAGCCTGATCGATGGATGAATGACAGATAAGATGACGTAGCCTGATCGATGGATGATGTGACTGATAAGATGACGTAGCCTGATCGATGGATGAACTGACTGATGACGTAGCCTGATCGATGGATGTACTGACTGATAGATGACGTAGCCTGATCGATGGATGAACCGACTGATAGATGACGTAGCCTGATCGATGGATGAGGTGACAGATACAGATGACGTAGCCTGATCGATGGATGTGCACTGACTTATAGATGATGTAGCATGATACGATGGATGAGATGACAGATATAAATGACGTAGCCTGATCGATGGATGAGATGACAGATACAGATGACGTAGCCTGATCGATGGATGAGATGACAGATATAAATGACGTAGCCTGATCGATGGATGAGATGACAGATACAGATGACGTAGCCTGATCGATGGATGAGATTGGAGACAGATATAAATGACGTAGCCTGATCGATGGATGAGATGACAGATATAAATGACGTAGCCTGATCGATGGATGAGATGACAGATATAAATGACGTAGCCTGATCGATGGATGAGATGACAGATATAAATGACGTAGCCTGATCGATGGATGAGATGACAGATATAAATGACGTAGCCTGATCGATGGATGAGATGAAATAAATGACGTACCTGATCGATGGATGAGATGACAGATATAAATGACGTAGCCTGATCGATGGATGAGGTGACAGATACAGATGACGTAGCCTGATCGATGGATGAACTGACTGATAGATGACGTAGCCTGATCGATGGATGAGGTGACAGATATAAATGACGTAGCCTGATCGATGGATGAACTGACTGATAGATGACGTAGCCTGATCGATGGATGAACTGACTGATAGATGACGTAGCCTGATCGATGGATAAGGTGACAGATACAGATGACGTAGCCTGATCGGTGGATGAGGTGACAGATACAGTTGACGTAGCCTGATCGGTGGATGAGATGACAGATACAGATGACGTAGCCTGATCGGTGGATGAGATGACAGATACAGATGACGTAGCCTAATCAATGGATGAGGTGACTGATATAAATGACGTAGCCTGATCGATGGATGAACTGACTGATAGATGACGTAGCCTGTCGATGGATGAACTGGCTGATAGATGACGTAGCCTGATCGATGGATGAACTGACTGATAGATGGCGTAGCCTGATCGATGGATGAACTGGCTGATAGATGACGTAGCCTGATCGATGGATGAACTGGCTGACAGATGGCGTAGCCTGATCGATGGATGAGGTGACAGATCCAGATGACGTAGCCTGATCGATGGATGAACTGGCTGATAGATGACGTAGCCTGATCGATGGATGAACTGGCTGATAGATGACGTAGCCTGATCGATGGATGAACTGGCTGATAGATGACGTAGCCTGATCGATGAATGAGAGGACTGACCTACCAACACGGCATAGTAGATGGCGAAGACGCTGACGGGCCAGCAGCAGAATAAAGCGCCGAAGACAACGGACGCTAGCCTTTGGTCCCTGACACGACGGCGTTTGGGGAGCCCCGCCTGGATCTAAAGTGGACATACACACAGGCATGCACGCACGCACGCACGCACACACACACACGCACTCAAACATACCTTTGCACACACACACACACACACACACACACACACACACACACACGCACGCACGCACACCGTACGCACGCACACACGCACGCGCGCACACGCACACACACACACACACGCTTGCTTGCACTCACGTACCCACGCACGCACACACACACCCCACGCAAGCACACACATGCACGCACGCGCGCGCGCGCGCGCGCCACACACACACACACACACACACACACACACACACACGTGCACGCGTGCGCACGCATGCACGCGAGCGCGGGCACACACACACACACACACACACACACACACACACACACACACACACACACACACACACACAAACACACACACATGCACGCACGCACGTACACATGAATAGATACACACAGGCGCGCGCCAGCGCTTCAAACCATTGGACAATAATAATAATAATAATAGTAATAATAATAATGATAATAGTAATAACGATAATGATGATAATGATGATGATGATGATGATGATGATGATAATAATAATAGTAGTAGTAGTAGTCGTAGTAATAATACTAATAATAACAACGAGAAGAATATAATAACAATGATAATAATAATGATAATTATGATAGTAGTAGTAGTAGTAGTAGTAGTAGTAGTAGTAGTAGTAGTAGTAGTAATACTAATAATAACAACGAGAAGAATATAATAACAATGATAATAATAATGATAATTATGATAGTAGTAGTAGTAGTAGTAGTAGTAGTAGCAGCAGCAGCAGCAAGAAAAAGAAGAATATAATAACAATGATAATAATAATGATGCTTATTATGATAGTAGTAGTAGTAGTAGTAGTAGTAGTAGTAGTAGTTATACTGGTGATGATGATATTAATGATAGTAATAATAATAATAATAATAATAATAATAATATTGATGATGATGATGATGATGACGACGACGACGACGACGACGATGATGGTGATGATGATGATGATGATGAACAATTCATATTAAAGATCATGATAATAATGATAATAGAATTTCGGGAAGCAACAGCTTCACCAGTGACTTTATATCTTCCTGGAAACAAATCCGATTGTTTGTGAAATGCGGAATTGTAAAGAAATATCTGACTCAGAAAGGAGTTAGCCTTTAGTTTGTGACCTTAACCAGATAAAGCTAAAGAACGCATTAAAAACTTCAGATCCATCAATAATGTTAGCCTTTAGGTTGTAACCCTTAATCAGATAAATCTAAAGAAGACATTACAAACTTTATATCCATCAATAAATATATGTTGTATGTAAAACTAAATTAGTATTTATGACAGCTAGAATTTAAAACAAACTAACTAAAAAACTAAGTAACTAACCACAACGAACAAAACACTAGTCCTGATTGTCTCATCAACGAATATCAAAAGGCTGTAGGCCTATATCCCGAAGACACTTTGGAGACAACATTTATTTAAGTCGTATATCGTGTGGTGAACTGTTCAAATAAACAGAAGTTGCCAATGTCTGTGTTATGTTCTCCTGAAACTGTTGATAAGAAGTTGATGTTGGAATTAGACCTACTTGGTGTGTGTGTGTGGTGTGTGTGTGTGTGTGTGTGTTGTGTGTGAGAGAGAGAGAGAGAGAGAGAGAGAGAGAGAGAGAGAGAGAGAGATTAAACAGAAATCAAGTCTCTCTAAAATCTTGGTTGAAACATTATTTTGCATGTATTTAGTTCAAAACATTCTATTGAATAAACAAGAAAGAGTGCGTTTGTAAAAATGCGTATAATGTCGGATATTTTTGCCAACGAAGATGGCAGTTCCTCCAAGCATTACACCTTAATCTCACACATCCACTCCCACACCCAGGCGAGATTGACTTATTTGTCTCATGCAGAAGATAAAAGCCGACTCTAGATAGACGTGTACAAATTTTGTTCTGTTAGCAGGACAAAATTCAGAGGTTCCCAAGGCAAGAAAAAGATACAACCGAAGGTGCTAGTGGGATCCAAAGAAGTGCTTTCCTCAACTGCCGAACAAACCAGCTGGGAGCAATCCTGCACTACCCTGGGAAGCCTGCGTTGTGTTCCCATTGGGTGCCATTGTATCAGTCACATCCGGTGGCCACTATACAATGGCATCTGCCTGGGAGCAGTTGTGTCCCTTGACGTCTTAATGGGGGGAAACCCTGTGCGTGCCTGCACCCTCCGTGAACGCAGCGCTAGCTTCCAAGGGTGGTGCAGGACTACTCCTAGTTAAGGGCAGTATTTCTGTGGGTCCCGCTCACACCTTTGGGTGCATCTGTTTCTCCTCGGCTCTAGAGAGACGTGAACAAATGGTTCTGTTAGCAGGACAAAATTCAGGTTCCCGTATGCTTCTGTGAAGGGTTTAGTTGTCATACTTTTACGCCCTCTTTTTCGATGATAGAAAACGTGAGGCGCTACCCATAGCTACCACAGTCACATCCCGTGGAAAGGCACCCTGTTGGTCCGATACAATGGTCACCATCGTCGACACGGGGGGACCCGACGTACGTGCCGACGACGCCGGACCTGTAACCGGGTAAGCTGGCGCGGGACCAGGAGCCGAATAGACCGGTGGCTGGACGGTGGGATACTGGTAGTAGTAGACCCCGCCCTGCCCTTGCGTCACCAAAGGACTGAAGGCCCCGTTGGGGTAGGGAGGAGGCGATTCTTGGGGAGCGTTCTCTGGAGACATCCTGCTTCTCCTTCTTCTTCTCCTCCTCTTCACGGGGCGACAATGTCTTCAAGAATGCAGACCAGTCTGGGAATGTTGTCCTAGAGAGAGAGAGAGAGAGAGAGAGAGAGAGAGAGAGAGAGAGAGAGAGAGGAAGCCGGATCAATTGCGTTAGAGGCGTGCTCAGTGGGGGAAGGGAAAACGTGCCAAAAGAATGCAGATTTTATCAGCAAAGGACGAACACAAGAGAGAGAGAGAGAGAAGAGAGAGAGAGAAAAGGAAGAGAGAGAGAGAGAGAGAGGAGGCCGGATCAGTTGCGTGAGAGAGGCGTGCCCAGTGGGGGAAGGGAAAACGTGCCCCCCCCCCAAAAAAAAAAAAAAAAAAATGCCGATTTTACCAGCAAGAGACACAAACACAGGGCGGAGAGGAGAGAGAGAGAGAGAGAGAGAGAGAGAGAGAGAGAGGGCGAGAGGGGGGGGGGGGTCTGGAAATCCCGTGTCCTCCCCATCTCCCCTATCCCCCGTGCATGTCCACACTCTACCTCTAGTCCGCCTCCCCCTCCCTCCACCCCGTTTCATTCGGTTCTGTTTAGTTTGGGGACACGTTACTCAAAGCCTACTTAGGCTGTGGGTTTAATGGACCCTTACCTGGCCGTGCGCCGCCCGTTCAGGACAAAAACAACAACAAAAAAACCCCTGCTCCGGAGCATCTCTTCTCCGACGGCCAAAGCCGTGCATAGTGCACCCGGTGTAACAGCCCGTTCTTACGCCCCTCTGGAACTTACCCCAGGGTAAGTCTGGGCTAGCCTGCTTTTACCCCCGGGGGTCATTCTAGGACTAGCTAGAACTTACCCCCCCCCCCCCCCTAGTTGGAACTTACCCCCGCGGGGGTAAGTTTGGGCTAGCCTGGATTCCCCCCTCCCCCCACCCCCCAAAGGGTCAGTCTAGGACTATTTGGAATCTTCCTCCACCCCACCCCACCCTTCAAACAAGAGAGGGTTATTCAGGGTTTTCCTCTGCCTTTTCCCAACACGCACACCCGCCTTTAAAAAAATGGTGTTAGCCTGCATATTTACCCCTCCTCTCCCACTTCCTATATACAGTCAGTTGGTTTAGACAAAGTGTAGTTCTAGACTCTTCTCAATAGATGGACACTATTACAGTGTCAGTGTCACTGACCATTGGTCACTTTAATGTATATTAAAGATTTTAACTATTTTTACAGCTAATTAGTGTCTTCTGAGTGCCTTGTGTACCTTGTACAATGTAGATGACTGGGAGGGGTCAGTTCCAACTAGGGGGGGGGGGGGGGGGTAAGTTCCAGCTAGTCCTGGAATGATCCCGGGGGTAAAAGTAGGCTGGCCCAGACTTACCCCGGGGTAAGTTCCAGAGGGGGGAGGGGGGGGGGGTAAGAATGGGCTGTTACACCCGCCCGACCCGTGTGATGAGAGCCATGATTTTGCCAGTCGTGCAAACCGTACTCTCCCTGGCCGTACAGGTGAAGGGACCGAACTCTTCCTCTGATTTTTTTTTTTCCCTTTGTTTTTTTTACACTTGTTACCTTTCTTCCGAACATGGACGACGAAAATCTCATCGCTGCCGTGAGGCTCAGATCATTCATTTATTTATACAAAAAGTGACAAGAATCATGCCAACAGAGATATCCTCTCCTCTGCTGCTTGGAACAACACAGCACTAGAAGTGGGAGAAACTGGTAAGTAATCAAAATGTTATCTTCGTTTTTCACCAAATGAACAAAGTTACAATCTTCAACTTTAGATCTAATACTATGCATATCAAATAATTAAAACAAAAAGTTCCAGTCACTGATATATTTTCTGTAGAAACTTAGAAACATCCACATTGATTCAAAAGTCCTTGAAGACTTTTTCTCACTGTTGTACTCAATCCATTTTGACATTTTCTTTTACTTTTTAAAAATAAGAATCTTTTAGACAGATTGGTAAATGTGTGCAGTAAGATAGTGTGAGACCGGTAAATCGAACTGCACTCTATGAACGTTGTGTGAGAGTGAAAACAAGAAAGATGGCCATTTTTTCACATCGCGTGTTAAAGAAAATAAAGTGATGCAGCCGGCTCCGTCCAGGTCTACTATGCACGCTTCCAAGGACCTGGACAACCGGATGGGGCACGTCCTTGTAATACACGGCCGGGTCCGGGTCCACTATAGCTATGCATATTGTCTCAAACTGGGTCCTACCTTCCCTTTGAAAGTCAAAAGAGCTCCTTTCTGTACATATTACAATCTAAACAGCTGGATTATAGTTTATACCCAATGTGTGTGTGCTTCTTTGGCACTAGTTAAATATTTAGATCTAGAGTGTTTTCTCATCAATTTCCTGATCGTGTCTGACAAAACGAGAAACAGAGGGAAAGTCTGAATTGAATGACCCCTAAGTTTGGGATAAGCCACCCCTTCAACCCCCTCTCCCCGCCACCAGTTTTGAAATGCCTACGCAGCACATACGTATCTACACACACACACACACACACACACACACACATACACACACACACACACACACACACACACACATGCGCGCGCACGCGCGCACGCACGCACACGCACGCACGCACTCACACGCATTCTCGTTGATTGAAAAAAAAAATCTCACCTCAGAGCTGCTGTTCTTTCTTGGGAGGTGCAAAGTTGGAGCTGATGACGATATTAATAATGACGTCATGAACGTCACGGCCAGGTATTGTTCTTTTTTTTTCTTTTCTTTTTTTTTTTCTTCTTTGAAAGCACTGGGACGCAGTGGTCACCGTCAACTTGTGGGCCAAGAGATAGCGGGGTTCAATTTAGAGGCGTAGTGTTCATGAAGGTTTTTTTTTTTTTTTTTTTTTTTTTTTTCTTTTTCTTTTTTCCGGCCCCATCCACCTTGTGTTCATGTCTTTGTGGGCTCAGACTGGAAGCCGGCTGTGCACAGGTCCAATTTTGTAAGTTTCCCCCCCCCCCCCCCCCCCCCCCCCCCCCCCTCTACGTGTGTCACCTGCAATTTTTGCGCGCCAACATCGTGCGTACCCAGCGACCCACGCTTTTTGTAAAGGAATAAAGCTTTTCCGTATGTCGTGGGTCTCCAGAGACCCATGATTTTATGAATAAAGCCTTGCAGTACATAATGGGTTCTTTGGGACCCATGATTTTTTGTAAAGGACGAAAGTTTTGCCCTATGTTGTGTGTACCTTGGGACCCATGATTTTTTGTAAAGGACGAAAGCTTTGCCTGTGCCGTGTGTACCTTGGGACCCATGATTTTTTTTAAAGGACGAAAGCTTTGCATTGTGTCGTGTGTATCTTGGGACCCATGATTTTTTGTAAAGGACAAAAGCTTTGCCTGTGTCGTGTGTACCTGGGGACCCATGATTTTTTTAAAGGACGAAAGCTTTGCCTGTGTCGTGTGTACCTTGGGACCCATGGTTTTTAGTAAAGGACGAAAGCTTTGCAGTGTCGATGTGTACCTGGGACCCATGATTTTTTTGTAAAGGACGAAAGCTTTGCCTGTGTCGTGTGTACCTTGGGACCCATGCTTTTTGTCAAGGACAAAAGCTTTGCCTGTGTTTGTGTACCTTGGGACCCATGATTTTTTGTCAAGGACGAAAGCTTTGCCCTATGTCGTGTGTACCTTGGGACCCATGGTTTTTGTAAAGGACGAAAGCTTTGCCTGTGTTTTGTGTACCTTGGGACCCATGCTTTTTTGTTAAAGCCTTAACTGAAATTCAGAAGATTTGAACATCATGTTCTATTTCTGTATCTTCACCCCAAGAATTTTGTTTCAAAAGACGAATGTAGTGAGTCGCCAAAACCTAACTCGTATCAAATGAATTATGACTTGGGGACAGCAAGACTGACTCAATTATCAAAGACAAATTGATGGCATTTGTTCTCAGCTATGTCGTGTGTATGACGAAGGTTAATGGGTGCATCTCCGTGAGTCGCTCAAATTTCCTGACGAACGTTGCAGGTGTCTGTTTCTCACGGGTCTGGTTGACGCCGGGGCATGCCATGAAAAGAGTGGAAAAGTACAGACCTACATTTGAAATAGAACTCCATAGCATTATCCCTAACTTCATTACTCACAATAGAACAGGTCTAAAATGGTGTGGCACTTCATTCTTATGGTGACATGCTGTACCGGCAGGTCACATATTCATACGTTTATATATCCACTGTGAAACAAACTGTAGCCCAACGTGAATGCAGTTTTTGCAGTCAGGTCTGCCTGGTCACTTTGGGTGATAAAGTTGTATTATCATTGTCATTATTATTGATACTATTACCATTATTTTCATTGTTAATACAATTATCATTATCATGAGTAGTTATGTAGCGCTTATCCTCGTTTAAAGACCAAGCTATAAGCGCTTCACAACCCAAGCTCTCCTAAGCACAACAGGCTGCCTGCCTAAGTAGAGCCGACTGAAGAGCTTCATGCTGGCGCCTTCATTCTGTCGTTTTCCGCGTCATCCAGTCTGTCGATCCCTCATTTTTTGGTTCATTCAAATTTCATTCTTTAGGCGCATGCTGTGTGTATACATGTCATTCAAACCAACTGCCCTTTTCTTCCGAAAGATGGTGATGGGATTTTACGTGTAGGCAAAACGTTATGCTTGTCCTCACACTTAAAACCTCGGTCGAAGGACTTGTTAGGAAGTGCAGTCAAAACCGGGAAAAATGCCCCTACAGCGAAATGCTCTGGCAGAGATTTGGACCCACAAGCCTAGAATCACCAGGATGACCAGTCCAGCATTCTGCCAGCTGGGCCAACTGGCCTTACGGTGAACGAAGTAATGTACACAGATAATGGCGATCGCCAATGCCAACATCTTATTGCCAACGACGGTGCTCGTCTTGATAATGATAGCGAGACCTGGCACAAGATGGCGACAATTTTTTTTTTTTTTCCAGTGGACATGAATAAGCCTACGTGACGTGAAGGTACAGAATACATACCTCCAGGGTGGCAGTTTGTTCCGCATAATGTCGCCAACACTGGGAAGGTAAACTCGCAAAAGTGGACCATGGGGAGGGTCTATTTATGCATGCAGGTCAGTTACATACGTTGACAACCCAATGTGATCCTGTCAAAGTTCAGCCAGTTATTTAAGATCTGAAGGCAGTTTGAATATTTTGTTAAGAAATGGAGGCAGAGGACAGCGGGGAGTAATAAACAAGCATGTCTGAGTGTATGACTACGTCAGTGTGAGAGTACATACGACTATGCGTGTGTGTGTGTGTGTGTGTGTGTGTTATGTGCGTGCAAGTGCATGCATGTGTGTATGTGTGTGTAAGCATGCTTGTGCGCACATGTGCATGCGCACACATGCCCTGTGTAGGCATATTTGAGCTGTGCTGTCTTCCTTCCTTCCGATCAAATATCATGGCCATCTACAGTGTAACTTTTAAAATCTGACTTGCCTTTAAGGAAAATTAGGAAAACATGGATACATGAAATGAGGAAAGAAGAGTCCTTAATCCTTTCAACATACGCATTAAGCGCTCTTACGAGTGCATGCAAAGAGAGGAAAGAGAGAGAGTGAGAGACAGACAGTGTGTGTACTGTGAGTATAACATGAATTTTACACCAGTGAATACACACACACACACACACACATAAAGAGAGAGAGAGAGAGAGTGTACTGTGAGTATGATGTGAATTTAACTCCAGATCACAACACACACACAACACACACACAACACACACACACACACTGTCTCTTGGGAAAAAATAAAGGCATTTTATTTGGATTAATAGTTGCCATCAGTGCATTCTGACAGCTGCAACATTGCACATAAACATCAGAATCGAAGGATAACTTAATAATTAAGAAAGTTTTCACAAACAACGGCGTATGACTGAGCAGCACATACATATTTCAGAATATATAGCAAGACACGCAAAGACCATCTTAGATGGTGTAGACCTTGAAGAACTGTTTATTCCTGCCTCCATAATGGAAAAGAAGTTCATGGAATGCACCTGCAGGCACTGAAGCACCTTCTCATGCATGCACACGCTTGTGCACACACACACACACACACACACACACACACACACACACACACAAACACGCATGTACTTCTGTGCGTGCACACACACATGCACATACGTGCTCCTGCACACACACACACACACACACACACAGGTACCATGCTAACAACTTCATACACATACACAAGTATGAGCACCCATTTACATTAACTTTAAGAAAAAAATACATATGCATTCACATGCACAGATGCACATGCAAGGAAGCAAAAAAAATGCAGTACAGACACATGCATACAACCAGTATCATGACAAAAAGTAAACGGAAATGGAATTACATAAATCTTACACACACAAGCAAGTACATAACTATGTTAATGAAGTCACAAGATGTATTGCCATAAAATTTCTCTCCCTCTCCCCAACCCCCTCTCTCTGTCTTTCCTGCGCTCGTACACAAACAAGCTTGCACTTTTGCTTTCATGAGCTCATACACAGCTCATGGTATGCATTGTAAGGACCCGAACAGCCGAGTATACATATATCCACTGTAGGCCTAACACACACAGGCACACAAACACACATGTTCACACAAACACACATGTTCACACAGACACACACACGCACGCGCACACACACACACACATGAGCGTGTGCACATTTGTAAGCTTAAGAATATGGAAGACTTAAGAGACATCATATGGAGATTTTCCGTTAAAATCAAAGTCAAAGCTAAAACCACACTCCAAGGCAAAAAAACTCTTTCCCATCACAGTCATTAGCGAGTGTCACATACCTGGTCAACAACACTGTAGCACTGAGCCACACAGCAGAAACAATTTCTGGGTGGATCAGGCGTTCCCGGAGATGGGGGTAGGTAGGGGCACAGTCCCATTCTTCAAGATTATTAACCTAAGATAAATCTTAAATAAATGTTAGCGAACCGCCCAGAGAACGTGGACAAACGAGTCACAAGACGAAACACAACTAGTTTCGACCTCTTAGGTCTTCATCAGGTGAGACATTAACGAATAAAACAATGAAAATTCACTTAGCTTTGATCGCTTCAGATCACTTGGTAGGGTTCAGCGCAAGGAACCCTACCAAGTGATCTGAAGCGATCAAAGCTAAGTGAATTTTCATTGTTTTATTCGTTAATGTCTCACCTGATGAAGACCTAAGAGGTCGAAACTAGTTGTGTTTCGTCTTGTGACTCGTTTGTCCACGTTCTCTGGGCGGTTCGCTAACATTTATTTAAGATTTGTTTAGATTTCCGCCTGCAGTCCTCTCGCTTTGCAACTTAACCTAAGATGCCTAAACTGCTTGCAGAAGCCATTAGGGGGTGGGGGGGGGGGGGGGGGTAGGGGGAAATGACCACTATGGTGGAGGGAGTTGCAAAGGTGTCTGAATGATGGACAATGAGAGAAGGAAGGGGAACGAAAAGGCTCGGGGAGAGGAACAGCAGATGAGCGCATGGGGCAGGGTGGGGAAGGGGGTGGGAGGCAGGCAGGTACGTGAGCTATGAACATTGTGTAGCTGAACCACACCACTGATGACATGAGAAAATGGATCCATCCATGGACGAGTTGCAGCCGACCAGGTTCACTACACCCTTTTACTCGTTCTCTCCTGTCAAAACATTCCAACTGCCCATACCAGCTTTCTTAGGTCTGCTGATCTCACTGCAAGCATGGAGTGAACTTCAAGAAGATTCTAAACATCCTTCTTGTTACCACCCCTATCACATTATTATTATTATTATATTGGGTGTTTATATAGCGCCTATCCTCGGTCACAGACCAAGCTCTAAGCGCTTTACAATAAACACACTACCTCACTCACTCCACGGGCTGCCTACCCAGGTAGAGCCGGCCGAAGAGCAGCCTACTGGCGCTCATTCAGTCGTTTCCTGTACCATTCAAATATCAGTCACTCATTTTCATTTATCTCATTTATTCCTCCAGTTTCTCACATAGGATGCATGTGATGTTTATACGTGTCCTCCACTTCCAGCCACCGGTACACGATGGCACACGATAACAGTAGGCCCTAAGTGACAATTTTTGTGGCTTGGTAAGAAATAACAGGCGGCTATCTTCAATCTACATCAATTTTGCCAGGGTAGCGGGGAACCCCCTGCTCTTTTCGATTTTCAACTACCGTGGGCTCTTTAACTGTGCAGGGGGCCAGGAAGGCACACGGGTCCGACTCGCTTATAGTCCCCATCCGATGGACTTGACGTTCAGTTCGATTTGTCATTCAAACTGGGAAAGAAAGGGCGAGAAAGGCAGGGTTCGAACCCACGCACTTCTCACACGTTGGATTGGCAGGCGAACGTCTTAACCACTCTGCCACCTTTCTTCCTAATGTGTATGAAAACAAATGAAAGCGCCAGAAATGTCAAACAACGTTTTAAAAACTTAGCCATTGATTCAGCATCTTTGTTTAACAATCCATTTGAGCATCATCAATACAAACAAGGTACGTGCTGTCTTCAGGGATTTACGGTCTGACAAGAGATCTGTAATTATATATCACCATCAATTTTTGTTTCGCAAGCACCATCAGTAAGTACCGTTTTCTGATTGGTAGTCATCTTGCCTGTAATTCACACACTCTAGAGCATGCCGGACAGCACATTTTGGCCTCTCTACAGCATGCCAATTGAAACATTAGAGATCAACACAGAAAAAAAAAAATTGAACCAAGTCAGACTACACCCTTGACTAGTGACAGTATACAGAATAAGATGAAGGAGACTTTCAGAAGTAAGAATAAAACACTGACAGTTGCCAGAAAAAAAAGACTGACACAAGTTCAAATGAAGTCTTGACCACTGATAGAAAGAAGGCTGACCCGAGAGAGAAGAAGGCTGACACAAGTACAGATAAAATCTTGACAATCGACAGAAAACATTTTGAAACAAGTACAAATACAACCTTCATGGTGGACAGAAAGGAGGCTGACACAAGTAAGAATAAATCCTTGACAGCGACAGACAGAAGGCTTGATACTAGTGGGAATACAGCCATGACCGCTGATGGAGAGAAGCCTGACGCAGGCAAGAGTAAAGCCTTGACTGTTGACAAAAAGAAGGCCGACACAAGTTAGGGGGAAAAAAAAACCTTGACAGTTAACATCAAGAAGGATGACACAATTTAGAATAAAACCTTGACAGAAAGAAGGCTTGATATACAAGTAGAAACATAGTCTTGACAGCTGATGGAAAGAAGGCTGAATAAAGCCATGACGGTTTACAGAAAGTAGGCTGAAACAAGTAGGATAAAACCTTGACAGTTGACAGAAAGAAAGTTGACACACATAGACAGTTGACAGAAAGAAAGTTGACACACATCTATAGACAGTTGACAGAAAGAAAGTTGACACACATAAAAATAAAACCTTGACAGATGACAGAAAGAAAGTTGACACACACAGAAATAAAACCTTGACAGATGACAGAAAGAAAGTTGACACACACAGAAAATAAAACCTTGACAGATGACAGAAAGAAAGTTGACACACACAGAAATAAAACCTTGACAGATGACAGAAAGAAAGTTGACACACACAGAAATAAAACCTTGACAGATGACAGAAAGAAAGTTGACACACACAGAAATAAAACTTTGACAGATGACAGAAAGAAAGTTGACACACATAAAAATAAAACCTTGACAGATGACAGAAAGAAAGTTGACACACACAGAAATAAAACCTTGACAGATGACAGAAAGAAAGTTGACACACATAGACAGTTGACAGAAAGAAAGTTGACACACACAGAAATAAAACCTTGACAGATGACGGAAAGAAAGTTGACATGTCCATAGAAATAAAACCTTGACAGATGACAGAAAGAAAGTTGACACACACAGAAATAAAACCTTGACAGATGACAGAAAGAAAGTTGACACACACAGAAATAAAACCTTGACAGATGACAGAAAGAAAGTTGACATTCCATAGAAAATAAAACCTTGACAGTTGACAAAAGAAAGTTGACACACATAACGCAGGCTGACAAGAATAGAATGAAGCTTGACAGTTAACATGATAAAGCAGGCTGACAAGAGTAGGAATAAAGCCTTGACAGTTGACAGAAAAGCAGGCTGACAAGAGTAGGAATAAAGCCTTGACAGTTGACAGAAAGCAGGCTGACAAGAGTAGGAATAAAGCCTTTGACAGTTGACAGAAAGCAGGCTGACAAGAGTAGGAATAAAGCTTTGACAGTTGACAGAAAGCAGGCTGACAAGAGTAGGAATAAAGCTTTGACAGTTGACAGAAAGCAGGCTGACAAGAGTAGGAATAAAGCTTTGACAGTTGACAGAAAGCAGGCTGACAAGAGTAGGAATAAAGCTTTGACAGTTGACAGAAAGCAGGCTGACAAGAGTAGGAATAAAGCCTTGACAGTTGACAGAAAGCAGGCTGACAAGAGTAGGAATAAAGCTTTGACAGTTGACAGAAAGCAGGCTGACAAGAGTAGGAATAAAGCTTTGACAGTTGACAGAAAGCAGGCTGACAAGAGTAGGAATAAAGCTTTGACAGTTGACAGAAAGCAGGCTGACAAGAGTAGGAATAAAGCTTTGACAGTTGACAGAAAGCAGGCTGACAAGAGTAGGAATAAAGCTTTGACAGTTGACAGAAAGCAGGCTGACAAGAGTAGGAATAAAGCTTTGACAGTGGACAGAAAGCAGGCTGACAAGAGTAGGAATAAAGCCTTGACAGTTGACAGAAAGCAGGCTGACAAGAGTAGGAATAAAGCTTTGACAGTTGACAGAAAGCAGGCTGACAAGAGTAGGAATAAAGCTTTGACAGTTGACAGAAAGGAAATGGACCCAAGTTAGAATAAAGCCTTGACGATTAACAGAAAATAAATAATGCAGATTAGAATATAATCTTGAGCCGACAAAAAAAAGAGGTGGACACTAGTTAGAATAAAGCTTGTGTAAGTTACCAGTTCTAAGGGAGGCTGACACAAGTAAGAATAAAGTCTTGACAGTTGATAAAAACCAAGCCAACACAGTTCAGAATAAACCCTCGACAGTCGACAGAAAGGAGACTGACAGGATCCTTGACTATCAACAGAACAATGACTGATAGGATGGAAACTGGCAAAGAATAAAACCTTATTCATTCTAACCAAGAACAATGGCATGGGTGACACTTTGAAAATCTGATAAAAACTGAAAATGAGGCAGGGGTTCAGGGGCCGCCCAGGCCCTGGTGGGGTGCAGGGGCAGTGCCCCACTGGGGGGTCCGGGGCACGAAGCCCCCCGGCTGAAGTAAATTTGATGAAACATCAAGTTTTTTGCACCAGTCACGATGCGGTCGTTTTTCATCAGAGCTGTCTGTCTCAGACAGCCATTCCCATCTCCACTTGTTCTTCACCCCTTTCTCAACAGTAGCAAGATTTGAATCCCCTTCTTGTAAGAACGGCATGACAAAACTTTACGTTGCCTAACTGGAAAACTTTTTCTACCAGCACAAATGCGCGATGTAGGCTAACAAAGATCACTGGATCTGTGTTGTCTTCAACGATTGAGAGCGCTTCCTCATTTCCGGTCGTCTGCTACAGTGCTGCTTCGGTCATAATACCGCCAATTCAACTGTTTTCCCCCCTCCCACTTTTTTTTTTTTTTTTTTGAATAACGAAACTTGAAAAACGGAATTTCCGTCTGGGGCCTTGCCGAGAAAACGGACTTCAGTCACCCAGACGGAAGAGTGGCACCCATGCAATGGTTTCCATCCCCTAGACAAAAAATAGTGGAAAATGAATAATCTTATATGATTCTGACAAAATCTCTTCAAAAATACAACAACTACAAACATATCAAAACTTTATCAGCTCTGTCAACCTGTTAAATCACTGTTTGTGAAGAAAATAAAATTCTGGTAATTGTGTAGTTCGTGCCAAGGGAAAGCACCGCTCCCAAAGTCTGAATATTATCTCCCCTGACACAGTTTAAAAGTGATCGGTCTACAGGCTGTACCTGAACCATAAGAACAAAAGCAGGATTACTGGAGCGCCAAACAAATGGAATAAATGAGTTACAAAACAAACACAATGTGTTTCAATTTACTGGTATAACAATCAACATGGAAAACACCAGATGAAGACACAGTGACATTTTTCACTGGGAA
Organism: Conus canariensis; assembly: GCA_033310375.1. NCBI lineage: Eukaryota > Metazoa > Mollusca > Gastropoda > Neogastropoda > Conidae > Conus > Conus canariensis. The sequence goes on along the minus strand of CM065747.1, from coordinate 20,095,740 downwards.
TGATTAAATAAAAAATAAGGTGACTGTGTGTTCATCTTATATTTCTTAATGTTTATAATGTTGCCTATGCTGCCTGAAGAAGACCAACAGGTCAAATTGTGTTGTGGCTGTCCCCCCCCCCCCCCCCCCCCCAATTCCTTTGGTGCTCTAGTCAGTCTACTTTTACCCCCACTGCCCTGGACTTTTCCTGCATACTGGCCATCTGAATGGGTTGAAGAAAAAAAAAAAAAAAAATAAACAGATATTAGCAAAAAGTAAGGCTTTAATTATTATAAAGCTTTCAAGGTTTTTTTTTTCCTCTTTTGATAGATCAGAAATATGCTTCAAACATCAGATACATGCTTCAAATTCCATCCAACCTCCAACTGTATTATGAACTAGTAAACAGATGAAGAAATAAACACATCACAAACTCCATTGTTTTCACAGCTACCTGTGCCAAAGTGGTTGGCAAAAATAGCGCTCACTGTCACTGGCAGAAATATAGCCTTCACTGTCACTGGCAGAAATAGCCTTCACTGTCACTGGCAGAAATAGCCTTCACTGTCACTGGCAGAAATATAGCCTTCACTGTCACTGGCAGAAATATAGCCTTCACTGTCATTGGCAGAAATAGCCTTCACTGTCACTGGCAGAAATATAGCCTTCACTGTCACTGGCAGAAATATAGCCTTCACTGTCATTGGCAGAAATAGCCTTCACTGTCACTGGCAGAAATATAGCCTTCACTGTCACTGGCAGAAATATAGCCTTCACTGGCAGAAATAGCCTTCACTGTCACTGGCAGAAATAGCCTTCACTGTCACTGGCAGAAATATAGCCTTCACTGTCACTGGCAGAAATAGCCTTCACTGTCACTGGCAGAAATATAGCCTTCACTGTCACTGGCAGAAATATAGCCTTCACTGTCACTGGCAGAAATAGCTTCCTGTCACTGGCAGAAATAGCCTTCACTGTCACTGGCAGAAATAGCCTTCACTGTCACTGGCAGAAATATAGCCTTCACTGTCACTGGCAGAAATATAGCCTTCACTGTCACTGGCAGAAATAGCCTTCACTGTCACTGGCAGACTGGCCATCAGCTTTCAAAATAATCTTTTCCTGACATTTCAACATCAAAGCCCATTCAATGCCCATCTTGCGCTGAAGTTGACAAGATGAGTGATTGCTCGTTCTTCATTTTTGTTGTTCCGAGTGTAGTTTATCTTGCCTGAAGAAGACCTAACAGCTCGAAACGCGTTGTGTTTTGTCTTGTGATGCATTTCTTCATGTCTGGCGGAAGCATTACTTAAACTGTTAATGATCAAAGCCCATTGTCTGAATCGGTTCAAATGCTTTCCAGGTGGAGAGGACAAACATGTTTTAATCCAAATAACAAAGCGTACGCATGATGAGGAACAATAAACTTTTTTTCCTCCCCCATGTATCCAGTCATTCATGCACATAGCATACACATAACGTATTAAGAAATGTATGCATGTATACAATAAACACAATCCCACAAACTCAATTCATGTGTCGTAGCAGGCAAACGTCCCCCAGATGGACACACAAACACATGCATGCCCACCTATATCTACTGACACAACACACACACTCTTGCGCACACACCTAACACACCAGTTCAACTGTAGATCATGTGCCACCCTGACACATCAACGTACCAGCCGCACTCATTCACTCGCCCCCTCCTTCACCTTCCTTTCCCTCCAACACATTCACATTCAGTGATTCACAGGGAAAGTAGTAATAAACCCAAGGCAAAGGAATACAATATCTAAATTCAAAATTAAAGACTGTTGATCTACTGCATTGCATCAAATGTTTTGGCATGCACATAATTATGATGTTTACATTCAATACACACCCATGTATTCATACTCATAAATAATGACATTATAGTATGATATCCTAAAAAATTTTTTCAATCTTTCTTGCCTTGCTCTTGTTTTCAGTTAATCCAGTTAATTGCAGGCATAAAGGTCATATAATAGAACATCACATTTACATAAAGACTAGCTGTGAATGATTTCCACCAGCAAAAAGAAAAAAAAATTCAAACAATTTTAAACAGGTCTAACCCTATCCTTCATGAACAGATATGTTTGCAAAATAGGAGCAGAATCGACTTTAGAAGAATCCAGCGTTTGCTATGTTTCATCATCATGAAGTGGAGGAAATAGGTCTCAGTCAAAAGTTAAAAAAGAAAAGTTGTAGTACTATTAAACCATCATGGATGTTTCTGGCAGCAACAAGTGTCCAATCTCTAGCTGCTGAAAATGGTCGCCAATATTAACACAAGCTGACAATACATGAGGATTTTGTTTTGTTTCAGTCAATATCACAGACTGCCATACCGTCACAAACATTTGTAAGCATGACAGAAATAGGTGCATAGATCACTGGTTTCACTGGCTTTCAAGACAAGCCTTCACCTTCTACCGCACTCTGTAGTCTGAACCAGAATATCTTCAATGTCTTCTTTTGTTAAATTAAACATCTGAACTTAACTTTTAGATGGACAGGTTTCCCCCTCTTCACCGTTTTACCAATGGAACACCATTCTGCCTTTTCCTTGCGTCCAGCATCTGAACATCTAATGTGATCTTCCATTGTGTTCAGTAAAAATGAAACAGTTCTCCACTTCTTCATATTCAATTACTGAAAATATATACCAACACAATGATTAATTATACTGTCCTTCAAATTGTTCAGTATCAAAACTGCTTCAGATTAAAATGTTCAATATAGGAACTGTTCCATATTGAAATTTTCAGTATTTAAACTTTTAGTTTTACAAATGAAATTGTTCAATTCAAGAACTGTTCCACAATTTAAAATATAATGTCCAGTAATCAAACCTTTTCCACACTAAACAGGTTGATCTAGTTCTAGCTGAACTCTGAAGCGATGAAAGCTAAGCGAATTTTCGTTGTTCTATTCGTTTGTGTCTTACCTGAAGAAGACCTAAGAGGTCGAAATGCGCAGTGTTTTGTCTTGTGACTCTTTGTCTACGTTTCTCTGGTCGGTTCGCTAACATTTATTTAAGATTTGTTCAAACAGACTGAGTACGCAATGCCTGGCATCAATCTGTTAAGCAGTCAAATATGTAGATTTACAATATTTTCCCCTGTCACACTTGACCAAGTGATGCCTGATGATATAACCTCTGACTGCCATAATATTTTCTGCTTTTGACATTGTCATATGCCATCCAGAATGAACTATATCATTAACACATGCACAAAGAAATAAAAATGAAATAAAGAAAAAAAAAGAAAAGAAAAGCTAATGCTTATTTTTATGTTAAACATTTTTTTTTCGTAAACATTACAGCTACTTCACCAATGACTTCTGTAAAATAAATAGAGATAAAAGGGGTTACTTTTACAATGCAGGCTATTTTTCCATCCCAGATCTACAGAAAATTGCCAATTTCAGCCTTCTGTCATTCGCAGAAAATCTTTCAGCAGTCAAGATGTTGACAGGTTGATAGCTACGATATACATACTTGGCTTAGAATTGTTATGCGTCACATATGTGCATCTCGGGTCAGCTGACATAATGTCAATAAGTCTCCTAGTTCTGACTTATGGGAATGCCTACAAAAACCTGTTGGACCTCTGTGATCAATGATCACTTTCAATATTTGGCTGGTCTCTGACCTAAAATCGATGCAGATCTTTTTTTTTTTTTTTTTTTTTGTATGCTGATCAATGAGAATGAGGACGATGAAGATGATGCTACAAATTTCTGTTTCGGTCTGAGACTACATGACAGGGCTGCACACTACACTTCCTTTCATAACATATCCCAGCGTCAACCAGGCCCTAGAGATACAGACACCTGTAGTGTTGGTTAGGAAATTTGAGCAACACTCTCAGAGACATATCCATTAAGTGGATGAAACTCGACTGTGTGGTCCCAGTCTTCCCAACCGAGTCCGCAGCAAACTCAACTCTGGGTAGGAGCCGGTCAGGGCAGAAAAATCCCACACAACTCTAATGGGAATCGAACCCACAACCTTCCAGCCGGGAGTCCAGGATGCTAACCACTTATCCATGGCGGCTGGTCGATGCACATCTTCTTAACAATGTTTTTTTACCGGTCCCAGCCTGGTGCCTTCCGTTCAGCTGTGTGGACTTCATGCTGATGTAAAGCATGTATGGGGACAACATGTGTAGTCATGTAACAAACCTGAACCAAATATGTACATCGTACATTTCAAATTCAAGGGGTAGATGTTAGGTACAGTCTTAGATGAACCTTTTTTTTTTTTCAGTTTTAGTATCCAAGAATAAAATGCCCTCAGCTCTTTTCTTTGGGGTTGAGCAGCACTTTCTGATGCAGTGAGTGACCTTATACAGTGCTGAGTTTGTTTCCATTTTTTTCCCTTTTTTCAATCATCAAACTTCGCATGCTGTTTAGCAGTCTTGGGTCCACTCAGCACGTTCTGTCCCTTTTCTAAGAATTTAAAGTGGAACACCTACATTACCTGTGTTTGATAGAAAAGATATTTTCCTCCATATAACCACCCATTCCTGTCACTGGCTTAAGTATTCATTTTCCTGTTCGTTCATATACTGTGAGTGTATGTGTGTGTGTGTGTGTGCGCATTCATTTTTTAAATTTTTTTATTTATTTATTTTTTTTTTGGGGGGGGGGGGGGGGGGGGGGGGGGGGGCGTATTTCGCTTGTTTGCTTTTTTGTTGCTTGTTTTTTTTTTCAGTTTTATTTGCTTTTGTTTTATATCTTTCTTTATTTTGCAGTTGTTGAAACAAAATGGTATTTAAGTACCAGTTTCACATCTGAATGATCCTGGCTCTCTTGCTTTCATGAAGTATTCCATTCCTACCATCAATATGGTTTCTTCGTCTTTTGCACTCTGTTGGAAATGTTCTCTCCCGTCAGGTTTGATGCTGGATTCTCATTCTTCTTATTACGTCAGGTTCAACACAGAACATTTCCTCTCCTCTGATTCTTCTCCTTCTCGAGCAAAGTCGAATGGCCATTCCAGTCTTTGGCGTAACAGCGGCAGCATGCTGCAGGTGCTCCACACTGACGTGCAGTTTCCTCACCATTGAAGTTTCCACTGGCCACAAGCCTGAGGATCTCATGTGGTGAACATGTCTGCAGCAGACAGACTGAGTCAAGCTGCCAGACTGACAGGGGCGCTGATGTGACTGGTGTGATTGGCTAACATGGAATGTTTGTTTAATCCTCTGGTTCCAAGGTCAGACATTTTCTGCCTTACGTATTGTTAGCTAGACCGTGTCCTGTATTTTTTTTTTATCATAATTGTCAGAGTATGGAACTCATAAAATATATCTATGTCGATAGATTTGTGTTAAATTCAGTGTTGTCTTTCCATTGTTCAAACATGTCGCATATGTTTATACACATATGAGAACGATAATGAAAATGCCTTTCGTTTTTCCTCAAACAATTCTGTATGTTCAATTTATTCAAACTTTTATTTCATTTTTTTACATATAACATGGTAAATGTCCAAACACTAACTTTCATGTTCAGCGCTGGGGTATGTCCCATCCTTTCAGGTTTTATTTGGGAACTATCCCTCATGCTTTCCCTTGACTTTCCCCCCCCCGAATATTTCCTTGGCATGGACCGACCTCTGCCATTGGAATATTTTCCAACATCCTCTGATCAGTTCCGGAACAAGTTTTGTCCCTCTCTTAAAGTCAACATGGATCATGTTGATCGGTACCATTTTCATACTTACATGATGGATGGTTGAACCACTGCCCCCCATTCCATGCTTCAGCATGACAGTGCTGATCCTTTTGTGTTCCCAAGGGAGACCATACCCAAGTCAAGCGACCTTTCAACCCTGTCGCTAGCTCAGTCCAAGAACCTTACACAGGCTTTTTTCCACTTGCACTGCGTGCACCACTGGTTTCGGTGATCCATGCCATAAACTTTCCGACACTTTCGGACTTCGCTGCGAGGTTTGCGGTGGGGGCCGGAGATGCGGGCTGGGGACATGGACAGCATGTGCGACTTCGGCGACTGTGCTTGGTGCTGCTGAAGACGTTCCTGAGGTGTGAGCTTGGAGGTGCGCTGAGATGGGGACACCTGCGTGAAGGAGACAAAGGGAACACATGCCACATAAAATGATGATGAATGTGCTGGATTTTAAAAATATCGGTTGTCCTTGTTTTAAAAGAACAAAAGCAAAAAAAAAATGAAGTAGAATAATGAACATTTTCCTTCTATGTTATGAGCACATGTATCTTTTTGTATGGAAGAAATAGAAATCAGTTAATCTTGTTTGGAAATTCAAGCTAATTGTGTTTGTTTATTTTCGATTTTATTTCTCATACTGATGATTGGTGTGATCTTTCTTTACAAGAAGACTAAATGAAAGGTAACAAGAAATGAAATAATGGAAATAATATGATCAGAATTAAACACATACACACTTACACACTTTGCACTCAAATCACACACACACACTCTCACAAATAGCTAGCAAGTCACACTGATTAATATTCAAATAGCATACATACACAGACAGTTATGAATAAAGTCAAATAATGAACATTAATCTCTCTTTCTAACACACACTCACTCACATTTAATTCATGTGCTTCCACAAAGTAAAAATTCACCTAAATCATCTCCAGAAATTCTGCCAAACAGGATCTATCATAAGAAGGAACTTTTATTGGAAAGGTAGTCAACAAACACTTCGGAAAAACTAATAAGTCGTAAACTGGAGCAAGTCTATACCTACGACAAAGAAAAAAAATGTACCAGCTGCAATAGTCAAGCGGCTAGTGACAAGGACTTCTGGCTGGGAGGTCTTGGGTTCAACTACTGTCAGAGCCATTCACTTGTGGGATTTTTCTGACCCGAGTAGCTCAAACCAAGATCCCACCCTACCCCAAAGGTGTTTTAAATATAAAGCCTTCACCGAGAGGGAAATCAGGCCAAGATGATATGAAAGAATGAGCTATGTATATATACAGAAGGTTACACAGAAGTTTTTTTTTTTTTTTTTTTTTTCCGTTTGTTGTTGGGGGTAAGCCCTGTACAGAGAACAACAAAACCAAAAATTAAAAAGTCCTTTGTTGGGGGAAGCAAGAAGCCTGTATAAAGACAAAATACTAAGAGGGGAGAAAAAGTCTTTAGAAGGGGAGAATTTTTGCATTGGGAGATTAACCTTATAAAATGACAAAAATGCCCTCACCACCCCCATCCCCACTTCTCACCAAAAAAAGTATGTATAGGAAGAATATCTTTTTTTGTGTGACGTAAGCCTAGCACAAATACAAAACTCCCACCCCAAGTATTTAGAGGGAGTCTTTAAGGGGAGGTAAACCTTGAACAAAGTAAAAGTTACTCTTACAAAGACAAATCTTTAAATGAGGAAGTCTGTAACTCTCAACAGTTTTCGTTTTTGCAAATTTTCCTCTTTTTTTGTGTGTGCATAATTTTGGGCAAAAACTAAACAACCATATCAAAATTTCTTCAATATTTTTTTTCTTGATAAATGCGTTTGTTTAGGTTTGTTTTAGTAAACTATTATCTTAATTCTCTAATTAGAAAAAAAACCACACACACACACACTTTTAGATGTGATAATTTTCACACAAAAAAAGTCTTTGATCAACAGTTACCTATAAGCAAGGGAAGGATCTGTAGAGAATTATGGGTACTTAAAACTGAAGCAAAATCAAAAATGCTCCCTAAGGACAAATATTTGAAAGAAGCAAGTTCTTTGGCAGTTTAACCCGTAGAGTGCCTTTAAGCCGTCAGCCAACGCCGCATTAAAAATGCTTTCCCAGTGCCTATGGGCCGTCCACTGACGTCATGCATTTTTCTTGAATTTTCATTCGTTACTATTTCTATCAACGGACTTAAATAGAGTGTGCGTAGTAAGCCTTATATGTCTGTAGTATTAAAATGATATGTAAATGACCACACGTGAGGGGAAAGCCCATTTATTCTCATCACTGACTGGATGACCAGCCAGCACTTTGTCTCGCTTGCAAAGATGGCGGCACAACCTTCGACAAGCGCAGCAACCAAATCAACATGTTTACACAGCTGAGCAGGCTCTGCTAATGATTTTTGACAAAGACAATAATCTTTTATTCAACGACTCACTCGAGCATGAAGGTGAGATGATGATAGTGATGGAATTGCCGACCGTATTCGTCAGTTATTGTGTCGGGCTGTGTGACCTCAATGTGCGTTCAGCTGACTGGTTTGCCAGCGTCGAACGAGCTCGCCTAGTGTGTACTCTGCACTGCGTGCCAGTGGTCAGTGACGTGATAGTCAGCGCAAGAGGGCAGCGCGGCCTGCTCGCGGCGTGGCACGGGGCAGAGGGAAAGGTAGGGGAAGAGGAGCAGTGAAAGAGAGGGTTGAAGTCCAGCAAGGGGGCGTGGTGGGGAGAGGGGGGCGTGGTCGTGGACTGACCTGTCTGCATAGAGTGTGAGCGTCTTGATAGACTTCTAAACTGTTTTACTTTCATTTACAGGTGTAGTGTGACAATACAAACTTTATTTTCAACTTTTTTGCTTTGTGTTCTTGTTTGGATGTGAAGATGTAGTGGTAAATACATATGCTTTTGATCGTGCAAAAAAATCTATCCAAATCTAATTGCCTAAATACTTTTTTATTATCAAAATTAAAACAAAAGAAGCCCAGATTCAAAATCTTCATTCAATTTCCTTCAAAAATCATATATATTTCATTGTTATATCTTTTGTAGTTTCTGAGCTAGAATTTTTTGTTAATTATTACCCCCAAATCATTAGATTTCCCTGGCACTGGGAAAGCCTTTGTTTGTAACATTTTCAAGCAGCGAACGGGTTAATTAAACCAAAACATATCAAAATAATGAAAATAAAAAAAACAGAAAAAAAGGAAAGACAATCACAATGAAACTTTTGTTTTCAAAGGAAAGAACCATAACCACACAATTTCACTGCATACGAACACCAGCATCACTATTTACCAAGCCACTTGAAGACAACCCTGAGCCTGCCAGGACAGGGAACGTTGGATCTGCCCATCTGGGATAATAATGGGGATGCTAGTAGTTCCCAAGGTCCCTGATGAGCCAAATCCACCGATGGAAGGCACTGATGAAGCATGGCTATCGGCCTGCGAATTCTTGTCCTGCACACATATAGAAATTTACCAAAACCACATATAGTGTGATGGAGAGAGGAGGGAGGTGGTGGCAGAGCTCAAATTAAGTTATTATGTCTTTTATGATTTATATCTATGAGATCATAACTTGGGTTTTATAGCTGGTCTATGTAATAAGTCCCCTCATTGCGTCGCCCTTCCCCTTCTTCCTCAGATCCTCTCCTACAAAGAAAGAGAAATGTTTTAGACTTACCCCATACCCTTCTGATCCATTTTCCCCTCCCCAACCCCTCCCACCTCCTTCCCTTCTTGCCCCTCTTGTAACTGACTCAGACAACAAACATGATGCTGCATACTGGGAGTAGCCATGACAGTATTTGTTTGAAGCAAAAACAGCACAGTGTGGGAATCTAAAAAAAAAAAATGTTGTCTGAGGTAGTCCAGTGGTGGTAAAATCAGGGCTGATTACTCTCATTTGGAGAGTGCCCACACTAAAAAAAAAGCTTCTGATTCTGACCCAACCTGGACATGATCATGTGTACCTCATTGCAGACCAAGCACACAACCGTTCTGATGCCAACTTGTTACCTACAGTTTGAAAGCCACCAGCCACTGGACCACAAACTCGGAGTGATACGCACCCTCACCCATCGGGCCAACACCATCTGCTCTACTCAGGATGCCAAAGACCAGGAAATGGAACACCTCAAACTGGTTCTCACCATATCGGGCTATGAGAAGTGGGCGTGGAACATCCCGGCTAGCGAGAAGATCACACCGCATCCTACCACCAAACAAGACCAAACCAGGCTTAAAGGACATGTCACCATCTCCTATGTCCGCGGTGTGACTGAAGCCTTGAGCAGGAAGATCAGGAAAACCGACGTCTCCATACATCCCAAACCTATCAACACCATCCGCAGCCACCTGGTTGCCCCCAAGGACAAAGCTGACAAACTGGACAAGTCTGGAGTGATCTACCAAATAGACTGCCGTGACTGTGAAGAGAACTATGTCGGGGAAACTGAGAGAAACCTTCGAAAACGCTTGACAGAACACAAAAGGGAATCATCACCAGTAGGCGCCCACCTACACGCCCAGCAACATCAGTTCGATTATGACAGTATCAGCGTTCTCGACCGTGACAATAGATGGTTTCAGCGTGGGGTGAAGGAGGCTATACATATTGCCGCCAACAACCCCACACTCAACCGGAACCGGAGCAGACACACCTTGCTATCGGTGTACAACACCCTCATTGTTCAGTCACATGACCAGGGTTTGACCCGTGGTCGTGTGCACTGTACTCCAGTTCACCCAGTAGCAACACCACCGCTGAAGAAGACGGACGGAGGTCTGTCGAAAGCTCCAACAGTCCAAGTAAGTGCTATTCCTAGCTGAGTGACCTGTTTAAATCCGGTAGTGGTAGTAACTTGTTACTTAACACCATCAAGAAGGATGCATATACATTTGATTTGAGTTTCATTTCTTTGTCTCCATGTACGTCAAGGACGACGTGGGGGAAGGAGGGGAATGCTGTTGTTGAGGCAGACATGCCTACCCCAAAATCTTACTATCAGGAACAGATGTTATAAAAATCAGGAACAAATTGAAAATTTCAAAAATTTTCAGGAACACTCAACCTTCCTTTTGTGGACACAACCGCGTGTGTGTAGGTTCACACACACATACTCACACACAAGTCATACACACAAACACCATGACCACAAGATATCTCAAAGTCCTTGTGTTTTTTTGATTCGACATGTCGACGACAGTCATCTTGGCTGCCATGCCTGATGGAGAACTCGCACTGGCGAACCGTGCACCAGCAGAAGTTTTCCCCTTTCTGTCCTTCTTGTAAACATGACCACCTCTCACTGTACTGTTTACGAAAGGTTTGCCGACGGCGATCTTGTTTTTTTTCGCGGCTGCCGCTGGGGTCCATTTTGAGTATCTTCATCATCTGTCTCGCACACTCGCTTCGCAGTCTTGATGCTAGGCATGTTTGATGGTCAAGCGTGCTTTTTCTGAACCTCGGCTCCGTTTGGTATGTTTCGTCGACGGATATGGCCGTGTGAGCATGCGCACAGTGCTTCAATTCAAGTGTCCTAACCGTCATCCAGTTTGTCCCTCTGTGAAAAATTGTCCACTCGTTTGATTTTGTTTTCGTTTTTTTTTTTTTTCTTTTTCCGGAACACGCGATCCGTGACCGTAATGTCCGGAACAAACCTCAATTTTGATGTTTTTCCGTAACAAATACGGCTATTCCGTGATGGTAGGCATGTCTGTTGAGGTCTCTCTCCCTCCTCCTTTTTTTTTGTGACTGTATATCTTTCCTGTTTCTAGCTTTTCATTTGTGTGTGTTGTATGTGTGTGTGTCTGTGTGTGTTCCCATTTCGTTTGCTACACACAAGAGCAAACACACCAATCTTGTCTCACGAAGGAAAGCATTCTGTGTTGTGAATACTTCAGCCCATTTGTTTTCTTTTCTTGCTGCTTTAGTCCGAGTTTAATCATTGCAAGTGCCTTTAATCTTCAAAGCATACTGAGTTTACTGTTGGCACAAGTGATTATATGGGATGTCGGTAGTGAAAAATTGCATATGTCTGTTTGTTTGTTTCCCCTGACAGTTTGTGAATGTCTGACCTGACTTGAAGTGACCTACCTTTCTCAGGTAATCGTGGTCAAAGGTAGAAGTAGTTTCGAAGGAGCTAAGAAGACCCCGTGGTGATGAAGACGTATTCATGCCAGCGAAGGATTCCGTGACTGAATCCAAAAGTTCATCATCATCGATTTCTTCATAGTAGAACTCTTCTTCATTGTCCGACAGCTCAATGTCACTGTCCCGACTGAAACATAAGTAGAAATTTTAAAGGATATAATGATATATAACATATATCGACAAAGCAGAAAGCAGAATCAAATAGAGACACTCAATGTCACTGTCCCGACTGAAACATAAGTAGAAATTTTAAAGGATATAATGATATATAACATATATCGACAAAGAAAAGCAGAATCAAATAGAGAAATCTTCATATAAATAGGGGGGGAAATCAAAATATACATTTTAAGATATACTGGAGAGCACACCTTTTCTTTTTGCCTCTCTCTCTTGTAACAATATTCATGAAAAGTTCAGCCATTTACCCCATCCCATTCTGTGGATACTTGCACGTGAATCCCTTTCTGTGTGCGCTATAGGCAAGTGTGATGCGTGCGTGCGTGTATGTGTGTCTATGTGGACATGTACTCCCTGTGTACTGTGGACATTTCCCACTTACTCCAAATGAGCTCGTCGAATATGTCTTTCCACACTATTGATCGTTTTGAAGACTGAACAGCAGCCCCTCCAGGTACATCGGTACTTCACGCCTGAACTCACCTGCACAGCATACGAGCACACTGCCAGTCATTCACCACTCTTATGTTTTACATGGTTTAATAATCAGACTCCATCATGCCTCTCACTCGATCTCTCTGAACATATCATATCATCTCCGTTCTTCAGGGTTCAGCAGACACAACAGGAATCGGAAATGAAATGAGGCAGGGAACAGTAAACGATAAACAGTAAACAAGTGGGGTATTTTTTGCTCCCATAAGAAAACCTAACACAGAGTAACTTTTATTCAAGACTGGCACAGCCTTTTAAACTTGAATAAAGTCAGACAAATACATAGACGAACAATCTAATAGTGGGGGAAAAAACAAGCGCAGGCCAACAACTGAACTGTCTTCATAGTAATGACTTGGCAAAGATTTGGTCTTAAGGGGGGGGGGGGGGGGGGGGGGGGGGGGAGGGGGAGTTTGAAGATGGAGAAACTGGGAACATGAAATTAAGAAAATATGTTACAGATATGAAAACTCTTCACTAGCTGCATAAGGGAACCATCGCAATCCCTTTTGAAGGCAGATATATTTGTATTGCCTGCTCCGAGGCCTTTCGTCCGCTGGGTCGGAACTCATCAGGGAGACACGGCTGGTTGTGTCTGCGCTCCTGGCGTCAAATAGAGGCACACCACAGTCCATAATACTCAAGCATAGGCTCAAAGATTGTCCCGTACATTTTATACTATTTGCATAATGTCTTTAGTTTTTCAGCAATTTTTTTCTTCCCCCCACTTTCATTTGGTTTCATTTACTACTCTTCGCTGGCTGCTTTTGGGGGTGCCATTGGATTCTTTTTTGCACCCTTGGTGGTGAGAACACCACAGAACAGCCAGCGAAGAGTAGTAAATGAAACCAAACGAAAGTGGGGGGAAGAAAAAAATTGCTGAAAAACTAAAGACATTATGCAAATAGTATAAAATGTACGGGACAATCTTTGAGCCTATGCTTGAGTATTATGGACTGTGGTGTGCCTCTATTTGACGCCAGGAGCGCAGACACAACCAGCCGTGTCTCCCTGATGAGTTCCGACCCAGCGGACGAAAGGCCTCGGAGCAGGCAATACAAATATATCTGCCTTCAAAAGGGATTGCGATGGTTCCCTTATGCAGCTAGTGAAGAGTTTTCATGTCTGTAACATATTTTCTTAATTTCATGTTCCCAGTATCTCCATCTTCAAACCCCCCCCCCCCCCCCCCCCCCCCCCTCAAGTCCAAATCTTTGCCAAGTCATTACTATGAAGACAGTTTGACCTGCGCTTGTTTTTTCCCTACTATTAGACTGTTCGTCTATGTATTTGTCTGACTTTATTCAAGTTTAAAAGGCTGTGCCAGTCTTGAATAAAAGTTACTCTGTGTTAGGTTTTCTTATGGGAGCAAAAAGTACCCCACTTGTTTACTGTTTAGACACAACAGGGTTCAAAACTTAAAACGGTAATGAAATTTTCAAACGTACTGCAAACTTTTCAGATATAATTGGATAAAATTTCAATCCCTATGTACACTGAAGTTTGCATTAACTGTAAATTACACTGAAAAACAAACAACATGTGTACATCCTTACGTTTATTTCAGAGTTGGGGCTATCCACTTCGATTAATAAAACCATTAAAAGCAGAATTCACTGATCATGATGCTACTATTGGCCGGCAGTGTTCAATTACCTAAGTATGTACAAGTAACTGAAAATCACCAGCTGTTTGTCATTAGCTACATGCTGGAAACTGAATTAACAACTTTATTTATTTATCCATTTATTCATTTATGTATTTTTTATTTTTTTTATTTTTTTTCATTATTATTTTTTATTGGGGGGGGGGGGGGGGGAGACAACATCAAATTGACAATCTTTTACAGATGGAAGTCAAATGTAACAGATTTTCTAAGGCCTCAGAAGAGGTGTCTCAGGTTCTCCAAACTTTTCTAAACCTTTCAGGATTGTATGAATCCTGTGCAAGATCCCTTTGACCTTACAGCAAACATTCTTTCTCCAATAACAATCCCTTCTGTTAGGACAAAAATCCTATGGCCAATGTTCTTTCTACGATCTGAATACCATCTGATGACGACAAAGTCCTACAGCAAACATTCCGTCTTCTGTGAGGATCCCTTCTTTTATTAAATCCTGGGGCCATTTCAGTGCATATCATACAAGAGAGCAAACATTCTATCAATCACTACATTTAACTCTGCAGCAACTACACAATCGTTTGTACTTTTTCTTCTCATCATCACTCCTCATTTACCTAGGAAGTCTGTAATCCTAAATGCTTGAGTGAAATTCACAGCTGCAGACCCTAAATGATGAGCCAGTCGATGATGACTCCGATGGTCAGGTCACGAAAAGGAGGAAGAGATGTGTTGGCAAGTTGTACATAACAGGGTGAAAGAAATGTTGCAGAACTGGCTGAAAAGGAGATAAAGAGTGAATGCGAAAGAAAGTGTGTGTGTGTGTGTGTGTGTGTGTGGTGTGTGTGTGTGTGTGCGCACATACGCATGTGTGTGTGTGAGAGTATGTGTGTTAGTGTGTGTGTGAGTGCGTGTGCGTGTGTGTGCATGTGCGCGGGTATTGTGTGTGTGTGTGTGGTGTGTACATACTGTGAATGAGTGTGTGTGTGAGTGTGTGTGTGTGTATATGTACGTGTGTTTGAGTCAGTGTGTGTGTGTGCGTATTGTGTGTGTGTGGGGGGGGGGGGGGGGGGAGGGCTTGATGCGTGTGTCACTGTATGCGCTTACATGCATTGGTGTGTGCAAGGGAGATGGGGTTCAGGGTGGGGGTGGGGGAGTGCATGTGTGGGGGATGGGGAAAGGACGGAGGAAGGAGAAAGAGGGGGAGGAGGTGGTGGTAAGAGAGGAGAACAGATGTTGTATGCACACACAAACATGAATTTGGACCCCGAAAAAAAAAAAAAAAAGGAAAACTAAAAAGGAAAAAGTGGAGATATTCCTTTCTCTTCAAAACTCGTTTTCAAAACCACCCCCAAGATACAGAAGGAGAGGAAGACGAAAGTGAAAGAAAAATATTTGAACACCAAAACAAACTTATAATAATAAAATTCACACACACATACACACACACACACTGACCTATAAACAAAGTCCAAAAAACATCTCTGACCATACACATATCAGCACTACAGACAAGGTCAAGGGTCAATGAATCATGCCCAGTGTGCTGGTATCAAAATTAGCACTTGAAAGCAAAGATAGATCAGTAATTGAATTTAAAGTGTGCATTATTTTGAGAGAAGAGAGAGAGAGAGAGAGAGAGACCCTGTCGAAATATTCTCCAAGTAAATTTTTGATTCTGAGTCTAACTACTTTTCTAATGTCGAATCCAGAATCCAGGAACCTATATTCGTATTTATTTTTCTACTCAAGTTTCAAATAAACTATGCTGACATCACTCCCTGGGCCGTTGCAGTGATGAAGACTAACGTTAAACGGCGAATAATTTCAACCGACTCGTGCTGACGTGGACCTTTATTTGGAACTAACGGTAGCTGACCGATCTAAAATGCTGTCATGTCACAAGGCACGTCACCCTTCTAGCGTTTTTGACATCAATTTCCACATTGTAGTCTGCGAATAATTTAACAGATTATGACACCCACGGCCACGTAGTGGACCAGAGAGAGAGAGAGAGAGAGAGAGTGAGAGAGAGATCCAAGTTCTAAGGGTGAACACTGTGTGAGGAGTATGTGGGGGGTAGGGGGCACGCGAGGAGGGAGGGTAGTGATGGGGTGGGGGGGGGGGGGGGGAGGTTAAACCCGACAAGCCGAAGGCGTATGTCATCGACGTTACGTTGATTTTTACTACTTTTCCCGTACCACCTATCAAATCAACCTACCCTCTCCTACTCGTCACTTCTTCCCTCCCCAGCACCTACGTGACCTTAGTCTCAAGTCTATTTTCGGAGCCGACGACATAAAGTTCTACGACTCCGCGATTGCGCTTGCCCTTGCACATCGCTGGGCCTACCATCAAGTTATGCACTGCTCACCGATGATTTTCTGAAAATCGAGCGAGACTCGTTCGATTGTGCGCACACGCCGTCATAGTCCCTGCAATTTGACTTTGCTAACAGCAGTGTAAAACAGTTTCAGGGTATTGGGTTTATCTACGTAACGCATCTGTGCCGGCGATAGGCCTAGGTTTGGAAAAAGGAAGAGGGGAGTGGAGCCAGCGAGCAGGGTGCATTATGGGAAGGGAAAAAACCAATGTTAATGTTGTCATGTGACCAAAACAAATCGGCACGTGGTGGGGTAACCATGACTCGACGTCCGTGAAATGCACAAGCGCAGTGGACGTGAAACTACCGGATTTGCCAAGAGAATCGCTGGTGTTACTTACTGCCAGCGGAATTCGCGTCATGGGACATGTACACTATGAATAAGCTTCGACGATTCCTTCTTTCTCAACACCGATATTTATAGTGCGCAAGCCGGCGTACTCTGTGTGCGTGTGGGTGTGTGTGTGTGGTAACCAGACATTTGTGTTAGTGTATGCTAGGTTGCCATTTAGTGATTTACGCCTCTCTCTCTCTCTCTCTCTCTCTCTCCTCTAATGTATTTGTGAAGATATGTGTATTTGTGAAGATATGTGTGTTTGTTAAAAGTTTTGTAAGTTTTAGTCACCAGTCATGCTTTGTTAGTCCCTTAGCGGGGCAAGGGCTGGATAAAAAAAGCATGTGTTTGCTTATCTGTTACCCTTGGAAATAAAGATTATCATCATCATCATCATCATCACCATCTCTCTCTGTGCTCCAGCTTCTTTAAGGACAACTATACTGACGTCAAAAGCCCTTTCACCTTGTTATTAAAGAAAAATTTTTAAAACCATGTCATAAAAATAAAACAATGACTTTCCCCTTCTCCCCCTCCCTCTGTGTGTGTGTGTGTGTGTGTACGTGTGTGTGTGTGTATGTGTGTGTGTACATGTGTGTGTGTGTGTGTGATGTGTGTGTGGTGTGTGTGTGGTGTGTGTACGTGTGTGTGTGTGTATGTGTGTGTGTGTGTGTGTGTGTGTTACATGTGTGTGTGTGTGTGTTTTGTACGTGTGTGTGTGTGTGTGTGTGTGTGTGTGTGGAGAGAGAGAGAGAGAGAGAGAGAGAGAGAGAGAGCCACTAATCAGCTTGAATATTCATGCTTACATTAGAAAAAAATAAATGAATAAATAAATAAATTTAAATAAACCTGAAAGATAACAGTACCACTGAAAATGCAGTTTAAGAAACTTTTATATGTACACAGATTGGGTACCACTACGTACTAGGCACCTAGTGTTCACTCTGTACACTATTCTCACTACTGGCTACTCCTCAGATCATAACAGAAAAGTTGGCATGTTATGAATCAACTTAACAACAGTGTAAAGGCTTTTCAGAAAGAAAAAAAAAAAAAGACAGGCGAAGAGTGATGAACAGAAAAGAGAGAGAGAGATAGAGAGAGAGAGAGAGAGAGAGAGAGAGACGAGAGAGAGAGAGAGAAGAGAGAGAGTGAGTGACAGAGAGAGAGAGAGACAGAGAGAGAGAGAGACAGAGACAGAGACAGAGGAGAGAGAGAGAGAGAGACCGGAGGACAGATTTAAGAAAGGAAGGGACACATAACCACAACCACAACAAGAAAAGACCCACACTTTCACTTCATTCTACTGCCAACAAACTGCAGCAAGGGAGAAAGAAAAAAAAAAAAAGAAAGAAAAAAAAAAGACCCACACTTTCTCTTTATTCCTCGGCCAACAAACTGCCAGCCAATAAACCACGCTCACAATGATCAGAGGTTATTTGGATAGTGGCCAGAGACTTGGGCTGACAGGTACCTTGCCATGTACTGGTCACTAAGCTCTAAAAATAGCCAGTCCTTGGGGTGGCTGACCCACTGACCAATGGGGCAAGCTAATCAGCTGATTTATATACAAGATAGCACTTGGTCAAGATACTGAATTCATGGACAAGAAAATAAATCATTAACAAACAAAAAACAAAATTGTTGGCATTTTTCATTAGTGATTTCTGTGGTAACTTAGAATCAGGTGAACTATTTTTCATTAGAAATTTAAACAAAATAGCTTTAAAACACACACACAAAATTAAGAACATTTAGTTCCAAACATGGTCCCTCCTTCAATCCTAACACCATAAAAAATAAATCAAAACACACATCAAACACACACACACACGGAATACATACAATATAAATGTACACACATCACACCACACACACATACACCCATCACACACACACAGTCACACACCACACCACACCACACACACACACACACACACACACACACACACCCTCACCTGTTTACTGGAGCCAAAAGGAACACTGTCCCTGGTGTCAGAGTCGGAGGACAGAACTTCACCCCTCCCAGAAAAATCAAAGGCGGGAGGGGCGCTCTCACTCAGGTGCGAGTGGGGCGGGGAAGGGTCCTCTCTTTCAGACTGGCCACTGCAGAAACCACTGCTGGCCACGCTGCTGGATACATAGCTGTGCTCCGTTATTGTGTCGTACACCGGGTCACAACCTGAACTCACACATACACACACACACACACACACACCCATCCAGGCATATCATCGTGATACTACAGACTATATATATCGTTTGCTTATAAAGTATTCTGTTACCTCCAAAGCATTTTGTCTGTCATATCTCCGAGGTGAGACAATGTTGCACTATAAATAAAAAAGTAAAAAACAACAACATCTGGCTCACTAATAAAACAGTTTGACCATAGTTAAACATGTCTGCTTCACAACATGTGTTAATTATCTCTCCACATAAATCCCACCAAAGAACACCCTGGTAGACATCTCACGGCAAGAACAAACCCAAAACCACCACATCCTCTACCTACAATGGTTCAAACTCAGTTTTTAACACTCGTATATAGTCGTAACCAAAACCAGATTTTTTTTTTTCTATTGAGCTGATGCTGTCAGCTATCACGAATGATCCTGACTGCAATCACTGCACAATGTGTAAATAATGGAGCCTGTAGTCTAATGGAAGAGCGTTTGCCCACAGAGCTGATGATCACGACTTTGAACTACTCCTGGGGTCGTGTTTTCACACACTTGGCTGACAGCTAAATTGTTGAAAACTCTCTCCATCCATCCATCCAACAGCAGATAGGTATACATGTGAATCAGGTCATGGAAGATCAAGAGTGCATAGACAGGACTGGGCCCGCAGACAGGTATGTGAATCAGGTCACGGAAGATCAAGAGTGCATAGAAAGGACTGGGCCTGCCTTTCATGAATAATGCTGTGCCCCTGACACTGTCAGACTCTTCTGGTCCGCTGTCAATTGACGCCCTTCAAAATGACCAAATACACTACAGGCTTTTGCTTTGGATATACCTGATACTGGGACTGTGACAAGATGTAGATCTATGGTTGCGGATGTGCAAGGGGTTGCAAGAAAGATTGGTGTGTTAGAAGTAAAGGAACTGCCTTTGCGGGTGAAGGTACACCAAAATAAGCATGCATGCAAAAGCAACCAAAAATCACACACACACACACACGTGCGCGCACACACACACACACACACACACACACACACACACACAATGTTACGAACAAACAAACGAAAGAACTTCTTACCTGTACCCTGTGTCTTAAGAGTAGGCGATTGAGGACTGACAGAGAGAGAAGTCAGAACCATGGCAGCGATATCTTCATCCGTCATGGAAACATCTTCAAAGTGATCCCCCCCTGTCTCAATCCTCTCTGTTTCGCTTGGCCTGCTTTGTCTCTGTCGTCTGCAATGACAAACTGCCAATTTGATTTTCCCCCCAGTTCTAAAACACTGTACAGTGCCCACCTGTCATTGCGTGTTCTTGTATGAGTGCGTGTGTGCATGCGTGTGTGTGTGCATGTGTGTGTGTGTGTGTGTGTGTGTTGTGTGGTGTAGAGTGTGACTCAATGTGTCACTGCGTGTCATTTTATTTGGAATTAAAACTGACAATCTTTCTTTGAAAAAACGATTTTGATTTAAAAAAAAAAATTATGACAAAAATCCTTCAACACACACATACAACTGATCTAAAAGTTCCAAAATCATGGATAGAAAACATTTCAACAAAATGTCTAAACACAGCTTGTGGAAGTCATGACTGTATGTCCCCATTTACAATGAAAGAAAATTTTCATACTGGAATAGAAGCCATAATTAATTTTCAAACATAGTAATATCATTCATTAGCATGTTATTTTTCCTTTTTTTGTGTTAAAACATTAAATGGAAAAAGAGTGTGGATACCTACAGGGTGAGGCATTACAAACAGCCAAACATGCAGTCTTCATCAAATGAGTACATGGTTAAACACAGCAATCCAATTTAATCAATCCTTTTGTTCCCTTAATTGGATACCCGCCCGCCCCCCCCCCCCCCGATACAAAGAAAAAGTGTAATAGATGGAGATGGACTGTGGTTGCCTATGAGGCTGGTACTATGAGTATGGCGTACATTCAATGATTGGCACTGGCATGATGTAAACAAACAAGTAAGAAAGAAAAACGATTGCCACAGCCAAATCTTCAAGCCTGAAATATGAGTTCTAAAGACAACAACAACAACAAAAAGAGTTTACAACTGTGTGCTTGTTGTCTCCAGAGACATTTACCCCCCCCCCCCCCCCCCCCCTTGGTACTTTGGAAGTAAAAAAATTAAAGCCTTCACCAATTAATGTGCAAGACAAAGAAAAAAAAAAACCCACTGAGAATCTGTTTACCACCCCCCACCCCCCAAACACACACACAAATGTTGTCATGCTCAACTCCATTTGATTCTGATATCTGATATTTCTTCTCCCCCCCCCCCCCCCCCCCCCCCCCCTTTTTTTTTTCTTCTTCTTTTATTTCTCTTTTTATTTATCAGTTTATTTTTTGTAACGGAAGCAAGTGATCAGTTGGGCCACATAAACATGCAAGCCCTCTCAGACTTTCCACATGGAGTCTTTTGATGACTCGTGTCACAGAAACTCAACCAGACCTTAACCTAGTTCAGTTCTTGTGAGTGTGGAGACTGCCAGGCTCTTTACTGTCCCAGTTCATATGGCAGAAGAATTAAATGCTGGAATGGTGCACTTTTGCTCTGGTGTTACTGAGAAAAATCCCCACCTAAATGACGCAAAGACTGAATTATCATATCACTGATCATTTGAAAATGTTAGGTTCTTAATTACTCTTTTTCTGTTCAAGAAAATTTTTGAAAGCGTTGATGTTACTTACTAGCTTTTTTTAACTTGTGTGGTTGTGCATTCCATTTTAGTAAGATGTAATTTTGTTACTAAAACATATTTTATGAAGATCAGTCCCTGAATAAGTGGCAAAAAATTTGTCTACGGCAACGTTAAGTCAGAAATGGGGTTGTGAAAAATTTCTCTGGCTCAAAGCTATGTTGTTCAATATTTCATACGCTTGTATTAGGTTTCCCATAACTTTTCGAAATGTTAAAGATGGTACCTCAGTATTTTCAATCTTTCCCTGTATGTTTTATCCTGCTCAGCTTGTAAGCTTTGTTGTCTTTTTTTGACAGCCACAGACTGCTTCTTATTCAATGGATGCTAAATTACATATTCCATATTCCAGATGCAGTCTTACCAATTAGTTGTTTTTAATAATCAAGCATACATGTCACTGTCAGCGTGTGCAAATACTCTTTCAATATGTCCAGTCACTCTGCCTTTATAATTGCACTGATGATATGCAAGTCAAATGTTCAGTCTGCATCAAAAATAACTCCAATGTTTTTTTTCTTTTGAGA
The DNA here is from genome assembly GCA_033310375.1 of Conus canariensis. Lineage (NCBI taxonomy): Eukaryota > Metazoa > Mollusca > Gastropoda > Neogastropoda > Conidae > Conus > Conus canariensis. The sequence continues at coordinate 20,073,451 of CM065747.1, read as the reverse complement.
GAACATTTGCTGATAATCATCTCTTTATCAAATAATATCATTGTTTCTTGCACTTTAAAATGTTGTTTCTGCCAACATATACTACATCCATGTAGTGTGTTGCATTTATCTGCATTTTTTTTTTTCATTCCATGCATGATTATCTGTTCAGCCAATTATCTGACAGCAGCACATCATTATGACTGTTCAAATTACAGATTTTTGTGTTGTAGGCAAAGATTTTACAAGAACTACTGACTACATCTGGTAAATCATTTATACAAAAAAAATGTTTAGGCCTATATAGAATGGGCCCCAGCACACAGCCCAGAGACTACCAGTACCACTTAAAACTTCAGTTTGTGAGGTGTGGGCATCTCCAACTCTAACACTTCTAGTTTTATTTTCAAGGAAATCTAAAACATACTTTAAATTCTTGCCAGGACTTTATTGAATAACCTGTTCCATATGACTGGTTTATAAAATTAAAGGAGGGCTCGTTTCTGGGGGACAGAGTCAAAAGGCTTTTGAAAGTCCAAGTGGGACAACATAAAAAGACTCTCGGTCGTCGGTCTCCGATTTCATTAAAACGGGACGGGTGGTCAGATAAATTTACATAATGCCCCACAAAGAGCCTGCGGCGGGCGGCAAAGCAGCCCTCACCATCACCTCAGCCCGTGCTCCTGCTGACCTACATTTTCCCTAGCCAACACAAACTGCCAACGTCATCAAACTTTCCATCCCTTCTCAACCTCAGTTTTTCAGGTCAAGCTGGCCACATGGTACTGTCGCATACAGGCTGAAATTAACTCTGACACACCAAGAACACTTTCCCAACAGTACAGAACTGTTAATAATCGGCGACATATTGACCGGAACGTGCGAGCGCGACCGTAGGCCACAAAACGACGCACTTGGCTAGAACGCAAAATCAGCTGTTTACGCGGCCGGCATTGGGGTTGACCTCATTTCGCGCCCGAGTTTTTCCGCCACATTCTGGAAGGGAAATCACCGGTATATTCGGCTCTAAAACGTGAGAATCGTACACAGAACGAAAGACATATTATCTGTGATATCATAATCAACTCTTTATGTACTGAATTTGAAGGAGGAATGAATAACCTGAACTTACTGCTGGAGTGTCGAAGAGGGGACATCGATGTTGTGGGACACGGCTCTTCTCTTGCCGTGGTCGCTCCGTTGAATGTCGGCCAGCTTGGAATAATCTGTCGCCTGGTCCACCAGCCGGGCAGACTTTCGGCTTTCCAGCATCCGTACGTCCTCCACCTTGCGGTGAATGGTCATCTCCTCGTCGCTGCCCTGCCGGACTATGATGATCACCTCGTCCGTTTTCCTGTCGTGGTAAGCGACACTACCGCTCACCTCCCGACCGTTCAAAGTGATGTAGACTTTCTGGTCGTGCTTGAGGCGTCCCGAGGGCCCCGGCTGAAATCCCTGACCCACGATATACTTGCTCGTCACGTTCGTCTCGAAACCGTTGTCGAAACGGACGGCATAGAGATCGTCTGTGACTGCTGTGGCTTCAGCTGTTACTGCACGAATGACGCCGGGGTGATACCGGCCATCTTGCTGCCACAAAGCGCAAACTCGGGTCCCAATGATGGATCGTTTGGCCAGTCGTTTCGTTCCTGACATGATGAATCGCGTAACTGTCAATGTATCGATACTGGATACACGATGGTTTCGTTGTACTAGCTGTACAGATTATGATCGCGATTTTGTTCGGTCACCAGGCCTACCGGTGAACTTGGTTGCCGGTTTGTTTTGGTGCTGATGGATAAGGCGTAACTTTTGCAAACGTCAACAGAGCCACGTGATTATCAAGAGCCCCAGTGTCATTGGATAAAAACGTCACGCCTACAGTTTTGATTGGCTAAGCTATGAACAACTGTCAATCATTTGGCTGAGGTCAGCCTTTAAAGCTGAGTGCAAAGGTTACTTTGATTCTCTCACCGGGCCGGCAAAACCGATTCTCAATATTCTAATTTTCATGGGCTATCTTTGATTTGGGGATCGATGGTCATAGCAAGAAATAGCTTACTGAAATGTAGCGTACATGGTTCGTTTTGGAAAGACTTGGCTTACGTGCATTTGGCTGCAAGCAGTTGTTATTGGTGGTACTAACTTTGATACTGCTTCCCCCCGTCTAGAATGAATCTAAATGGAGTATTTAATTGTAGATATGTTTCAAGGAATCATTGTTCAGTGTGAAATATAGCGTGTCAACATCTGAAGTATGTGCTTGTCTCTTGTCTATAGCACTACTAGACTTCAACTAGTTTTGTTTTATCTTTTACTGGTAAACGATACTTTATGTTTATTGAAAAGAATAGCCAATCCAAAAGTCGGTCATCTCTCTCAAACACCTAGCGCCCCACAATTCCACAATAAAATGTCGGCAACCAGGACGAGTAAGCTTACGTCGACCGTGTGCAATGCATTGGAAGTATTATTCACCATACTTTTGGTCCAGCTGATTGCCAATACCTTATGCAACACCTCAGATGCATTTGAAGGTGCGATCGATGATCGTTTCACGCCCTGCATGCTGACGTTACGTGGAGAAAGAATGACAAAATTAGGGCTGATTCACAAAGCTAAACTTTCGGTTTGTCCAGTCCACTCTTAATGACTCGACTTCCATAATACTTCAACGGCTTGATTTAGGGTCCGGTCACATGAGTTATGATATGAATCAACATTAAGCAGTTGACAGTCAGAGAAATTATCATTAGCAAAGATTTACTACTTTTAATTCTACAGCGTCTGGTGCTGAAGCTACTACTACTACCTACTAACTACTGTTACCAACCATTATACATGTGCAAAGTTATCCGAATTTAACATACAGTACAAACCAGACAAGGTCATTGATGACATAATGTGTCTTCAGCAGTTGTAACGAACAGCAGAACACACACACGCACACACACTGTCTCAACGTTTTATATGTTTAACAGATACATGATTAAGCAGCAGATGGCTCTTGAGCTAACATCAAAAGCATATCTTATCAATTATTAGCCAATGCACTGTCACTAATGTCACTTATGAGTTTACTGTCTAACAACAAGACACTGGCACTAAATTTCGTCTTCTTCTGCTTCTTCTTTGACGACTTCTTCTTCTTCTCCTCCCTCCTCTTCTTCTCCTTCTTCTTCATCTCCTTCTTTCTCTTCTTCTTCTTCTTCTGTAACAGTCACCATATATATACATAACTGAGGAATCTGCTACACTAAATCAGTAATTGACTCAGATTTGACAATTGTAGGCACCCCCTGTACATTGTTACTGTGAAATACTGCACAAGCTTTCTGGTCTTCACCCCCTCTCAAAGAGGGGGCTCCAAGGAGAGTGGCGGTGGAGGTGGTGCTGAATGCTGGCAGGTTCCTCCCTTCCTCCCTCCTCGTCCCCCTCCTGCTCCTTCCTTCCCCTACACATCCATGTAAGATGTATTTGATGAATAGGTAACTTTATCATCTTTCAGAGGATGCTTCAAGTCCTATGTACCTAAAAAAATTTACATTACCTTTAGCAAGTGGTAGGAGGATGTGTGTGTGTCTGCCTCTGTTGGCGTTTTGACTGTGGGTATGTATAGCACAGCCACAATCATGGGTACCCAAAGTGTTACATCATGCTAAACTGTGGAATTGTAATATTGCTGAATATTTCAAGTTACTTGCGATCTGCAGATGTGAATTTCATGATAATGGTGGGGGGGGGGGGGGGGGGGGGGGGGGGGGGGGGAGGGGAGGGGGCACATCTTATATTTACAAATTTTGACTTAAAAGTTTGTACTTGAAGTGGTTTGGATATTAATAATGTAAAGTTCATGAAAGTTCTGCAGAAAACAATCAAGACTTGAAAACTGCACAATTGGAACAGAAACGCCACACGCGTCCTGATTGACTGTTGGGAGAGAGTTCTGACTGTAATGGACCAAGAGGCAGAATATTACTAAACATGTCTGTTGTTATTGGTTGGACATGATATATAATGCTAATAAATTGTGCCAATTTCTGACAAAGATTTTGCACATAGTCAGTCAGTCAGTCAGTCATTCCCCTGACCGCTGGGGTCGTGGGGGGGGGGGGGGGGGGGGGCGTGATGAGGCAGCCGAGGCCGTTTCTCACCAGGTTCATCTGTTCGTAGCTGTCGTGAGGAGATCTGGCATGGTCATTTTTGGTCCAGTCTTTTGTATTATCCGACCAGCTCTTTCTCGTTTGCACATAATGACTGTCTAAAAAAAAAAAAAAATTTTAACAAATATACATCAGCCATGTTGTTAGGTCTTTTTATGTATGGAGAACAGATTTTTTTTTTCTCTTCAGACTTAATAAGCAAATGAATTTGAGATTTTCAAGGCTTTCGAAGGTCAAGGTAAGGTAATGTTGCTTATAGCCCAGCCGACCACAAAGGGCCACATCAGGGCTGTTCAAAGGTCAAGAAATAGATTCTATGTGAAGTGATGAGAGGCACCAGCAGGTGTCAAAATGGCAGCCATAAAATCCTTCATTTTCTTAATCACATTTTTTTGTTATAATGAATATGAAATGGAAGGAGTAAGGTTATCAATGCATTTTCTTGGTGAACTTGAATTGTTTTTGGACAAGCCTAAATGCAGAGAAATTGTTTAGATTGATTTTAATCAGGGCAAGTCGTTAATGACTGGATATTGTGATTGCATATGTGTGCTTGGTTGTTTTCAGTAAATCTGACAAGTCATCAAGTGAGTTGCACACACATACAGTAATTAATTTTTGAAATACTTTCAAGGACTGAAAATCTGATGAAAATGAACACGGAATCTTGATTTTCAAACTGAGTGTGTCTGATCACTTCATGGGCAAGGAATATGTTGCTCCTTCTTTCTTGCTTTAGTGGCTGCTTTTCTGTCTAGACAAACAAATTGGCACCTCATTCGGTCTCCCTTTTTGACCTTGTGTATAATGCCATCATAGAAGGAAGGCACGTCGATGATATGACTTTTTAGAAATGCATGAAACTAGACAAAAAAATGTGCGAAGAGAACCATGTCGGAGGGAAACGGGCGGAAACTTTTTTGTTTTTCTCTTCGTGAAGGCAGGATTAGGAGCAGTTTCCTGTATTTGCTGTGAGGAGAGATACATGTACATTGACTTTTTTTTTTTTTTTTTTTTTTTGTTGGTTGTAAATATGGATTTTTACTGTCATGGAAAGCGTTAAGGACAATTTCGTTGTGTAAGCATACTGAAGAGATTTCACAGCATTCTCACTGAGGTCAGTTATGAAACTTATGTTCAGCTTACAGGGCCCAGAGTAAAAAATAGTCATTTTAGTTGGTTTTTTTTTTTGTTTTCCAGGGTTTTTGTTGTGTCGACAATGCGGGCTGGAAGTGACAAGGGCGGACAATCTGGTCAACATCCCCAGTCCTCTGGCACAGAAACACCGCAATGAAACCATGTCCAAAACTAAAGACGTCCTGATTCAGCTGTTTAAAAACCCACAAGGTACCTTGAAGTCTCTCCTCTCTCTGTCAGTTGTCTGTCTGTCTCTTGCTGTCTCTCTCTCTCTCTGTCTCTCCCACTCTCTCTCTTTGTGTCTGTCTTTCTGCCTTCGCCATGTGTCTGTCTGTGTGTCTGGCTGTCTGTGTGTCTGTCTCTGTCTCTTTGCCGTGTGTCTGTCTGTGTGTCTGTCTCTCAGTCTGTTTCTGTCTCTGTCTCTGTCTCTGTCTCTCTCTCTCTCTGAAGAATAGGCTCTGCCTAAATCTCAATCCTTGTTCGAATGAAAGTTTTCTGAGTTCTCTCTCTCTCTCTTTCTCTCTCTCTCTCTCTTTCTCTCTTCTCTCTCTCTCTCTCTCTCTCTCTCTCTCTCTCTCTCTCTCTCTCTCTCTCTCTCTCCCCTGAGTGTTTGAATGTTGGTTTTTTTAAAATTTGTTTTAGATTTTCTTTGTTGCATGTGGTGTATATTTGTTTTGGATGTGTTAATTAATATCAATACCCATTCATAAGGGGCAAAGGCTTATAGCTGTGAATAAACCATCCAAATTTGAATGCCCTCTCTCTCTCTCTCTCTCTCTCTCTTCTCTCTCTCTCTCTGACCTCCTGCTCCTCCTCCCTCTCTCTCTTTCCTTTCTTTCTGTACCTGGTATTGTCCTTGAAAATAGTTGCCTCTATCAGTCTCTGGACTGCCCCTCTCTTCTTTCTCTGTCTGTCTGTCTGTCTGTCTGTCTGTCTGTCTTCTCTCTCTCTCTCTCTCTCTCTCTCTCTCTCTCTCTCTCTCTCTGTTTGTGACTATTTCTCTCCAGCTTTGTCTCTTTCTTGTGTAGTATGCCTAATTTTGTCTGTATCCACTCATCATATCAGACCCTGTGTCAGTGTTAGTACTCTCCTTTCCACCAGTGTATCACTGTCTGTTTTCGGCTTGAGCTCTCTTCCTGTTTTTTTTTTCCTGAAGTATTGATTTCTGTGTGTCCTGACAATTTTATTAAGACATCAGAACATGCCCATCAGGCAGTTCAATCCTTTATCAATGGATTTCTTTGTAACCAGTATGGTAGCAAAATAGGTTCAGCGTGACTGATTGTAAAAGTTTGTGGTTGATTTCTTTTTCCTTCTGGTTATATAGATAGACAGAGAGAGAGATAAAGATAGAGAGATCTAGACATACATATTTACATTTACACATTCAGACACCTACACACACACATGCACACACACACACACACACACACACACACACACACACACACACACACACACACACACATACCACACACTCTCTCTCTCTCTCTCTCTCTCTCTCTCTCTCTCGCTGTTGTGTACGTGTGTGTGTGTGTGTGTGTGTGTGTGTGTGGTGTCTGCGCGCATGCGCGTGCATGCGTGTGTGCATGCATATTTTGCGTGCCTGCATTTGTGCGTGCAAACCAAGGTGACAGTTGAAGGGAGGTAATCGAAACAGAGGTCACCTTCACAGAGGTCACCGCAAGAGTAGGGCATGAAAGGCCACAGTGTATGAGACTTTTTTCTATGCTGAGCGATGAGGATGAGGATGAGGATGATGAACATAGTGCTAATTATTTCTCAGTCAGGTCTGAGACTGCATGACAGGGCTGCACTCTATGCTTAGTTTCATAATATATCCTGGAGTCAACCAGGCCCGAGAGATACAGACACCTGCAGTAATTGGTCAGGAAATTTGAGCAACACTCTTAGAGATGCATCCATCAATTGTATGAAACTTAAACAATGTAGTCAAAGTCTTCCCAGCTGAGCCTTTAGCAAATTGAACTCAGGGTAGGAGCCAGTCAGAGCAGAACAATTCCCAACAATCAAATGGCTCTGATGGGAATCGAACCCGTGACCTTCCAGCCTGGAGTCCATGATACTAACCACATCACCACAGTCTCTGGAATTTTTTTTTTTAAAAGAACTTTGATTCATCACTTTAAAACTGTGCTGAGATGCTGTTGCTGTAATAAGTGTAAAAGGTCAGGATTACCAATTTGTTTTCTGATCATCTGTTTGCACTTTGGAAAGAGCAGATTGCATGCACACTTTCAGGAACATGTAACTATTCTGTTGGCAGGGAGATATTTTGAGATCATCTCATCGCGAGAGGCAGAGGTGCAGAAAGTGACCAAGGTATGCAATCCAAATGTTTTCTTTCTTTTCATTGTTTTCTGTAGTTACCTCATTCACATAGCTACCTCATTCACATAGCTACCTCATTCACATAGCTACCTCATTCACATAGCTACCTCATTCACATAGTTACCTCATTCACATAGCTACCTCATTCACATAGCTACCTCATTCACATAGCTACCTCATTCACATAGCAATGTCCAGATTTCTCACATAAGCACCGTATATTGCAGTTTAGCACGTGTGTAGGATTGTGTTTGGATTGTGTTTTCACATTATCTGCATATGCGTTCAAGTTTTTTTGTGTGTGCCATTGATCTGTGATTTTCTTCCCACCCCCACCTCCCCACCCCCCACCTCCCCCCACCCCCCCCCCACCTCCGGCCATCCATACCCTGCCTGCCTCACCACCACACAGCACATCCCCACCCTCAAGTCTTTGACATAAGAGATTTCTCCCTGGAGGAAAAGAAATGAATGATACATACTGAAAAGAAACATGGTCAGAAATGTTATGGAGGTCCGTTCCATGTTTTGGAGTAGTTGTGTTCTTTACCAATGCAATGAATTAAAAAAAAAAAAAAAAAGAAATGTGAAAGTGGCATATTTGGAAACGCTGAAGAGTGAAAAAAAAAAAAAAAAATCAATAATACATGAATCGTAGAATCAATCATTTTGTTTGAGAAGGACCTCTCACCCATCACGCCGCTTCTTCAGTTGTTGGTTTTTCCAGCAGGGCTGACTGTTTGTATAAATCCTACCCGCCCAATATTTTGCGCACCACCCCCACCCTTTCCCTTCTCCCACCCTTTTTCTCCCTTCTTGCTCCATCTGCTCCGGATCCGGAGCTCCCCCACCTCTCTTCCCCTTCCCCCTATTTCCTTCCCCTTTTCTTCGTTCCCGTTTTCAGTCAGGGGCCAGTTTATTTTTTTCTGTAGCTGTGCACATGAATACCTGTTATTATTAATGCTCAAAATTCTCAGAGTGTGTGTGTGTGTGTGTGTGTGTGTGTGTGTGTGTGTGTGTGTGTGTGCGTGTGTGAGTGAGTGTGTGTGTGTGTGTGTTGTATGTGTGTGCATTTGTGCATGCTTGCGTGGGTGCATGCGTGTGTGTGTGTGTGTGTGTGTGTGTGTGTGTGTGTGCACACAATG
>CM065747.1:20034675-20059675 GCA_033310375.1 Conus canariensis | reverse complement strand
AGCACTCTGTTTTGTCCGTGAAATTCAACTGTTCTGGTGCATTTGTACAGATCATCAACCTCTTTAACCCTTTCAGAGGACAGTATGAGACACTTTTAGTACAAATTATGGTTGTCAGTTGTCTCTTCATTTTTTTAGATATATAATATGCGCAAACTAACATCGTTAAGTCAGACATGAGACATGTTGAAATCAGCTCTCTGGCATCTTACCTTGTGTAAGATATACCAACTTTTGATGGCTTAGTGATCAGCTGCTGTGGAAAATAAACCAGGAAAAACTTCTGTTTGTAAATTTTTGTTGTTTGTCGACATGTTGGCATGAGCAAGCTCCCTTTTAGATAGTTGCCCCCACCAGCCGTTGCATCCAGTAAACAGGAGTGAAGTAACAGACATCAACTTTGCTAACCTCAGGCATTGCCAGTCCTCACTGGTTACTGCAATGAAGTGCAATGGCTGTTTGATAGTATCGGTGAATCATTCATGTTGACAGTGACATTTGCTTCAACTCGGCAGTCAACCAAGGGAGGGACTTTTCCAGAAAATGAATGGTGTGGCTGTAAATCTGTACCATCCAAAGGTTTTACTCATTGTTTAAGGATGAAAAGCTAAGGACAGCAAGATACTTAGTTTTGTCTGGTTTGAACGGCCTTGATTGTATCAGGGATGAATTACCAGGATTCTGAGCAAGCAATGTTGCTGAGTTGCTGCCCCTGGACCAAGCGATTTTTAACCATTGCAGTCGATGCTCTTCGCTGTGGGGAAAAAAAAAAATCCTGTTACAGATTTAGTTGTGAGCAGTTTGCTTAAAGCTTCGTTAAATTGTGCAAAAGTGGTTGTTTCATATATTGTGCTGTTTCTTATTTAAAACAAAACAAACGGAGAAACAAATGAAAAACAAGCGTTTTAACATACAGATGCACGCACATGAATATTCATTACTGGTACACTGTTAGTCGCTAAAGTGTTTTCGTTGCAGTTGTGGCAAAAGTCTCTGTAGGAAGCACCACGCACATCTTCATCATCTGCACAGCTACCTTTGTCCACGACAGTTTTGTCCAGTCTCTTGCATGGTGTAAAACCATCCCTTGTCCCTGATCTGTAACAAAGAATCTAACAAACAGGTTGTCCAGCAGTCTCAGTATGTCTTCTGTTGTCCCCAAGAACAACCTAAACCCTCTCTTTTCTGTTGCTCTTTTTGACTGTGCTTTTTTTTTTTTTTTTTTTTTTCCTTTTTTTTTTTTTTTTTAAACTGTTGTGTACTGTTTCACTGCCTTTTTAGAAAACAAACTCAACTATTTTGCTGCTTTCCTTCTTTTACACCTCTTTCAAACCACAGTTTATGACATGCCGGCTTTATTGTCGTGATCTGATGATCAGGCTGTGAAAATTATACGCACTGTCTAGAGGGGACGCTAACTGCCCATTCTGATGTGCCTGTCCAAATGGCTTTCATTGTGTGTGTGTGTGTGTGTGTGTGTGTGTGTGTGTGTGTGTGTGTGTATGTATATGTGTGTGTGTGTGTGTGTGTGTGTGTGTGCGTGGTGTGTGTGAGTGTGTGTGTGTGTGTGCGCGTGTGTGTGTGTGTTTGTGTGTGTGTGTGAGAGAGAGAGAGAGAATACAGAATACAGAATCAAGGAGAATGTCTTACCAGCCGTGACTATGTCTCTGGTTTAGGCTGCCATGCCATGAAAATCACTTTTGTTGTTGGTTTCTTCTTTAGGAGGTCTAATGATCTAACCTGCTGAGGATGTGCCCAGTTTCCCCGTGTGATGGTTTTGAAAAAGTCCTGTGTGGTCATCTGGCCTTATATTAGTTAAGACTGTGACTAACCTATACTGAAAGTTGAGCCACAACCAGGAATTAGTGGGTTGTGGTCTACTGGTGGAAGTTAGCGCAACAGACAAATGGTTCCCCGAAGATAGAGTATGGCTGCCTTAATGGCGGGATAAAAAAAAACGGTCATACACACAAAACTCCACTCCCTTTGTTGAGCAGATGGGATTAATACCTGCCTGTCTAGATACAGGGAGTGTCCACAGGAGTATCAGCCTGCTACGCAGAAGAAGAAGAAGAAGTTTGTTGTAGTCTGAAATGTGTTCAGTTGTTGTGTTACGAATTGATGTGTGTGTGTGCACGTGCATATATATATGTGTGTGTGTGTGTGTGTGTATCTATACACACACACACGCACACACACACACAAACACACACACACACAAACACACACCAACACACACACACACACACATACACATATCTGTGTGTGTGTTGGAGGGTGATAGAGGGAATCTCTATGTTCTTAACCATATCAGAAATGGCACTTTGTTTTACGCAATGACAGCTGGGCTGCTATGAAATTGAATTAGACCATGACAGAATGAGCTTGAGTGTGGCCATTTATGGGGGAGGGAAAGGATGGATGAGGGGGCAGAAATGGGCACATTGACAACTCGTACACTAATGGCAGTGAGAAGTCACAGAACGAAAGGCAGCAAACAATTGCACGCACACACATACACACACATGCACACACACACACATTTACTCACACACACACACACACACACACACACACACACACACACTCTTGCACACACACACACACACACACACACACACCACACACACACACACACACACACACACACACACCACGCCCACGTACAACCAGCCAACCAAACAAAATATTAAGATAGCACGACTATAAGAAAAAAAAAAGGGGGTTCTGAACAAATATCACAACATGTCTAATGAAGACTGATAATTTCAAAATGTAATCATACATCAGCCTTGCATCGCATACAGAGATGACGCCAGAAGTCCAAAAAATGAGACCAGTAATAAAGTGTGGATTTGACAGAAATTCAGCGCAACCAAGAGAGACAGAAATGGACAAATATATCATCTGGCTTTGTGCAATGCCCTTCAGATACCCAGATTTAGCTGTGCAAATGACAATCATTTCATGTTCTTGCATGTCATGTAGATGTATGTTGTTAAGCTGCCGTTCTGAATACTATTTCCAAATCAAACATTTCGGTATTTTTATTTCAGATTTTAAGGCATGCCCCCTCTTCCCCCCCCCCCTCCCTCCCCACTGCCCCTCCAAAAAGTAGAAAAAAAAAGTCAATTTTATAATTTATGTTGTGAACATTTTGTGCACGTGCACACACACACACACACACACAGTGTCAGCACATTCATCTTTCACTGTCATTGCATTAACTGTTTCCTGCACTTGTGATTTCAGAGGCAGAATCCATCATCGCTATGCGAAGATGTACCAGAGCTGACCTTTAATGGCTCCCTGAGTGCTTGCACAAGACGGATGACAGATTCCTCGCTGCTCTCGAATTGAACATGAGATTCTGTGTTATGCAATACGGTGGAAAGCAATGCAAACGCTTGGGATTGAAGAAACTGTGAAGTGAAAATCGTGGACTTAAGCATTGTGAGGGGAAAAGAATTTATTGGTGCTGATAGTTCTTTCTTTTTTTTTTTTTTTTGATACATTGCCTCAGAGTGTCTCAGTTTTTCCTGTTTATTAGTGACAGTATGTGTCAAAATTTATGATGTATATAATAACAGAAAGGGAAAGCCATATTTTTGTATCATAAAACTGGGTGGTAGTTGGTGACATGCATTGTCCTAGTGGTTTTTGTCATTTCTTTCACTTGATGTAGAACTGTTGCACATGGATATTCATAGTCAGGTGTTTTTGCATCCCTCTGTGTGCTTTGCTTTCAGTGCTCTTTATATTGGGCTTGACTGAGTGTGGATCTGATCATTTTTTTCCCCCTTATATGCTGTCAGTAAGAGGTGGTGGGTAGTTTTGGTTAGTATCACGGGTTCCCCGGCTTGGAGATTATGAGAAGTCCCATCTTAGATATATATACAGTTGTCGGATTTTTTCCCACTAGGCTACTCTAGGCTGCTACTTGGTGGTTTTGAGTGTGCTGCAAGCTGAAATGAGAAGATTGGAACCACAGTTTCGTCCTGTAAATGGATGCATTTCTCTGAGAGTCGCTCAATTTTTTTTTTTATTCCTTTTTACCAGCAATATGGATATCTGAATCTCTCAGGCCTGGTTGACATCAGGATTATATGGTAAAAGTAAGTTTAAAAGAAAAAAAAAAAAAAGAAAAGTGTCAAATTCTGTGGCCCTTCAGTTTTGATTTCTTTCCCACGTTCATGTCTGCGATCATTTCTCAACAAAATTCTTGGTACTGGCAGGTTCTTCAGGATGTGGCAGCCCTCAGGCTGGGGGGTGCTCGCTCACACTGGTTCAGTGACTTAAGCAGCTGTTGTCATCAGCTACAGGCCGAGTCAGTGATGCCCTCTGTGTGTTGGGTCAGATGAAGCACCACATGAACACCACCGGAATGACTTCGTCTGCAGCGCAATGTTTTTAGCTGGTTGGGTTGCGTCACAGTGATTGGATATTGATTTCTTCATGATGACCTGATGCAGACTGGATTGCTGGTGCTGAGGCTACAGTGGAGTAATGTTTGGTGTTGCTATGTATGGTAAGAGCCAGTATGAGCGGCTTGAGAACATCGCCACTTAAGAGGATATGAAAGATGAGATAGCAGAAAAAAAAAGAAATAAAAAGGGGGGGGGGGGGGATGTGCTTTCTACATTGCTTTAGAAAAAAAAATCCTTATCTTCCATTCAGTCATGTCTTGGCAGTACATATATGTGCAGAATGGGGCATTACTTGTTTTCTTTTATTTCAATAGAGACGTCGGTTTTTTTTTTTTTTTTTTTTTTTTCAGAACTCTCTGTGAAAATGACTGTTGAATGTGGTGAAAGGCTACGCATCTTTGATCTTTAAATTACTGACAGGGGGGGTGGGGTGGGAGATGGGGAGAAGGGGAGAGCATTGAATACTTGACCTGTCTTCCAGCATTGGATCCACAGTTGTGTGTCATGAAGGCAAAAGCAAAATCTGAAAAATAAAGATACATCGAATATGTATATCTATGATCCAAGGAACTTGTGGGCCCTTGGTCGCCTGGTCTGTCTGCCGACGAATAGGAATCCATGCTCTTACGTCCACAGTTGTTGTTGTAAACAATTTTCTTTGAAGACGTGCTGGGTTCTTGTCAAAATATTGGAATGAGAACTTTTGTTCTTTGGGGAATTTGGGGTTTGATCAATAAAAGGAAGATAACAATGCAGCTCATAGATGCTTTGTGTGGCGTCTCCTCTTCCGAAGAAAATGTTGTGACATCAGTGCTGTGCGAGTCCGTGCTGTGTTTAAATCAGTTGACAGGGTGCTGGGGGGGGGGGGGGGGGGGGGGGGGGGGGGGGTTCTTTCAGTGCAAATTCTGCCTCTGCCTTCTGGAAGTTCTGTGTTAGCAACTGATTCTGCCGTTCCCCCTCCTCCCCTTTTATTTGATTTTTTCCCTTTTTACTGTTGTCTGCCCTTTTTGTTTGTTTTGCCTTTGAGATCCATTCTCTCGTCGTCGTTCAAAGAAATCTTACACACTTTTTTTTTTTTTTTAATCTCCAGTCACAAGTGATAACACAGGAGCCAGTTCAGTAGTTTATTTAAGGTCTTTTTTCATCGTCAGATGATATTAGACACACACACAGAGGAGCCTGATGTAATCTGGTTTCTTGAAAATGACATGGTTCACATTGTGGAATAGCTGTCTTCATTCGGCTGTGTGTGCTTGTCCACTGGCCTTTCTGTATACTTGTTACATTTCAGTGGGCTTTTTTTGCAGTATGTTTGTACTTTCTGTGTGTAACTGGAAGTGAAAAATTAAGCAAAAGGACTGTTTCGTTTAGCACAGCCAGGTGTTGCCTACCATTTTTTTTACCAACAATTTTTGAGTTGTTCGCATTTTTCTTTTTAAAGCAATATCTATGCAACACTGTTAAAATTTCTCAACTATTTTTTCTTGGTGAATACGTTTGTTTAGCTTTATTTCAGTAAAGTATTCCTTTAACCACATAAAATGTGTTTTTAGACGTGACAATTTCCACAAACTTCCCTCTAATGCCAGCGAGAGGAAGTCAAGAGAAAGAACTGCATAGAGATGGGGATATCAACAGCTTTAACACCATGATATATATGTTCATAGACTTTGTTGTTGGCTTTTATAATTCAGAATGGAACCTTGCTTTCTTTATGTGTTGATAGCCCAGAAAAGGCCTGGCATGGTCAACTTGGCCAATGTTGTAAAACTGGGCGAGTTACAAGACTGTTTTCATCAACTGCAACGAAAGTAACGCGTGCAGTCTGTTGGAACCGCAAAATTTGAAGCCATGTTCCCAGTCTTTGTTTTTTATGACTACTTCTCCGCTTGGCATGTAGTTTTCTTTGTTCCATGACTGGAACTGCGAGGTGCACTTAAGGCGAGATTTTTGTGTATGTGATCGATTTGAATCCCACCATGAAGAAAAGCTCGTTCTGTCTTCAGGGAGGAAGCCTAAACATTACACTTGTCTGCCTGTTTATAAAGATTTTCTAATCCATCCCCCCTGCACACTATGATACCTTCGGTTATAGAGAGTGGAATGGGATTTGTCATACACGTCATTTGTTTTGTTTTGTTTCGTAGTGCAGTCGTTCATGCAGGAGACTCTGGTTTAACGTCTCATCTTAAGAACTTTGGAGGGGTTGGAGTCTGCAATGATATTGACTTGCGGGGGAGGGGGTGGGGGGGGGGGGGGGGGGGGTGAGATCCTCCATGCTGGTAGTCTCAAGTGGGGACTGAACCCCAAACCCTCAGAATTTAGATCGAGAGCACAATGTGCTGTCCACTGAGGCAACCATCGGTCACGCATGAGAGTTTGGTTTAAAGTCTCATCTGGGGGACATTGGACGGGGTTGGAGACTGAAGGTATACTGACTCAGGGAAAAAAGAATCCTCTGATCAGGCTGTCTCAAACAGGGACTGAACCTAAAACCATCAGAATTTAGATCAAGAGCATAATGCTGTATCCACTTGGACAACCATCAGTCACACATGAAACCTTGGTTTAAAAGTTTCATCTAAAGGATTTGAGAGGGGGTTGGCGTCTGTAACTATATTAATAAAAAATTTAAGAAAAAAAAAATCCTCCAGCCAGGTTCTCTTAGCTGGGGACTGAACCCCAAACCCTCAGTATTTAGATCAAGAGCACAATGCTGTATCTTCAAAGGCAACCTGTCCCCAGTGTGGTATCTGTTGGGTAGATGAAGGCCATCGTTACTTTGAAAAAGACGCTGGCATTCATCGCCTGGATCGTTCCCATGAGCAGTGAGTGAACACTACCCATTGTGTCATTATCTGGTCATGTAAAGTTATCAGGTTCTAAAAACAGCTATCAGCTCAGCCTTGTCCTGCTGACAATGTCTTTAAAGCTCGTCTGGTCTCAAGGGCATTATACATTGCAATGTCTGATTTTTGCCTGTTGGTGTCCTAAAGTTGTTCCTTGTCACTGTGTGTATGTGCACGTGTGTGTGTGTGTGTGTGTGGTGTATGACAAAGCCACTGCTGGAGTGTCAAGTGCAGTCATACACTCTGACTGAATTTAGCCAGCACATTTTCATTGGTCTTGGGCATCACCATCTGTGTTTGATCAGAAAGATGATATATCTATTGACAGTTTTCTGTCAGTAATTTTCTACCACAATTTGTCAGAAAAGTTTGGTCCTCGAACAGATAGTATCTCCAAAACTTTCAGTAGAAAGATACTGCTGTTTTACAATCTGCTTTGTGTTCATGATGCAGAAGATGAATCCAATGACTTCCCCATGTTTAGAAACACAAACGCATATGACTGTGGGTGGTGTCTGATGATCAAACTCATAGGAGAAATGTGGTAAATGTTGTGTTCATGGATGCAGAAGATGATCCAATGACTTCTCCATGTTTAGAAACACAAACGCATATGACTGTGGGTGGTGTCTGATTAGATTAAACTCTGGTGACTGTGGGAAATGTGTAGTCCTCAGGCGTGCTAGCATCATTCATGTTTAGAAACACAAACGCATTGACTGGGTGGTGTCTGATTAGATTAAACTCTGGTGACTGTGGGAAATGTGTAGTCCTCAGGCGTGCTAGCTATTCATGTTTAGAAACACAAACGCATATGACTGGGTGGTGTCTGATTAGATTAAACTCTGGTGACTGTGGGAAATGTGTAGTCCTCAGGCATGCTAGCTATTCATGTTTCAGCAGACCTCTACCTTCTTGTTTTTGCGGAGAGTTTTTGTTGTTGTTGTTTGAGAATTTGTTGTTGTTAGTACAGAATTTCAAAAGGAATTTGATTGGAAATTTTTAAAAGACACATTGGAGGATAGTTGTTTTCTCACTGTTGAAGTGAAAGGCAGTAGGAGCACGTCAGGTTTTTGGGTGGATTATGGGGTTTGGAAGCAGCGTCTTACTGTGAGTTATAATGAGATTCACCTCTCGCCCTATCCCCAACCACCTTCATCCCCTCCCTCTCTCTTCCCTGCTGCCATTTCTGATTCGCTCTCCAATCATGGATTCTTTCTGTTTTCTTTCTTTTTTTTTTTTTTTTATTAGGAAAACCTGAAGCCGGCACATAAATAAAGGCAAAAATTTACCAAGCACACATACATTCATTTACATAAACTCACATACATGTACCACTCAACCCCATAAAAAGAAACTCAAATGCTTAATGCAAGCAATTTTTTTTTTTTTATTTTACTGTCATAAGGTGGGAGTCAATGAACGAAATGCATGCACAAGGTCTGCATTGGTATTTGCATGCAAATGGTGTGGAAAGGATCATTAGATTACAAGAGATTTAAAAAGGCTTTTAAAAGTTTGAAAAGAAAACATTTGGGTAGAAAATTAAACAAAAGAAACAATGAAAGTATTAAACTATATCGCAGTAAAAGAGAGTTAAATGAGTTGAAAAATTAGAGAATAGCGTAGGATGACAGCGTGGTCCAAGGGAGTTTACTTATCTAGAAGCTTAGTAGAAGTGATCAGTAAATCATAAATTTTAACTTTGTCAGATATATCTACACTGCTTGGATTGATTGGAACATGCAATACAGAAAAAAGGAAATTCTTGTATTGTAAAGACCATCAAAAAGGTTGATTTATCACAATGTAATCACATTAACAGAAGAACAATACAAACAGCCCCAATGTAAGTTTGAGCAAAAAGCATGAGTGCGTCAACTTGGCCTGGGCTGCTTGTCTGTAAAATTGATCAGAAAATGGGAATCAGATCCATTATCAAAAATAATTGCAGCCCAGGGGTAAAATGATAGAAAATGGGGATTGGATCCAATATTAACATTGTTTGCAGTCCAGCAAGTCTTCCAAACCATTCCAAGATTCTGCACTTTTGTTGGGAAATAGGCAGACCACCTGGTTGAAGATCAACAAGAGGCAATTTCTTCCCCCACCCCACCCTCACCTCGCCTCCTAAAAGCCGCTGTCATTGATCAAGTCTTTTGCAGACAAGTTCTGTCAAGTTTCTCCAGTGCTTGGAGAAAGGAAGAAGACTGGCTATCCTTTCACTTTGACCCTAATTATCTCCCATCCTTGTAAAGATCCAATGAGGTCTTTTATACAAATTGTAATCCCGCCTTCAGGATATTGTGAGCTAGTAACTCCACTTTTCTGTCTCTATCTTTGACTCTTTTTTTGTTGTTGAAAAATTAGTTTTATTGTCATCTGTACTCTGTTTAATAACATCCTATCTTTTCTGTTGGAATTTTTTTGCCACAGTATTGAGATTCAAAACACTGTATAGACAGTATTCTTGTTTTATCGTCCATTCTGCAGTGTCATTTTGCCCAAATGGCCCAGTGAAATGTTCTTTCTGTGTGTTGTGTGTGTGTGTGTTTTCATGTCAAGAGTTTCTTCTTTTCTGTGGTGATAGCCCTGAAAGGGCTGTGTGTGTGGTTCGTCGTGCAAAAATCAAACCGAAACTGGAAAAGTCTGCAACTCATGGTTCAGACCTGTGACATTATGGAAATTGGTGACAACAGTCAGATGGAATAAGAGCGTCGTCCAGAAAACAAACAAACAAAAATCCACCCACACCATAGCAACATGACAATTGTTGAAACTCTCCAGAAATTCGAACACACAGTGTATTTGAGTTTAAAAAAAAAAAAAAAAAAAATTTCGCACATTATTTTGCAGACTGATGACACTGTCAGCAAAACCTGTGTGTCACATAGCTCCTTTCATAAAACACCATTGTGAAAGAGGCGTAACAGCAGACATTTCAGAAAAATGTCACAGGCTATTTAAAAGCTAAATCTGCTGACATTGGAGGTCTTTGAATAAACCCGACTCAAAGAGCATTTGACTAGTTTTGTAAGCTTTACATGTTGGATACAAGCTGATGACATGAGGGGGTGGGATGAGAGAGAGAGAGAGGGTGGGTGGGTATGTGCCAGTGTGTCTGGAGGGGCTATTGAGGGAGTGATTAGGGGTGTGATTCAACCAAGTTGAGACTATTGTGCGTGGTGTTGCCAATGTAGGACACTGAACGATAGAAAAACTATTCATCATTATAAGAACGATATAGAAACTGTTTGTTATTATTGTAGAAACCAGATACCAGTGACATTGAAAGAAACACCATAGTTATTGCCTCACACAGAGTTGAAATGACAATTGGAGGAAAACTTATTATGAAACCAGACAGGCTGTGCATATTTTGTAAATTTCCAACAACAAAGTGTTGTCCGTGAAACAGCACCAAACTTTTTGTGTGTGTTGAATTCAGTGTTTTCTCTATAATGACACCAACAAGAACTTTGTCAAAACAACGAAGAATTTTTTCAAGCGCTTGCCTCAACAGTGGATGAGGAGAATTCAGTCACATTTATCTTCACCTGTACCGGTTTTCACTGGGTGGCAGAAAAGTTCTCGAGTCAATTGTTAGTTTTACATTATCAGGACAATTTGTTGTTTGTTTTTTTCTTTCACCATGATGGCTAAAGAATCTGCACGCCATTTGAGTTTTGTAACCACTCTAATGTTGTTGAATCCCTTGAAAATTACAGATAAGCATCATTCTGGCACTTAATCCTGCGTTCTGAAAATATTATGTTGATAAAAGACCTCTCTCAATAAATGTTACCAAGAATAAATCGATTCGTACATAAATGAAAATGCTTTAATTATATACATGCATGTAGCAAAACAAATAAAAATCAAACCATTTGTTTTCTCTCCCACATACCTACATCATTCTTGGGTTACATGCTGTGCATATGTACCCTTTCCTAGGCTGAACAAAAAATCCAGACACAAATGGGTTTTGATGACTAACATAAAACACCTGTCCTGGTGGTGATTGATTTCAGTGTTATCTGTTTGAGAAATAAAAAAGGGAAATGGCAGAGCAGAAACTGACCTTGAAATCTGAAAGAAAAGATAAAAGAAGAAAGAAAACAAGAGGGTCAACAAGAATGATGCCAAACAAATTAGAAGCTCTCCAGAAAGCGGCGAAAGTCTTCAAGGCCAATGCGTCCCTCTTCGTCCCTGGTACACTGGCGGACCAACTGCAAACAAGGAACTGGAGCTGTGGTCACTATGTGAAGGGTACCAAGATACGTAAGTTATCCTGTTATTACTTTTATGATTATACTGCTACTCATACTGAACTTACGTTGCTGGACCAACTAGAAATGTTGTTTAGTAGCCTGTGGTGGTCAAAATAGTTGCAAGTTGCAGTACTGCCATATGAACTAGAAACAATCCATCATAGTAATGCTGGTCAACGTTGAACAAAGACATAAATGCTTCATTCAAACTAAACGTTTCCGATGATGCACCCACATTGTCAGTAAAGAGTGATAACAGGATACCACAGGATCCAGGCTGACCCGGTCGTTGTCTGTTAAAAGAAAAAGCTCTTGAGGAGTCAGAAGAGTATGGGTCCTTCAGCAACCGCAAATTGTTAACTGGTGAAAAAACACAGTATACACACACAGTAAAGCCTATCTAAAATGTGTGAATATGTGTGGTCATGACCTGTGGTAAGGGTTAGCTCTGATCACAATTGTACGAAGATATTTATATGCCTAACCAACCAGAGAGAAGCCATTCGTTGATGTTGGTCTAGTACGAAACACACTTACTTATACAACTGTACAAACTGTTATGACCGAGAGACAGGTGAATGGTGTGGGTTAAGAACATAAATCACCCATCAAATGAACGCTGCAATCGTGGATTTTTTTTTCCACTCGGAGAAAACAAATACGTTAATATTTTT
This sequence comes from Conus canariensis, assembly GCA_033310375.1. Classification (NCBI taxonomy): domain Eukaryota; kingdom Metazoa; phylum Mollusca; class Gastropoda; order Neogastropoda; family Conidae; genus Conus; species Conus canariensis. Next base: position 20,047,454 of record CM065747.1, on the reverse strand, counting down.
TCACTGACTTTAATTCTGATTTTTAAAAAAAATGTACTTTTACGACGGAGAGCACAACAGAAGCCATTTGCCTGAGCGCCTGCAACCTTTCTCAATCACCCCCGCCTTATCTATCCCACGTACTGTGGCGATCAACACCACCGACAGTGAAACCTAGCAAACCTCTTCCTCTCAACAACCCCTTCCCTGTTGTCGGCCAAAGTGTAAATAAAAATCCTCCACACAGTGCCGGCACAAAATAATTATATTTGAAATATACCATACCAAACGGATAAGTGAATTTTCGACATACGTGATTATCTTTTTCTGAGTAAGCAAAATTATTTTTGTGCACAGCAGCAAACGGACCAGTGAATGTTCGACATGTATAACTTCTTCAGAGTCTCAAACAACAGACATTAGGCCTAACCAAATGCGCAAAACGATGATCGCAGCCACCATGAGCATTTCGTTACCGCGGTCGCTGTCTCTCCGTCTTTGACTGTATCAGGTGTGACAAAGATCGAAAGACCACATCAGTCTTGTATCGATGCTGATCTGCGTGTGATTTGACTTCCTCTGCTGCTGTTGCTGCATGCGTGACTGTGGCTGCTTGGGATATGCAGAGAAAGTATAACGCCCACTTTCTATGGGGTATGCTGCCAACCTTGGAACAACTTCTCGGCGGAAATATTTCTTGTTCGTTCGGCGTGCATGTCACGAAAAGTGAATGGGTATCAGCCTGCAAAAATGAGCTCGGAGTTATCTACCTTTCACTGTTTTGCCCTGAAAGTTGAAATTATCTTCCTTAGGTACTGCTGTGTAGGTAGGCATCCCCGCCTTGCTTACTACAATATTACTACACCAAGGTGACCACTGTTCGTTTACGCTCGTATCTGTGTTGTTGTGTGTGACAATGTTGAAGATTAAAAGACCACGCCAGTCTTGATACTATCATGTTTGTTTGTCTTTGTACATTTCTTGAATCGTGTTTGTACGTTTCTTACGCTGACGTTGCTACAAACATGCATCAGGTCTAAATGTGTATTGTCCCTTCATTTTCTTCCTTTCTTCTTCTCATGTGTGTGTGTGTGTGTGTGTGTTTCGTTTGTTCTTTTGCATTTGTGTGTGTGTTGGGGGGGGGGGGGGGGGGGCAGTTGAGGGGCGGGGATGGAGGCCGGATGGGGGCTGATTCCTCGTGCCACTTTCTGTGGTATGTGCACAGGTATGGCAAACAGCATTAGTGTATGGAGTTGTGTACCTTCAACTGTTTCACTATGGAAGGGAAGGTTACCTCCCTTTTTTCATGACACGCTGCTTTGGTTTCCCCGCCCGGGTAACATTTCCCCCAACGGCAAGGTTACCTAAAATTGTTTATGTTCGTTTGTGTGTTTTTGTGTTGGACACTGTTCACAGTCCAAGTGCATGCCAGTCTGAAATAAATGTCATTTTGTGTTTGTTCTTATTGTTATGAATCTTAAGTCCTTCTTGTGCCCACGTCCATCCTAAGATGTAGGCCTAACCGAAGATGTCATGCATAAGACCCCAAGTTCCCGCCAAAGACAGAGAGATAAGGCCTTGGTGCTTGAGGGCGGTGGTGATTGAGAAATCTCCCCCGTCCTTAACTGGTTCATTGTAGAACAAACCCTGAGAATCTATCCAGTGGCGTTCCAGGAGTTTGTGTTGTATGTCGGTTATGTAGGGCAGTGTTAATCATCCACATACATGACACATGTGTCACCCACAAACATGACACTTGTGACAGGTGTCTGGTCGAGCGCAGAACTCGCTTCGAGAAGAGGGCTCTGTTGAGTGTGCCTTGTGTCTCAGTCTGTGCGCTGGGCATAGGAAAGAACATTTTGTTTGCATCTGTGTGCTTCTACTTACTTCAAGATTTAAAAAACAAAAACAAAAAAAAAACAACTACACTGGTTTGGCTTTTAGTTCGCTTTTTCCCTCTTTGTATTATGTTCATATCCAGGTAATGTGGTGACAGCCCTTAACAAAAACAAATAAAAGAAAGGGGGAAAAGTAACAAACAAAAAAAACAAACAATAAACAGTAAACAAGTGGGGTATTTTTTGCTCCCATAAGAAAACCTAACACAGAGTAACTTTTATTCAAGACTGGCACAGCCTTTTAAACTTGAATAAAGTCAGACAAATACATAGACGAACAATCTAATAGTGGGGGAAAAAACAAGCGCAGGCCAACAACTGAACTATCTTCATAGTAATGACTTTGCAAAGATTTGGATTTAAGGGGGGGGGGGGGGGGGGGGGGGAATTTGAAGATGGAGAAACTGGGAACATGAAATTAAGAAAATATGTTACAGATATGAAAACTCTTCACTAGCTGCATAAGGGAACCATCGCAATCCCTTTGAAGGCAGATATATTTGTATTGCCTGCTCCGAGGCCTTTCGTCCGCTGGGTCGGACTCATCAGGGAGACACGGCTGGTTGTCATTTTAAAAAAAAACAACAAATAAACAGTAAACAAGTGGGGTATTTTTTGCTCCCATAAGAAAACCTAACACAGAGTAACTTTATTCAAGACTGGCACAGCCTTTTAAACTTGAATAAAGTCAGACAAATACATAGACGAACAATCTAATAGTGGGGGAAAAAACAAGCGCAGGCCAACAACTGAACTATCTTCATAGTAATGACTTTGCAAAGATTTGGATTTAAGGGGGGGGGGGGGGGGGGGGGGGGGGGGGGGGAATTTGAAGATGGAGAAGGAGAACTGGGAACATGAAATTAAGAAAATATGTTACAGATATGAAAACTCTTCACTAGCTGCATAAGGGAACCATCGCAATCCCTTTGAAGGCAGATATATTTGTATTGCCTGCTCCGAGGCCTTTCGTCCGCTGGGTCGGACTCATCAGGGAGACACGGCTGGTTGTCATTTCAAAAAAAAAAAACAAATAAACAGTAAACAAGTGGGGTATTTTTTGCTCCCATAAGAAAACCTAACACAGAGTAACTTTTATTCAAGACTGGCACAGCCTTTTAAACTTGAATAAAGTCAGACAAATACATAGACGAACAATCTAATAGTGGGGGTAAAAAACAAGCGCAGGCCAACAACTGAACTGTCTTCATAGTAATGACTTGGCAAAGATTTGGACTTAAGAAAAAAGAGAGAAAAGAAAAATGCAGCTCAGCGATATTTAGCTGCGCTGTACAAACTGGACACTCCTTTCATGGTCACAAGGTATGTTGCCATGCCGGCCTTCGTTGTGTATGTGTGTGTGTGTGTGTGTGTGTGTGTGTGTGTGTGTGTGTGTGTGTGTGTGTGTGTTCTTTTTGCAATCCAACGACTAGGTAAAGTCATTTGTTTGCACTGTCAAGAGACCAGCTACCCATTCTGCAGAGCTGATTTTTCATGTAGCCTTCTTTTTATGGTGCATGTATTGTTGATTGTTGGTGGTGGTGGTGGTGGCGGTGGTGGTTTTGTTTTTTAATAAATGTTTACGTTGTTTTTAACATCAGAGTGAAAAATTACGGGGAACGGCTGAGGCCCTCAGCAAAGCCTGGTCTTGTCTGTCTTTGGAAAGATGTCAACTGTGTAGCTATCATGGGGCTGGAATAGCTCAGTGGTAGAGCGCCAGACTCAGATTATCTTGGTGATCCTGGGGTTGCTGGTTCGAATCTCCGCCAGGCCGTTTCGGTGTTGGGGGATTTTTCCCTCGGATTTAACATTGGTTATGACTCCATTTTCCATACAGTCCTTCGAAAGAGACTATAACCGAGGTTCCATGTGTGAACGCACGCATGACATCTTGCACACACGTGAAATCCCATCACCAACTTTCGTAAGAGAAGGCCAGTTTGGCCGTTGGTATGGATGACACGTTGCACATAGCTTGCACCTTCCTCGCAGTCGGAGTATGGCTGCCTTAATGGCAGGATAAAAAAACAACAACAACAACAAAAAACGGTCATACACACACTCCTTTTGCTGGGTACATGGGATTAAGCCTTGCCTGTCTATAGAGGGAGTGTCCGCAGGAGTATCAGCCTGCGTATGCGGAAAAGGAAAAAAAAACAAAACAAAACAAAAAAAAAACTGTTTAGCTAGCATATCAACGTTTTTGTAACTTGTTGATCAGATTTGTCTTTGCCGTTTGTTTCTTGCTCAGGGCGTGCTCGTGAGAATGCCGGGAGGCTGTACCGGTTCGAAGAACTCCCTGCCTTCTGGAGGATCAGTCCTTGTAACTTCCTCTTCTGTGTCACTCTCTTTGCTTGGGAGGGCGGGGGGTGGGGGGTGGGGGATGGGGCTGGGTGGGATGGAGGTGGGGCTGGGGGTGGTGGGGGAGGGAGGCCTTTCTTTACTTTTGTCTACTGTTTTCTGTCTTTGTGAATTGTTCTCCTCTCTTTGTTTTGGAAACTCCTCAACACTTTTTTTTTCTATAAAAAAAAAAATAAAATAACGTGCTAGCCTTTTCCTCTTTGTCTTTCTTTCTTTCTTTCTTTTTCTTTTTTTTTTTCCAAAAAATATATCTAGCGGTCTTGCCGTTAGAACTGTACACACCATCTGGAGTGGACACTGGCTGTCCATTTTGTAGTGTCTAGTTGATTTTTTTGTGTGGTGGCATTTAGATACTTTTCATTAATTGCTTAGCCCCTTTTTTTTTAATTCTGGAAAAGAGAAATCCTGGGAAAATGTCTGGCCCTTACAACAAAGCCTGCTTTTATCTGTCATGAGGACGTCAACAGTTCAGTTAGTTTGTCAAGATTTGCTTTTGTTATTTGTGTCTTTTTCAGGGTGTAATCTTTTTTTTCTTTTTTTTTTTTAATGAACTGACTTGTTCAGGTGGAGTTTGTGTTTGCTTCCTGTATGGGTCTTAGTTGGTTATTTTATTTAAAGTCTTTTCATCGTGTCGATGATTTTAGACTTTAGCATCAAAAACATTATAAACTTATATTATTTTTTTTTTAATCATAATCAAAAACAGTTTTAAAAACGGGAGGAAAAAAAGAAGAAGAAAGAATGAAGAGAGAGAGAGAGAGAGAGAGAGAGAGAGAGAGAGAGAGAGAGAGACAGAGAGAGAGAGAGAGTTACAAGAAACGAGCAATAGGACGTATGGGTCTGACAGCCCTGAAACAGCTCTGTGTAGTGGGCTTGGCCATGATACCTAAACCTGTGAAATGTTTTCAAGATGAAGAAAGAATGAAGAAAGAGAGAGAGAGAGAGAGAGAGAGAGAGAGAGAGAGAGAGAGAGAGAGAGAGAGCGAGAGTTACAAGAAACGAGCAATAGGACGTATGGGTCTGACAGCCCTGAAATAGCTCTGTGTGGTGGGCTTGGCCATGATACCTAAACCTGTGAAAATGTTTTCAAGATGAAGAAAGAATGAGAAGAGAGAGAGAGAGAGAGAGAGAGAGAGAGAGAGAGAGAGAGAGAGAGAGAGAGAGAGAGCGAGAGTTACAAGAAACGAGCAATAGGACGTATGGGTCTGACAGCCCTGAAATAGCTCTGTGTGGTGGGCTTGGCCATGATACCTAAACCTGTGAAATGTTTATCAAGATGAAGGCTGCTTCCTCGCGTGATGACGGACCTGAGGAGGCCTATGTGGTCGGCAGGGCTATAATAATAATAATGATGAAAAAAACAAACAACAAAACAACCCTAAAAAGAGGACATCTCCATCGAAAGGGTGGTGGTTCCACTGACCGCCACAATACTTACCGTTATGAGGACGTCACCATCGACAGAGAAGTGGTTCTATTGATTCCCACATTACTTACCGCAAAGAGCACGTCAGCACCGACAGACAAGTGATTCCATTAACCACAACCCTTACGGCCTGGAGGACGTCATCATCAACAGACAAGTGATTCCATTAACCACAACCTTACGGCCTGGAGGACGTCATCATCGACAGACAAGTGATTCCATTAACCACAACCCTTACGGCCTGGAGGACGTCACATCGACAGACAAGTGATTCCATTAACCACAACCCTTACGGCCTGGAGGACGTCATCATCGACAGACAAGTGATTCCATTAACCACAACCCTTACGGCCTGGAGACGTCAGCATCAACAGACAAGTGATTCCATTAACCACAACCTTACGGCCTGGAGGACGTCAGCATCGACAGACAAGTGATTCCATTAACCACAACCCTTACGGCCTGGAGGACGTCATCATCAACAGACAAGTGATTCCATTAACCACAACCCTTACGGCCTGGAGGACGTCAGCATCGACAGACAAGTGATTCCATTAACCACAACCCTTACGGCCTGGAGGACGTCAGCATCGACAGACAAGTGATTCCATTAACCACAACCCTTACGGCCTGGAGGACGTCATCATCGACAGACAAGTGATTCCATTAACCACAACCTTACGGCCTGGAGGACGTCACATCAACAGACAAGTGATTCCATTAACCACAACCCTTACGGCCTGGAGGACGTCATTGACAGGCAGGTCGTTCATTAACCGACAAACCACTTACCCCTGGAGGACGTCATCATCGACAGGCAAGGTGCAGCGCCCCGGCCGGGAGGTATTCGCGAAGGTTCTTAACATTAGGTTGATGTACCCCTGCGCTCACGTTGTCATTCACGCCCCCCGAGGAACTATCATCGTCACGCAGGGGCTTGTTCCACATAATGGCGTCTTCATTCGATGGGTCAGACACCTGCTTCACCAGTTGGTTGAGGTCCCCGGGGCTGAGTACAGAATTCAGTGACTCGAGCTGTAATGCTACATTGCAACAGATGGTTTTGCACAGTGTCGTGTGTTTTTTTTTTATTTATTTATGTGTCATGAGATGCAGAGAGGCGAGGATAAGCTTCTTGCTTCACTTTCCCAGAGAGAGGGTGAAGAGATAAAGAAGAGGGAGAAGAGCAGAAAGAAAGAGAAGTAGAGAAACAGAAGACGGGCGTAGGCGATATAGAGTAGAAAGTAAAGGAGATAAAAACGTAAAAGAAAAGGGCAGCATGAAAGCAATCAACTAAAGGAGAAAGAAGGGAATAAAAGAAGAAGGGGGGGAGAGGAAAAAGCAAAGAGTAAGAATATTAGAGGGCGGGAGGGGATAGGCAGGGAGGATAGAGGGTGTTAGGGGGTGGTGGGCAGTGGGAAGGTGAGGAAAGAAGCATAAAGAGAGGAAAAAAAATAACACACAGCAAAGAAAAAAAAAAAAACAAAAAACTAAAGTTGTGCAGAAAAAAAAGGAAGAAGAAAGTTAAGAAGATGAAGAAGGGGTAAGAGTAGGTGGACATTGAAAGAAAAAAAGGAAGAACGTAGAGCGGGGGGGGGGAAGGAGAAAGAAGATATCGGAAGAAGAGAGAATAAATGAAAAGAAGGGTGAGTAAGATAAAATACAAGAGGAAACAAAAGACAGTTAAACTCAAACAGCGAGAAAAAAACAGAGTCTTGTATGAGCTTTCATTTGAGAGAGAGAGTAGTCAAAATAGAAAAAAGACAGAAAAAAGATAAAGAGGGGGAAGAAAGACTACGAACAAGAAGAGACGAGAGAGTAGAGAGGGGGGCGTGTGGTGGGGCGAGAGAGAGGAGGAAAAGAAGAAGAGGAGGAGAGAGGGGAAAGGATAAAAAACGATAATAGAGTTAGGAAGCAAAAAGCAGAACAACAGAAAAAATGAGAGGAGAGGAAGATAAGGATAGAATAAAAAAGAAGGAAAGAGAGAGAAAAACAAAAGGGGTAGAAGAAGGAGGACAAGGCTTCAAAGAGGAGAGCAAGTTAGAAGTAGTGGTGAGATAGAGGTGAGCATGGCAGGGGGGTTAGAAAAGGAAGTAAGTAGGAGAGAGGGGGAGAAGTGGGGTAGGAGCAGAGAGAGAGAAGTAGTAGGATGAGAGCAAGAGAGGGAGACGAGAAGAAGAACGAGGCCAAGGCGAAATATGAGGGGGGGGAGGGAAGAGAGAAGAGCGAAGTAAGAAGGTGGGGGGGGGAGAAGGAACAGAGCAAAGAGAGGCTGAAGAAGAACAAAAGCACGAAAAGAAAGAAAAGAGATAAGGAGAAAGGAGCGAGAAGGCAAAGGGCGAGTACTGTGGAAAACAAAGAGAAGGGCTAACAGAGGAGGTAAAAAAAGGGAGAGTAGGAAGGAGTAAGAGAAGTAGAGTGAAGTCAACAAAATAAGAAGAAGATAAGAGTAGGGAAGGGCGGAGATAAGAGAAGAAGAATGGGGAGGAATGAGATAAGTTAAACGGCGACGAAAGAGAGGAGCCAAATATACAAAAAAAGACAGAAGAAAAAAAGAGGGAGAAAGAGAGAGAGAAGAAAGAGAGAAAAACAAGAAAAAAAAAGACTAACCAAGGAGTGGGAAGAGGAGAGATAGAGCAGCGAGAGAAGAAAGGAGAGAGGAAAATAGGTGGAGGGGGCGGGGGAAAAGAAAGCTTAAATCACAAACAAGGTAGGAACAAGGAGGGAGATATAGACGAGGAGAGTGGGAGATAAAGAAAGAGAGAGGAGAGTAAAGAGAAGGGGGTGGCGGAGAGAGAAAGGAAAAGTGTGTGGGGGAGAAGAGGGAGAGAGAGATAAGGCTAAAAAAAAGTAACAATAAGAAGTATACAGATTTAGAAAAAGAGAGATTCGGAAGGAGCCAAATAGAGAGAGCGGTAAGGGGGGGTAAGAAAGAAGTACAGAAGCAGAAGGGAGAGATGAAGCAAAGAAGGGAGAATGGAACACAGAGGAGAGGGAAGAGAGAAGAGAGAGTAAGTAGCTAAGGTGAGAGGGGGGAGGGAAACAAGGAAAGAAAAGAAAGGAGAAAGAAGGGGGTAAAAGGGAAAAAGGGAGGGAAAGGAGAAAGAGAAAAAGGAAAATAGAGAGAGAGCAAGAATGATGTAAGAGAAGAAGAGAAAAGAGAGAATGGAGAGAGAAGGAGAGAGAAGAGACAAGAGTAAACTGGAAGAAAATAGATGGATAGTAGGAAACGAGGTCGGGAAGCAAGAGGAAAGAGGAGAGAGAGGGATGAGAGGGTACGAATACCAGCAGAATCATCCAGAGAGGTGGAGGGAGAAACAGAGGATTGTTAAAGAAAAGTGAAAGAAGAAAGTGGAGCAAGAGACTGAGAAGAGGGAGAGAGAGGAACAAGAGGATAGAGAGCAAGGATATTGAAGCAAAAAAAAGAGGTAGAAAAAAAGGGGAACGCAGTGACAGTAAGGGCAGTATAGGAATGTACACAGAGGAGAAAGAAGGAGAGCAGGGAAAGAGAAGTAAAAAAAAAAAAAGTAACGATAAACGAAACCGAGTGAAGAAGAAGAGAGAGAAGAAACAAAAGGAAGAAAAAATAAAGGAGAAGAATAAGCAGGGGTGGGAGAGAAGAAGATAAGAGCGCAGGAAAAGAGGGGGGAAGAGTTAGAGCAAGAAAGAGAGAAAAAAAGAGTCAAGGAGAAAAAAGGAGAAGGGGCCAGAAGGTGAGAAAAAGAAGATGCAAGGGAGACTAAAAAGCGGAGAAGGCAAGGGGATGAGAGAGGGGAAGAGCAAAGGGAGCATGGGAGAAAAGTAAGGTAAAGAGAAGACTGAAGAAAAGAAAATGAAGATAAAAAAGCAGCAAAAAGGAAAGAAGGAAGTAGAGCTAGTAGAGGAGGGAGAGAGTAAAAAAAAGAGCTGGTAAGCAAAAGGGAGAAGAGGATAAAGAATGAGAAGAGAGGAAAGGAAGAGATTAGGTGGGGAATGCAGACAAAGAAAATTAAAAATAAAAAAATCAAATAGGAAGAGGAATACAAGTACATAGGGAGGAATATAATGAGGAAAAGGGCGAGAAGAAGAGAGAGAGAACAGAGAAGGACAGAGAGAAGAGAGAGAGTAAGTAAAGTAAAATACCTGACAGAAACAGCATCAACTAGGGGGGGGGGGGGCGGGGAGAGAAGACGAAAGGAAAGAAAACAACAAAGAAGAGAGAGAAAGAAAGAGAGAGAGAATGAGAGAAAGAGGGAACGAAGAGGTAGGGGGAAGGAGAGAAGATGAAAGGAGTACAAATGGAAGGCGGGAACAGAAACAAAGAATAACAAAAAAAACGGAAAAAGGAAAATCAAAAAAGCAGTAGGAAGGGGGATAGGGAGAGGTGGGGGGGAAAGAGAGAGAAGGGAGAGAAAGCTAAGCAGGAAAGAGAGAGGGAGGGCGTGGCGGACGAGAAATAGAGAGAGAAGGGGATAGCATGAAGTAAATAAGAGAAGAAAGAGAGTAAGCAGAGGGAGAGATGAATCTCAAATTGTCAAAAGAGAGAAAGCCTAATATATTAAGGAGGGCTAAAATTCATAGGCGGGAAGTGTGAGAGATGATGAAAACAAAGTAAAAAGGGGAAAAAGAAGAAAAAAGAAGTAATGCAATAGAAATGCCTTAGAAGTAGAAAAAACGAAAAAACGTCCATAGAGAAGAGAAGGAGAGCAGAGAATGGAGACAAGATAGCAGAGTAGAAACTGAGAGGAAAACTAGCAAACGGCGGTACATAACAAAAAAAATCAAAAAGAAAGAAACAAAAAGGAGAGGAGAAGATAGGAGAGAGAGGGAGAAGAGATAGAGGGGAGAGAGAGAGAGGGAGATCGAGAGAAAGAGAAGAGAAACGATAGAAAGGAGAGAGAAGGAGAGAGAGAAGAGCTCTAGAACAAAGGAGAGAGAGGGATGCAGAGAGGGAGAGAAGCAGAGTAAGAGAGGGAGAAGAGAAGAGGGGGGAGAGAGAGAGGGAGGAGAGAAGAAGAGAGAAACAGAAACTAAGGGCGGGGAAGAAGAGAAGGGAGAGAAGAGAGAGGAGAAAGCAGAGTATAGCGAAGGGAGAGAGCATGGAGAAGAGGGGAGAAGAAGAGATGAGGGAGAGACGAGTGAGAGGGAAAAGTAAGCAGAGAGAAGCTGAGAGAGAGAGAGAGAGAAACACAAAGGAGAGACGGATGAGAGAGATAGATAGGAGAGAGAAGGGAGAGAGGAGAGAGAGAAGGGAGAGGAGCGGGTAGAGAGAGAGAGTAGGGAGAGAGTAGAGAGAAGCGAGAGAGAGTAGAGTAAGAGAGGAGGAGAGAAGAAGAGCGAATGGAGAGAGAGGAGAGGGAGAGAAGTACGATAGAGAGAGGAGAGAGAGAGAGAGAGCTATGATGAGCAGATAGAAGGAGGAACTGAGAGAGAAGAGAGAGGGAGAGGAGAGAGGAAGGAGAGAGAGAGAGAGAGAGAAGGAGAGAGAGATAGAGAAGGAGGGAGAGAGAAGGTTAGGAAGAGAGAAGGAGAGCAGAGGAGAGAGGGAGAGAGAGAGGAAGAGAGAGTGGAGAGAGAAAGATAGGGGTGCGGGAGAGAAGAGAGGGCGAGAGAGAGAGAGACGGGAGAGAGAGTAGGGAGGAGAGCGAGAGGGCGCGAGAGGGACGGTAGAGAGAGAGTAGAGAGAAGAGAGAGAGAGAGAGAAGGAGAGCGCGAGAAGAGAGGACGAAGAGAGGTATACAAAAGGAGAGAGAGAGGAGAGGAGTGTAGACGGAAGACGAAAAATGCAGGGGTAGCTATGCGTGACTTCTTTTTCTTAAACGCTTTCCTCATTTCTCTCTCTCACTTTCTCTCTCTCTTTTCTCTCTCTCTCTCTCCTTCTCTATCCTTCTCTCATCTCTCTCTCTCTACTCTTCCTTCTCTCTCTCTCTCTTCTCTCTATCTCTCTCTCTTTTTCTCTCTCTCTTTCTCTCTATCTCTCTCTCCTTCTCTCTCCTTCTCTCTCTATCTCTCTCCTTCTCTCTCTCTTTCTTCTCTCTCTCTTTATCTTCCTCTCTTTTTCTCTCTCTCTCTTTTTCTCCTCTCTCTTCTCTCTCTCCTCTCTCTCTCTCCTTATCTCTCTCTTTCTACCTTCTCTTCTTTGCTCTATCTCTCTCTTCCTTCTCTCTCTTTCTCTCTCTCTCTCTATCTACATTCTCTCATCTACTCTCTTTCTCTCTCTCATTCTCTCTCTACTCCTTCTCTCTTCTCTCCTCAATCTCTCTCTCTCCTTCTCTCTCTCTCTCTCTCTTTCTCTCTCTCTCTCTCTCCTTCTCTCTCTCTCTCTGTCTCCTCAATCTCTCTCCTCTCCTTCTCTCTCTCTCTCTCTCTCTCTCTCTCTCTCTCTCTCTCTATCACATTTCTCTCTCTCTCTCTCTGTGCACCTGCTCAATCACTGCATATTCCTTCCTGCCTTCTGATAGTCAATTCATAACAATCATCATTCATCCTATATCGACTGTGTTTGTGTTAGCTGTGAAGAAAAACATTGAAAAGTGTAGGGCTTCATAAACATACACATGACTTACCCCTGAAAAAAAACAACACAACAATTGTTTGTTGGTGGCCTTGCCCTTGAAGGAAACCACATAGGCCATAATTGTTGGTGTCCACTGGTATATTGGCTAGCTGCCCTTGTATGAAACCAAATTACGCATATTGTTGGTTTTCCTCTGTTAACTATGGCCAGCACTCTGACCTGCACAAGAATCTTTGCCTTCGGCGCGAAACCACAATGTGACAGATGTAAGGTGTTGACAGTCCAGACACTATCAACAAGCGGGCACCAGTTGTGTCACACAGGCCGTCAACCGTGACCAGAAGTAGAAAAGTGAGCTGGCAGATCAGCAGGATGTGGAGAATGCCTTCAGTATGCGCCCGAGGAAACTCTATATGGCTAAGACGATGATACTTATCCTCAGCCTCTATGTATTTGTGTCAATGCATTGTTGCTGTGCTGCGGTGATCCACAGTCCTGACGTCGTCACCTGGGTCCGCTTGATGTTTCAACCCAGCTGGTCCAGCGACGGTTCTCCCCGCCGTCCCACAGAATTCAATCAGTTGTGTTGTACGTGTATTGTTTTGCTGTACCACATCGT
>CM065747.1:20024675-20029675 GCA_033310375.1 Conus canariensis | reverse complement strand
GTTGGGGCCATTTTTCAGGGAGGTCAGCACGTTGGAAAGACAGTCCTGTCATGTCTTCCAAAGAGAGAGAGAGAGAGAGAGAGAGAGAGAGAGAGAGAGAGAGAGAGAGAGAGAGAGAGAGAGAGAGAGAGAACGAGAGCTAGAGAGCAACATGATTATATATATATACAAAGTTACCGACAAAATGTACATATACTCAGTTCTTGCCCTGATATCTGGAATAAAATGCAGACAAAGCCGGGCAGTGCCAAGGATGCCCGCCATTCCAGACACAAAGTTTCACCCTCACATGGTAATGCTCTGTCACCTTGATGCCAGTTTTGTTCACACGCACGCACGCACGCACACACACACACACACACACACACACACACACACACACACACACACACACACACACACACCACGCACGCACGCACACACACACCACACACACACACACACACACACACACACACATACACACTTACCCCACACCCACCCCATCCCCTGCATCGAATCTGAACTAATTAGTTTCCCCTTCCAGTTTTCTTTCCTGCCTTTTCCCCTTCGCCCTACACTTCGCCAGAAGAAGATTCTACGACCAGAAACACTGGACAGATACCAGTCCGGCTATCCAGTAAACTGTAGGTTTCTTGACGTTAATGTTGTACATACCCGAGTCCCTTTAATAATAGGTTGTTGAGGGAGCTGTCAGGGTTTTTTTTTTTTTTTTAACTCTGATATCCCACCATACCTGTGGCCCACGGTAGTCAACACTGTCTAGAGTGCTGCCGGGTTTTTGACACTAATGTTTCACCATACCTGAAGCCCATAGTAGTCTATATTGTCCAGAGTGCTGCCGGGTTTTTGTCACTAATGTTCCACCATACCTGAGGCCCATAGTAGTCTATATTGTCCAGAGTGTTGCCGGGTTTTTGACACTAATGTTCCACCATACCTGAGGCCCATAGTAGTCTATATTGTCCAGAGTGCTGCTGGGTTTTTGATACTAATGTTGCACCATACCTGAGGCCCATAGTAGTCTATATTGTTCAGAGTGTTGCCTGGTTTTCGACACTGATGTTCCACCATACCTGAGGCCCATAGTAGTCTATATCGTTCAGAGTACTGCCGGGTTTTTGACACTAATGTTCCACCATACCTGAGGCCCATAGTAGTCTATATCGTCCAGAGTGTTGCCGGGTTTTTGACACTAATGTTCCACCATACCTGAGGCCCATAGTAGTCTATATCGTCCAGAGTGTTGCCGGGTTTTTGACACTAATGTTCCACCATACCTGAGGCCCATAGTAGTCTATATTGTCCATAGTGCTGCCGGGTTTGGCCGGTCGCGTGCACTCCAGGAACTTGCCGCCGATGATGCCAGAGTTTCGGACCGGAGGTTCATAGATGGTCAGCATGTCATCGGCCAGACGGTAGGAGAGGATGAAGCGGCGACCGCTGTCCTCCGCCTTCACCGAGTCCTGCGATCATGGAACCATAAGTAATGATGGATAATGGGATACTGGCTGGTCCTGAAGTAATACTGACTAACTTCATCCTGGATAGTCCTCTCTCTCTCTCTCTCTTTCTCTCAGACACATAGACACTCACATACATACATGCATATATATATATATATATATATATATATATATATATATTATGAACAATATAAAAAAGTTCTTAAAAAATCTGAAGGTGCTCAACCCCTTGGGGAGCAACATCTGTTAAAAAATATTTTTAAAATGAAGTGGTAAAATCTACAAGCTTGTTTCTAGCTTTGCTATCTTCAGGATGTCTTTTGGAGCACGCCAACGGTCTTTTATGGCGTGCGGGACTTGATTTCAACTCTGTGTGTGCAGGCGGATCTCATTTGCTGCACGTGCGGCCTGTGGTTCTTATTGGGGCCTGTTCAGGTGGAATGTGCTAGCAAAGATTTCCACTTGTGCCTGCAATTGTTTACAATTTCTACTTTTGTGTTCAGAGTTGCTAAGTGTGGTTTGCATAATATTAACCATTTTTCTGTGGAGCATAGATTGCATCTTTTTGAAATATTGTTGTATGGTGCTGCTCTTTTTATGATTTTCCATGATATGTTGTAGTCTATTTTTTTATCTTTGAGTCTCCAGATGTATTTGCTCAGCTCTGTTTGATTTTTGTATTTTTCATTTTTGAATGACTGTTTATGGTTTGCGTATCTGGTTTTGAAAGTGTTTTCAGTAATCCCTACATATGTTTCTTCTTCATTTTCTGATGTTACCGTAGCTTGGTATACAATGTTGCTGTGAAGACATTTATTGCTCAGGGGGCACTGTTCTTTTTTAGTGCAGTTGCAAGATGTCCTTTCGGCACCCTTCTCTTTTATGTTGTTTTTCATTTTGTTAGATGAATCAATCATGTTTTTGAGGTTGGGCATACATGAGTATGACAGTTTAATGGTGTTTTTGTTGAATATTTTGGACAGTTTGTGTTCTTTTGGGAATGATGTTGCTAAGATTTTAAAGAATTCTTTTCCTACATTTGTTTTTACTTGTCCATCGTATGGTGGGTTGTACCATATGATCTTTCTTTTCCTATTTTTCTTAATTCTGTTCGTGTTGTTGTCTGGACTGTATTGTAGTTTGTAATTGTAACCACTCTTTTGTAATGCTTCTTGATATTCTGTTGCTGCATCATTGAATGCGTTTTCATTGCATGACAGGTTGGATAGTCTCTTGTTTATACCATTGGGTATTGTTTTTAGTATAGATGGTGGGTGGTTGCTTTTGATGTTTACGTAGACTGGTATGTCATTGGGTTTTTTGTATGGTTTGTACACATGGTCATTGAGGTCTAATGTTATGTCTAGGTAATTCACTACTTTTTTGTTTGCTTCTATTGTGATTTTTAAGTTGTGGTTTTTAAAGATTTTACATAATTCTTTTTTCTTGTTTTCAATGGTTCTTGGATTATTGTTTAATGCAGCGAGGCCGTCATCTCTGTATAAACCGGCCTGTTTTCCAAGTTGTTTTTGGATGTTGGATAGCATGAATAGTCCGACTAGTTCACATGTTTCGGCACCATCATACGATCCCATGGTTACATCAAATGTGGAGTTTTTGCTCGTTTTTTTAATCCAAGTTTCATTTCTGCTATGGAGTAAGGTTTTTTTGGTGTGGAAAATAATCTCCATTTCTGACTCTGTTATATTTGTGTATTTGTTGGCAAATTTCAAAGCTTTGTTGAGTAGTTCTTCATCTATGGATGGATAGAAGTCTACTATGTCAAATGTAATGAACATTGTATTTCTCTGTTTGTTGAGTTTCTTAAACCATTGTATGACTTCATAGCTGTTTTTCCAAAGGTTGTATTCGGTGTTTGATTTTATATCTTCTATAGCCTTTTCCAAAATTCTCTTGCTTATTTTGCCCAGTTCGGATTTAGATGGGTTTATTAGTCTACATGTTGGGTTGTTTTGGAAGTTAGGCTTGTGGTCTTTAAGTGTTATGAAGGCCTCCTTTGTTGCTGTTGTCTCTACCCTATCACTTAACTCCATGCGATGTGCAAGCTCTTTTTCTTTTTTGCGGATGTTGCTATGTGTAGTTTTATCAGCTTTCTTGTAGTTTTTCTGGATGTTTTTGTTTAAGAGTTGAGAGTATTCGTTTGGTTCCATTTTGTAAAAATATCAACAGAATATCAAGAAGCATTACAAAAAAGTGGTTACAATTACAAACTACAATACAGTCCAGACAACAACACGAACAGAATTAAGAAAAATAGGAAAAGAAAGATCATATGGTACAACCCACCATACGATGGACAAGTAAAAAACAAATGTAGGAAAAGAATTCTTTAAAATCTTAGCAACATCATTCCAAAAGAACACAAACTGTCCAAAATATTCAACAAAAACACCATTAAACTGTCATACTCATGTATGCCCAACCTCAAAAACATGATTGATTCATCTAACAAAATGAAAAACAACATAAAAGAGAAGGGTGCCGAAAGGACATCTTGCAACTGCACTAAAAAAGAACAGTGCCCCCTGAGCAATAAATGTCTTCACAGCAACATTGTATACCAAGCTACGGTAACATCAGAAAATGAAGAAGAAACATATGTAGGGATTACTGAAAACACTTTCAAACCAGATACGCAAACCATAAACAGTCATTCAAAAATGAAAAATACAAAAATCAAACAGAGCTGAGCAAATACATCTGGAGACTCAAAGATAAAAAAATAGACTACAACATATCATGGAAAATCATAAAAAGAGCAGCACCATACAACAATATTTCAAAAAGATGCAATCTATGCTCCACAGAAAAATGGTTAATATTATGCAAACCACACTTAGCAACTCTGAACACAAAAGTAGAAATTGTAAACAATTGCAGGCACAAGTGGAAATCTTTGCTAGCACATTCCACCTGAACAGGCCCCAATAAGAACCACAGGCCGCACGTGCAGCAAATGAGATCCGCCTGCACACACAGAGTTGAAATCAAGTCCCGCACGCCATAAAAGACCGTTGGCGTGCTCCAAAAGACATCCTGAAGATAGCAAAGCTAGAAACAAGCTTGTAGATTTTACCACTTCATTTTAAAATATTTTTTAACAAAATATATATATATATATATATATATATGAGTGTGTGTGTGTGTGTGTGTGTGTGTGTGTATACATATATCTATATATCTATCTATCTATCTATAAACACACACACGCACACACACACACACACGCACCCCCCCCCCCCACACACACACATATATATATATATATATATAGTGCACGGTTACTTATCCTTGGAATTTATTAGTTTATTGTAATTTAGTCCCTTGCGGATTCATTCCAAGAACTGGCCCTCAGCACTTGTGTTTTAAGAGGTTATCTTTTTATTTTTTCTACTTTTCACAAGAAAATGTAGCTTGTTTTGCTCTTTCATGATTTTCTTTTGCTTCTTAGGTGGCACCTTTGGTTGTTTTTTTGAAAACTCAACAAACATACTACGGTATTGCACACCAGCC
>CM065747.1:20002175-20009675 GCA_033310375.1 Conus canariensis | reverse complement strand
AGAAGAGAGAGAGAGAGAGAGAGAGGAGAGAGAGAGAGAGAGAGAGAGAGAGATCTTGACTCACACAGTGTATAAACAACGTAAAGGATATCTGTTGCAAGAAGAAAAAGATGATGAAGAAGAAGAAGCAGAAGAAGAAGAAGACGAAGAGAGAAGACGAAAAGGAGGAGGAGGAGGAGAGGAAGGAGGAAGGAGGAAGAGGAGGAGGAGGAGGAGGAGGAGGGAGGAGAGAGGACAGTAGAGAGAGAGAGAGGAGAGAGAGAGAGAGAGAGAGAGAGAGAGAGAGAGAACGTAACGTGACGTACACAATATACAATGACCTAGTTACATGGTATCTGTTATGAAGAAGAGGAAAAAGTAGTAGAAGAAAGAATGAAAAAAAAAGAAGAAAGAGAAGAAGAAGAAAAAAGAAGAAGAAGAAGAAGAAGAAGAGAGAGAGAAGAGAGAAGAGAGAGAGAGAGAGAGAGAAGAGATTGTATAGACGTAGAGCTTGATAAACGTTCAGAGTATCAGTCGTGAAGAATGTCAGAAATCTGGTCTAGCTCGGATCCTCCATCTATGACGGCGGCACCAAAGCACTTCAAGCTCTTGCCAGCGTTGTTTAAGTGTCTAAGCTGGCCCTGCACTTTTATTTCTCAAAGTGCATGAGGTTTCCGATAGCCTACCAGTACTACCATCGTCACTGATGAAGAAGCCGAACTACCAGTAGCCCTGTTGAGACAGCGCAGACAATACTAACAGGGCTAACAACACCGTGGGCCGTCTGCCTTGCTCTGTGCATCTTTCCTCCGCCTCAAAAATCACACTTACACGCTTATTGGTCATTTCCGTGTGTCTAAATACATGTGAGACCCACGCAACCTTTGACGATAATTATATCCCAACTCTTCAGATAAGATGCTGTACAGGAATATCGTGAACATGGTCTGCAGTGCTGGAATGACATGAGGAAGTCTGCGACAGTCAGGCGAAGCACTGGGCAATATCGTTATCATTATTATCATATCATTATTATTATTATGAATACTTATATAGCGCCCATTCTCGGCTAGAGACCAAGCTCTGAGCGCTTTACAATCCACACTCGTTTACACCACGGGCTGCCTACCTGGGTAGTGCCGACTGAAGAGCTGCCAGCTGGCGCTTCATTCAGTCGTTTCCCGTGTCATCCAGTCAATATTGTTCAATATTGTTCACTCAATTTCCTACCCTCATTCATTCTTTCCATTTCTCACGCATCCTGCATGCTGTGTGTAACGTGTCACCCATACCAACGGCCAAACTGGCCTTCTCTTCCGAAAGTTGGTGATGGGATTTTACTTGTGTGCTAGATGTTACGCGTGCGTTCACACATGGAACCTCGGTTTATAGTCTCATTCGAAGGACTATATGGGAAATGGAGTCAACACCAATGTTAATTCCGTGGGAAAAATCCCCCTGTACCGAAACGGCCCGGCGGAGATTCGAAACCGCAACCCCAGGATCACTAAGATTACAAGTCCGGCGCTCTACCACTGAGCTATTCCGGCGTTCTACCACTGAGCATTTATAATAATAAAACAATGAATACTTATATAACGCCTATTCTCGGCTAGAGACCAAGCTCTAAGCGCTTTACAATCAACACTCGCTTACACAACGGGCTGCCTACCTGGGTAGTGCCGACTGAAGAGCTGCCAGCTGGCGCTTCATTCAGTCGTTTCCCGTGTCATCCAGTCAGTATCGTTCAATATCGTTCACTCAGTTTCTTTACTTCCTTCATTCTTTCCATTTCTTACGCAGGGTGCATGCTGTGTGTAACGTGTCATCCATACCAACGGCCAAACTGGCCTACTCTTCCGAAAGTTGGTGATGGGATTTTACGTGTGTGCAAGATATTATGCGTGCGTTCACACACGGAACCTCGGTTTATAGTCTCATTCGAAGGACTGTATGGGAAATGGAGTCAGAACTAATGTTAACTCCGAGGGAAAAATCCCCCTGTACCGAAACGCCCCGGCGGAGATTCGAACCCGCAACCCCAGGATCACCAAGATTACGAGTCAGGCGCTCTACCAACTGGGCTATTCCGGCTGTTCCGCCCACCATCGCAACGAGGAAGGAACTGGGACGGTATGGGCACGGTTCAACTCCAGATCAGCCATGCTGGCTTGATCCTCCAGCAGAGTACAGAGCCAGAAGACAACACCCCCCCCCCCCCCCCATCCCCGCCTCATCCCCACCCCCTCCTCTCTGTCGACTTTCGCTCCGACGATCACACTTGTGCACAATGGTACAAATGAAGATTTGTATCTTATGTGATTCCATCTGCAGTAACTTTCTAAAATACGTTCACACGGTTTGGTCACTGTCACTCATCCCCCCCCCCCCCCCCCCCCCCCCCCCCCCCGTCGTCACCCCCCTCCCACACACACGTGAGCGAGCGCACGCACGCACGTATGCAATCACGCACGCACACCACACACACACACACACGCACGCACGCATGTACGCACACACACACACACACACACACACACTCCACACGGAGGGACGACGTGCCGAGGAAATCACCATTGGTGTCTCAACAATTTTTAGCCGGGGTTACGGCGCCTCAATGCAGGAGAGCTTTATCAGTCAGTATCTCATTATGCTTATTCCATGGTCCATGGGTGCCAAAACCTTTCTACCAAAATGCTTCATGATTATGTTCATTTACTTACACATGATTTCTATGGCACTGCATTTACACTGAATTGACTGATGCGTGATTCTCTAGACAGCTGCCTGGCGTAAGACTACTGACACATCCTAGTCTTCCGTGTCTAGATCTATTTAGTGTCCCTTTTTGTTCGATTTTCCCTGTTTCTTTTTCCATCCCAGTCTGTACCTGCCCCCCCCCCCCCCCCCCAAAAAAAAAAAAAAAAATGAAAGCAAATTTCCCCCCCCCCCCCCCCCCCTTTTTTAAACAAAAAAGGCAGTCACACACACACACACACACACACACACAACACACACCATACACACACACAAACGCGCAACACACACACACACACACACACACACGTACACGCGGCACAATCACTCACGCGCGCGCGCGCGCGCACACACACACACACACATAGTGAATTTCAATTCTCCATGTCATCTCAAATTCTCTTCTCTCCCTAAAACCGATCAGTCCGGCAATTTTTGGGCTCCATTGGTCAAAACTCAAACACATTTTCTATTTAGGCTTTCGAAAGAAATCTTCTTGTTCATCCTGTGAAATATCAAGGACGCGTTAGCTAAAAATGTGTGTCAATTTGTGTGTTAAACTTTACACACACACACACACACACACAACACACACACACACACACACACATAAATGTTTTGGGATTACATTTAGGAAAGTTAGATCTAGGACGGGAAAGACATGGAATAGATTTGATCACGTCTGAATGCGAGCGAGTGTTGAAAGTCAAGGTCCAGTACAACGCCAGCTGTTCATGCCAGATTATTGATGTAGAGCAGCAGATCTCCCATATCAAAACAACGTAGAATGAATCCAACGTCTTTCGTACAGCATCATCATAAAACAGACAGACTTACTGTTGGATCTCTGAAAGTGTTCCCCGGTAAAAACGGCAGTCCCTCCATCTTGGTTGCTCACTTCCAAAAGTGAAACGTCACGATACATTATCCGCTGTATTCTGCGTCCTGAAACGTTTTGCTCTGCGGAGAGCACAAGAAATCGGAAGAACGTCACTTCTGTTGATATTTAAAATGTGCAACGTTTAATGTACGATGACCTACAGAACGCTTTCTAAAATCAGAAACGAAAGTGTTTTAATCTCTGGCATTGTATATTTCTCAAGGAAAAGATTTTTTGATCGTAAAGACTTTTTTCCTCACAAATAAAAACTCATTCAACGCCCATCTTGCGCCGAATTCAATGAGAGAAGCGATTGCTCGTTCTTCATTTTCGTTGTCCTGAGTGTTGTTTATCTTGCCTGAAGAAGTCCTAAGTGGTCGAAACGCGTCGTGTTTTGTCTTGTGATTCGTTTATTTATGTTTAGCGGATACAGTACTTTTTTTTTTTTTTTAAGTCTTTGAGGATGTACAGATGATTTAATGTTAAAATGAAAGAAGGAAACATCGGCATTTTTTTCTTTTATTTATGCATAAAATCTTCAGTGCATTCTCGAAGAAAATTTCACGGAGGGAAAAGATAATTTTTCACGACCTCGATGTTGCATTGTGTTAATTTTCTTATTACGTTTTAAGAAACTATGTTTCTGTAACGATTTTTATATGACACGTTTTTCCCCCAAGTTTGGCCGTGCACATTCAAGAGAAGTCTTAGGAATATCTGACTGAACCAACACACACACACACACACACACACACACACACACAGCCAGCTGGGACAATTCGATGGCGTTAAACAATTTGAATGTTGATCTTTTTTAAAGTTCACGTCTTTCTCCGTTTAGGAACGTAAGCGTGATAGCTTGGTCTACCGCAAATCTAGCCAACATCATATTCATGAACCTCCAAATATCGCCATTTTGTTTATGCAGAATTTTCATTTCATTAATTTTTTTTTGCTTTTGTCAGGTAACGTTGCCAGTTGGAGAACGTTGAAAATCGGTGCAGAAAGCTGAGTGTTCCAGATATCAATAGCACAACACTATGAATGAATCTAAGAGCGTGATATTGATAATGTATGACATATTTACCACTAGACCTAGAAAGTGATGATGACAAAACCTTGAAATACATCTTTATTTAGAATTGACGACCGAAGCTTACTACGATCTAGTAACACGTGCACGTTTTGTGACAAGATAAGTTTTTTTTTTTTCTCTTCCGTTCTTTTGTTCTTCATACCAACATAAATAGACAAATAGTTAGTGGGAGACCTACCAATCATCCTGTTTGGTCTAGGCCTAGTAGCAGAAGGAAGATTCACATTCACTTCAGGTACACTCGTGATTGGTCAAGACCAATGGAGGACTAGAAATGCACGTTTTGCTACAGAAATGAAGGACTTTGGTTCTTTGAAAAAATCTTAAATAAATGTTAGCGAAATGCAAAAAAAAAAAAAAAAAAAAAAGAAAAAAAAAAAAGAAAAAAAAAAGAAAAGAAAACGTGGACAAACGAATCACATGACAAAAAAACGACGCGTTTCGACCTCTTATGTCTTCTGCAGGCAAGATACAAAACAATAAGGACAACGAAAATGAACAAGCAATTGCTCGTTCATTTTCATTTTCGTTGCCCTAATTGCCTGCAAAGGCAAAGCCGCTCTTCCGCTGCAAGTTCACGAGTGCCCCAAGTGTTAGAAGAGTTTTTACAAGGAGTGTCTTCTTCTACAGCATATTCACACGTACGAGAACCTGTTCCCGCGTTCCCGTGTGTCCGGTCTGCGACAAAAGTTCAGACATCTGTCGAACCTGAAGCGACACTGTGTGCACCATCACGGCTGAAAATAGACATGAAGTGTATATTTTAGTTTAGTTTAGTTTGTTTTGTTTTATTTCATTTTTCGTTTGTTTTATTTTATTCTAGTTCATTTCATTTCAGTATGTTTCTTTCATTTTATTTTGTTTAGTTTTGTTCTGTTTTATTTTATTTCATTTTCTTCTATTCAATTTCATTTTACTTTATTGTGTCTTTTCTTATTTGACTTAATTTTTACTTTTAAAAACAAAACAAAACAAAAAAAAAAAAGGAAAAAAAAAAAAAAGCAAGTATTAGACCCAATTCATCTCTTATCTACTGACTTCAATTTAGTCTGGTTGGTAGCATGCTGAACTTGTCTCACGCAGTATACGATGTTTAAAAATCTACAAGAGAGGTAATCTCTTACAGAGTTCGCATTCAGCAAGAGTGACCCTGCCGTTTTCATGGGACAGTCGCTGCTTGCAGACATGCCGAAAGCGATCTTTGCCCCATTAATCAGCTTAACAGTTCAATCATAGAGAGAAAATACCAAAAAATTGAGCTGGATAATGAATGGGTGCACATGGGGCACATGAAATGCCAATAGTTGAGATCTTGATTGTAAATCTGGCGTGCACCTTAATCGGGTATTTGATTGACTCTCTTGGTTTATTTGTTTGGCCCATAAACTGTGCAAAAGTACCCCACATTCGCAATGGAAAAAAACAAGTGATTTCTTTTCCCCGGAATGGGTCTGTCATATGCGTATCAATAACCACACTTTGGAGCCAGCCGAAGGATGACAAATTATTGGAAGTGCAACTTGTTTTTTGATAGTTTATCTTAAGGCATGAACTAGATTAAAGAAACTTGAAACCCCAAATAAACTAATTTTTTTTTTTTCCCCTTTCACAGTGGCAGCTTACGAGTCTACGGCGAACTTTTGTTGCCGAACATATAGTGTGTGAATTAAAGCTTGTTCCACCACTTCTTTTCTTTCGTTTTTTTTTTTTTCTTCTCTATTTTTTCTTCCCCCCCCCCCCCCCCCCCCACCCCCCCTTTTTATTTTTCCTTTTCTTTTTCTTTTCCTTTTTTTCCCTGCATTTGAATACATCCGTCAGAAGAAAAAGAAACCCAAGTTGTGGGGACAGAGAGCATCTGTCTTCATCCTGCTTTAGAGCAGTCCTGTACCACATGGAGGCCTGCGCGTGTTGAACGATCCGTCAGATCATAGCTGTTACAGCATTATGAAACTTCTGTCAGTTCTGTATCCTTGATTATACAGGGCCACATGGATAAATAGGCCTAAAACCATTGTTGCTACTGACTGTCGTTCTTCTCTGTGACTGTGTTGGATCTTCTCTCTCTTCTGCTTTGTCTCTCGTCTCTCTCTTGTTGTGTATATATATATATATTTTTTTTTTTTCTTTTTTTATCATAAGTTATGTTCCCACTTTTGTCATCTTCACCCCCCCCCCCCACCTTCTTTTTTTTAAAGTTCAGATCTGTGCCAAGTCATACTATAATGATGGAAGAATTGTTAGCCTGCACTTGTTTTCCTTCACTGCTTAATTGTTCAGCATTCTCTATTGTTCGGTCAATCAGCGGAAGATTGCATCTCTTAGGAGATCCAAGTAAAGGTTGTTTGCACTAATCTGCACAATTCTTAGCCGCTGACAATGCTTGGGTTATTGAACAGCAGAGCTGACCACTCAAGACTGTTCCATATATATTTTTTTTTTTTTATCTCCCTTGCATCCTTGAATGGATCCTCAAGCATAGGCTCAAAGATTGTCCCCTACATTTATACTGTTTGCATAATGCTTTTAGTTTTCAGCAACTTTTTTCCCCTCCACACTTTCGTTTTGTTTCATTCTACTACCCTTCGCTGACTGCTTTGGGGGTGCTGTTGGATTCTTTTTTGAACCCTTGGTGGCGAGAACACCACAGAATTATGGACTGTGGTGTGTCTCTATTTGACGCCAAGAGTACAGCCATATTATTTTTCGCTATGAGGACGTAAAACTCAACTATTTTCAGCCAAAATCAGCCGTGTTTCCCTGATGAGTCCGATCCAGCGGACGAAAGGCC
>CM065747.1:19992175-19997175 GCA_033310375.1 Conus canariensis | reverse complement strand
ATTCATAACATGACTCTAAATGTTCAATACTTAGACAAGTGCATTCTCAACTTAGAATTCGTACCTCGACTTTGGCTTTCCCCATGAAAAAAGCCTTATTGCATGACTTGGTCAGAACATACACGTTAACAAGTTAAAGGTCATAGCATGGAGAACAGGCTCTTTGGAGAAGACGCTGTCAGGGCATCCATCCTGTATGTACGCGTGGATTTCATCTCAGTAATTCATGCATAGCCCAGTGGCTTGATGCCAGAATGAAAGATAGTGCACACGCCCTGTCTGAAAGACGACCACACATGAGAGCTCCCTGGTGAAGAAAGCTAGATAATAATAAAAGACTGTCAGAGTGACATTGTGACTGATTTATGCCCGACAGAATACTTATATCCTTGTCTCTTGAAATGTCACAAAGTGTAGGCAGAAGACTCTTCAATTCTTCTTTTATTATTGTCGTTTGAAGACATTTCTCATTTCGTCAGGGAAAAGGAGTTTTTACATTCCAGCATTTTTTGAGAGCTGTTCCATATACTCACATCATGTGCACACACACACACACACACACACACACACACACACACACACACACACACACACACACACACACAACACTTGCGCACCACATACACTGGCACATACACACACGAGGGCCTGTGCCTACACACACACACACACACACACACACACACACACACGCGTTTACACTTACCACACACACATACAATGATAATATTGGCACAACCAATGCTAAGTAGGTAGGTAGGCACTCAAGGTCTAACCAGCACATTGGGCTAATGCCTAGGTCAGACGACGTCTGCTAAGACATAGTCACAAGACCCTCTTCTTAAATTCTCTCATCTTAGTCATTAATTCATTATTCATCAGCATTAAATCATGTGCAGTGTGGTCTCGAAACCTAGCGGATGTGCAGTAGCATATATGGACTAGTCCACGCACGCAGTGACATCTCCTTGATAACACTGAAACTGTTCTAAAGAAGGTATATGAAGATGGATTTGACAAGGAAGCGAGAGGCGCCGTGGCGCCTCCTCTCTCTCTCTCTCTGTCTCTGTCTCTGTCTCTCTCTCTCTCTCTCTCTCTCCTCTCTCTCTCTCTCTCTCTTTCAGTTACATGGCAACAGTTTGTACCCCTCTCTCACTTGCGACCGCAACATGAATTCTGAACACAATCGAACAGAACATTAGACAAACCAAGACTCCTTCACAACAAGCATCAGATTAGAATCAGATTCTGGCTTGCTTTCCCCTCCACAACACTGGGCGACCTTCAGCTCAGCGACAGAGAGTGATCTTATAAAGGACACGTGTACAAGGCAGGAGAAAGTGAAGTCGCCGTCTACTGATTTGTAATAACAAGTTTATATGACCACCCTTCCTCCCCCACACGTACTGGTTGGTGTCTGCTTTGTAGTACTTGATTTAATGTGATGCATTGTGTTCAGCCACATTCAGTCACAAGAGAGAGAGAGAGAGAGAGAGAGAGAGAGAGAAGGAGGAGAGAGAACAGACAGACAGACAGACAGACAGACAGACAGACAGAGACAGACAGACAGACAGACAGAGGGAAAATGTGAGTTGAGGGAGGGGTGTAGATATCAAGAAAAAACAAATACGGAAATGTATCAAAATTAATGTGGATCAAATACACAGTGCTATGTCACGAACACTCACAAGAGAGAGAGAGAGAGAGAGAGAGAGAGAGAGAGAGAGAGGAGAGAGAGAGAGAGAGGGGGGGGGGGGGAGGGAGGGAGGGAGGAGAGAGAGAGAGATTTTCTAATTGATCTGAGTCAATCCAACAAACTAATGTTTGTTCAGAACACTTCGAACTTTGTTAATGCAGGCACTTAGATGGCATTGGCGCTTAAACGCCTTGATGAACTTGGTGAAGAGAAAATTGCTTCAGGCTATTAAGGTTTTCTTTTTTTTCCAACTGCCGTTTAAAACTAGAAAAAGTGTTGAGATGAATGCAGATCTCCTCCAAGATCGAACATATCCGGGAGCCATCATTTGATTTTCGACTGCAAGATTTAATGGGTTCGTTCTCTTTACCACATCCAATCTTTCCACTTGGGTTTCGATTAAAATCGGTTTGGTGGTTTCTGAATAATCTTACTAAGAGGCAAACAAAATAGGCAACCAGACATGGGTTAAAATGTAACCACTTTGGCTGCGATGGCTGCGATGAGGCAGATCAAATTCAGTTTACACATAGCTCATGTGAAGGGGATTCAGTGGACAGAGATTGTCTTTTCACTTTTTGTCATAAACGTTTTCTGTCTTTCTCTCCTTCCTTCCTTCCTTCCTTCCTTTCCTTCCTTCCTTCTTCCATTTTGCTGTCTACCTTATCGTTTTTTTTTTTTCACTTTTAACTCATGATTTGTATCCCCCTTTATAATTGTGTGGTCCTCTGTCCCCGTCTGTCTATTTGTCATTTGCTTATCTTTCTCTGCAGCAGTGATCTATGAGTTGTGAGTAGAGAGAGAAGAAAATCAGACTGGGTGTGCTTCTCTGTCTGTCTGTCTGTCTGTCTGTCTCTCTCTCTCTCTCTCTCTCTCTCTCTCTCTCTCTCTCTCTCTCTCTCTCACACACACACACACACACACTCTCTCTCTCTCTCTCTCTCTCTCCCCCCCCCCCCCCTCTCTCTCTCTCTCTCTCTCTCTCTCCAAACCTTTAAAATCACCTTTGAAATCAGAGAGAAGGATAAGTTACGTGACGAAAGTGGCACCCCTTTTACACTTCTGGTGGCGAGATGAATTCTGAGGGCAATATAAGGTAACATCCAGAGGGCGAAGACCCCTTCACAACAAGCATCAGATCAGATTTCAGTCTGGCTTTCCCTCCACAACACTGGGTGGCCTTCAGCTCAATGATGGAGAAAGGTCTTCATAGGGAGTCCAACACAAAGAGTGGGAAAACGAAATCGCCGTCTACTACAATGTAACAAAAAATAAACAAACAAACAAAAAATCTCTGTGTGACTACCAACTTTTCCCCGCATATACGGGTTGATGTCTCCTATATAATTCTCTGTCTGTCTCTGTCTCAATCTCTGTCTCTCTGTCTCTGTCTCTGTCTGTCTGTCTGTCTGTTCTGTCTGTCTGTCTGTCTGTCTGTCTGTCTGTCTCTCTCTCTCTCTCTCTCTCTCTCTCTCTCTCTCTCTCTCTCTCTCTCTCTATCTCTCTCTGTTTAATGTTCAATACAAAACAAGAACATTCTCAACTTAGGATTCATATCTCGACCGTGGCTTTCCCCACCGATGACGAAGTCTCAAAAGTGAAAGCATCTCAAGCGACAAGGAATGTCCTTGACAGCTGGCTCCAGTGGGAATATTATTATTATCATTATTATTATTATTATTATCATCATCATCATTAATACTTATATAGCGTGTATACTCGGCTAGAGACCAAGCTGTAAGCACTTTACAAACCACATTCGTTTACACAACAGGCTGCCTACCTGGGTAGCGCCGACAGAAGAGCTGCCAGCTGGCGTTTCATTCAGTCGTTTCCCGTGTCATCCAGTCGATATTGTTCAATATCATTCACTCAGTTTCCTTACTTCTTTCATTCTTTCCATTTCTCACGTAGGGTGCTTGCTATGTGTAACGTGTCATCCATACCAACGGCCAAACTGGCCTTCTCTTCCGAAAGTTGGTGATGGGATTTTACGTGTGTGCAAGGAGTTATGCGTGCGTTCATACACGGAACCTCGGTTTATAGTCTCATTCGAAGGGCTGTATGGGAAATGGAGTCAGAACCAAATGTTAGTCCGAGGGAAAAATCCCCCTGTACCGAAACGGCCCGGTGGAGATTCGAACCCGAAACCCCAGGATCACCAAGAGTATGAGTCCGACGCTCTACCACTGAGCTATTCCGGCCCCCGTAAGTGAGTAGGTGTTGATCCAACGATATTCTAGCATGCCAAACCTGTTTGAATTGACACAATTGGAAAACCATTCATGAGAACGCGAAAACGAGAACCACTTATTGAAAGCAGCAATGGTCCTCGCATGCTTATTATTTACAATATGCTTACGATGGTACTGAACTGAATCACAATCTTTAGCCACGTATGGTATTGAATTTCTATCGAATTACGTTCGATTGTATTGTATTTCACTTATGATGGTACTGAATTGAATCACAATCTTTAGCCTCGTTATGGTATTGAATTTCTATCGAATTACGTTCGATTGTATTGTATTTCACTATATAGCGTTGCGCCGTCTTGCACTGTCTCCCATCTCTTTATATCATTTTGTGGTGAATTGTATCCAAAATTACTGTTATGCATTGCATACCACAGCAGTTCATTCCATAGCAGTGGGTGGCAATTTTGTGCCAATGTGGTTTATCAGAAAGCGTACTGTTGTGCTGACTTTTTTTTTTCTTTAGCATCGTAGTTAACTTGCTTCTGTTTTGCTCCAGGGCGTTTGATGGTATTGGTTTGAATGGGAACGAATCGTACTGCACAAGCTGATGAGCTGCGTGTCGTGGACTTTGATGTTTTGCGGTCCAAGGTGAGTATGTTGCAGTGTAATAATTGTTCATTTCTGTATCGTGTAGACATTTATTGCCTTTGATTGTAGGGGGACTGTATTGTGATATACGGTACATTTATTAACTGTAAATCCCTATACCACAAAGATGCTGCGCATACACAAATTAGTGTAAGACAGACAATCACAATCTGTCTGCCTGTCTGTCTGCCCGTCTGTCTCTCTGCCTGTCTGTCTATCTGTCTGTCTCTCTGTCTGTCTGTCTCTCTGTCTGTCTGTCTGTCTCTCTCTCTCTCTCTCTCTCTCTCTCTCTCTCCTCTCTCTCTCTCTCAATGAATCTATAAACTATGTATCTTTCTTTCTCCTTCTTTCTCTTCCGCACCCATCACAAAACTCTGTTTCACCATTCCTCTTTACATTCCTCCCCCACCCTTACCCCTACTCATTCCCCCTCCCCCAACCCCCTCCTCCCCCCCCCC
>CM065747.1:19964835-19982335 GCA_033310375.1 Conus canariensis | reverse complement strand
GTCGGGGTCACCGGTATCGGCGAGTCCATGGGGACTGTCGTTGGACGGACATGGTGGCGCCCTCCGAGGGGAGAGCTCACTCATGCCGGCTCCGCGACTAGGCAATTATTGTCGTCAGTAGGGGGCTTAGTAGGTGGTGTCCTGCGTATGTTAGATCAGAACAGGCGCCACTGAACACCACCGAAGTGATTCGGCAGCAGTGCAGTGTCTCCTCCGGTGGGTTGCCTCTTGACGACTTGACATTGACTGCTCCCTGTGGATTGCCGGTGCCGGGGTTGCAGCGGGGCCGCCGGGCTGTGGCTGTGGACGGGGTGTCGGAATGAGCGGCGTGGGTGCACTGCTTCTGAGGTAGCGCAGAGGTTGGGACAGCAAAAAAAAAAAAAAGTTAAAAGAAAAGTTGCTGTGCCGCCAAACGAAAGAAACAAACAAATCACAAGACAAGCACTGTGTTTGTCTTACACTGTGTTTGTCTTACACTGTGTTTGTCTTACACTGTGTTTGTCTTGTAATTTGTTTCGTTCGTTTCGTTTGGCAGCATAGTATTTTCTTTCTTTCTTTCCTCTTTTTGTTTGTTTGTTTTTCATCTATATGATTCCGTGCTCTCTCCTTCACCCCTCTCTCCCTTTCCCACCCCTGCTCTGGCTACACCTGCCCAGAGTGACGCAACCTTGATGGCTAGAATTAGAAGCTCAAACGGGAAGACAAGAACCAAAACAAGCTACATCATGCAAACATATCCAAGCCCGTCAACATTTTTCCGCGGTACAGTAATACAACTGCGTCAATAATTCAAGACAGTCATACAGTGTTGCACATGCTGCAGAGATTTAAACACCAAATAAAACGTTTGAAACGTTTACAATTGCCACTGCAATATAACACAACCAGTACGCTGTCGCTGCCGGGATTCGAATTCGTATCCTTTGTATGGGTGGGTGTCTCAAAGCATTGCCTTTTTTTTTTAATTGTTGTCATACCCATACCGCTATGGGACGTCTGTTCCTACTGGAAAATTTAAGCCTTATGACACTCACTTTTATTCATCCCCGACCAAGTCCAGCTGGAATCCTTTTCAGCTGCCTTACTGCCTTTAGGGTTCTGGTCCAGATTTTAGGGGTATATTCAGCTTTGCTTGGCGACAGTAGAGCTAAAAAAAAAAAAAAAAATGACAACGAAACCAGGTGGGACACCAAGCCATTTTCTTGTGTACTTGTTGATTTTTGCCTCCATGGATTCTGCTGTGTTAGTGGTGGTATTGTGTATCAATGGAGGCCAGACGGAGCTTTGGCATCATCATCAACTTCGGATATCAGAACTTGTATGTACCAAGAAGGCCACATGCACTGTTGTAGTATCGGCAGGCTCTCTACTGCCACTGGCTTGGTTTCTTCCCCCCTCACTGTATCTTTCAAGGGACGACCATACCGCCTGCCACACTGTTCGTTTATCTGCAGGCTCTCTACTGCCACTGGCTTGGTTTCTTCCCCCCCCCCCCCCTCCCCCTCTTTGTGTCTTTCAAGGGACCACCATACCGCCTGCTACACTGTTCTACTATCTGCAGGCTCTCTACTGCCACTGGCTTGGTTTCTCCCCCCCCCCCCCCCCCCCCCTCTTTGTGTCTTTCAAGGGACCACCATACCGCCTTCCACACTGTTCGTTTATCTGCAGGCTCTCTACTGCCACTGGCTTGGTTTCTTCCCCCCCCCCCCCCTCTTTGTGTCCTTCAAGGGACCTCCATACAGCCTTCCAAGGTCCTTGACTGGTTCTTCAGTCACTGTTGGACTGACTACAATGAACGTCACTACGCCAGCTACTTTTTCTTCCTGCAGGGAAGGCTTTGTGGTTTATTCTCTGTTATTATCGGCCGGGGCTGTACGTACACAGTAGGGCAGTGGTCCGACTAAATGACTATGGCAAAAATGTCTACACTGGGGACTGTTCGTGCTTGGAACAGTTCGAGTCTGACGTATGATCTGTACTTGACTGCAGGCCTCTTGGAGGTATATTCAACACACACACACATACATACACATGTGCGTGCGTGCGTGAGTGCGCGCACGCGTGTGCGTGCATGCGTTTGTGTGCGTGCATGCGTGCTTGTGTACGTGCGTGTATGTGCGTGCGTGCGTGCGTGCGTGTGTGCGTGCGTGCGTGCGTGCGTACGTGCTTGCGTGCGTGCGTGTGCGTGTGTGTGTGTGTGTGTGTGTAGCTGTTTGAGACACTGTTCTCCTTGAGTCTAAAGGGACCCAAGGTCGAGGCAAGGCATGCATATTCAAGAGCAACATCAAACTCTGATAATGCGAACGTAAATGTGAAAACGCCAACGTCAACGTTAAAATGACATTAAAAGTCCCCATTTCATCCCTCTCTGCTGGCCTCTGTCACAGCCCGTGTCTTTTACACCTCCCTCTTGTGATTTATGGACAATTTTTAAGTCTGTCGTTTAACAAGAAAGCGTAACGTGTTGAAGAATACTCTTTCTTTTCCCAACATTGAGGTTTTTGTCTTCGGGGTTTTAAGTTTCTGTTGTTGTTGTTGTTGTTGTTGTTGTTGTTGTTGTTGTATAATGATCCAGGAAAGCCGAATCAGCGGATAAAAGACATCTGGTTAGGTGACATGAATGGCTCTTTTCAGAACAGACAAGAGTGATTTCCCCATATGCTTGTAGTGAAGAATTTTTTGGTTTAATTCCAGCTCACTCATTTTAATTCTCGTTTTCTTTCTCTCACAACCCGGTCTAATCCCCCCGCCCCCCCCCCCCCCCCCCCCCCCCCCCCCCCCGCCGTCATAAATCCGCTCATTTTTCTTGTCTCTCTTTTTTTGCATTTCTTTGTCAAGTCATAGTCTAACCCTCCCTCTCTCTGTTTTATCTATCTTTTATTGTATATCTTTACCTAGTCATACATATACATATATATATATATGTTGCTGATAGTTTTGTAATTCTAAGTTGACAGACAGATGTTGGCACACACACACACACACACACACACACACACACACACACACACACACACACACACACATACAAGCAAACAATGTATGTATGTGTGTATATGTATCTCTATCTCTATCTATCTATCTATTCTATATACTATATATATATATATATATATATATATATGTGTGTGTGTGTGTGTGTGTGTGTGTGTGTGTGTGTGTGTGTGTGTGTGAATAGATGCCGGAAACGATGTCGATAGAAGATTCTACAGGGTCGAACTTTAATTAAGGACCACCCCGAAAAAAGGCCCTTTCTTTTTGAATTGGCCAAAAATACAAGCAATGCATTCTTTCGAAGAATTCGACTGGGAAAGGTTTAATGGGTTAACAGAGTATTCCGCAAAGCTTGCGAAAGCTGTCTTATTGTCACGTGCGGCATGCAGAGGGGGGGTTGAAAGTTGCAGATTGTTGTCAAAATTGCTTGTTTTTTAAGCAAGAGTGAACACTGCTTCAAACGGTTTTGCACTGAAATTCCAAATGCACGTGCAAAAACCAATGCATTGCAGAGCATTTTACTGACTGGAATGCCCCTAAAAGCAGCCCAACGTGCATAATTCTTCATAACACAAAAATGCCTCCAAGACGCAAGCTGTCTGATTTTGACCGGACCCGGGCGATTGCATGGCTGCAGGATCGAGTTGGCGTTCGAGAAGTGGCCAGAAGACTACAAGTGTCCCACTCCGTCATCATTCGGCTGAGAGAACGTTTTCAAGCCACTGGAACTGTCAAAGAGAGACCCCGTCCAGGCCAGCCAAAGAAGACCACTGCAAGATATGACAGGTTCATCCGCAGACATGCTCTTCGGACCAGGACCACCACCTCCAACACCATCAGGCGTCGGCTCCAAGCTGCCACTAACACAGCATGTGTGAGATGACCATACGGCGGCGCCTCAATGCTGCCAACCTTCGAGCAAGGCGCCCAGTCCGGAAACCAAAACTGACTGCGGCCCACCGGGCACGTCGCCTGGCCTGGTGCACAGCTCATCGAACATGGACTCGGGCTCAGTGGCGGATGGTGCTTTTCACCGATGAGTCCAAGTTCCAGTTGAAGCCACGAGATGGACGCATTCGGATGTGGCGGCGTTCCTAGGGAGCAGCTGGCAGATGACGTCATCCAGGAGGTCGTCGCTTTTGGTGGTGGCTCCGTCATGGTATGGGGGGCATCAGCAGTCACCACAAGACTCCCCTGTACCATGTGGATTGCAACCTGAACGGCCAACGCTAC
This sequence comes from Conus canariensis, assembly GCA_033310375.1. NCBI lineage: Eukaryota > Metazoa > Mollusca > Gastropoda > Neogastropoda > Conidae > Conus > Conus canariensis. The sequence continues at coordinate 19,978,108 of CM065747.1, read as the reverse complement.
CTGCAGGAGATTTTACGGCCTTTGGTTGTCCCAGCACTCCAGCAGATTGGGGCTCAGGCTGTGTTCATGGACGATAATGCCACCCCACATCGTTGTCGAGCCGTGAACACTTTTGTGGTGCAAGCTGGCATCACCAGGATGCCATGGCCGGCAAACAGCCCGGACATGAACCCTATTGAGAACATCTGGGGCGAGCTTGGGAGGAGAGTTCAAGAAAATCACCCTGTTCCGGCAAATCGACAGGAGCTGCTGCACTACCTGCAGCAGGAGTGGGCAAACCTCCCCCAGGCACTCATTACAAGAACAGTCAACACCATGAGGCAGCGCTGTGTGGATTGTGTGGCAGCACGAGGGGGGGCACACTCGGTTTTGATCAGACTGTAAAGAAACACTCTTTTTGTGAATGTCATTTTGGGGGGTAGTCTCATTCAGGTTCCCCTGTCTAATCAGAAAGAATGATTTTTTCGATGAAAGTGACAAAATGTTGTTCACTGATGATGAAATTAAACATTTATAAAGTTTCTGTCGTTTGTCGGTTTTTCTTTCTATGTTTTGTGAGACTGTGTATAAGTGGTCCTTAATTAAAGTTCGACCCTGTATAATTACGTTGGAGGGTTTCTGCATACAACTAAGCTGATGGATGCTACGTAACAAAGGTAATGGATTACTGTATGGAACTATCAAGGTAATGGATTACTGTATGGAACTATCAAGGTAATGGATTACTGTATGGAACTATCATGATGTGTGTAATTGCACTGGCGGATATCTACGTTCAGCAGCAGTTGTCCTTGTCTGTTAAAGTCGATATCATGGCCTGTACCTGTCTGCTGATATGGCCTTCAGCGCCTCATGAATAGAACAAAGAGTACTTTAGCAGGCCTGTGACAGGACGTCTTCCGCGGTTAAGTTCCTCCTGTCAGGAACCTGACAACTTGACTTGTGAAGCTAAGCCTATGCAGGGCGTCTCTGTTTTTTCCACCAAGTCGATCAGTCCTAGTCTTGTGATGCTGCTGGTGTACGATGTTCGATCGGAGGGACCTTGTCTATGATGCTTCAGTTGGTTGTGTCACTGTTGTTCCGTGTCACTGCGCTGGCATGCAGCCTGCCAAGGTTTGTTTCTAGTTGTCACGTCTGATGATGTGATGGGGTAATGTGTGTGTGCGTGCGATTGGCGTATTGTTTGTGATGCTGATGTGGTGTTTGTTGTGTGTTGGTGCATGGTGTCCTCTGTCTTGTGTGTCCGTGTGGTCCGTGTTTTGTTTGTGTGTGTTGTGATGGTGTTTTGTCTGGTTCTTGGATGCAGTGCTGCTGATTCATCGGTCTTATGTGATCTCCACGTCGCATCTCTGTGATGCAACGCTCATGTTCATTCTCTCTGTGATGCTCAGGTTTCGTCTGTGATGACGGACGCTGCATGGCATCTTCTTGCCCTTGTGTATGCAACGTGCATGCGTTCTTTTGTCTTGTATGACACGCGCATGCTCTTCTGTCTGTGATGACAAGCTGCATGGCGTCTTCTGTCTTGTGATCACGCTGCATGCGTCTTCTGTCTTGTGATGCACCTGCATGGCGCATCTGTCTTGTGATGCTGCATGGTGTCATCTGCTTTTGTGATGAAACGTTCATGGCGTCACTCTGTCATGTATGTGCATGGCGTCATCTTGTCTTGTGATGCTCGCTGGCGTCTCTGTCTTATATGCTGCATGGTGTCACTGTCTGTGATGCTGCATGGCTCTCTGTCTTGTATGAAACGCTCATGGAGTCTCTGTCTTGTGATGCTGCATGGTGTCATCTGTCTTTATGCTGCATGGGTCATCTGTCTTGTGTGTCAACGTTGATGCCATCTGTCTTGTGATGCTGCATGCGTCATCTGTCTTGTGATGACAACTGCATGGTTCATCTTTCTTGTGATGCTGCATGGTGTCATCTGTCTTGTGATGCACGTGCATGGCGTCATCTGTCTTGTGATGCTGCATGGCGTCTTCTGTCTTGTGATGACAGCAATGGCGTCATCTGTCTTGTGATGACAACGCTGCATGGTGTCATCTGTCTTGTGATGACAACGCTGCATGGCGTCTCTTGTCTTGTGATGACAGCTGCATGGGTCATCTGTCTTGTGATGCTGCATGGTGTCATCTGTCTGTATGACAACTGCTGCATGGCGTCTCTGTCTTGTGATGGCTGCATGGTGTCATCTGTCTTGTGATGACAACACTGCATGGGTCTTCTGTCTTGTGATGCTGCATGGCGTCATCTGTCTTGTGATGCTGCATGTGTCATCTGTCTGTGATGAAACGCGCATGGGTCTTCTGTCTTGTGATGCTGCATGGTGCATTCTGTCTTGTGATGACAACGCTGCATGGCGTCTTCTGTCTTATGATGCTGCATGGCGTCATCTGTCTTGTGATGCTGCATGGAGTATCTGTCTTGTGATGCTGCATGGTGTCTTCTGTCTTGTGATGACGACGCTGCATGGCGTCTTCTGTCTTGTGATGACAACGCTGCATGGCGTCATTCTGTCTTGTGATGCTGCATGGTGTCATCTGTCTTGTGATGACAACGCTGCATGCGTCTCTGTCTTGTAGCTGCATGGCGTCTCTGTCTTGATGGACAGGCTGCATGGCGTCATTCTGTCTTGTGATGACAACGGTGCATGGCGTCATCTGTCTTGTGATGCTGCATGGCGTCTCTGTCTTGTGATGACAACGCTGCATGGCGTCTCTGTCTTGTAGAACGCTGCATGGCGTCTTCTGTCTTTGATGACAACGCTGCATGGTTTCTGTCTTGTGATGACAACTGCATGGCATCTTCTGTCTTGTGATGACAACGCTGCATGGCGTCATCTGTCTTGTGTGATGCTGCATGGCGTCATCTGTCTTGTGATGCCTGCATGGTGTCATCTGTCTTGTGATGACAACACTGCATTCGTCTTCTGTCTTGTGATGACAACGCTGCATGGCGTCTTCTGTCTTGTGATGACAACGCTGCATGGCGTCTTCTGTCTTGTGAGGAGGCTCGCTTGTATGGCTCATCTGTCTTGTGATGACGACGCTGCATGGCGTCTTCTGTCTTGTGATGACACGCTGCATGGCGTCATCTGTCTTGTGATGACAACGCTGATGGCGTCATCTGTCTTGTGATGACACGCTGCATGGCGTCATCTGTCTTGTGTGATCACGCTGCGCATGGCGTCATCTGTCTTGTGATGCTGCATGGTGTCATCTGTCTTGTGATGACAACGCTGCATGGCGTCTTCTGTCTTGTGATGACACGCTGCATGGCGTCTTCTGTCTTGTGACGCTGCATGGTGTCATCTGTCTTGTGATGACACGCTGCATGGCGTCATCTGTCTTGTGATGACAACGCTGCATGGCGTCTTCTGTCTTGTGATGCTTCATGGTGTCATCCGTCTTGTGATGACAACGCTGCATGGCGTCTTCTGTCTTGTGATGACGACGCTGCATGGCGTCTTCTGTCTTGTGACGACGACGCTGCATGGCGTCTTCTGTCTTGTGATGTCAACGCTGCATGGTGTCATCTGTCTTGTGATGACAACGCTGCATGGCGTCATCTGTCTTGTGATGCTGCATGGTGTCTTCTGTCTTGTGATGACGACGCTGCATGGCATCTTCTGTCTTGTGATGACAACGCTGCATGGCGTCTTCTGTCTTGTGATGACAACGCTGCATGGCGTCTTCTGTCTTGTGATGACAACGCTGCATGGCGTCTTCTGTCTTGTGATGACAACGCTGCATGGCGTCTTCTGTCTTGTGATGACAACGCTGCATGGCGTCATCTGTCTTGTGATGCTGCATGGTGTCATCTGTCTTGTGATGACAACGTTGCATGGCGTCATCTGTCTTGTGATGCTGCATGGCGTCATCTGTCTTGTGATGCTGCATGGCGTCATCTGTCTTATGATGCTGCATGGTGTCATCTGTCTTGTGATGCTGCATGGCGTCATCTGTCTTGTGATGACAACGCTGCATGGCGTCATCTGTCTTGTGATGCTGCATGGTGTCATCTGTCTTGTGATGCTGCATGGCGTCATCTGTCTTGTGATGACAACGTTGCATGGCGTCATCTGTCTTGTGATGCTGCATGGCGTCATCTGTCTTGTGATGACAACGCTGCATGGTATCATCTTTCTTGTGATGCTGCATGGTGTCATCTGTCTTGTGATGACAACGCTGCATGGCGTCATCTGTCTTTGTGATGCTGCATGGCGTCTTCTGTCTTGTGATGACAACGCTACATGGTGTCATCTGTCTTGTGATGACAACGCTGCATGGTGTCATCTGTCTTGTGATGACAACGCTGCATGGCGTCTTCTGTCTTGTGATGACAACGCTGCATGGCGTCATCTGTCTTGTGATGCTGCATGGTGTCATCTGTCTTGTTATGACAACACTGCATGGCGTCATCTGTCTTGTGATGCTGCATGGTGTCATCTGTCTTGTGATGACAACACTGCATGGCGTCTTCTGTCTTGTGATGCTGCATGGCGTCATCTGTCTTGTGATGCTGCATGTGTCATCTGTCTGGTGATGACAACGCCGCATGGCGTCTTCTGTCTTGTGATGCTGCATGGTGACATCTGTCTTGTGATGACAACGCTGCATGGCGTCTTCTGTCTTATGATGCTGCATGGCGTCATCTGTCTTGTGATGCTGCATGGAGTCATCTGTCTTGTGATGCTGCATGGTGTCTTCTGTCTTGTGATGACGACGCTGCATGGCGTCTTCTGTCTTGTGATGACAACGCTGCATGGCGTCTTCTGTCTTGTGATGCTGCATGGTGTCATCTGTCTTGTGATGACAACGCTGCATGGCGTCTTCTGTCTTGTGAGGACGAGGCTGCATGGCGTCTTCTGTCTTGTGATGACAACGGTGCATGGCGTCTTCTGTCTTGTGATGACAACGCTGCATGGCGTCTTCTGTCTTGTGATGACAACGCTGCATGGCGTCTTCTGTCTTGTGATGACAACGCTGCATGGCGTCTTCTGTCTTCTGATGACGACGCTGCATGGCGTCTTCTGTCTTGTGATGACAACGCTGCATAGCATCTTCTGTCTTGTGATGACAACGCTGCATGGCGTCATCTGTCTTGTGATGACGACGCTGCATGGCGTCATCTGTCTTGTGATGCTGCATGGTGTCATGTGTCTTGTGATGACAACACTGCATTTCGTCTTCTGTCTTGTGATGACAACGCTGCATGGCGTCTTCTGTCTTGTGATGACAACGCTGCATGGCGTCTTCTGTCTTGTGAGGACGACGCTGTATGGCGTCATCTGTCTTGTGATGACGACGCTGCATGGCGTCTTCTGTCTTGTGATGACGACGCTGCATGGCGTCATCTGTCTTGTGATGACAACGCTGTATGGCATCATCTGTCTTGTGATGACGATGCTGCATGGCGTCATCTGTCTTGTGATGACGACGCTGCATGGCGTCATCTGTCTTGTGATGACAACGCTGCATGGCGTCTTCTGTCTTGTGATGCTGCATGGTGTCATCTGTCTTGTGATGACAACGCTGCATGGCGTCATCTGTCTTGTGAGGACGACGCTGCATGGCGTCTTCTGTCTTGTGAGGACGACGCTGCATGGCGTCTTCTGTCTTGTGATGACAACGCTGCATGGCGTCATCTGTTTTGTGATGACAACGCTGCATCGCGTCATCTGTCTTGTGATGCTGCATGGTGTCATCTGTCTTGTGATGACAACGCTGCATGGCGTCATCTGTCTTGTGATGCTGCATGGCGTCATCTGTCTTGTGATGACAGCGCTGCATGGCGTCATCTGTCTTGTGATGCTGCATGGTGTCATCTGTCTTGTGATGACAACGCTGCATGGCGTCATCTGTCATGTGATGACGACGCTGCATGGCGTCATCTGTCTTGTGATGACAACGCTGCATGGCGTCTTCTGTCTTGTGATGCTGCATGGTGTCATCTGTCTTGTGATGACAACGCTGCATGGCGTCTTCTGTCTTGTGAGGACGACGCTGCATGGCGTCTTCTGTCTTGTGATGACGACGCTGCATGACGTCTTCTGTCTTGTGATGACGACGCTGCATGGCGTCATCTGTCTTGTGATGACAACGCTGCATGGCGTCATCTGTCTTGTGATGACGATGCCGCATGGCGTCATCTGTCTTGTGATGACGAAGCTGCATGGCGTCATCTGTCTTGTGATGACAACGCTGCATGGCGTCTTCTGTCTTGTGATGCTGCATGGTGTCATCTGTCTTGTGATGACAACACTGCATGGCGTCTTCTGTCTTGTGAGGACGACGCTGCATGGCGTCTTCTGTCTTGTGAGGACGACGCTGCATGGCGTCTTCTGTCTTGTGATGACAACGCTGCCTGGCGTCATCTGTCTTGTGATGACAACGCTGCATCGCGTCATCTGTCTTGTGATGCTGCATGGTGTCATCTGTCTTGTGATGACAACGCTGCATGGCGTCATCTGTCTTGTGATGCTGCATGGCGTCATCTGTCTTGTGATGACAGCGCTGCATGGCGTCATCTGTCTTGTGATGCTGCATGGTGTCATCTGTCTTGTGATGACAACGCTGCATGGCGTCATCTGTCATGTGATGACGACGCTGCATGGCGTCATCTGTCTTGTGATGACAACGCTGCATGGCGTCTTCTGTCTTGTGATGCTGCATGGTGTCATCTGTCTTGTGATGACAACGCTGCATGGCGTCTTCTGTCTTGTGAGGACGACGCTGCATGGCGTCTACTGTCTTGTGATGACGACGCTGCATGGCGTCTTCTGTCTTGTGAGGACGACGCTGCATGGCGTCTTCTGTCTTGTGATGACAACGCTGCATGGCGTCATCTGTCTTGTGATGACAACGCTGCATGGCGTCATCTGTCTTGGGATGCTGCATGGTGTCATCTGTCTTGTGATGACAACGCTGCATGGCGTCATCTGTCTTGTGATGCTGCATGGTGTCATCTGTCTTGTGATGACAACGCTGCATGGCGTCATCTGTCTTGTGATGCTGCATGGTGTCATCTGTCTTGTGATGACAACGCTGCATGGCGTCATCTGTCTTGTGATGACGACGCTGCATGGCGTCATCTGTCTTGTGATGACAACGCTGCATGGCGTCTTCTGTCTTGTGATGCTTCATGGTGTCATCCGTCTTGTGATGACAACGCTGCTTGGCGTCTTCTGTCTTGTGATGACGACGCTGCATGGCGTCTTCTGTCTTGTGACGACGACGCTGCATGGCGTCTTCTGTCTTGTGATGTCAACGCTGCATGGCGTCATCTGTCTTGTGATGACAACGCTGCATGGCGTCATCTGTCTTGTGATGCTGCATGGTGTCATCTGTCTTGTGATGACAACGCTGCATGGCGTCATCTGTCTTGTGATGCTGCATGGTGTCATCTGTCTTGTGATGACAACGCTGCATGGCGTCATCTGTCTTGTGATGCTGCATGGTGTCATCTGTCTTGTGATGACAACGCTGCATGGCGTCTTCTGTCTTGTGATGACAACACTGCATGGCGTCATCTATCTTGTGATGACAACGCTGCATGGCGTCTTCTGTCTTGTGATGACAACGCTACATGGCGTCATCTGTCTTGTGATGCTGCATGGTCTCATCTGTCTTGTGATGACAACGCTGCATGGCGTCTTCTGTCTTGCGATGCTGCATGGCGTCATCTGTCTTGTGATGACAACGCTGCATGGCGTCATCTGTCTTGTGATGACGACGCTGCATGGCGTCTTCTGTCTTGTGAGGACGACGCTGCATGGCGTCTTCTGTCTTGTGAGGACGACGCTGCATGGCGTCTTCTGTCTTGTGATGACAACGCTACATGGCGTCATCTGTCTTGTGATGCTGCATGGTGTCATCTGTCTTGTGATGACAACGCTGCATGGCGTCTTCTGTCTTGTGATGCTGCATGGTGTCATCTGTCTTGTGATGACAACGCTGCATGGCGTCATCTGTCTCGTGATGACGACGCTGCATGGCGTCTTCTGTCTTGTGAGGACGACGCTGCATGGCGTCTTCTATCTTGTGAGGACGACGCTGCATGGCGTCTTCTGTCTTGTGAGGACGACGCTGCATGGCGTCTTCTGTCTTGTGATGACGACGCTGCATGGCGTCTTCTGTCTTGTGAGGACGACGCTGCATGGCGTCTTCTGTCTTGTGAGGACGACGCTGCATGGCGTCTTCTGTCTTGTGACGACAACGCTGCATGGCGTCTTCTGTCTTGTGAGGACGACGCTGCATGGCGTCTTCTGTCTTGTGAGGACAACGCTGCATGGCGTCTTCTGTCTTGTGATGACAACGCTGCATGGCGTCTTCTGTCTTGTGATGACAACGCTGCATGGCGTCATCTGTCTTGTGATGACAACGCTGCATGGCGTCTTCTGTCTTGTGATGACAACGCTGCATGGCGTCATCTGTCTTGTGATGACAACGCTGCATGGCGTCTTCTATCTTGTGATGACAACGCTGCATGGCGTCTTCTGTCTTGTGATGACAACGCTGCATGGCGTCTTCTGTCTTGTGATGACAACGCTGCATGGCGTCTTCTGTCTTGTGATGACAACGCTGCATGGCGTCATCTATCTTGTGATGACGACGCTGCATGGCGTCATCTGTCTTGTGATGACAACGCTGCATGGCGTCATCTGTCTTGTGATGACAACGCTGCATGGCGTCATCTGTCTTGTGATGACAACGCTGCATGGTGTCTTCTGTCTTGTGATGACAACGCTGCATGGTGTCTTCTGTCTTGTGATGCTGCATGGCGTCATCTTTCTTGTGATGCTGCATGGTGTCATCTGTGTTGTGATGACAACGCTGCATGGTGTCATCTGTCTTGTGATGACAACGCTGCATGGTGTCTTCTGTCTTGTGATGCTGCATGGCGTCATCTGTCTTGTGATGACAACGCTGCATGGTGTCATCTGTCTTGTTATGACAACGCTTCATGGCGTCTTCTGTCTTGTGATGACAACGCTGCATGGCGTCTTTTGTCTTGTGATGACAACGCTGCATGGCGTCGTCTGTCTTATGATGACAACGCTGCATGGCGTCTTCTGTCTTGTGATGACAACGCTGCATGGCGTCTTCTGTCTTGTGATGACAACGCTGCATGACGTCTTCTGTCTTGTGATGACAACGCTGCATGGTGTCATCTGTCTTGTGATGACAACGCTGCATGGTGTCTTCTGTCTTGTGATGACAACACTGCATGGTGTCATCTGTCTTGTGATGACAACACTGCATGGCGTCTTCTGTCTTGTGATGACAACGCTGCATGGCGTCGTCTTGAAAGTATACTGGGGAGTATGCTACACCGTACAGAGCGCGTATGACCTGACTGACAATCTGCTGATGATTCATTCAGTTGCGGTAGTTGTTTCAAGTTTGTCTCAGCTGTATTCTACAGACTGGAACTTTCCTCGGGGTAATGATGACAGTGACGTTGATAACGATTGTAAATATTAACACCACATAATAACACGACAAGTCATAAGATTTAGAAACTGCTTACTATTTACTTGTTTTACTAGGTCAGTCAGTGACACTGTACACAGGATCGCAGAGGTAGGGGAGATGACCCCCCCCCCCCCACCCCCCTCGCTGTCAAACACTAAAGTTTACTCATTATAATGGGTTGTTTCGAGTCTTATGGCCTATGGTGAATCTTTCAGCATGGGCTGGTCCTGTCTCTTTTACCAAAATCAAGCCACCACACTTCATGTTTTTGGTGTCTGTGTTTGAGTGACAGGTTGTCATAGAAACATGACAGCCAAATATATTAGAAATGGGGAGGGGGTGTGAGTCCTAGGCTGAACGAAGCAGCGTGGACTTTCCTCAAATGCAGTGTGATTTAAATCATTTCTGGCATCATCCCCCGTCTGGGCGGGCGACGTCAGAGCGAGCGACGCGTAACAGACTCTCCCAGCAGTCAGCATCTTTCAGATGTGGCTTGAATGAAGACACAAACACCTGACCATTTCACGCGATCCATGTCACTTAACAGTTAGGACGAGGTCTGGGCCGTTGCAGCAATTTCACCTGTGATATGAATTTACAGGGAGAAAAAAAAGAGAGACGAGGTCTGGGGTGTTTCAGCAATTTTACCTGTGATATGAATTTACAGGGAGAAAAAAAATAGAGAGACGAGGTCTGGGGTGTTGTAGCAAATTTACCTGTGATATGAATTTAAATGGAGAAAGAAGAGAGACGAGGTCTGGGATGTTGCAGCAATTTAACTGTGATATGAATTATCAGGGAGAAAGAAGAGACGATGGTGTCAGCTTAAGCCGTCCGTACGCGTTGCACAAAACGGGACTATCCTATCCTATCCACGCCTATACGAGCACACGTTACTTTGAAAACTGACCTTGATACGAAGTGGATACTTTCTAGCCTGCATATTTTCAGAATAGAACTCGTTCCTATTTTTTTCTGTCCTGGCCAAATTAACAGCCAATCGGCGGACGCCTCTTTGTCACGTGACTTGGCACGACAACTTGTCAATGGTCAGAGGGATGGATTTTTCGTTGTCGGTTTTCCGTGCAAACTGCGGTGGGATGGGGTGGAGGAGACTGGAGAGTTGGTCATTGTATGTCCAGGCTTGTACTCCCGACATGTTTTGCGTGTCCTGAGTAGTTGCTTACATAACTTCTATTTACAAGATGTTGTAGTTCTTGTGTCCTTAGTTGCTTACGTAACTTCTATTTACAAGATGTTGTAGTTCTTGTGTCCTTAGTTGCTTACGTAACTTCTATTTACAAGATGTTGTAGTTCTTGTGTCCTGAGTTGCTTACATAACTTCTATTTACAAGATGTTGTAGTTCTTGTGTCCTTAGTTGCTTACATAACTTCTATTTACAAGATGTTGTAGTTCTTGTGTCCTTAGTTGCTTACATAACTTCTATTTACAAGATGTTGTAGTTCTTGTGTCCTGAGTTGCTTACATAACTTCTATTTAAAAGATGTAGCTCTTGTGTCCTGAGTTGCTTACATAACTTCTATTTACAAGATGTTGTAGTTCTTGTGTCCTGATTAGTTGCTTACATAGCTTCTATTTACAAGATGTTGTAGTTCTTGTGTCCTTAGTTGCTTACATAACTTCTATTTACAAGATGTTGTAGTTCTTGTGTCCTTAGTTGCTTACATAACTTCTATTTACAAGATGTTGTAGTTCTTGTGTCCTTAGTTGCTTACATAGCTTCTATTTACAAGATGTTGTAGTTCTTGTGTCCTTAGTTGCTTACATAACTTCTATTTACAAGATGTTGTAGTTCTTGTGTCCTTAGTTGCTTACATAACTTCTATTTAAAAGATGTTGTAGTTCTTGTGTCCTGAGTAGTTGCTTACACAACTTTTTTTTACAAGATGCTGAAGGTCTTGTGTCCTTAGTTGCTTACATAACTTCTATTTACAAGATGTTGTAGTTCTTGTGTCCTGGTTTGCTTACATAACTTCTATTTACAAGATGTTGTAGTTCTTGTGTCCTTAGTTGCTTACATAACTTCTATTTACAAGATGTTGTAGTTCTTGTGTCCTTAGTTGCTTACATAACTTCTATTTACAAGATGTTGTAGTTCTTGTGTCCTTAGTTGCTTACATAGCTTCTATTTACAAGATGTTGTAGTTCTTGTGTCCTGAGTAGTTGCTTACACAACTTTTTTTTACAAGATGCTGAAGGTCTTGTGTCCTTAGTTGCTTACATAACTTCTATTTACAAGATGTTGTAGTTCTTGTGTCCTGATTTGCTTACATAACTTCTATTTACAAGATGTTGTAGTTCTTGTGTCCTTAGTTGCTTACATAACTTCTATTTACAAGATGTTGTAGTTCTTGTGTCCTTAGTTGCTTACATAACTTCTATTTACAAGATGTTGTAGTTCTTGTGTCCTGAGTGTTGCTTACATAACTTTTTTTTACAAGATGTTGAAGTTCTTGTGTCCTTAGTTGCTTACATAACTTCTATTTACAAGATGTTGTAGTTCTTGTGTCCTTAGTTGCTTACATAACTTCTATTTACAAGATGTTGTAGTTCTTGTGTCCTTAGTTGCTTACATAACTTCTATTTACAAGATGTGTAGTTCTTGTTCCTTAGTTGTTTACATAACTTCTATTTACAAGATGTTGTAGTTCTTGTGTCGTTAGTTGCTTATATAACTTCTATTTACAAGATGTTGTAGTTCTTGTGTCTGAATAGTTGCTTACATAACTTCTATTTACAAATGTTGTAGTTCTTGTGTCCTGATAGTTGCTTACATAACTTCTATTTACAAGATGTTGTAGTTCTTGTGTCCTAGTTTGCTTACATAACTTCTATTTACAAGATGTTGTAGTTCTTGTGTCCTTAGTTGTTTAATAACTTCTATTTACAAGATGTTGTAGTTCTTGTGTCCTTAGTTGCTTACATAGCTTCTATTTACAAGATGTTGTAGTTCTTGTGTCCTGAGTAGTTGCTTACATAGCTTCTATTTACAAGATGTTGTAGTTCTTGTGTCCTGAAAAAGTTGTTTACATACCTTCTATTTACAATATGTTGTAGTTCTTGTGTACTGAGTAGTTGTTTACATACCTTCTGTTTACAAGATGTTGTAGTTCTTGTGTCCTGAGTAGTTGTTTACATAGCTTCTGTTTACAAGATGTTGTAGTTCTTGTGTCCTGAGTAGTTGTTTACATACCTTCTATTTACAGGATGTTGCAGTTCTTTCACTTCGTTTGTCGCGTTTTTTCTGAGTTTTTTTCCTGGGTGTCGTAGCCAGAAAAAAAATTCCCCTGACAGCCTAGACACTATCTGTCTATCTGTCTATCTCTCTCTCTCTCTATCTATCTATCTATCTATCTATCTATCTATCTATCTATCTATCTATCTATCTATAATTTAGGTAGCAGTGTTACGTCAGAGCCTCACTAGCGTTTTGGGTAAAGTGTCAGCTTCCAGCACTTTACAGTTAGGAGATCGACTCGCCCTCAGGAATTTTCTTTTCCTCTTTTTAAATTTTGTGCTTTATTTTGTTATGATAGTATAAATAAACAAAATCTCCTTCTTTCGTCTTGATCCATGATTTGTCAATTATGCATTCTATCCGTCCAAATTTTCTGCAGCGATGACTGCAGCTGAAGGCCGTGAAAACGCACGATCATGAACAAGCCGACATGCTGTCCGAGTCAAAACTGGGAGCAACCCGTTTGCCAGGAGAAGATAACTCTCACGAGGAGAGAGAGAGAGGGAAAGAGGAGAGAGCCAAACTCTTCAG
>CM065747.1:19949835-19959835 GCA_033310375.1 Conus canariensis | reverse complement strand
TCTGATTTGTAAAGCTGTCAATGATTCATTTCAACAAAAATACCAGATTTTATGCCTCAATGCCGTTGAGAATAGCAGCAAATGTTTGCAGAAATTCGAAGACATGTTTTCACTTTGAAAAGGTGTATAAGGCAGTTACCGGATATCGAAGTATTGCCATTGATTCGATTTTGCTATAGTTGTCATAAACCCGAATTTGAAGTGGGTTGACACAGAGGAATTTGAAGTGAAAATAGAATATGCAAGTCTTGTGATATGAGCGCACAAGTTGATGAGTTCATGTTCAGTTTTGAGTGTTCAAAATATATAGAAAAGCAAAACAAGTTTTTACTCCAGAACATTTTCCTACAGAATCGATGTTTTCGTTGTGCGATATTTTGTCTGATAACAAGTATGTTTCGCTAAAACTAGCTGAGTACATCAAGTCTGGTAAATATTGTTAGAATGTGTCCATCTGTTGTTTAGTTCTATTTATTTTTGAGGAGCATTCCTCGAACTGGTTGCTTTGTGCTGACATTAGTGCTTCCTGGGTCTTCCATGACCCAGTGACTCAATAAAAACATCATATCTTATGAACAGATACAGCTGTGCTCACGAAATCTTAGGAGTTTGTCAACGATCTTGATAGCCGTTGGTCAGAGAAATTTCATGTATCAGCACAGTCAATTATCAGCGTAATTAGTCGCGGTTCCCCCAGGACTTATACATTTTAATGGGTCGCACATGACCCACGCCATAGGGAGAGGAATAAGTTGCTGAACCGCTCTTTATCAGGTGTAGGTCTTACAAGACCTGCGTGATCTGAATAGGGATAAGCACGGAAAAACTTTTACAAAATGTGTGGGTCTTGGGGTTGTGTGTGTGTGTGTGTGTGTGCGTGCGTGTGTGTGTGTGTGTGTGTGTGTGTGTGTGTGTGTGGTGCGTGCGTGCGTGCGTGCGTACGTGCGTGCGTGCGTGCGTGCGTGTGTGTGCGTGCGTGTGTGTGTGTGTGTGTGTGTGTGTGTGTGTGTGTGTGTGGACACGATTCCTCCAGGTACGTCATCGAGGACACTTTGACATGTGTGAAAGCAGTCCAGGCAATGAACTGCTCAAGCCTTGTCCTTTCCACTTTATTCCTAATCCAGTTTCGACCGTAAATTTAACCACGAAATTCGACTCTGAATGAACATAAACCAATAGTTTTCATCCACACACAGAACTCAGTAGACTCATTGCTGCCAGTAAAGGATTCAAAATGTACTCTGCAACACCGTTCTTTTCATACTATCTCTCCACCTCCGCTGCTTCAGTGGAAAACAAAAAGGCGGGTTATAGAGGGCACATAACGTCTGCGGCCAATCCTTAGCACTGAACTTGGACCTTAGCTCACGTCACATATCAGGCCCATACTTCTCATTTCAGTCGCTTTGCTTGGAACTGCCTGGCACGTACTTTGACGGGTGTTTGAAAGAAAAGGATAAAAATCAACCTGCAGTCACAAAGAAGGTCTCAACACAGTCTGATTTCGTTCTCCTATGAATAGTGGATTCCGCAAGTAATGCTTTGGAATATTATTATTATTATTTGTTGTTGTTAAGGGGGGGGGGGGGGGGTGTGTGTGCAAAGACCGGTGTCTGAAAAGTGTTATTGTACTTCATTTTCATTGAAGAGAAACAAGGTAAACAGTCGCACGGCTGGCTGGTGTGTAGCACATGGATAGACGGCACTGACTTCTAGATGAAGCAAAAGCAAGGAAACCCATTTTCTGGTTCCGTTGCTGTGTCCATGTGGAAAAAGATGGCTGCTACCTTAACGTGCTCTGCCGGGCCCGGCGGCAAACGGTCTTCTTTCTTCAAGTCAAGCGGCTGTAAATTTGAACCAGTTAGTCACCGAGTGACTTGTTTATCTCTTCCAGACTTCTCACAGCAGCCGTCGGTTGACGCTAATCACCGTGCGTGTGTGTGTGTGTGTGTGTGTGTGTGTGTGTGTGTGTGTGTGTGTGTGTGTGTGTTTGTGTGTGTGTGTGTGTGATTGCATGCATGCGTGTGTGTGTGTGTGTGTGTGTGTGTGTGTGTGTGTGTGTGTGTTGTGTATGTGTGTGTGTGTGTGCGCGCGCGCGCGTGCGTGTGTGTATGTGTGTGTGTTTGCATGCATGCGTGTGTATGTGTGTGTGTGTGTCCCTCCCTGTGTGTGTGTGTGTGTGTGTGTGTGTGTGTGTGTGTGTGTGTGTGTGTGTGTGTGTGCGTCTGTGTGTGCACGCTCACGCGCACGCTTGGATAAGAACTCGTATTGGTTGCTCCAAGTCCCCACATACAACAGGTGAACGCCAGCGTATTCTTTTTTTCTCTCTCTGCCAATTGCTAGGATGATGACAAAGGCTGACAGGATCTGGCGATACGCCTGGCGCGTCTTAAAAGCGACAGAGATGAAAAACAAAGTCCAGATTGAAACAAACAAGCAATTAAACAAAGAAACAAACAGACAGACATACAAAAAGCCTAATTTCTGGTTCAGTTTCGGTCTACTCCACTTCATCTTCACCAATGTTGACTTAAAAGCCAATGATTAAAAAGGAAATCTTTTCCAATCACGTTCAGCCATTTTTGTGTTTGCCCTTGCGACAGAAACAGTGGCGTCTTCTGATTGGTAGAAGAAACCGTCGGGGTTTTTCATTCTGTCAAGTCATCCGGGAATGATGGATGCCGTCCTTTGTATCATTGCTCGTAATCATTTTTTCGTGTTCTCCGTCTCCGCTCTTCGCATTAATTAATGTCACCTTGCTTGCTTGGGTGTCCTGAACCCCCCCCCCCCCCTCCCCTCCCCCCTTCACCTTCCCATCCTCTCTTCCTCTCCTCTTTCCTCTGTCCCCCCCTCCCCCCCCCCCCCACTTCCACCATCCACCCACCTCTGTTTTCACTTCCGCTCTGTCTGACTGTCGTCTGTCTGTCTGTCGACTGTCTGTCTGTCTGTCTCTCGCTCATTTGTTTATTTACTGACCTAAACTCTTCCTTCATCCTCCTCCTTCTCCGTCTTCCCTACCCCTCTTTCGCTTCCACCCCCCCTCCCCCCCCTCTTTCCCCCCCCCCCCCCCCCCCCCCAGCTTCCGCTGCTCTCCTCTCCTTCTATCGCGTTCTCACTCGCCAGCGCTCGGGGGGGGGGGGTCACTATAAAGGGAGGCTACTCCGCGCGCAGCGCGCCATTGCAAGGGGGATAAGTTGGGGGAGGGTTTATCGGTCCCGTCCGTCACAGACCTGTGTCTCCTTCCTTCTTCTCCTCCACTTCCTGCTGCAGGAGAAGTTTCTCCTGCACGCGCGTATTTCTCCTGCCTTCTATCTTTCTTCTCCTGCATCGCAACAGGTACAGTGAATTTGTTTTAGTTCTACCTTTAAAAAAAAAAAAATTGTTTTTGTTAATATTTGTTAAGGGAATGTGTTAGGTTGGGTTTTTTTTTTTTTTTTTCAAGATTATGACATGACTCTTCTTTTTCTTTTCTTTACAATGAATATTTTATTCGTTCGTTTATAAATCAATTATTGGTCGCTCTGTCTATTTATTTTTTTTATTTTTATTTTTTTGACACACACACACCACACACACACACACACACACACACACACACACACACACATACACACACACACACACACGTATGCGCACGCGCACAACACACACACACACACACATGTACACTTTGCCGTTATAGTGAAGAGACGATCATTACAGCAATTGTGACAAAGACGCTGACACTGATGTTATCATGATCATAATTGCGATAATCCTGAAGACGGCGAAAATAACGACGACAACAGCAATGATGATATTGAGAACGATCACGATGCCTGCGCTGATACTGATGTTAGTTGTTCCGAGTTTCATATTTTTCTTTTTAATTTCTAATTTTTTTTTTCTAATATTGAATAACAATCGACTATCATCGCTGAACAAACTAACACGTGTAATTAATGATTATAATGATTGAAGAAGATTCAAAACAAAGCTAAGTGCGCGCGAACACACACACACACACACACACACACACACACACACACACACACACACACACACACACACACACACACACACACACACACACACACACACACACACACACACACACACACACACACACACACACACACACGTGCGTGCACGCGCGCGCTCACAAGCACAGGGGAATAAAATAAAGAGAAAAAATGGATTGAGGAAGAAAAAAACGCTCACCTGATGCATAACACAATAGGCCCACAGTGAATATAGCTAGAGACAAAAATAAGGTACTCTTTCGCATCCACACACACGCGCACAGAGAGAGAGAGAGAGAGAGAGAGAGAGAGAGAGAGAGAGAGAGAGAGAGAGAGAGAGAAGGACATGGGGTGGTGAGGGGTGGTGGTGTTAGACACACACACACGCACACACACACGCACACACACACACACACACACACACACACACACACACACACACACACACACACACACACGCGCGCGCGCTCGCGCGCGCAAAACAAAAACAAACAAACAAACAAACAAGCAACAGCAAAAACAAAATGAAAGAAAACAACAACAACAACAACAACAACAAACAGACAATCAAAAAGAAAAAAGAATGAAACGAAAAGAAAGGAAAGAAACAGCAACAGCACCAACTACAAAACAACAACAACAACAACAACAACAACAACAACAACAACCGACCATCAGCCTTTCTTCTGTTTTGGCATGCTTTATCTTCGTGCCCACCAAACCAGCATTTCCACGGTGACCAATGCCGTCGGTAGCTACATTACTGCTTGCTGATGATGAAACTACTAACTTCAGAACACGAAAGTGTGAGAAATATGTTAACGTTTGTTTTAGGCTATTTAAAACGGGTTTTTTTTTCTTTCGTTCGTTCTTTCTTTATTCATTTCATTTACTTATTATTTCATTAAAAAAAAAAAAACCTACTTGCTGACTTATTCATGTCTTTTATTTAGCGATTCAGTTCTTTCACTACCGCAGTCAACATAAAATTTTGTGATGATTTTTTTTTGTGTGTGTATAATGTTTTTTTTTTCGGAGGTCAAACACTTTTAATGTACTAGTAAAGAAATTTACAAATGGAAAACATGAACAAAGAACAGTGCTAAAATCAACAAAATGGACAGTGGATCTTTTCTGACATAAACAAACTACAAAGCAGCAATAATTTTACAACATGAACAGCACATCCTATGTGACATGTACATGGTACAAAACAAGCACACCATTGTGTCTACACTGTCAGTGTCACATATTCACCTTTTTACTGTTTTTGAGCGTTGTCCTTATTTTCTGAATCAATAATCAGAGAGAGAGAGAGAGAGAGAGAGGGGGGGGGGAGGTGGGGGGAGAACAATCCTAGATTTCTAAAATTTTCTGTACAGAAGCATAGGAATCGACATCAACAGTACAAATGAATTACTTATATATAAAGAAAGAGCCCAAAACAAACAAACTAACAAACAAAACCGACGGTTGAGTTTTAGCTGCCACGCTTCTGCTCGAAACTATGTATAATGATCGCTCTTCAAGTTTACCCAACATGAGAAAATCCCAGGCTTCGTTCAAGACGACACACATAATTATACACAAACGTGCGCACGCAAGCACGCGCACACAAATCTTAGTTCTCAATCAAAAGCTTATAATTATGCTGTTTGTTTGCAAAATCAACATAGTTCATATTCATTTTCGCAATTTTTCAACTTGTGATGATTTTTTTTTGTTTTTTTTCAGGATGGGTTATCTCTGGCTCGGTGCCGTTCTGCTCGTCGTCGGGCAGTGGTTTTCGTCTGCGCATGCGCAGGCAGAGGGGCCAGTGGTTCCTGTTCCGGAAGCTTTAGGACCTCTTGGAGGCCGATCGTGTCTGGAGACAAGGTCGGGCTGGGACTAGGATGTGTTGTGTGTGTGTGGAGGTTGTCTTCGTCCTCTTAGTGTCTGCGTATGTGTGTGAGTGTATGCGCGCGTACACGGAGTCTGGCCACTATGTGTAAGGGCTGAATATGCAACAAGAAGAACAACAACTACTACAATAATATGAACAACAGCAACAATAATGATAATGAGAAGAAGAAGAAGAAGAAGAAGAAGAAGAAGAAGAAGAAGAAGAAGAAGAAGGAGGAGGAGAAGAAGAAAAAGAAGAAGAACAACAACAATAATAGTAGTAATGATAATGACGATGACGACGACGACGACGATGATGATGATGATGATGATAATGATAAACCCAATATAAGTTTTCACTTTGGATTTTGACTAACTCTTTACAGTCTCGTTTCAAACTAGAATATTCGAATAGAAAAGGAAAACAGGAATACGAAAGTAAATGTTTAGTAAACCTTCAGAGGGAAAAAAACGAAAATGAGAGAGAGAGAGAGAGAGAGAGAGAGAGAGAGAGAGAGGAGAGAGAGAGAGAGAGAGAGAGCAAAAAAAAAAAAAAAGCTGACACATTTAAAATACTTGCAGATCTTTAATGAATACAACAAGTCCTTTAGATCAACACAGATTTTTACTTTTATGCAGGTGGCCACGAGATACAATATTTCAGAAATTGCTATCATTGTTGTTGTTTGCTCATACTTGTTTTGGATACCGCTCAAGTCTGCATTCCAAATTTCTTTTGAATTAAACTATTTTTAAGTCATCGTGCTGGGGGTTTTCAATTTTAATTTTTTTTCTAACTTTAACTGTCTCTTTCTCGCTGTGTTTCTGTCTGTCTGTCTGTCTGTCTGTCTCCTCCCATGGGTAACTAGATATGATCACAATGCTTTGGTAATCAGCGCACGCACGCACGCGCGCGCGCTCGTGTGTGTGTGTGTGTGTGTGTGTGTGTGTGTGTGTGTGTGTGTGTGTGTGTGTGTGTGTGTGTGTGTGTTTATGGTTATAAATCAACGTTGACGTTTTCCATCGGCAAAAGGACTGCACAGGCAGACTCAGCAAAAGAAAAAAGATTGATAAGAACTTTCCAGATATTTCCAGCACGAAATTTGTACAGAAATTAAAAACTGACGTTTTAAAATGAACAAAGAAAGAAACAAAAACACTTTAAGAACAGCTTTATCTTTACTACATTGACAATTTATGAGAAACGTGATAGGTAACAGAAAACAGTCATCGCTTACAACTCTCACAAAAGACTTAAATAGCCTCTGAGGCACATGTAGCAGCAAAGCTTAAATTGTGTCCTACCGATAAAAGTTCGTTTGGCATGATGTCAACCAAACTGTAGAACAGATATAAACGATTGTTTGGCATAGAAGCAAGATAACCCACGAATAAATACAACTTGCCCAGCATAGCTAAAGAAGAGTACACGAGTTTTTCATATGATATGGCGAATCAAGCAAATGATGTTGCACGAAAAGTCGCAAATGAGGCACACTCCTTGAAGAGGGTATATGACCGAAAGGTAAAATGGTCCATCGAACGTTCAGAGCAGTAAATACCACAAACTGCAAATTAACACATTTTGTGTGCACTCCGCACATTATGTGATACAGCTTCACGATCACGTTGATACATACAGCCATTGTGTACACAGTGTTGTTTGGTTGTTTGTTTTGTTTGTTTGCCTCCTCTTCCATGCTCTGTCAGTGCCATATCCCCATACGCTCATTCCGCCTCTCCCGCATCAAGATTCCTCCTAATCAAACCTCCACGCCGACAGGAAAGTGTACAAATGAGCAATGGATGTGATGGTTAGAAGGTAGCCCAGCACAGGAGACGCCCCGCTGCGGCTGAGTCACTTTGGTGTCTGCTCAGTGGTAGCTGTTCGGATCCAACATATCCAGGACAGGGCGTCGTCCTCATCATCTTCGTCACCACTGTCATCATCATTACCCTCCTCCTCCTCCTCCTCTTCCTCCTCCTCCTCCTCCTCCTCCTCCTCCTCGCTAACAACTCGACTGTAAATATCTCTTCCATTGGGTAATTATTACTGGTTTCAGTGTTTCTTAAACGGCTGACTAAATATAAATAGTAGTATCAGCAGCAGCAGCAACAACAACAACAGCAAAAGTAGAAGTGGTAGTAGTAGTAGTGGTGGTGGTGGTAGTGGTGGTAGTTGTAGTAGTGGTGGTGGTGATGATGGTAGAAGTAGTGGTAGTAGTAGTAGAAAAAAAAATAGTCGTAGTGGCAGCAGCAACAGCAGCAGTAGCACCATCGGCAGAAGCAGTTCAGAAGGACACCACCTGATTGATGTTCACAGGGACTCTTTGGAGCGGATGCTCTACGTGACCTTCAAAGGCAGTCTGCCGAGGCGCATGCTCAAGGAAGTACTTCCGGGCCTGGTGGATTCCCTCCTTCCGGTCATGTGCATGCAGCCCGGAAGTGAGGCCAGCAAATGGCTGCAGCAGCATCTGGCCAAGCTCCCCTCCCCTTCCTCCGCCGCTGCGTGTGTGTGTGTTGATGTGTGCTGTGCTTCTGTGCAGTCTTGTGTGTCGTGGGCTGTGTGAGGTTGTGTGTGTGTGTGTGTGTGTGTTTGTGTGTGTGTGTGACGGTGGTGGTGTGTGTGTGTGTGTGTGTGTGTTGTGTGTGTGTGTGTGTTGTGTGTGTGTGTGTGTGTGTGTGTGTGTGTGTGTGTGTGTGTGTGTGTGTGTGTGTGTGTGTGTGTGTTGTGTGTTTGTGTGTGTGTGTGTGTGTGTGTGTGTGTGTTGTGTGTGTGTGTGTGTGTGTGTGTGTGTGGTGTGTTGTGTGTGTGTTGTGTGGGGTGTGTGTGTGTGTGTGTGTGTGTGTGTGTGTGTGGTGTGTGTGTGTGTGTGTGTGTGTGTGTGTGTGTGTGTGTGTGTGTGTGTGTGTTTGTGTTGTTGTGTGTGTGTGTGTAGTAGTAGTAGTAGTACTTTCATTTTTACGTCTTTTCACAAAATTATGTGATATTAGACAAGAGAGAGAGAGAGAGAGAGGAGAGAGAGAGAGAGAGAGAGAGAGAGAGTGTGTGTGTGTGTAAGAGTATGTGTGTGAAGCATAGGTGCGTGGAAGTGCACGCAAAATATGGAATAATTACTACTTATAACATTATAGTAAATATCTAACAGGACTACATATTAAACAAGAGGTAACTTTCAAAGCAAAATCAATATCAGAAAAAACATCAGTCACTGTCATGCCTAATAAACATGGTAAGTATGCCTTAAGAGTCACACAATCAAATAAAACGTGGGCTCTTGACACATTTGCCTTACCACATATGCATTTTGTTCCTGCACTATATTTCGTTCTGAATGCGTCGAGTTTCAGTCTATAAAATACTGAAACAAAGTTTCTGTACTGATACATATCACGAACCTGCAGGTGTTCAATGCCTTCAACCTGATCAAAGCTGAGAACATGGTTATTTCGAGCATTAACCCGCAAATAAGGGATGTTCTGGTTGTTTCTGTTGTGCTTGTGTGTGTGTGTGTGTGTGTGTGTGTGTGTGTGTGTGTGTGTGTGTGTGTGTGTGTGTGTGTGTGTGTGGTGTGTGTGTTTCCGTAGGGAATTACGACAGCATGAGGTGACATTTGTGTTGAATGTCGACACACAATACAGGTACTATGTCAGTCCGAGATATTTATCCCAGAAGAGCGGGCAGAAAAGGGACCTATCAAACACAATGCCGACACCACCAGAACGACAACACATGAAGATGGGGGTGGCAACATTGATCAACAGTTTTCACTTTGGACCAAAGCGGAATTCGAACTCGGAACATCGGAGGGCGGAGTCAGAGTGCAATCACTGATTTCCGGGAAAGAAGGGGGTGGGGGTGGGGGTGGGGGGTGGTGTTGATGTTCGTGCGTGATTATGTACACACACACACACACACACACACACACACACACACACACACACACACACACACACACACACACACACAAGCTTGGAACATCCTTCTCTGGGGATGTCTTCTTGCTTGTTCTGTGTGCTCTGTGTTGTCATTATTTTCTACAAGTTGATTTGGTGTCGTAAGCAGCATTCATTTGGAGTTTTGGGCCTGTAATTATTTTCATCATGGGAGTCAAGAA
>CM065747.1:19919835-19929835 GCA_033310375.1 Conus canariensis | reverse complement strand
GACAAAAAAAAAAGAAAAAAAAAAAGATAATGAAAGTTTTCACCATTAGAGGGCAACAGAAGGCAAAGGAATACAGACACAGTCAGCGCCCGTGACCTCTCAGCCGCCATCTTGTCTTCCTTTTCACGTCGCTGAAAATAATGCAGGAAGGGAGATAATTTGCCTGGGAACGAGAACTCAACAGATTCGAAAAAACAAACCGTGCGGGAGATAGTTGTTTTGGAATACTAACGGAGATAGTTGTTTTGGAACACTAAGGGAGATAGCCGTTTTGGAAGGGTAAGGGAGGTAGTCATTTTGGAAGATTAAGGGAGATAGTCGTTTTGGAAGATTAAGGGAGAGAGTCGTTTTGGAAGGTTAAGGGAGATAGACGTTTTGGAAGGTTAAGGGAGATAGTCGTTTTGGAAGGGTAAGGGAGTTAGTCGTTTTGGAAAGTTAATGGAAGATAGTCGTTTTGGAAGGTTAATGGAGGTAGTCGTTTTGGAAGGTTAAGGGAGGTAGTCGCTCTCTCTCTCCCTCCCTCTCTCTCTCCCTCCCTCTCTCTCTCTCTCTCTCTCTCTCTCTGTCTTTGAGATGCTTCAGAAATATTTTTTTTATCGACATTGAACTATTCAGTCTTTGTATCAAGGGGGAACAAGATCATATTTGCAACGTCAGGAAAGAGAAGGAAAAATCAGGAACGGAACGAAACAGGCAAACTGAATAGCTCAGTAAATGTAAAAAAAAAAAAAAATCAAAGCATTTCGAAATAAAGTAATAGAAAAATTCAAAAAGGGATTCGTCTTGATAACAAATCAAATACATAGTAGAAGTGAAGGAATAGAAAGAGAACACTTTATACACGCAGGTTTTTTTAGCGTCTCTCTCTCTCTCTCTCTCTCTCTCTCTCTCTCTGTGTGTGTGTGTGTGTGTGTGTGTGTGTGTGTGTGTAAGCCTGTTATGCCGACGCTCTCTCTGGAAAGTGAATTGAGTGAGAGCTGAAAAGAGAGTGTGACATTGTCGTTGGACAAGCAAATGACCAAACAGGTGCCTGACATTGTCGTTGGACAAGCAAATGACCAAACAGGTGCCTGACATTGTCGTTGGACAAGCAAATGACCAAACAGGTGCCTGACATTGTCGTTGGACAAGCAAATGACCAAACAGGTGCCTGACATTGTCGTTGGACAAGCAAATGACCAAACAGGTGCCTGACATTGTCGTTGGACAAGCAAATGACCAAACAGGTGCCTGACATTGTCGTTGGACAAGCAAATGACCAAACAGGTGCCTGACATTGTCGTTGGACAAGCAAATGACCAAACAGGTGCCTGAAAACATGGGAACAAGGTTGAGAGTGGCTTTTAAAATGGAGAATTCATTGGCTGAAAAAAAAATGGCGGAAGATAGAGACGCTTTCGGATGATGAACGAACAACAGACGGCTGACGATTAAAGTACGGAGAAAGAAAGTTCTTTAAGAAAGAAAGTTTGTAATGAAAGCCTAATGAAAATAAAGGAGCGGAAAAGGCAGTCCTCTGAACAGTGTTCTATAGCCATTGAATGAAAACCAAGCGACAAGGAGAGTCAGCCTGAAAGTTTGTAATGACAGGCTGTTGAAAATACAGTTGCCACAGACCAGCCGCCGTGGCGAAGTGGTTAGCGTCGCGGTCTCCCCGGTTTGGAGGCCTTAGGTTCGATTTCCATCAGTCATGTGGGATTTTTCTGCCCCGACCGGCTCCTACCCAGAGTTGAGTTTGCTACGGGCTCAGTTGGGAAGATTGGGACCACACACTCGAGTTTCATCCACTTAGTGGATGCGTCTAGTCTCTGAGAGTGTTGCTCAAATTTCCTGACCAACACTGCAGGTGTCTATATCTCTCGGGCCTGATTGACGCCGGGATATATTATGAAAGGAAGCGTAGAGTACAGCCCTGTCATGCAGTCTCAGACCGGAATGGAAATCCGTAGCATCATCTTCATCATCCTCATTCTCATCGATCAGCATTTTAAAAAAAAGTCTCTAATTCTGTGGCCCTTCATGCCCTGCTCTCATGGTGACCCCAGTTTCGATGTCCTCTCCACGTCTGTGGCCTTGGTTTGATTCCGTCGGGGTCACTGGTATCGGCGAGTCCATGGGGGCTGTTGTTGGACGGACGTGGTGGCGCCCTCCGGAGGGAGAGCTCACTCACGCCGGCTCCGCGACTAAGCAGTTATAGTCGTCAGTAGGAGGCTTATTCGTATTGGTACAGCCACCACAGCCATGACCAAACTGAACAGAGTGTGGAAAAGTAACATCCGATTCTCCACAAAATTCAAACTCTACAAAGCCCTGGTGGTCTCCATTGTACTGTATGGTTGCGAGGCATGGACACTGACGGCTGAAACTGAAAGGAAGATCCAGGCTTTCGAGAGCAAATGCCTGAGGAAGCTCCTTCAAATCTCCTGGATAGAGCACAGGACCAATAAATATGTACGGAGCAGAATTGAAAACCTTGCTGGACCTCAGGAACCTCTCCTTTCAACTGTGAAGAGACGCAAGCTGATATGGTTTGGGCACAACACTCGACACACCAGTCTGTCCAAAACAATCATGCAAGGCACCATCGAGGGTGGGAGAAGAAGAGGAAGACAGCGGAAGAACTGGCATGAGAACATCAAAGAATGGACCGGACTCCATACACGTGAGCTGCTGCCGGCGGCTGCTGATAGAGACAGATGAAGAGGGGAGGTTGCGTCTGCGGTCCTCAGGTTTCCCCAACGACTACTTCTGTAGTTATGGGCCTGAGGTGAGGTGAGGTGAGGGGGCTTAGTAGGTGGTGTCCTGCGTATGTCGGATCAGAACAGGCGCCACTGAACACCACCGAAGTGACTCTCGGCAGCAGTGCAGTGTCTCCTCCGGTGGGTTGCCTCTTGACGACTTGACATTGACTGTTCCCTGTGGATTGCCGATGCCGGGGCTGCGGCGGGACTGACCGGGCTGTGGCTGTGGACGAGGTGTCGGAATGAGCGGCGTGGGTGCACTGCCACTGAGGTGGCACAGAAGAAAGAAGAGAAAAACATGCGACAGAGACAGTCTGGGCAGTCTGTGATAATGGTCTGATCTAAACAGAGCGACAAGGAAGGCAGTTCTTCGAGATGATTAAACAACAGGCCCATGAAAACAAACCAACGAGAAGGTCCGTCGCTTATAAGGTTAAGACAGTGCTTTCTTCAATGTAAAGAGGAATACGAAAAGGCAGAAGAGGAAGCAGAAGAAGAAGAAGAAGAAGAACAAGAACAAGAACAAGAAGAAAAAGGACGGTAGAAGATACAACCGAATATGGAATATCGAGCATCACTGATGAAAAGAATGTAGAATCAGTGATACAAGTCTAAAAGGAAGACACCACATCGGTGGAATAACCTGGAGACAAGACAAAACTCAGTGATATTTGCATGGAGGGAGAAGTACATCATTGATGTTAACATTGAAAAAACCCACACTATGTCAATGATATTAACATGAAGTTAACACTTCGTCTCAATATATTAACATGGACATAACACTCCATATCAGTGATTTTATTATGGAAATAACTCACTAACTTAATGTTACTTATATGTAAAGAAGTACTGATCCGTGCAGAAAAGTACAATGTTACTAATAATAAGAAGTACTGATCCGTGCAGAAAAGTACAATGTTACTAATAATAAGAAGTACTGATCCGTGCAGAAAAGTACAATGTTACTAATAATAAGAAGTACTGATCCGTGCAGAATAGTGTAAATCAAGGGTTACCACGTGGAGGCAACAAGGTAACTCTGTGAGATCGTCCCAAGGAAACCACAAAACAAAAAAAAACAAAAAAATAAAAAAATAAAAAAAAATAGCGACAAAGCCCTACTAAAATCGTTGACGTTAGCCTACAAACAACAACCCTAAATATTAATATTAACAGAACACACTCAATCTCTGACAACCAGACAGTTGGCTGCATGGAAACTGAACGAAGCCGTTAAAGTAAAACACCCGAGGGGTCACGTAAATATTGTGGGAACATTATAGTTTCTTGCTGTCTGAATTCGTTTGTGCTGTTAGCAACTTCAAATTAGGGATACAAAGAAGTTTGAAGGTGCGATTTTATGTCTGTATGTCTGTGTGTATGCATGCATCTGTTCGAGGGGGCCGGAATAGCTCAGTTGGTAGAGCATCGGACTGGTAATCTTTGAGGTTGCGGGTTCGCATCTGCGCCGGGCCGTTTCGGTACAGGGGGATTTATCCCTTGGAGTTAACATTGGTTCTGACTCCATTCCCGACACAGTCCATCGAAAGAGACTAGAAACCGAGGTTCCGTGTGTGAACGCACGCATAACATCTTGCACACACGTAAAATCCCATCACCTACTTTCGGAAGAGAAGGCCAGTTTGGCCGTTGGTATGGATGACACGTTACATATAGTATGCACACTCCCCGAAGTTGGAGTATGGCTGCCTTAATGGCGGGATAAAAAAAAGGTCATACACACGCAAGTGTCAGAATAATCAACTTGAAGATTGTGGACACTCTACAGAAAGAAGAAGAAGAGAGTGAAAGGGAGGAAAATAATGTTTTCTTCAACTGTATTCAACATGAGTTATGTTTCTTTGCTGTGCAGACTACAAATTGATCGACCGAGATTTGATCCTCGTTTATCTCGACCAGAAAATACAAACTGAAAGTTGTAACTACCCTTAAATATCAAATTGTATGGTCTGAAGAGTTATCGTTCTTTCTCAGATAAATCGTGGTCAGTCTTCGTTTGTAGAAATGCGGAAAAACCTGAGTGGGAGGGGTAGGCCTGTCGCAATGCAACTGACAACACATTGGCAGAGTTCCTCTTCCACCGATCACGCTTACTAGAGTTAACTATTACGAAGGGAAATTCTGGCGCTGAGAAAGACAGAGAAGTTGGCCGTCCGCACACTGATGCCTCTTGCAACAAGACACTGGCCATACGCCACAATTAGGATTTTGCTCTAAATCATGATGTAATTCATGCAAGCGTTTTTGAGGCGTGGCGTAAATTTGATTTAAAAAAAAAAAAAAATCCCCTGATTTTGAACTGATCATAAATTAGATGAACACCTCCACTCCCCCACCAAATCATTTGACTTGTTTTTAGGGTTTTTCTTCTGATGAAATCCTTCACAATCTATAAACACATGAGCCACCCCCCCATACCTGACGTCACATTTCGGGTCTTCTCACTCACCCTTGACCCTGTCTTTGCGCCACGTGATTTACCCCAAATCGTCCCGTTCCTTTCATTTTAATCTTTCTGCTGGAAACGACCTGGCGTGTGCCCTCATGGGCATATGAAAGAAAAGAAAGCAAATCGACTTTCAGACACAAAAGTAAAAAAAAAATTCTCAAAACAAATATAATTATGCCGATCTATAAATACTCGATTCCTTAATCAAGACTTCTGCGCATTTCTTTTTTGGTGTGCAGCCAATTGCGGTCAAAAGCTGGCGGTCAACGTCCTCACAGAGAACTGCCCAGGGTCTTGACAGAGAAGCGGATTCAGTTATGGACAGAAAGTTCCAGACCGAGGCTGGGGTCCAGGGGCCCCCCTAGACCTCATCAGTGTCCAGGGGCAACGCCCTGATCAGGATGTCCTGGGTACCTGGCTCTGAAGGTCATGGGAGTGTTACAGATGCCCAGTAGAGGTCTAGTACAGTGTCCGCTGACTAAACAGGTTTGTGTCAATTTGTCCCCATGTATTGGACTCCCTGCAGTTCTTTCCCTTGGGTTTTTTTTTATCACCGGAGATCAAAGTTTTTTCTTTCTTTTTCTTTTTTCCCTCTTCTTCTTCTTCTTCTCTCGTTTTTAATCTTATTTTATGTACAGAATATTGTCACATCTAAAAGCATATTTTTTTGTTAGTTATGGATTAGTTTACTAAAACAAACCTAAGCAAATGTACTTACTGACTAAAAACAAGTCTTTGAGATTTTTTAATACTATTTTTGCATAGTTATGGCTAAAAGAGTGTAAAAAAAAAAAAACCTCACAAACTGTGGAGCATGAATATCTTTGAACAAAACAAAAGACAGACGAAAGGTGGGAAGGTGTCGAGGACGCCCACATCCCTCCTCCTACTCCCCCCCCCCTCCCTCCCTCCCTCCATCCCCTATCCCCATCGAACCCGTCTTGACCCACCCCTAGTGATAATGGTTTGTTGAAGGACTGCAACATCACCATTGCAGTCTGCTATTCATCCTTCCTTCTCGTGGTCCGACACTGACTGGATTCTGACTGCCAGCCTGGATAGCCAGGAGCTGAAGATCGCGCGTGTCAGCCAGCAGGTACGGTCTGTCTGCTGGTCAGTGGAAAGGGACTGCGTAGGTGTGTGAGCAGGGGGGGGGGGGGGTTGCACGGTAGGAGATGAACATTTATCACTGCATGAGGTTATGGAGGCGACATAGGAATAGACATCACGAGTAACGCATGTACTAATTTCAACACACAAAAGTCTCTCCCCAGCCAATATTGTTTAAAAACGTAACAAGTACCATTACCAAAGTCTCTCCCCAGACAATATTGATAAAACGTCACATGTACCATTACCATATCATTACTAAAAGTGATAGATATCCTATTTTTTTATCATTATTTTTCTATGATGATGATGATGATGATGATATGATATGACGATGATGATGATGATGATGATGATCATCATCATCATCATCATCATCATAACTATCATCACCATCCCTGTTATCATCATTTTAGTCATCAGCATCACCATCATAGTCATCATCATTCTTCTTCTTCTCCCTGTTCTTTCTTCTTCTTCTTTTTCTTTTTCTTCTTCTTCTCCCTGTTCTTTCTTCTTCTTCTTCTTTCTTCTTCTTCTTTCTTCTTTCTTTTTCTTCTTTCTTCTTTCTTCTTCTTCTTCTTTCTTCTTGTTCTCCTTCTTCTTCTTCTTCTTCTTACTTTAACCTGCATGATCTTCTTCCCAACAGTCTCGTGTCACTTCCACATCCATTTTGCTCCCAATTAGAGAAGACAAGTGACTCTCTGTTTGTTCTTCGTTTTCATTGTCTTGAATGTTGTCTGTCTTGTCTGAAGAAGACCACAGAGGTCGAAACGCGTCGTGCTGGCCGTGCACTTTTGTTTGTCTCTTTCGTTCGGCAGCAGAATCATTTTCTTCTGAGCTAGAACAGAACAGAAAGTGGACAGGATTGCATGGCTGTAGCTTCATCTGGGGTAAGTGGGGCAAAAATGTCCAACCCCCCCCCCCCCCCCCCCCCCTCAATCCGCTCCCACTCTTAAATAATGTTTCAAGGGGTCTGCAAGCTGACGGTGAGGGTACTTTGAATGATGAAATGTGACCGGACGAGTTACTCGACTTGTTCATTATTCGCTGTTTACTTACTGTTCCCTGCCTCATTTCAAGATTTGGTTTCATGACAGCTGTCCATGGCAATAGCAACACAACAGGTGTATTCACTGTCTACTCATAGGAATAGGTTAAAGTATAAAGGCGCGATTTCTTTTGTCAGAATACGGTTACGGTTACTGAAGCGATAACCGTTACGGTGTCCGTCAAAACTTTGTGTGTGTGTGTGTTATTATTATAATTATTATTATGAATACTTATATCGCGCCTATCTTCGGCCAGAGACCAAGCTCTAAGCGCTTTACAATCCACACTCGTTTACACAAAGGGCTGCCTACCTGGGTAGTGCCGACTGAAGAGCTGCCAGCTGGCGCTTCATTCAGTCGTTTCCCATGTCATCCAGTCAATATCGTTCAATATCACTCACTTAATTTCCTTACTTCCTTCATTCTTTTCATTTCTCACGCAGGGTGCATGCTATGTATAACGTGTCATCCATACCAACAGCCAAACTGGCCTTCTCTTCCAAAAGATGGTGATGGGATTTTATGTGTGTGCAAGATGTTATGCGCGCGTTCACTCATGGAACCTCGGTCTATATTCTCATTGGAAGGATTGTATGGGAAATGGAGTCAGAACCAATGTTAACTCCGAGGGCAAAATACCCCTGTAGCCAAACGGCCTAGCGGAGATTCGAACCTGCAACCCCAGGATCACCAAGATTACGAGTACAGGCGCTCTACCACTGAGCTAATCCGGTGCACCTTATGGGCAGGGATACCATACAGACTTTCCAGCCTTTTGACATAGAGGGCTGTTGATTTCTCTCTATTTTCTTTTCAGTCACTACACAGCTATACTCAGAACTGCTCCCCCTTTTTTTTGTACGTTTATTATCATTTTATGTATACAGATAAGCGGTCTCATTCGATTTATATGTGATTGACATTGCCACAGACCTCCAAGCTCTTGTCGTAGAAAACCACGGTTTGTCTCACTAGTTCTAACAGCTATTCCATCTCCTCTGGTGCCAGCTTACTCGCCTCAAGCATGGCTCCCGCCTGGTTCCAGCGTGACTTTCTGGCATCCAAAATCGGCACTCAAGTCACCAGAATTAATGAAAACGACAGACACACCCACCGTTAGCCTTACCGGTACGGCATCCTTCGCCACATACTCAGAATAAACGAATTCATGACCGCAGTCGTTGCGGTTTTCGTATCCAGACGCTAGATATTCATGTCAGTTCTACACGCGCGATTTATGCTGCAATCATAAACGTAGCCGCAAACGGACGAATAAAGTCAAGCCTTCAACAGACAACAGCTGAGATAAAGCAGTCAGCGGAATTGGTGAGAGAAAACGTGGCGTCAGCTGATCAGAGCCTGGGAGACTTGAGTAATGTCAGTTCCATTCCTGTAAGATATATTGGACACCATGTCTATATCAGTAACACAGCAGTAACACTGTGTACGCGCGCGCGAGAAAACAAGACATTAAATCAAAGGAGTTGATTTGTACAGAAATCAACCCACACGCTGTGTAGGAAACGCCAGAACATTCAACTTAACATTTAAACGTCCATCAATAAACAGAACTCACAAGATTTCTAAGGTGAGCAAGTGTCAGTAGACAAGGAGGGAAGAAAAGAAAAAGTAAGGGAAAAAACAGTAGAAAAGAGGCCTCACTTAAGAAAAAGAAAATTGAAAACCGACACAAACATAAAAATAGAAAAGAAAGTAAGAAAGACACACACACACAAAAAAAAGACGCGACAAAATTGGAGATTAGAAGCCACAATAAAAGAAAACACCAAAGGAATGATGTTACTAGAAGAGAACACACAACACCAGCAATAATACATTGGAAAAAAAAAAACCAACACTAATTTGTAAGGCAGTACAGACTATTTGAAGATACACATCGATATGCATTATTAACCTGGCCACACTAACTGGAAAATAACACACGAAACCAATGTAACAGGCTAACAGAAATAACACACGAAACCAATGTGTATAATATGAAAAGAACACTCTACACCGGTGATACTTGATCTACAAGAACGTAATTAATTTCAACCTGAGATAACTATCAAAATGATCGATATTTACCTGCATAGAATGCACTAACTAGCTTCAGTACCCTTAGGAGACACGACCAAACCATGCGGTTAGTATTACCTGCAGTACCTAGCCACTTAGGATAGCAAAGACGTCTCAGGCAAATGAATCATTAATGTCACAATCCTCCCAACATTCCAAACGCTTGCACTGACCGTTCGTGATGCAGTTCTTATTGTAGTGTGTTTTAATAGCGTTTCCTCGCCAGGAAATTTTCAACGTGTGTGTGTGTGTGTGTGTGTGTGTGTGTGTGTGTGTGTGTGTGTGTGTGTGTTCGCGATATTCTCGATCTGATTCAATATCAGATTAGCCTCCGGATGAAAACCAGAGCAAATCTTTTGAAGACAAAGAGCGTCACAAGTGAGCTTCAAACAGTTTTCTTCAAATCAACCAGTGTAACTCACCCATCCCTTCACACGCCCCTGCCCGCCCCATCCCCCCCCCCAACACACACACACACACACACACCACACACACACACACACACACACACACACACACACACACACACACACACACACACACAC
>CM065747.1:19904835-19912335 GCA_033310375.1 Conus canariensis | reverse complement strand
GTGATGTCTATATCAAACTTAAGTAGCTGAAAATATCTTCGTAATGCCAACGCTTAGGTTAAGTTCACGAAGTTCTGCCTGTGATGTATCCCTTTGAGTTCAATAACTATCTATCATTGGCACTCTTGGACAAAGCAACTGATACGAAGCCCCCACAGTTGTGTGAAGGAATTCAAAACGTGTTTGTTGATGTCCAGACTTAGGTGAAGAAGCTGACAGGGTGCCTGTGATATGCCTCCACGTCAGGTCACTTTTTCAACACATGTCGCCGCGACCATGACCGCTGTGTGTCTTACTGCTGTGTCACACATGGCGAGCTTTGTGGCAGCACACCACAAGACGGCTCGGGCCCCTTGCGAGTGAAATTTTGATCGCCATTTGTGAACTGAAAAAGAAAAGAATCTTACGAGTCGTTCCATATACTGGTTGAGATAGTGTTTGCCATGTCCACACACGTATGAAGTCATCGAAGTGTGTCTGTGGTGTTTACACTTCGGTGAAGTAAGTTAAAGGCTCAAAGTGATGTCCACGCTGTGGTGAAGAACTGGAAAATGTGTGTGCGAAGTCGAAACTTAGGTGAAGTAAGTGAAAAAGTGTCTGCAACGTCCACAATGAGTTGAAGAATGTTAAAGAATGTATGTGATTTGCACATTTAGGCAAACTTAGTGGAAGAGAATCTGTGATGGCTACACTTGGGTGGACTAAGTGAAAGAGTGTCTGTGATGGCTACACTTGGGTGAAGTAAGTGAAAGAGTGTCTGTAATAGCTACACTTGGGTAAACTGAGTGAAAGTGTCTGTGATGCATACGCTTGGGTGAAGTCAGGGAGAGAGTGTCTATGATGTATACACTTGAGTGAAGTAAGTGAAAGAGTTTCTGTGATGACTACATTTGGGTGAAGTAAGTGAAAGACTGTCTGCGATGACTACACTTGGGTGAAGTAAGTGAAAGAGTGTCTGTGATGGCTACACTTGGGTGAAGTAAGTGAAAGAGTGTCTGTGATGATA
Source organism: Conus canariensis (assembly GCA_033310375.1). Classification (NCBI taxonomy): domain Eukaryota; kingdom Metazoa; phylum Mollusca; class Gastropoda; order Neogastropoda; family Conidae; genus Conus; species Conus canariensis. Next base: position 19,911,329 of record CM065747.1, on the reverse strand, counting down.
CACTTGGGTGATGTAAGTGAAAGAGTGTCTGTGATGACTAACTTGGGTGAAGTAAGTAAAAGACTGTCTGTGATGGCTACACTTGGGGAAGTAAGTGAAAAAGTGTCTGTGATGACTACACTTGGGTGAAGTAAGTGAAAGAGTGAGTCATGTGATTGAACTACACTTGGGTGAACTAAGTGAAAGAGTGTCTGTGATGACTACACTAGGGTGAAGTAAGTGAAAGAGTGTCTGTGACGGCTACACTTGAATGAAGTAAGTGAAAGAGTGTCGGTGATGGATACACTGGGGTGAAGTAAGTGAAAGTGTCTGTGATAGCTACACTTTGGTGAAGTAAGTGAAAGATTGCCTGTGATGGATACACTTGGGTGAAGTAAGTGAAAAAGTGTCTGTGATGACTATACTTGGGTAAAGTAAGTGAAAGAGTGTCTCTGATGTATACACATGGGTGAAGTAAGTGAAAGAGTGTCTGTGATAACTACTCTTGGGTAAACTGAGTGAAAGAGTGTCTGTGATGGATACACTTGGGTGAAGTAAGTGAAAGACTGTCTGTGATGGCTACACTTGGGTGAAGTAAGTGAAAGACTGTCTGTGTTGACTACACTTGGGTGAAGTAAGTGAAAGACTGTCTGTGATGACTACACTTGGGTGAAATAAGTGAAAGACTGTCTGTGTTGACTACACTTGGGTGAAGTAAGTGAAAGACTGTCTGTGATGACTAACTTGGGTGAACTAAGTGAAGGAGTGTCTGTGATGACTACACTTGGGTGAGATAAGTGAAAGACTGTCTGTGATGGCTACACTTGGGTGAAGTAAGTGAAGGAGTGTCTGTGATGACTACACTTGGGTGAACTAAGTGAAGGAGTGTCTGTGATGACTACACTTGGGTGAGCTCTGTGAAAGAGCATCTGTGATAGCTACACCTAGGTGAAGTAAGTGAAAGAGTGTCGGTGATGGCTACACCTGGGTGAACTAAGTGAAAGAGTGTCTGTGATGTCCACACTAGGGTGTAGAAAGTTAACAAAAAATGGTTAATGATTTACGCACGTACATGAAGTAAGTGAAAAATGTCCGTAATGGCTACACTTGGGTGAGATAAGTGAAAGCGTAATGACAGCTACACTGGCTGAAGTAATGAAAGAGTATCTTTGATGTCTACACCGGAACAAGTAAATGGAAGAGTATCTGTGGTGTCTACACATGGATGTAGTACATGATACGGGATCTGTAATGTCTACACGAGAGTGGAGTTACTGAAAGAGTGTAGGTGATGTGTACGTATGGGGCAATAATGAAATGACGTATAAAAGTTAATGTAACTGATAAAGTGTGTGTGATGTATGTAAACAGCAAGTGATGAAACGGTCTCTCTACATCGGCACTCGGTAGAATATGTTTGTGTGATGTGTATACATGGGTAAAATAACTGAAAGGGGGTGTGTGCTGTGTACACATAAATGGAGTAACTGAAAGAGAGTGTTTGATGTGTACACATAGATGAAGTAACTGAAAGCCTGAGTTTGATGTGTACACATAGACGAATTAACTGAAAGAATGTGTTTGATTTGTACACAGAGCTGAAGTAACCGAAAAAGTGTGTTTGATGTGTACACATAGATGAAGTAACAGAAAGGATGTGTTTGATGTGTACACATAGATGTAGTAATTGAAAGGATGTGTTTGATGTGTACACATAACTGAAGTAACAGAAAGGATGTGTTTGATGTGTACACATAGATGTAGTAATTGAGAGGTGTGTTTGACGTGTACACATAGATTAAGCAAATGAAAGGATGTGTTAGATATGTACATAAAAAGGAAGTAACTGAAAGAGTGTGTTTGATGTATAAACATAGATAAAATAACTGAAAGAGTGTCTGTGATGTCGACGCTTGGGCGAAATAAGTGAACGAATGTCTGTTCTGTCGACACAAGCATGGGTTAAAAAGCTGCAAAATTCTTATTATGTTCATATACTTGTTAGGTAACTTGAAATGTGTTTGTGATGTCTACCCTGGGGGTAAAACCTGACGGAATGTCTGTGATATGCACATTGTGTGAAACAACTAGAAGGGATGTCTGTGATATCCACATTGCGTGAAGTAACTGAAAGGATGTCTGTGATATCCACATTGTGTGAAACAACTAAAGGAATGTCTGTGATGTCCACATTGTGTGAAATAACTAGAAGGATGTCTGTGATACCCACATTGTGTGAAACAACTAGAAGGATGTCTGTGATATGCACATTGTGTGAAATAAGTAGAAGGATGTCTGTGATATCCACATTGTGTGAAGTAACTGAAAGGATGTCTGTAATATCCACATTGTGTGAAATAACTGGAATGATGTCTGTGATATCCACATTGTGTGAAACAACTAAAGGGATGTCTGTGATATCCACATTGTGTGAAATAACTAGAAGGATGTCTGTGATGTCCACATTGTGTGAAATAAGTAGAAGGATGTCTGTGATATCCACATTGTGTGAAGTAACTAAAAGGATGTCTGTGTTATCCACATTGTGTGAAGTAAGTAGAAGGATGTCTGTGATACCCACATTGTGTGAAGTAACTAAAAGGATGTCTGGGATGTCCACATAACTGGCAATGATGAATGGTTGGAAATAACACTTTCTCTGCAAGCAGGCTTTTGGATATTTCCATCATTTCGTACTCCATCGAATATGCATTATTGAACCTCTGTGATGCCTGTAATTATCCTTAGTTCATGATGCCCCATGCACGGCGTTGAGCCACTAGCTGGCCTGGACATCGAAACAATTCCCGGCTAGTAAGAAGAGATCACACCGCATCCTACCACCAAACAAGACCAAACCAGGCTTAAAGGACATGTCACCATCCCCTATGTCCGCGGTGTGACTGAAGCCTTGAGCAGGAAGATCAGGAAAACCGGTGTCTCCGTACATCCCAAACCTATCAACACCATCCACAACCAGCTGGTCGCCCCCAAGGACAAAACTGACAAACTGGACAAGTCTGGAGTGATCTACCAAATAGACTGTCGTGACTGTGAAGAGAACTATGTCAGGGAAACTGAGAGAAACCTTCGAAAACGCTTGACGGAACACAAAAGGGAATCATCACCAGTAGGCGCCCACCTACACGCCCAGCAACATCAGTTCGAATATGACAACATCAGCGTTCTCGACCGTGACAATAGATGGTTTCAGCGTGGGGTGAAGGAGGCTATCCATATTGCCGCCAACAACCCCACACTCAACCGGGACCGGGGCAGACACACCTTGCCATCGGTGTACAACACCCTCATTGTTCAGTCACATGACCAGGGTTCGACCCGTGGTCGTGTGTACTGAACTCCAGTTCACTCAGTAGCAACACCACCGCTGAAGAAGACGGACGGAGGTCTGTCGAAAGCTCCAAGCAAGTGCTATTCCCAGCTGAGTGACCTGTCTAAATCTGGTAGTCATTATAAGAAACAATTCCTGCCTCACATTTTACGAACATGCCACAGACGGGATTTGAACTTCTGGCCGTCAGTCTGGAAGATCAATAAACCTGCAAACTCAGCTGTCCTATCCATGATCGATACCTATGCTCTTGAATTGCAGACGACAACCCCTAACACCACTCTGAAGGGAAGATGGACGGGAGACATATATGTGGCATTTGGATCATGATAATGGAATTGTTGGTGACTTCCCTTGGTGAAGGTGAGTGCTCTTTATTAAACAATACACATACACGTGGAATTTGGTTGATGATGATAGAAACATTGGTGGTCTCTCTTGGTGAGAGTGCGTGTGCTTGACGATAGTCTCAAATGCAGAATTTCCTTGACGATAATGGAGATAATGATGATCTCCCTGGGTGATTGTGAGTGCAGTTTTGTTAGAGAATAGATATATAGTAGGCATTTGGTTGGTGATAATGGAAGGTTGGTGATCTCTCTTGGTGACAAGTAAATGATTTAGTTCACAATGACAGTGACATATACATGGCATTTCAGTCGGTGACAATGGAGATGACAGTGGCCATCCACTGCCGACAGTGAGTGCAGTCTACCAGATATTCATCCTGTGGTGAAGAGTAGGGAATTGAAAGACCAGATATTGTTGTGGGTGAAAATATGAAGCACTGCAGCAGCAACAACAACAGCAAACAACAACACAACAACAAACAACAACAACGAAGCAGCAGCAGCATCGCATCAGCATTAATAGCAGTCACGGTAATGGTAGTTATAGCAGTAGCAGTTAAAGTAGTAGTAGTAGCAGTAGTGGCAGCAGCTATAGAAGCAGCAGCGGCAGTAATAGAAGGAGTACTAGTAGAAGTAGTAGTAGTAGCAGCAGCAGCAGTAGTAGTAATAGTGGCTGCAGCAACAGCAGCAGCAATGCTATAGTGTTAGTATCAGTAGTAATACAACCAGTAGTTCCAGCAGTAGGAAAACCAATTGTAGCAGCAATGGTTGTAACAGCGGCGACATCAATGGTAGTAATAGCAACAGCAACAGCAGCAGCAGGAGCAATAGCAGTATCACAAGCAGTAGCAGCAGCAGCTGCAGCAGCAGCACTAGTCGTTGTTGCAGCAACAGCAGCAGCAGCAGCAGCAGAAGCAACAGTAGTAGCAGTAGTAGTAGCAGCAGTAGCAGTAACAGCAGTAGCAGTTATTGTAGTAGTAGTATTGTAATAGTAGTAGTAGAAGTAGTAGTAGCAGTAGCAGTAGTAGTAGTAGTAGTAGAGCAGCAGCAGCAGCAGCAGCAGCAGCAGTAGCAGTGGGAGTGGTAGATGAGCCTGCATCCATGCTGGTTGATAGTATTAATGTTATGTTTACAGTTATTCTCCCTCCCCCCCCCCCCATTCCTTGATAAGGTATATGTATTTGTCATTGTCGGACGTTGGCTGTAAGAAGCCACGTTGGAATCTCGAATAGTTTCAGACGCTTTTTAACCTGTCCTTCCCACAAAAAAAAACTCTGTGAATGTCATAAGCTTAACTGATGTTCCACTTCCAAAAAGAAATCGTTCTTAACATCATGCTTCCCTGATCGTTACCTTCCCATAACAAGCCCCCCCCCCATCACCCTCACCCCTCCCAGACTCTCACTGCCCTGTCCTCCCCTTGGTTTCCCTCATCCCCGTATTTCTTTTTCCATTTATTCATGTCTTCATTTATTCACGTTTCTAAAACAGTACTTTCTTTTTACTTGATCTAAAACTCTTTTGCCGTTCTTCGTCTCTTTCTTTTCTTTTTTCTTTCTTTCTTCTTCTTTCTTTCTTTCTTTCTGTATGCATGTATGTATGTATGTATGTATGTATGTATGTATGTATGTATGTATGTGTATGTATGTATGCACGCATGTATGTATGTATGTATGCATTGTATGGTATGTATGCATGTGTGTATGTATGTGTGTATGTATGTGTGTGTGTATGTATGTATGTATGTATGTATGTATGTATGTATGTATGTATGTATGCATGTATGTATGTATGTATGTACGTATGTATGTATGTATGTAAAGTATGTATGTATGTATGTATGTATGCCTGCATGTATGCATGTGTGTATGTATGTATGTATGTACGTATGTATGTATGTATGTATGTATGTATGTTGTATGTATATATGTATGTATGTATGATTGTATGTGTGTATGTATGTAAGTATGTATGTATGTTTGCATATATGTATGTTTGCATGTATGTATGTATCTATCCCACCACCTTCCCAATTTATCTCGATGCAAGCCTCTAGTCCCTCCCCTTCTCTCTCCCATTCTTTCTTCGGACTGCATGGTCTCAGTTCTTGTTAACCAACCTGTCATTCACGTGTAGAAAATAACAACAACAACAACAACAACGACAACAACAACAACAACAGCAGCAGCAGCAGCAGCAGCAGCAGCAGCAGCAGCAGCAGCAACAACACAACAACAAAAATCTACATCATTAGCTCGACGTTTTGTCCTGAGATACATGACGCTTTGACGTGTGTAGATGGTTGAGCTTAGTTGTTTCTTTATACTTTTGTTGTTGTTGTTGTTGTTGTTGTTGTTGTTGTTGTTGTTGTCATTGTATTCCCTGCTGCTCGGTGGAATTGGCATTAAGTGATCTGATCGGGACAGAACGTAACTTGATCGTTGTTACGGCTGTTGTAGATAGTTTCACTGGACATGTCTTTTATCAGCTGAAGAAGTATTGGAAGAAAGTCACTTTCATTGGATATATATCCATAATAACAGATTTTGCGAAAAAGTTTGGCATCATTGTAAACAATAGCAAGTATACAGACACACAACTGTGTTTTAAACAATTGTTTTCCACTCATAAAGGCACAAATTTATATTATGATATTCTAACTGCTAACAATGAGACACCAAAATGTCCTGATGTGTGGGACACGAAGCTAGCCAAAAATCATAATTGGAAAGACTGCTTTTTAACTACACACAAAATTAGTGAAGTAAAGCTAAAGTGGTTTCAACTAAAAAAAATTGCATAAATGTTTGGGT
>CM065747.1:19887335-19892335 GCA_033310375.1 Conus canariensis | reverse complement strand
CACACACACACACACACACACACACACACACACACACACACACACACAGAGTTTGTCCGAGTGGCAGCAGGGGAAGAATCGTGGACACCACCTGAGCTCTAGTCCCATACATTCAGGCCGTCAGGGTAATTGGTTTTCAGTTTGTGGCACCACAATCGTTCCCTGACTTTGCGTTTGCACGCATTCTTGGAGTGGCACTGTTCTATTGCAATAACCCTCATGTCCGCCATGGAGTGGTTGTTGGCTTGGAAGTGTTTGGCTACCAGGGTTTCAGCACGGCAGCCTTCCGTTTCTCTGGTCTCTTCATTTTTTATGTTTGACCTGTGGCCATAAAAGCGTTTCTTTAGTGGCTGTCCCGTCTCCCCAACGTACTGCGTGTCCCCACAGCGTGCACAATTGATGAGGTACACCACATCACTGCTGGTGCACGTCAGTCTATGGCATACCTGGAACACCTGACCGGTGCGGACACTGGTGAACTGTGTGGTCTCTTGCAGATGTTCCGCGCAGAGGACACAGCTCTTTGACTGGCACCTGTAGCAGCCTGCAGGCCCTGGGGACACTGCCACCTGCACAGGGGGAGGCTGGGAGGGCATGAGCAGACTGCGCAGGTTTCTGCACTTCCGCTCTCCTACCATGGGGGCTTGGGGGATGGCCTTTCTCATCCTTCTGCTGGTATGGAGCGTGGGCAGGAGTTCCCGTAGCCACTGGGCAATGGGAGGGTGGGCGGGGTTGTGTGTAATTATGAAGGGGATGCGTCCTGTGGAGTTGGTCCTGTTCCTGCACGTGAGGGTCTGCTGCCTTGGTATTGCTGCTGCCCGGTCAATGGCTTTTTGCACCAGGCCAGGTGGGTAGCCCCGCTTCACAAGACGGCCCTTCAGTTCCACACAACGCTTGAAGAATACTTCCTCCTCTGAGCATAGTCTCCTCAGTCGGAGGCTCTGTCCGAAGGGAATGCCGCGGACGCAGTGGCGTGGATGGCATGAGTTGAAGGGGAGGGACATGTTGGCGTCTGTTTCTTTGATGTGCACATCCGTGGTCAGTTTCCCATTGGTGATGCTTATCTCCACATCCAGGTAGGGCACCCTGGACCTGCCGTAGTTTGAAGTGAACTTCACACTATGATGCTGCTGGTTGAGCCATGCTAGGAAGTCTTTAAGGCAGTCCTCCCCCTGAAGCCACAGCATCAGCACATCATCGATATAGCGTCTCCAGTGTCGGACCGGGATCTTCCAGGGGGAAGAGGTCAGCAGTTCTTTCTCTAGCCACCCCATGTAGATGTTAGCGATGGCAGGTGCCATGGGCGTGCCCATCGCTGTCCCCTGTACTTGCCGGTACACCCTCCCATCAAACCTAAAGACGTTATTTTGTAGAATGTGCATGATAGTCTGCTGTAGGAGACGGACGTTCGGGATAACGTCTGAGTCATTCCTGTGTTCTCTGAGCATAGCCTTCAGCGACTGAGGAACCTCTTCATGGGGAATACTGGGGTATAGTGCCACCACATCTACTGTAACGACAAGGGCATCATCAGGAATGGGTTGCTGGTCTGTATTCCACTCCTGTAGGATGTTCAGCAGGTGCGTTGTATCCTTGAGATACGAGGGTAGTCTCTGAACGATGGGTTGGAGCCAAAAGTCCACCAGTTTGGAGAGGCGCTCTGTGGGTCCGTCAACTCCAGACACTATAGGCCTACCAGGGGGGTCGTTGAGGCGTTTGTGAATTTTCGGCAAATGGTAGAAACTGTGTGTCCTCACCGTGTCCTGATTCACGATTGCCCAATCTTTGGTCTTGTCGTTGATGAACTCGGCGTTGTGCAGCTTTCTGACGAGTTCATTGGATGCCCTGGCAATTTCCTTAGTTGGGTCTGATTGGAGTTGTTCATAATGCTCTGGATTGGTCAGCTGGCGCATCGCTTCCTTGTGATATTGTTCAAAGTCTTGGACGACCACGGCACCCCCTTTGTCAGCTGTTGAGATGCGTAGTACCCTGTCATCCACCTGTTTCTTGAGTTCAGCGAGGGCGTGGCGACATGTGTGGCTGATGTTAACGTGATTGGGAGGTATAGGAGTGTAAGACGTCACTTGTGATAGCAGAGTGGCCGCAAAGGCTTCCATGGCTGAGTCCCGGTTCTTGGGTGGTTCCCAAAAGGACTTTTTGTGGAACCGCAAAGTAGAGGGTAGCTGTGTGGGGGCATCCTCTTCAAAGAAGAACTCCTTGAGTCGCATTCTTCTCAGGCCTTCCTCCGTGTCCTCCAGCAGTTTAACCTCATCATAGGTTCTGGGGGTCGGACAAAACTTGGGGCCATAAGAGAGAAGCCGAGTCTGTTCCCTGGAGAGCGGTTTCGATGATAAATTGACGACTTGCTGTGGTTCTGCTTGAGTTACGTCTGTTCTTCTGAAGCGTCTATTTTTCGGTTTATCCTTTTTCCTTTTGTCTTCTCCATCTTCCTCTGCGATGTGGGAAAGTTTCTTTAGCTTTTTTTGTTTCGTGATGTGGCAGACTTTAGCTATACAATTTTGTTTTTTGCGCAGTGTCCCCAAGTAGCTGGTGTACTCAGTGTCTGTGAGAGTTCCTCGGAGCTCTGCTTTGACTGCTTCCAGCTCGGATCGGAGTGTTTTGGTAGCACTGGCATAAAAGTCTCTACAAAGAACTGCAGTAGCTTTCTCTGCCTGGTGAAACTCCCTCTCTATGCTTCCCCGTAGTTCTGTGCTTGGCAGTAGGGCTGAGTAGGCAAAGGAAACCTTCATGCCTTGGGGAATAAGTTGCTTACTCACACACTTTTTCAAGAAAGTGAAATGTGACTGGTAATGTTCAATTTTGGAGGTAAGGTTGTGTCCTCTTCTTAGACAGGTCTCCTTTCTGGGTTGGCCAGATCCATCATGGGATACTTGTGGTAGGTCATTTGTGGTAAGCATAGTTCTTGCTTAAAAATGGCCAGAGTGAGAGACACTAATGCAGACTTGGTGGATCCATAAGGATACAGTTTGTTGCTCGCTTAAAAGTGGAGAGATAATACACTTGATCACAACAAAAAACACCAGTTCTCTGCCAAATTTTCGTCTTTACTTGACTTCATCAGGACTGTCACCTTGGAACACCTAGTAGTCCTCCTTTGACGTTTATCGTGTCATACGTCAACAAATATCAGTCAACAGTTTTCAGTAGCCATTAAGTTTGCACACTAGACGTCTTTTGTGTGTGTGTGTGTGTGTGTGTGTGTGTGTGTGTGTGTGTGTGTGTGTGTGTGTGTGTGTGTGTGTGCGCGCGCGCGCGCGCGCGCGCCAGACGACAGCTTTGAAGCTAGCCAGAGATTGTTGAGTTTAACGTCTTCACAACAAGTCGTTCAGTAACAAGTTGTGTACTCCAACAGCAAAGCTGCAGCGCTTAAAGTCTGACGTCTGGCGGACTTGGTAGCTGGCAGGCTAAGTTGAGGTATGTATCTGTGCTGGGATGGAGGGGGTGGGGGTGGGGGGGTACCCAGGGTAGTTGATGGTGCCTTTCATGTTGCCCTACCCCTACAAAGGCTGTCGTCAGGACTACCGGGCGGTCGTCTTCGTGCTGAATGACGACGGTCCTCTGCCTCGTGAGGCCGACTCAGGGAACTCGTAGGACAGAAATCGCCAAGCCACTGAAAGGGCGAAGATCCAGTCTGCACCCATGTGGAACGTCCCCACCGCTCTCTTCCCCAAGAGGAAGGCCCAGCTGGTCGTGCAAGTCGCAGAATGGCAGCGCCTCGCCGTCGAACTGCCCTACGGTCTTAAGTGCCGTCCCCCCAGGCGACACAGGCTGCTCCTTTCGTCGCTGCCGATGCGAGAAAGGTTGGCTGCGCAGCCCTGCGCCTGTCTGCCACGTAGGCGTCTTCTGCTGGTAAATCAGCCGGGATGCTCATTCTCCAACTTTTCTATGTTGTTCGTAGGTTGGCTGGATGGTTATATTTCTTAAAAACTTTTATGTACTATATCCGGCAAACTTGAACAAACGAATCACAAGACCAAACACGACGCGTTTCGACCTCTTAGGTCTTCTTCCGGCAAGCTAAACAACACTCAGGACCACGAAAATGAAGAACGAGCAATCACTTATGTCACTAAATTCAGCGCGAGATGAGCGTGATGCTTGGCGGATGCAGTACTCAAACACTTTTTCAAAAATGTGTTTAGATTTCCGCCTGCAGTCGCCACACTTTGCGTCTAACCGGCTATATTTCCCTTTTTTTTTCTAACAAAAAACTTTTGGGTTTCAGACGAATGGAGGTGGAAGGCGACTTGCAGAAACGGAGGCTGGTATTGACCATCAGAAGGCCGGACATGGAGGACCTGGGAGTGTACACATGTCACGTGTCAGCCATGGCCACCGACTACAAGATTGTCATGTTCACTGCCTCTGCCAATCTCTCCGTCCTAGGTACACTCTCTGTCTCTCTCTGTCTCTGTCTCTGTCTCTGTCTCTGTCTCTCCTCTCTCTCTCTCTCTCTCTCTCTCTCTCTCTCTGATTCGTCGGATTCAAATAACTTCAGACCTATATCTTTACCATCAATTCTATCCAAACCCCTCGAAAGACACACACACACACACACACACACACACACACACACACACACACACACACACACACACACACACACACACACACACACGTATCTCAATTCATGGAGGAAAACAAACTATTTCACCCTTTCCAATCTGGAATCCGATGTTATCACTCCTGCCACACAACATTATCACGAATGTGTGACTCATGGCTTTCAAATATGAACCATTCACAAATGATAGGGGTTGTCTTTCTTGACTTCAAAAAGGCGTTTGATCTTGTTGATCATTCTATTCTTTTTAAAGAAATTATCTGTCTGCTTAAACCATTCATCGACAGTCTCATTATTCCAATCATACTTGAACCATAGGACCTAGTATGTGGTGCTTTTTATTCAAAACCTCCGCTTCAAACGTTCTCAGACATAGCGTCCCACGAGGCTCAGCACTAGGCCCCGTCATATTCTG
>CM065747.1:19874835-19879835 GCA_033310375.1 Conus canariensis | reverse complement strand
TCAAAGACCTGTTATCTTTTTATACCTCTGACGATGCACTGTTATGTCAGAGACACCTAATCTAAACTTTGTTAAAGCACATTTTATAAATCTATTCATATCTATTCTAATGTATGGTTCTGCTGAATAGTTCATTTTAAATTGTCTGTACATACAGAATCTGTCACTACTTTGGATATGACAATCCTAATCTTGCCACCTACAGTCTATCATGCGTTGCTTAAAACATGCCAAAAAACTTGGGACGCAACCCACACCTTGATTTAGCCATACAAAGGAAAAACCATAACTACATAAACATTTTCGAATATTCGTTGCCCACGTAACTTTACCTCTTGCATCTAAGTCATACAGCGTTTTGTATGCTTGTGCAGGTAGTCTGTCACAATGCATCTGTATTAGTTTGAGCCAATATTTAATGCTTTTGAAGTATGAATTGATGTAAATTGGAAATCTACCAAGTTCACCATAGACCAAGTCATTTGGGGTACGTCTGTCCACACACAAAAATCGTTTCATGGCAAAACAGTGCAATTTTTCAATTTCATGACCTGTTTCAAACGCCCAAATCTCAGCTCCATACTGAACTATTGGCTGAACTTGTGCGTCAAACAACTTAAAAAATAACTCAGCTGAACTGTGTTCAAACTTGTACAAAACATTTAACACACTCATGATGGCGTGTTTGCCTCTGCTCACAAGGTCTTGACATGCAAAAGTAAAGCTGAGCTTCGTGGAAAAATAAATACCCAAATACTTATATGCGTTTACAACCGATATTTTTGATGTACCATAAACCCATCGCTCACATGCAGCCAAATAGCCACCTTTACGGAAAACTAAAACACTTGTTTTGTCCATATTTACCTTAAGCTCAAGTCTTTGCACAGCAGAGTATAAACTATTCAGCTGAGTTTGTAAACCTATAACAGTTTCAGATAACAACACAATATCATCGGCAAACAGCAAAATGAATAACTGAATCAAATTAAAAGTAACACCATGCCTACCCTTTTCAATAATTTCGAGAGCTAATTCATTCATAACAACGAAAATAAAACAGGACTACAAACATCTCCTTGTTTAACCCCTTGCGTACACATAATGAAATCACTGAACTTAGCCCCACTCTTTATTTTGACTTTCACGTTTTCATACATACTTCTCACACAACTATAAAGCTTACCCTTTATGCCATTTAAAAAAAAAAAAAGAATTGGCCATAATAGTTTCCGTGAAATCGAATCAAAAGCTTTCTCGAAATCAACAAAAGCAACATACAATTTTCTGTTATTAGCAAACTGTTTCTGAACCGCCGCCAGCAGAGTAAACATATGGTCTATTGTGCTGTAATCCTTTTTGAAGCCAGCTTGAAATTCACCAGTAATATTGTTAAGTTCTACCCACTCTGCTAGTCTTTTATTAATTATAGAACCGTACAGTTTACTAGCTATATTACATAATGAGATGCCCCTGTAATTGTTTGGATCATTTACATCTCCCTTTTTGTACAAAGGAAGAATGATCGACTCTGTCCAGCTTTCAGGATAGATCCCCTTATCAAACAAAGCATTAAATAATTTTACAAGAAAATTTACAGCATTGTTCCCTAAATGTTTAAAAAAAAAACTCACCTATAAGTCCATCAGGTCCTGCAGCTTTGCCAATTTTTAACTTTTTTATGGCAGATAATACGTCATGTTTTGTGATGGACCGGTCTAAATAGTTGGTATACTCGTCATCTTCTGATAACTGACCGACATAAACAATAGAATCATCGGTGATATCTTTTTCCAAAATATACTTAAAGTGATCATGTCATTCATGTATTGAGATATTATTCTGATTCTGTGTACTCTTTTTTAATACAAATTTAACATTATCCCAAAATTCCTGCTGTTTATTGATAGAATTAAGAACTTTTTGAAACAATGAATCGTTATATGACCTTTTCTTTCTATCTAATAAATTCTTGTATTCTCCTCTGCTGACGCAGTATACATGACGGTCGATAATGTCTAATGTTCTGTTACATGTTCTCAAAAGCTTTCTTACATTTAGTCTTGTAGTTTTACATTCTGAATCAAACCATTTATTCTGTTGTCTTCTAGAACCGACGGAAATTTTCTGTTTTATAGAATCTGCAGCACACTTTACAGCATCGTTAAATATTTCGAGTGCGACATTTGCATTCACATCTAACATGTCTGACGCATTCAACAATCGCTCATGGGCATCGTCTGAATTAATTGCATCACAAAAAACAGTTGCATGCTCATTTTTCCACATATATTTGTCCACATATTCTCTCTTATTAGGATGTCCATGTTCAGATATGCCTTTCACATTCATGCTAAACGTTAACGGCATGAGATCAGATTCGATCCGTTTCCTCACACAAAATGCGCAGGAAGTATTCACAATATCATAAAGATCGCATGATGCAACAAAATAATCATTCACACTGCTGCCAGAGTCACAAATATATGTACATAACCCGAGAAGAGAGAGAGAGAGAGAGAGAGAGAGAGAGAGAGAGAGAGAGAGAGAGAGAGAGAGAGAGAGAGAGAGGTTCGGAAGTAATACAAAAATGTACACGCAAAAGACCACACACACACACACACACACACACACACACACACACACACACACACACACACACACACACACACACACACACACACAGAGTCACTCACATACCCCTGCACACAGAAACTCAGACACACACACACACACACACACACACACACACACACACACACACACACGCACACACACAGAGGCACACATACACACACATACACAGACACCAACACCCACACACACGCGTGCGCACACCCACACCCACACCCACACCCACACACACACACACACACAGAAGCTCGCGAAGGCGCGCGCGTGCTCACACACACAAACACACACACACACACACACACACACACACACACACACACACACACACACACACACAAGCGTGCACGCGCGTGAGCGCGCATACACACACCCACACACATACACTACACACACACACACACACACACACACACACACACACACACACACACACACATACACACACGCACGCACGCACGCACGCACTAGCACAAGCACTAGCTCACGCACGCACGCACAAACACACACACACACACACACACACACAACAAACAAACACACACACGCACACACACACACACGCACACACGCACACACACACACACACATGCACACACACACACACACACACACACACACACACACACACACACACACACACACACACACACAGCACACACATGCGCGCACGCACGCACACCGCACACCCACACCCAACCACCCACCCACCCACACCCACACACACCACACACACCCACACACACACACACACACACACACACACACACAACACACGCACTGAAGTTGGTTTACAGAGATATACAACAGACATGTGCTGCTGACAACTGAAGAGAAAATGGCCAGAGTATAATTATTTTCTTTTGATTGTGTTTTCTTTTGATTGTGTTTTCTTTTGATTGTGTTTTCTTTTGATTGTGCTTTCTTTTGATTGTGTTTTCTTTTGACTGTATTTTCTTTTGATTGTATTTTCTTTTGACTGTATTTTCTTTTGACTGTATTTTCTTTTGATTGTATTTTCTTTTGATTGTGTTTTCTTTTGACTGTATTTTCTTTTGATTGTATTTTCTTTTGATTGTATTTTCTGTTGGTTGTATTTTCTTTTGATTGTATTTTCTTTTGATTGTATTTTCTTTTGATTGTATTTTCTTTTGATTGTGTTTTCTTTTGATTGTATTTTCTTTTGATTGTATTTTCTTTTGATTGTGTTTTCTTTTGATTGTGTTTTCTTTTGATTGTATTTTCTTTCAGCTAGAGGCAAAACTTCTCACAGATCTGAAGACAGGTACTTCTGTGTTGGGGTGTGTGTGTGTGTGTGTGTGTGTGTGTGTGTGTGTGTGTGTGTGTGTCTGTGTCTGTGTCTGCGTGTGTGTGTGCGTGCGTGCGTGTGTGTGTGTGTGTGTGTGTGTGTGTGTGTGTGTGTGTGTGTGTGCGTGCGTGCGTGCGTGCATGCGAGTGCGTGCGTGCGTGCGTGCGTGCGAGTGCGTACGTGCGTGCGTGCGAGTGTGTGTGTGTGTGTGTGTGTGTGTGTGTGTGTGTGTGTGTGTGTGTGTGTGTGTGTGTGTGTGTGTGTGTGCACGCGTGTTGCATGCTACATTGTGTCGTAATTCGTGTGTGGTTTTGTGTCATGTTACCTATAATCGTCTTGTGTCGTATAATTATATCATAATGTGTAGCATTGTGACAGGCAGAAGCGTCCGACGTTCCATTCTGTCGTGTTTCATAATTGTATTTTGATATTTTGAATTTATCTATGTAACATTGGAGTCTCTCGCACTGCTGGGAAGAACTTATTACCATAGTCCGTGCCACCATCTTTTCCGTTGAGGTATGGTTTCATTGACCTGTCAAAATTGATTTGTTCACCCAATTTTGCCGGGAACACTTCCCTCGCTGTCGTGAGTTCCTTAACGTGTCAAAGTGCATGCCCATTGGGGGCAATTCGCGAATTGTAGTTGTTTGTTTGTTTGTTTGTCTTTGTTAACAACCGCACGTGAAGATGTAAAGAACTGGGTGAATCTTGCGGTTCTTTACTCCTGTTAATGTGTCTTAAATTTTTGGAAGCACACAAGGATAACGGTTTTAACTTTCACCGTGTTTCCTGGATACCATACCCTTGTAACCCCCCTCCCCCCTCCACCTCACACACACACACACACACACACACACACACACACACACACACACACACACACACACACACACACATACACACACAATTATATCTGTAGAGCCATTACCTATGTTTTAATGAAAATGTACCTATCTTTAAAAAAAAAAAAAAAAAGCAACATACTCTGTGTCAGCAATCTTGGCGTCTGTACATTAAAAAGGGAAATGAATCACCAATGGCGTCATTTGAACTCTAC
>CM065747.1:19867335-19869835 GCA_033310375.1 Conus canariensis | reverse complement strand
ATGTATGTATGCTGCATGTATGTATGTATTTATGTATGTATCAATCAAACAATCATCTATCGATCTATCGATCGATCCATCATCCATCCATTTATTCTTCTTTCTATGTATGTATGTGGCTGTCTATCTGTCTGTCTATCTATGTATGTATGTATGTATGCATGTATGTATGTATGTATCTGTCTGTCTATTTGTCTTTCTCTGTCTATCTATCTATCTGTCTATCCATCTCTCTCTCTCTCTCTCTCTCTCTCTCTCTCTCTCTCTCTCTCTCTCTCTCTCTCTCCCCGCAGAGTGCTACGTGTGTGGCCAGTTTGAAAAAAGCATACCCTGCACCCCTGACCAGCTGGCTGGCCTGGAGACTACCCACTGTCCACTGAAGGCCGGCTACTGCCTCAATGACATTGTTCAAACCCCCGACGGCTCACGGAAAATCTACAAACGGTAGGAAGTGCTAGTGCGTGCGTCAGAACAAGAACAAGAAGAAGGATGAAAAACCTTACTTGTTGCCATGTGAAAACCAGGCGATCAGGTTTGATCATCCGATTCAGTTGGTACCAACATCGTCACGCTTTGCTATATAGCAATCGTGGTAAAAAAACAAACAAACAAACAAACAAAAAACCCCAACATACTACGTATTGGGGTTCTGTCAAGTTTTATTGTCTCCGGTTAGGGAAACACACAAGATGATTATACTGGGCAAATACAGGTTAGAAGCAGTCCGTTTACATGACCAGTTTTCTTTTTCTTTTAATCTGTAATAGAAGATCTGTTTTTGTGGTCCTCGTCATCACGTCATTACCTTGTTGGTCAAATAATAACAGTCATCGAGAATATGTGGTTCGTCTTCCATGACGTGGCAATGTCGTGCATACTGTGTCTTCTCTAGCAGTGGCAACAGAAACAAACTGCAGCGTTACTGGAACACGACAAAAAAGCAGAAGAGCACACAAAACAAAGTGTGAAGTAACGCAGTTTTAATGCACGACACAAAACGGGACAAGAAATTTTCGGCAATATGCCTTCCTCAGCGACAAAAAAAAACAACAGACATAAACATGCACAATACTCCCCTTGTGAAGGCAAAGTGGTGAATGAAGTAGACGACTAGAGGAGGTGGGGGAGGATAGAGTGGGGGGGGGGGGGGGATGTGGCTTGTTCATCTGTTTTAGTGCTTGCTTTGTGACCTATTGTTTTGATGCCTTTTTCTCAGTATTGTGCAATGTTTATGGAAACTTTTATTTTTCCTGTATTGTGAAGCGCTCTGAGGATGAGTCTTCTTCTCTCATCGAAGAGCGCTATATAAGCTCGATTTATTATTATTATTATTATGTCTGTATTTTTTTTGTCGCTGAGGAAGGCATATTGCCGAAAATTTCTTGTCCTGTTTTGTGTCGTGCATTAAAATTGCGTTACTTCACACTTTGTTTTGTGTGCTCTTCTGCTTTTTTTGTCGTTCTCTAGCAGTGTTTATATAGCGACCCTCCTCAATTTGGAGTTCATGGGCGCTTATTCGTAATATTGGAAATGCTCGTTTGCAATATGTGCCAATGCGTCGCTTCAGATAAACCGCCTGTTTGTATTCAGTATCAACTGTCGCATTCAATTTGGGTTTGTGTGTGTTTTCATTCTGTTGTTTCTGCTAGAAGTCAACTTAAAGCTGCTTCCTTTTTGTGATGATAATTAACTTCAGTCGAGTCATACTGAATTCGAACGACGGAGAGAGAGTGTGAGTATTTAACTCTCTTCAGTTCTTTCCCTTGAATTTCGATCACCGGTGATCGACGGTTTTCTTCCCGGAATTATGGTATTTAAGGCAAGAGGTGGCACGATAATTAAACCATTGTTCTTTTAAAACTTCTTCATTTTTTTTTCTATTGTTTATGTTCTAAAAAACATAGGGAAAAAACATATCTGGGTGATTTCAAAGCTCTTGTGTGATTTGGGGACCACAAATGGGGGCAAAATGATGAAAAATGAAAAAAAAAAAAAAACCGGTTCAAAACAAGAACTGTATTTCTATCATAGCAGACATGTTAGGCACTTGAAACATGACTTTTCTTGTTTTGCTAAGCTGTAGTAATGCAGTTACATAAGGATTTTTTAAATATATCTAAACTGCTTTTGTTCAGTAATTTTTGTTTTCCATATGGTGGCCATCAGGCTTCACGTTTCATTGCTTTTGAATTTTTCAAATAGAAATAGCAAACGATAAGTGCTGTTTTGACTTATAAATAAAATGTAACTGCATGCAGAAATTATTTCTAATTAAAAGAAAAAAAATTACCAAGCTAGTTAGTCTGGATCAAGAGATATTGTGTTCCCTGCATATCAACCGTCGTCGAAAAAAAGTGATTTTGATAAAACGACGTTTGAAAATAAAGAAGTTTAGCAATTTTCACACACACCTCTTTCAAATAAAGTCTTTTTTTTTTTACTAAGAAAAATGTGAAAATAGACAAAAAGAACACCACAGATGGTTTCAACAGACTTTCTT
>CM065747.1:19852335-19859835 GCA_033310375.1 Conus canariensis | reverse complement strand
GACAGACACACGCGCGCGCGCGCGTTTTAGAGAAAGAAAAGGGGTTTGTGGTGAAGCAGATCAATCACACACACACACACACACACACACACACACACACACTTGCAGGAATTGAAGTGGTTTGGGGTTGAATCGGATCACACTTTGTCGCACAGGAATTCCACGAATTCTGGAGAAATAAAAAAGAAATATGAAATGTAGCTTGATTGACTTGGAAAGATATAGATGAATAAATGGAGAGAGAGAGAGAGAGAGAGAGAGAGAGAGAGAATGAACGTGGCGTTTCATCTTTTGGATTTGAATGCTGATTCGTGGAGGAAAATACTTTCTTACACTCTGTTTTCGGTTGTAAAAACTCTGTTTTATTTCTTTGTTAAATTATGGTTCAGCTGGAAACTGAAATGTTATGATTATAAGCAAATTCAATTCAGAGGTCAGATTATGTTAAGAAAAAAAAACGAATAAAATAACACAGAATCTGTTACAACTGAATAGTTAACGAAAATACTAATATTACCTATGCTACAGACAACTGATAAGTATGAAAACCTCATGGACATAGAGAGCACAGAATGCTTTTGATTATGGAGACAATGAATTTATAAATTCCTACAAATGGGAGAATGGCAAACAGGAAAAAAAACTTCACAGATTTGTTAATGTGGAAAGGTCTTAGACCACATTATAACTCTAAAAAAAGGTCAGCAGAACGTATTCACGAAAATATAACCAAGGGAGAGAAGTTATGCATGTCGAGTTGTGTTATAAATATGGATTGTGTTTCTTTTCTCCGTGTGTGGAACTTACCTCCACCCCTCCCCCCATCCATCCTTCCCCCCCCCCCCCCCCCCCTTTATTTCTGAATCACCTCATTCTCAATCCAGATCTTCATCTGAAATCTTTGTTTAAGTTTTACCTATCCTCGCCCTAAACATCACTGCATTCTCGCCAAACCAGTATAATCTTTGTCATGATTTGTTTCAATGATATTGAGAAAATAGGTCTGTGATTTTAAGAATAATGATAGACCATTTGGGGTCAAAGAAAAGAACAGAAAAGAAAAGAATAGAAAAAAAAAGAAAAGAAAGGACAGACAGACAGAAAGAAAACATGCTTATCCAACAGAAATAATCTTCGCTCGTTTCTTAAGTTCATATGACACACAGTTATTCCCCTTGTTTGCCTTAGGCTGGAATTTTCAACGTGTCTTCGGAAAATGAAAGTGGAAGAATGCCGATTGCTAAGGCAAACCGAAGAAGGATGCACAATTGAAAAGTTTTTATCCGAGACTTTGAACATCCCCGTTTCTACCCGCGTATCGTGTTGTCGGCAAGATCAAAGCAGCGAGAAACGCTGAAAGGTTGTGGGCACGAGTCGGACTTCGGGAGAAACCGAGACTTCTTCCGTAGGTTCTCCACAATCAACTGGCTGATTATCTTGAGAAAAAAAAACAACAACAAAACTTGGTGCATTGAGGCCTTTTAAACGCACACGGAGTGTCAACTGTTTCAGGAATGAAATGGGGCACATCGAGTATAATATTGTTTTTTTCAATCTAAGACATAACAGCAAGCATTGTTTATAATTCAATATTTTTGTAGCAGTCATTGCAACACCAAGCTGCTCTCAAAATTGCTGGAATGGTTGCTCAGTTACTTACCCTTGGAATTTATTAGTTTATTATGGTTCAGTCCCTTGTGGATTCATTCCAAGAACTGGCCCTCAGCACTTGTGCCTTAGCAGTTATCTTTTTTATATTTTCTACTTTTCACATTGTAGCAGTCATTGCAACACAAGCTGCTCTCAAATTGCTGGAATGGATTGACTCAGTTACTTACTTGGAATTTATTAGTTTTTATGGTTCAGCTCCCTTGTGGATTCATTCCAAGAATGGCCCTCAGCACTTGTGCCTTAGCAGTTATCTTTTTTATATTTTCTACTTTTCACAAGAAAATGTAGCTTAGTTTGTTGTTTCATAAATTTCTTTTGCTTCTAGGTGGGACTTTTGGCTAGTTTTTTTTGAAAACTCAACAAACATACTGTAGTATTGCACACCAGCCTTTTTCTGGGATAGCATTCTGCTTAAAATAAACCTAAATGACAAAGGATTTAAGTTCCAACATTCCGAGGTCATTGAGAACAATCAGGTTTTAAAATGTCGGCATCAGACAAGGTGTAATGTTATGTTAGTGAGTGTTCTCTCTTTGGAAGGTGAGCTTTGCCTCACAGACTATAAATTTTCTGAAAGCTCGTTTTGAGAAGCATTGAATATTCAGCATTCAAGCACATATTACATATTGTTAGTTGCGCTGAATTATCTGTCACTGCAGATAGGAATGCTTATCTTCTCCTAATATTAAAATGTAAGACATAAGAGCAAATTTTGTTTGCATACATATAATTTCGCAGGTAGAAAACAACAAAAACAAAAGCCGTGCCTCAACAGAACAACGTCAACAGGTATATAAAATGAATACTAAAACAATCTGGACAAATTTATTACCCACATGAACGATTTTTTACTTTCGAGCTTTTGCCATAAGGGCTTCATCAGGTTATCGCTGTGCGTCAAAATGCTAGACTTATTTTTGTATATGTATTATGTTAATGATAAGTACTGTGTACTCGCTTTGGTTTGTATTCGACGTCGTCCGCGACCTTTGTAGCCTTGATAAAATAATGGGAAATCAAAATGTGTCTAAGTTACTTTCTTCGAATGTCATGACTCGATGGAGTTGAGGTTTCATAATTCGTGTAACGCGTTTTATCTATAAACCTTGTGTTATGGTTGTTGTACATCATTAATGCCAATTAGTGGAATTTGTTCGTTATGTGTGCCCATTTAAAAGGTGGTAAAAAAAAAAGAATGTACATCTGTTTGCCTTAAATATCTGCTACAGTGTATGGATTTTTCAGTATGTATGTTGGTTATCATGGTTGCATTGCATATTTATTTGTGTGTGTAATCCATGTATATGCCCATTATAAATACATGTGCAAATCTGCGCGCACTGTCTTCTTTCTGCGCATATGTAAGCTCTTATATTACCTGATTAAAATACATGGGGGAAAAAAATGGCACGTTGAGGAAGTTCTGCGTTGTGTAAATCTACTGTTTGGAGAGAGATGCGGAGACAAACTTACAAACGAAGTCGAGGATTTACAGTTTTTAGATCATGACTGAACAGAAGAAAAGCGTCTTGCGTGGAGTGTCACCCACAAACCCGGAGCCCGGGAAAATGCCCTCGTCTCAGATGAAATCTCTACATTGGCACATCCACATACTGCACTGTCAAGATGTGGACAAAAGACGGTATCAGAGAGACCACCCAGCCCCCCCCCCCCCCCCCCCCGCCAACCCTCACCACCCCCCCCACTCTCCCTCTCCACCGATCAAACCTCCCCTTCACCCCCGCCCACACCTTCACTTCATCCCCCCCCCCCCCCCCCCCACTTCCACCCACTTCCACCACCGTTTTTTTTTTTTTTTTTTTTTTTTTTTATCTCCCGGCGGGGCATCCAGTTTTCCTGCCCTCACCTTCCACGTCCACCTTGCCGTCCTTGTTGACGTCCACGGCCTTGAGGACGAGGTCAGCCTCGCTGGGGGTCAGAACGTCGCCCACCGTGCACAACACCTCCTGCAGCTCGCCCACGTCCAGGTGACCGCTCTTGTCCAGGTCAAACACCTGGAAGGCCTGTGCAGAGAGGGCAGGGTGGGAGCAGGAGAGCGTGAGGTGGGGGTGGGGGTACGGATATGGGGGGGGGGGGGGGATACAAGCGAGTTTGGTGAGAAGAAGGGAGGGGGAGGACGGGAGGGTGACGGAGGGAAGAATAGGTGTGTGTGTGTGTGTGTGTGTGTGTGTGTGAGAGAGAGAGAGAGAGAGAGAGAGAGAGAGAGAGATAGAGAGAGACAGACAGACTGACAGACAGAAGTGAGACAGACAAAGAGAGAGAGGAGAGGGGGGCGAGGGAGAGAGAGAGAGAGAAGGACTGACAGACAGACACACAGACACACAGAGGTACACACACACACACACACACACACACACACACACACACACACACACACACACACACACACACAGAGGAAAGGATGGTGTAGAAGAGAGAAAGAGAGGGAGAAGGAAAGCAGGAAGAGAGTAAAAACAAATCAGGAGATATTACCAGTGCTGCTGCTGCTACCTTTACAGCTGCTGCTGCTGCTGCTACTACTGCCACTACTACTACTACTTCTGCTACAACAACAACAACAACTACTACTACTACTATTGCTGCAGTTATTACTATTATTGCTATTGTCACTACTACAACTAATGCTACGATGACGAAGACGACGACGATGACGATGAACACGACAACAACGACGAGGACCAGAGAAATAAAGAGTTGTGTCCCGTCTCATGACACGCTGGGTTCTTTGTTTTTCTTTTTTTTTGTTTTCGTTTTTTTTCTCTTTTTTCTTTTTCTGTTTTTCTTCTTTTGTTTTCGGCTCTCGACATTTTCCCGTCAGTTCTCCAGATTTCTTGCGTCCTCATGAGTGAAGTGTAGGGTATTAATTTGTTGGTAATGATGTGGGCTTAATATTCTGATCATGTTTGGAGCGCGACTGCCTTCCTTTTGGACTTACGAATTCTAATGGGGGCTTTTTTTTTTAATTAATGGCAAAACTGGCCTGCATTATTGCCCTGTTGTTCGTTCCTCGATTGTCGCTGTCTTGCCATTTTCTGTGGATGTCGTGTTGCACGTGCCTCAATCCTTGCCTGTTCAAAAGCCGCTGTTCCACCTACTCGCTTTGCACGGCGCTCTGACCTCCCTCTCCGCCCCTCCTCTCCTATCCCCAGGACTGTACCGCTGTGTGTGAGACGCCACAACCCCCCCCCCCCCCCCCACTTTCCTATCTCCGTCCCGTGCTCCTAGTTGTAAGAATTCGCTTTGTTATACACAGGAGCCGACATGACGAGCAAAAAAAAACAAGATGCAAAGCATATAAACGTACTCCCAGTTTATCCTGAATACGCGTGAGATATTCCATAAAGAGGAAAAACCATCTTGGGCTGGTGTAACCGTTAGTAATGGCTATTCTGGTAAACATCGGCCATCATCTGTGACCTATAATGACCATACTTACAAATTTTCAGAAAGATCGGCTAAGAACTTTCTGAGATTTTCCATAAAGAAGAAAACCATTATGGGCCGTCAGTAACGGCTATAACGGTAAACTTAAACATCCGGCATCATCCGTGACCCATATTGAACATACCTACAAATGTTCAGAAATATCGGCCAAGTACTTTCTGAGATATACCATGAAGAAGAAAAACTGTTACAGGCCGTTATATCTGTTAGTAACGGCTATAACGGTAAATAAAACATCGGGCATCATCCGTGACCCATAATGAACATACCTACAAATTTTCAGAAATATCGGCCAAGTACTTTCTGAGATATTCTATAAAAGAAAAACCGTTATCGATCGTTATAGCTGTTAGTAACGGCTATAACGGTAAACTAAAACATCGGGCATCATCCGTGACCCATAATGAACATACCTACAAATTTTCAGAAAGATCGACAAAGTACTTTCTGAGATATTCCATAAAGAAGAAAAACCGTTATGGGCCGTTATAGCCGTTACTAACGGCTATAACGGTAAAGTAAAACATCGGGCATTATTGTGACCCATAATGAGCATACCTGCTAATTTTCAGAAAGATCGGCCAAGTACTTTCTGAGATATTCCATGAAAAAGGAAAACTGTTACAGGCCGTTACAGCCGTTAGTTACGGCTATAGCGGTAAACTAAAACATTGGGAATCATCCATGACCCATAATGAACATACCTGCTAATTTTCACAAAGATCGGCCAAATACTTTCCGAAATATTCCATAAAGAAGAAAAACCGTTACAGGCCGTTACAGCCGTTAGTAACGGCTATGACGGTAAACTAAAACATCGGGCATCATCCATGACCCGTAATGAACATATCTACAAATTTTCAGAAAGATCGGCCCAGTAGTTTTGTCTGGAGCAAGTGGAACACATTTTGACCACGGATGGACGGACGGACACACAGACACACAGACACACAGACACACAAAACACACACACACACCACACACACACACACACACACACACACACACACACACACAGCATTTCTTCGTTCCCATTCTAAAGTACTCCCTGTTCTATAAGGACTGGGAGTACAGAAAACGGAGACTTACCTCTCTGAGACCAACCTTGACCTCCTCCAGTGGGGTCAGATGTTTGGAAATCACCTGAGCATATTCTTCAAAGTTCAGGTAGCCTGATTCTGACAACACAACACAGCAGCAGTGTCTGTCACGGTAAGAGCACCGAGTTAGCCACACTCTTATAATTATAACCCCCCACCAAAACACAACACACTCAGATTCCTTAGCCATGTATGAACGGCACCGCTTATGTATGTCACTCTTCTAACTTGAAGACACGCAGTCAGAATCTGTGATTGTCAGATTCAAGATTCAAAACTTTTATTTCCCTTTTTTGGGTGTGTGTGTGTGTGTGGGGGGGGGGGGGGGGGGGGGGGGGGGGAAGGGGGGGGGAGGGTGTCTATTGAATAACAGTAAAATAGTAGTTTCAAGGATGCACGCTACTAGCAATAACTGATTACAAGAATCATTCATCACTGTAACATATGTACACGTTTGCAGTCAA
Organism: Conus canariensis; assembly: GCA_033310375.1. Taxonomy (NCBI): domain Eukaryota; kingdom Metazoa; phylum Mollusca; class Gastropoda; order Neogastropoda; family Conidae; genus Conus; species Conus canariensis. The sequence goes on along the minus strand of CM065747.1, from coordinate 19,853,135 downwards.
AATGTATGGTCATGTGTGGGGAATATTATCGTAGTAATAATAACAATATTGACAACACAACAACAGTCATGCTGCCGCTGCTGTTGATAATAATGAATATGATAATAATAGAAGTAATGATAAGAATAATAATGATAATAACAATAATAATGATAATACTGACAATAATGATAATGAAAATAATAACAATAATAATGATGATAATAATGACAATTGGAAGAAGAAGGAGAAGAAGAAGAAAATTAAGAAGAAATAGACACTATTCAAATACTTTAATTGTATTGCTTTCATTTCGTATTAATTCTTCTAGTCATTTCCAAAGTCCTAATAACTTTTATTGTTTCACACTGTAATACACACACACACACACACACACACACACACACACACACTGATAGCACCAACCAGTCTCTGAGCAAGCCAGCTGTGTTGTCCTCACCGTCAGTGTCGCATTCTAGCATCATGGAGTCGACCTCTTCTTTGGTAGGGTTTCGCCCCAAAGCCCTTAGCACCGAGCCTAGCTCTTCTCTGGAGATCTGCTGGTCCCCGTTCCTATCAAAGAGGTTGAAGGCCTCGCGCAACTCTGCCAGGCCATCATTGTCGTTGTTATCATTGTCGTGTCGTCATCGTGGCCTGACATTGTCATTGTCGTCGTCGTCGTCGTCATTGTTGTCGTCGTCATCGTCGTCATCTTCATCGTCATTATCATTTGTCATCGTTATCGTCATCAACGTTGTCATCGTCATCATCATCATCATCATCATCATCATCATCATCATCATCTTCTTCTTCTTCTTCTT
>CM065747.1:19827335-19842335 GCA_033310375.1 Conus canariensis | reverse complement strand
TCAAATTTACCTTTAGCTTAAGTTCAGAGGCTGTTTGACACAAATTGTTTAACTGGGTCTGGAGGCCAATTGGAGTCTCAGATAATAAAACAATATCAGCAGCTAGTAACAAGATGAATAGTTCAATAAAATCGGGAGAAAGCGTTGCACCATGTCTTCCGTTCGCTATTATTTCTAAAGCTAGTTCATTTATGAACAATGAGAAAAGAACAGGGCTGCAAGCATCACCTTGTTTTACACCCTGTGTACATAAAATATAGTCAGTAAGTTCTCCACCTGATCTAACTCTTGCTTTAACGTTATAGTACATACTTTTAATACACTGATATAATTTGCCATTGATACCGTTCTTTTTCAGTATTGGCCAGAGTAATTTTCTAGAAACGGAGTCAAACGCTTTCTCGAAATCAATGAAAGCTACATATAACTTACGATTACACGAAAACTGCTTTTGAACGAGAGCTAGAAGAGTAAACATATGATCTACAGTGGAATGATTCTTTTTCAAACCAGCTTGATACTCACCAGTAATGTTATTTTGATCGATCCATTTTTGTAATGTGTTATTGATGATGGAGCTATACAATTTGCTGCTTATATCAGACAATGAGATTCCTCTATAATTACCAGGATCATTTACGGCACCTTTCTTAAACAATGGAATGATAATAAATTCTACCCCTCGTTTGCGCGTGCTGAACAGGGCGATTCACTGAATTGTGACACGGCGGGTGACACTGCTACCGTGCTGTCGCTGCTGTCGAACGGCAGTGCTCACGGCGGCCTAGTTAGCTCGCCTGTCAGCTGTCGTCAGTCGGTCACTGGGTCGACTTCATTACCGAGTGGTCCTTCTAAGGAAAGTAAGAACAGCTACACTGTTGATCTCAATAAGTGTAATAGGAAAGATGTAGATGGTGATATTTCTGTGTCAGTTTGCTCTGATACGAATGAAACTTTTCAGATTGATCATTTTTGTTGCGAGCATGGAAACAATGGTTCAATGAGAAAACAGGAAAATGTACATCGTGTGTGTGAAAGTGATTGTCGAGCAAATGGTGTATATAATACTAGATTTGGTATGTCTTTATTACACTGGAACGTGAATGGCTTGTTGTCGAAGTTAAAGGACGGCAGTTTTATCGATTATATTTTGTCATTTGATTTCATATGTCTCGTTGAAACTTTTGTTGAAAACTTTCAGTCTAGTGTGTTTAATAATTACAAAATTTTCTGCAAACCAGCGACTCAGTTTACAGCGCAAGGGAGAAGATCAGGGGGTATAATTTGTCTAATAAAAAATGAATTATCAAAATATGTACAAAAAATAGATACTGAGTGTAATAATACGATGATGTTTCTTATTTCAAAATGTATTTTGGGTCTGCCCAAAGATGTCTTGCATATTTGTACCTATATACCACCAGAAAACTCACCTTTTTATTCCTTCTTTGGTACAGATAATGGCATCAATATGCTTGAAAATGTTATTACTGATAATATTTTGGAATTTCCTGATGTGTTTCTTTTACTAAACGGATACTTCAATGGAAGAACAGCAAATCTGGGTCCAGAACTATCTGGTGAAGTGAATGCTTGTTCTCCTCAACTCAAAAGCTCTTCATGTTGTGGCAACAGGTGCTCTGAAGACAATGTGCTTAATAAGTATGGAAAACTCCTTCTGAATATGTGCACAGTGTTAGAATTATGTATAATGAATGGTGTATGTAATGGCGACCGGCAAGGTCGTTTCACATACATCTCTGATACAGGGAATAGTGTTAATGATTATTTTTTGATGTCTATTGACTTGTATCTATACCTAGAACCATTAATGCATTTGTATGTAACAGAACGTATTGAGTCTGACCATCTTCCTTTGGAACTGCACTTTGGCTTTTCACAAATTGTTGATCCTGTTGCAAACAAGTACAAAGAGGTTGAATATGTCGAGAAACTGATATGGAATGATGAAGATGCGAACATTTTTCGTGGTCTGATGAATGATGATGATACCCTGCATGTACTAAAAACAGCGATTCGCTGCATAGATGAAGATATTAATGTAGCTTTATGTATGTTTAATGATTGTATTATGACCAAAGCAGAATGTATGAAAAAGAAAGTCAGAATACATTCAGGTGAGAGGACTGAATCATGGTATGATCAAGAATGTAAAGTGACTAAATCAAATACGAGGAAACTTCTAAGAGTGTTTTGCAGAACCCATGATAGCGAAGACCGTGTTAAATATTGTAAGGCTCGAAGAGAATACAAAAATATGTTGCACAGAAAGCAAATAGAGCACAACAAATCTTTACTGAATTATTTAATAAACTCAACCCATGACCAGAAGGAATTCTGGCAAAATGTTCGTAGATTTTCTGTAAAGACACCTCCTATACACAGTAATATTTCTACTGAAGAGTGGTACCAGCATTTTAAAAATTTGCTAGAGAACGATGTTTGCAGTGAAGCAGACACAGAAGAAATTGAAGAATCAGGTTACTTGGATAGTCCCATTTCAAAAGAGGAAATCCTATTTTCAGTAAGACATTTAAAGAATGGAAAATCTGCTGGTCCTGACGGTTTGATTGGTGAGTTATTCAAGAATGGTGGGGACATCGTGATTGATTTCTTTCTTAAATTTTTCAATACCCTCTTTGATAAAGGATTATATCCAGAAAGCTGGACTGAGTAGAGAGAGAGAGAGAGAGAGAGAGAGAGAGAGAGAGAGAGAGAGAGAGAGAGAGAGAGAGAGAGAGATACAGACAGACAGACAGACAGAGAAAGAGACAAACAGACAGAGAGAGTCATACACATAATGCTTGCAGTGAAAATGATACATGAATCCACAGAGTATGCTTGAGGAATAGACAAAGATGAACTGATTGTATCATTTTAATTGTCTTCACAATATCGTCGTCTTACACACATCAGTACAGATTGGATATAATACTTTTTTCTACGAATATAACCAATTTCTGGTCTAAGATCTTGACTAAACAGGCAACACACTAAAAGAAATGTATAATACGGAATGATGAGTTTCCAAACACATTATAATACTGCCGTAGATGTGGAAATACAGGGATAATCAAAGAAACGAATTAGAGACAATACACCCAAAAGAGAAGAGGGAGAATCGGTTACATCATCAGCAATCGCACGTAATTGTGTACACCTTACAACTGAGGGATCACCAAAGGTTGTCAGTGAAGGAAGGAAAACTGAAGGTGCAGTAACATCTTTTGACGAAGAAGAAGAAGAAGAAGAAGAAGAAGAAGAAGAAGAAGAAGAAGAAGAAGAAGGAGGAGAAGGAGAAGGGGGAGGAGGAGGAGGAGGAGGAGGAGGAGGAGGAGAAGAAGAAGAAGAAGAAGAAGAGGAAGAAGGAGGAGGAGGAGAAGAAGAAGAAGAGGAAGAAGAAGAAGAAGAAGAAGAAGATGGAGGAGGAGGAGGAGGAGAAGAAGAAGAAGAGGAAGAAGAAGAAGATGGAGGAGGAGAGGAAGAAGAAGAAGAAAAAAGAAAAAAAAAAGAAGGAGAAGAAGAAGAAGGAGGAGAAGAAGAAGAAGAAGAAGAAGAAGAAGAAGAAGAAGAAGAAGAAGAAGAAGCAAAAAAGAAAGAAGAAGAAGAAGAAGAACAAGAAGAACAAGAAGAATAAGAAGAATGAGAAGAACAAGAAGAACAAGAAGAAGGAAACAAGAGACAGACAGACAGACAGATGTGGACGGATGGTATGTGTTTAATGTACATAGACCGAAAAGTCCATTAATAGAAGGTAAACAAAGAATGGTAAGGCAGATCGTCTTCAACTGCGTTCGTTGTCCAACTAACGGGGAACACTTCATCTTCCACTCCATGACTAACATTAACATATTGATGACTCTATCGTTTTGCCAGAGGCCGCACATTGGAGCACCAGTGGGACCATCGCAATGCAAGGGGAAAAAAACTGCTACCATCAACTCAGTGATCTGTTCAGTCAGGGTCCGCTCAGCGGGTTCAAATAGGATGCCGCCTCGCTTGGAAGACCCTGACACTATGGACTCTCTAATCAGTTTCATCGTATGACTGAACGTTCCTTGGGTGGAGGACTGGGGTTTGGGGTTTCGGGACGTGATGAACGAATTCTAGTTTCCAATATCAGAGAAGAGAGGCCAATCTGAACATGAAGCAGTCCAGTGGCTTAACTGTCACAAATCCATTGGGTAGTGCGTGTGTCATGTTCGCGGCGAGTGTGGCATAGCAGCGGACACCAAGGGAGAGGTGGCAGATCTTCTTTTGAAGGACACTGATGTGAGAGGTCAGAGTCAGGCGGCGCAGCGATCCTTCCAGCCATAGGGGTGACGGTGGGTCTAGCCTGTGTCGCTGGGCGATGGCTCCTGGAGATGTGGGGTGATCGGCGATGGAGCGCTGTCGGACTACGACTACCGTGGCCTGGGATACCGTGCTCTAAGCCAGACAGACATGGGGGTACTCCTTACGGGTTTGGGCTGAAAAATTGCCCTCTCGGCCGCAGTCTGCGTGTACCCGCCGAATTTTAGAGACTCGTGCAGCGCTCCAGCGACTTTTGTCCTGTTCCCTCCTTGAGGCGGCCTCACGCGGCACGGGACCATCGCCACCTGAGTACGAAGAAGGCCGTCTGGTGGTCCTGAAGACAGCCTCTTGGCTGGGGAAAAGAGGAGAAATACACCGACACCTATCGTCGGCCGACCAACAGCTGAATTTGAACTGAAGTTCAACACTGACCAGAACTTGGAAAGAGACATACGACGGCCCCCACACGCAACTCACCCACTACTGCCTGCGACAACAGTTGCCACAGAACATGCAGACCTACGTCTGCGAGTGCACCTTGTTCTTTAGGGCCTCAGGCTAATAGGACGTTACACTCACCCACGAACGAACGAACGAACAGGGTAGTGGGTTCCATCCTGGAGAAGAAGGACAACAGTCTGAACTGTGTCCTGTGGGATGGCATGACCGTTATGCAGTTAGTTGAAACTAGCATTTTGAAGGAGAGGGGATCAATTTCCACCCGCCCTCCCCCCCCCCCTGCACACCCCCCCCCCTTTCCCCCTCGTCGATCAAAGTACAGATATCTGAAACTTATTATATGATACTTCATCTTCAGTCCTCGAAAAAAAGAACGTGACAACTTTACCTCTTTACAGACAAAACGATAATACTTGCACTTCAAAGTGATGAAATAGGCTACACAAACATTTGAAAAAAAATTGAAATAGGCTATACGAACATTTAAAAAAAAAACTATTAGCATGATTTGCAAACACTCGGATTATTATAATACACCTGAAAAGATAACACATGAATAGATTGCCTTACACATAATAAGTTACTACATAAATAAATTAAAGAAATGGACGATTGATTGATTGGTTGAATTAATACATGAACATATGAACGACTAAGAAAATCAAACAAAGAGTTGTACAATGCAAAAATCAAACAAGGGAGACTGTCAGCCTAGTTCGACTCACGTGTGATACTAAGCACACCACACGAAGATATAAGACGAAGGAAGACGGGACAAGACGATAGCGGGGAGAGAGTCATACACACCTGGTTTGCACAATAGAAATAAAAGAAACCACGCACTGCTCAACAATTCCGGGGCATTGCCTTTGCGAAAGAGTCCAACTGCCGAGCACAATCATTGCATGCTTGGTTTTTGTTTGTTTGGTTGGTTGGTTGGTTGGTTTTTTTTTTTTTTTTTTTTTTTTTTTGGGTAGGGGTGGGGTGGGGAAGGTGGCTTGGTTTATGTTGGTGGAATGGTAAAGGAGATGAGATGGGTGTATGTGTGTGTGTGTGTGTGTGTGGGGGGGGGGGGGTGTAGAGAAAGGTGGGAACTGTCCACGAAAGCAGCACTCTGAATCAGAGCTCTGGAGCAAAGAGGGCACGCCATGATGCATGTGCTTCCAGTGACCTAATTCTGGTGGACTCTTTGTTCCCAGTTCTTCACTTTCTTTTACTATCATCGCGTTCTAGTGCCAAAACAAAAAAGAAAAAAAACAAAAGACGCGTCACCACAGATATTGACAAAGCTAGATAATTATGCTGTTTTACTTTGGCATAATGATACTGCTGATATGCTGTTTTACTTTGGTATAATATACTGCTGAGCTCTTTTCAGGATTTTAGACAAATTCCTAATAATCTGGAATAATTTTACCCTCCCCCCCCCAAAAAAAAAAAAAAAAAAAAAAAATCAACGTTTTCTTGTTGATTTGTTTGTTTATTTGTGGGTGTGAACTTTTTTTTTTTCTTCTCATAATGCAGCTGTCCTTGGAGAAAATTATGAGAAAAAAACACCTGAAAGATTTATTTATATCTTCACCTCTGCTTGGTGAAAAAAGTGCATTAAACGATGTGCATGTAATGGACTGTAGCTTGAATTTTTTTTTAGTTAATGTATTAGTTTGCTAAATATGTTTTTCTTCAAGGTACAAAAGATAATTATTGATCGCAACATTGAAAAAAAAATCAGTTCATGTCACTGGAAATACTGCTGAAAAATGACTGAGAGCAATGTTAGATAAAAACAATTTTGTGTTACTGGGAATATCGTCGAAAAATGTTAATCGTAGATGTATGCCTTCACCGTCTGAAGACGCCTTTATACAGGACAAACCCGGACAGATGTTTTCAATATTTAGTGTCGTGCTCAGTTTGGTTAAACTGGCTCTCGTAATTGTTGAAAATATGCTCATGCTAACGTTTCTCTCTCTCTCTCTCTCTCTCTCTCTCTCTCTCTCTCACACACACACACACACACACACACACACACACACACACACACACACACACACACGCACACAGATGTGAGTCAGCCAAGAAACCAGTAAGCGAGCAAACTCTGAGAGCGTGGTCAGATTACATAAGGTTACATCTGCTTTTTTTCTTCCCGGGTACAGAGTCTCCGCCAGGTGTCTCTGGGTCATTTCCGCTTCGGTCCACTTCCTCCACAGGTTTTGGCTTGCTGTCCCTGTCCGCTTGACCCTTGTAGTCATCATTGGCGTATTTCTCCTGCCAGAACGGGAACAGCCGGGCCGAGCTTCCCGTGCTGTAACAGCAGTGAGTTATGTCAATGAACGGGCTCTCTTTGCCGAGCTTCCCGTGCTGTAACAGCAGTGAGTTATGTCAATGAACGGGCTCTCTTTGCCGAGCTTCCCGTGCTGTAACAGCAGTAAGTTATGTCAATGAACGGGCTCTCTTTGCCGAGCTTCCCGTGCTGTAACAGCAGTAAGTTATGTCAATGAACGGGCTCTCTTTGTCGAGCTTCCCGTGCTGTAACAGCAGTAAGTTATGTCAATGAACGGGCTCTCTTTGCCGAGCTTCTCGTGCTGTAACAGCAGTAAGTTATGTCAATGAACGGGCTCTCTTTGTCGAGCTTCCCGTGCTGTAACAGCAGTGAGTTATGTCAATGAACGGGCTCTCTTTGCCGAGCTTCCCGTGCTGTAACAGCAGTAAGTTATGTCAATGAACGGGCTCTCTTTGTCGAGCTTCCCGTGCTGTAACAGCAGTGAGTTATGTCAATGAACGGGCTCTCTTTGCCGAGCTTCCCGTGCTGTAACAGCAGTGAGTTATGTCAATGAACGGGCTCTCTTTGTCTGGCCAGGGGAACTGGAAGTCCAAAGAGTGAACAGTCTGTCCACTTTCATCCGTTCTGTCCTTTCAGGTGATGCAAGATAGAAGAACTACAACAACCGTCTGTCGGCATTAAACCCACGGCTTTGCAAAAGTGTCAAAATTGTATATTCATAAACTTTATATGTACAAACACACAATTTTTCTTCTTTTTTTGTGAAAGAACTTTTTTCGGCATTTAAAGTCTAAGTTTGAGTACGTCTTGTTTCTTTACAAGGCGCTTCACTGGGGCATGTATGACTAAACAAGAAAAGAAACCAGCCGCCGTGGCGAAGTGGTTAGCGTCGCGGACTCCCGGCTGGGAGGTCGTGGGTTCGAATCCCATCAGAGTCATGTGGGTTTTTCTGCCCCGACCGGCTCCTACCCAGAGTTGAGTTTGCTGCTGCGGACTCAGTTGGGAAGACTGGGACCACACAGTCGAGTTTCATCCACTTAATGGATGCGTTTCTGAGAGTGTTGCTCAAATTTCCTGACCAACACTGCAGGTGCCTGTATCTCTCGGGCCTGGTTGACGCCAGGATATATTATGAAAGGAAGCGTAGAGTACAGCCCTGTCATGTAGTCTCAGACCGAAATGGAAATCCGTAGCATCATCTCAATCATCCTCATTCACATCGATCAGCATTAAAAAAAAAATGTCTCAAATTCTGTGGCCATTCATGCCCTGCTCTCATGGTGACCTCAGTTTCGATGACCTCTCCACGTCTGTGGCCTTGGTTTGGTTCCGTCGGGGTCACCGGTATCGGCGAGTCCATGGGAGCTGTCGTTGGACGGACGTGGTGGCGCCCTCCGGAGGGAGAGCTCACTCACGCCGGCTCCGCGACTAAGCAATTATTGTCGTCAGTAGGGGGCTTAGTAGGTGGTGTCCTGCGTATGTTAGATCAGAACAGGCGCCACTGAACACCACCGAAGTGACTCGGCGGCAGTGCAGTGTCTTCTCCGGTGGGTTGCCTCTTGACGACTTGACATTGACTGCTCCCTGTGGATTGTCGGTGCCGGGGCTGCGGCGGGGCTGACCGGGCTGTGGCTGTGGACGGGGTGTCGGAATGAGCGGCGTGTGTGCACTGCCTCTGAGATGGCGCAGACGTTGGGACAGAAAAAAAAATGACAGGTTTCCCATTAGAATTTATCTGATGACTTCAGCAATGGAGGCTAGAAATTTCTACAACCATACGTGCTACCTTGCAGATCGCCATGTTTTTGTGCTCACATCAATGCCCCAATATTTTTTTGGGAAAAAAAAAAAATCACTTGCAGTCAAACAGTTAATGACAGACAAAACATGCTCCGGAAGAAATGCAAGTCTCATATTTTTTTTTTTCAGTGGTTGATTCCAAGCACATAAGCGTCATTTCTAAGTTATAGTTTGACTGTTTCTACACCTCTCTTTGGATTAGGACACTGGGAGTGATCTCATCCCTGACAGATTCTGCCGGTTAGCTTGTTTCAGTACAGTGCGTAAGACGTGGGAACCCAGTAGAAAAAAGGCGAATCAGTGGGTGTATGGTGGATAGAAAAAAGGCGAATCAGTGGGTGTATGGTGGACAGAAAAAAGGTGAATCAGTGGGTGTATGGTGGACAGAAAAAAGGTGAATCAGTGGGTGTATGGTGGACAGAAAAAAGGTGAATCAGTGGGTGTATGGTGGACAGAAAAAAGGTTTATCAGTGGGTGTATGGTGGACAGAAAAAAGGCGAATCAATGCGTGTATGGTGGACAGAAGAAAGGTGAATCCGTGGGTGTATGGTGGACAGAAAAAAGAGGAACCAGTGGGTGTATGGTGGACACAAAAAAGGTGAATCAGTGGGTGTATGGTGGACAGAAAAAAGGCGAATCAGTGGGTGTATGGTGGACAGAAAAAAGGTGAATCAGTGGGTGTATGGTGGACAGAAAAAAGGCGAATCAGTGGGTGTATGGTGGACAGAAAAAAGAGGAACCAGTGGGTGTATGGTGGACAGAAAAAAGGTGAATCAGTGGGTGTATGGTGGACAGAAAAAAGGCGAATCAGTGGGTGTATGGTGGACAGAAAAAAGGCGAATCAGTGGGTGTATGGTGGACAGAAAAAAGGCAAATCAGTGGGTGTATGGTGGACAGAAAAAAGGTGAATCAGTGGGTGTATGGTGGACAGAAAAAAGAGGAACCAGTGGGTGTATGGTGGACAGAAAAAAGGCGAATCAGTGGGTGTATGGTGGACAGAAAAAAGAGGAACCAGTGGGTGTATGGTGGACAGAAAAAAGGTGAATCAGTGGGTGTATGGTGGATAGAAAAAAGAGGAACCAGTGGGTGTATGGTGGACAGAAAAAAGGCGAATCAGTGGGTGTATGGTGGACAGAAAAAAGAGGAACCAGTGGGTGTATGGTGGACAGAAAAAAGAGGAACCAGTGGGTGTATGGTGGACAGAAAAAAGGCGAATCAGTGGGTGTATGGTGGACAGAAAAAAGGTGAATCAGTGGGTGTATGGTGGACAGAAAAAGAGGAACCAGTGGGTGTATGGTGGACAGAAAAAAGGCGAATCAGTGGGTGTATGGTGGACAGAAAAAAGGTGAATCAGTAGGTGTATGGTGGACAGAAAAAAGGCGAATCAGTGGGTGTATGGTGGACAGAAAAAAGAGGAACCAGTGGGTGTATGGTGGACAGAAAAAAGGTGAATCAGTGGGTGTATGGTGGACAGAAAAAAGGCGAATCAGTGGGTGTATGGTGGACAGAAAAAAGGCGAATCAGTGGGTGTATGGTGGACAGAAAAAAGGCAAATCAGTGGGTGTATGGTGGACAGAAAAAAGGTGAATCAGTGGGTGTATGGTGGACAGAAAAAAGTGGAACCAGTGGGTGTATGGTGGACAGAAAAAAGGCGAATCAGTGGGTGTATGGTGGACAGAAAAAAGAGGAACCAGTGGGTGTATGGTGGACAGAAAAAAGGTGAATCAGTGGGTGTATGGTGGATACAAAAAAGAGGAACCAGTGGGTGTATGGTGGACAGAAAAAAGGTGAATCAGTGGGTGTATGGTGGATAGAAAAAAGAGGAACCAGTGGGTGTATGGTGGACAGAAAAAAGGCGAATCAGTGGGTGTATGGTGGACAGAAAAAAGAGGAACCAGTGGGTGTATGGTGGACAGAAAAAAGAGGAACCAGTGGGTGTATGGTGGACAGAAAAAAGGCGAACCAGTGGGTGTATGGTGGACAGAAAAAAGGTGAATCAGTGGGTGTATGGTGGATAGAAAAAAGAGGAACCAGTGGGTGTATGATGGACAGAAAAAAGGCGAATCAGTGGGTGTATGGTGGACAGAAAAAAGAGGAACCAGTGGGTGTATGGTGGACAGAAAAAAGAGGAACCAGTGGGTGTATGGTGGACAGAAAAAAGGCGAATCAGTGGGTGTATGGTGGACAGAAAAAAGGTGAATCAGTGGGTGTATGGTGGACGAAAAGGCGAACAGTGGGTTATGGTGGACAGAAAAAAGAGGAACCAGTGGGTGTATGGTGGACAGAAAAAGGTGAATCAGTGGGTGTATGGTGGACAGAAAAAAGAGGAACCAGTGGGTGTATGGTGGACAGAAAAAGGTGAATCAGTGGGTGTATGGTGGACAGAAAAAAGAGGAACCAGTGGGTGTATGGTGGACACAAAAAAGGTGAATCAGTGGGTGTATGGTGGACAGAAAAAAGGTGAATCAGTGGGTGTATGGTGGACAGAAAAAAGAGGAAGCAGTGGGTGTATGGTGGACACAAAAAGGTGAATCAGTGGGTGTATGGTGGACAGAAAAAAGGTGAATCAGTGGGTGTATGGTGGACAGAAAAAAGAGGAAGCAGTGGGTGTATGGTGGACACAAAAAAGGTGAATCAGTGGGTGTATGGTGGACAGAAAAAAGGTGAATCAGTGGGTGTATGGTGGACAGAAAAAAGGCGAATCAGTGGGTGTATGGTGGACACAAAAAAGGTGAATCAGTGGGTGTACAGCATCCCCAAACAGGCGATCCATTCAAGTGGAAAAAAGAAGTGGAGGTGAGCTGCGCTTCAACCAGTTTTTCGGGATCATAAGGAGCCCGTTTACGTTTGTTTGTTTGTTTGTTTGTCTGCCAGGTTCTTTTTTCTACACACATGGTCCAGCTATGGTTGACAATCAATGCCCCTCTTAGCAATACTACACTGGAATGATTCTAGCGGGAGTGATACGCTTCATGTGACATCAGCACCTAGCCGTTGGATCTTGCAAGACCCTAGTTCTACAGGATGACGACTTTTGTCATAAAACCAGGCTCATTATGACCTTCCAGAATCAACACAACTCGCAAGTTTTGAACAACTAGCTTTAGACTCCCAAAATGATTTCCGAATCTGGCAACAGCAGGTGGCAAAGATGAGATGTTCATGCACTGAAGAGACCTTATAAAACTGTTAATTCTGAGACTTCTTTTTCTCTGACTTTGGAAATGCACGTGATTTTCACGAAAACTGCTGAAACTTCATCTGGAAAGATTAGGAAAACGTAAAATACTATGTCAAATGCTCGTTCATGCATTGAAGAGACCTTAGAAAGTCGTCAATTCTGAGACGTCTTTCTCTCTGACTTTGGAAATGCACGTGATTTTCACGACAACCGTTGAAACTTAAGCTGGAAAGATTAGGAAAGCGTGAAATACTATGTCATATACTCGTTCATGCATTGAAGAGACCTTAGAAAGCCGTCAAAAATTGAGACGTCTTTCTCTCTGACTTTGGAAATGCACGTGATTTTCACGAAAACTGCTGAAAGTTAAGCTGGAAAGATTAGGAAAACGTAAAATACTATGTCAAATGCTCTGGCTGGAACGGACAAGCGCTGAATGCTGCTCAGACCTGTGGATGAAAGCAATGAACGGGGCTAGTACACTTCTATAAAATGATCACAGGCTACTTTCAACCTTGTTTTTAAAAATCGTGTTTGGTTACATATTTCTAGGACAGTTTTTTCCTTTCTTTTCTTCCTAATGCCAACTATCAACATATTTGATCTGTCGTGTTTCTCGAGTGTCACTACTACTCCCACAACATTCATTCCGACGGTTCCCCTACGTGGCAAACGTCACGGCCTTTCAGGCTCACAGCCTGAGCCCCGGCAGTGCACAGGGCACCATCACTGTCATGCCGCCAGGAGGTAGCCCAGCAGAGAAGACACCGCGCTGCTGCTGAGTCACTTCAGCGGCGTTCAGTGGTGCTTGCTCTGATCCAACATCAGTACAGGACGTCGTCTACTCTGCGAGTCATCGTCCAGTGAATCCCCAGGTGGAGTCTTGATTGTGAGAATGACCTACGTCTGAATGACTATACAGATTACCAATTGACTGATTGATTAACTGACTGGTTCGTTACCTCTCTTATCGAGATAACATACGCAAATTCGAGTACAGCCGTGGAAGTATGAAGAGAGAGAGGGTGAGAGAGAGAGAGAGAGAGAGAGAGAGAGAGAGAGAGAGACAGAGACAGAGACAGAGACAGACAGAGACAGAGACAGAGACGGGAACAGACAGACAGACAGACAGAGAGGGACAGATAGACAGACAGATAGACAGACAGACAGAGACAGAGACAGACAGACAGACAGATAGATAGATAGATAGACAGACAGGACAGAGACAGAGACAGACAGACAGACAGACAGAGACAAAGAGAGAGAGAGAGAGAGAGAGAGAGAGAGAGAGAGAGAGTTACAGACAGACAGACAAAGAGAGAGAGAGAGAGAGAGAGAGAGAGAGAGAGAGAGAGAGAGAGAGAGAGAGAGAGAGAGGGATAAACATACATTGCTGGGGGAGTCGGTGGAGTGGGAGGTCGTTCAGGCTTTGGCTTTGCGGGAGTTACTGCCTTTGGTGGAGTCTTTGGGCGCGGAGATCTGACACACAACCTGCAACCCAAAAGTTGTATGTATGTATGTATGTATGTATGTATGTATGTATGTATGTATGTATGTATGTATGTATGTATGTATGCATGTATGTATGCATGTGTGTATTTATGTATGCACGTATGTATGCACGTATGTATGTATGTATGTATGTATGTATGTATGTATGCATGTATGAATGTATGTATGTATGTATGTATGTATGTATGTATGTATGTATGTATGTATGTATGTATGTATGTTTGTATGTATGTATGTATGTATGCATTATGTATGTATGTATGCATTATGTATGTATGTATGTATGTATGTATGTATGTATGTATGTATGTATGTGTGTATGCATGTGTGTATGTATATATGCACGTATGTATGCATATATGTATGTATGAATGTATGTATGTATGTACGTACGTACGTACGTACGTTTGTATGTATGTTCGTATGTATGTGTGTATGTATACACGTATGTATGTGTGTACGTGTGTGTCTTTTTATTTATGTATTTATCTATGTCTTTATTCATTTATTATTCTTTCATGTATTAATCTATTTACGATTTCATTTATATATCTACTTATTTATTTCGGTTGGATTGTTGCTATTGTTTTTGTTAATACTATGAAATCATAGCTGAAAATCACAATGATAATTGTAAGAGCAGCAAGAAACCAACAATGATGGCTGCGATTGTAACAACATCAAGAACAGCAGCGGAAACAATAACAGTATGTTACAAACAAAACAACAACAAAAATACCACACTAAATTTTGCCTGTACTTCGGATAATTTGAAGAAAACAGGAAAGGCCGTCAAATCAAGAACGTTAAGAAAAAAACAAACAAACAAAAAACAGCCTTGATTTTATTCTTAGGATGGAAGATGGCTGCTTCATGTAATTACTCATACGCTTAGCGTGTGGCAGATGTTCCAACAGAAGGGAAAATGGTTAGACTTGCTGCAGACCTAAGTGAATGTTTTGGCTTTATCAAAGACCTTACCGTCTGCTTAACTGAGTTCCTATACCACCTCACCTTTTCTTTTGTTTGTTTGTTTGTTGATTGAAATGACCCACAAATATAGAAGAAAAAAAAAAGCTTCAGCTCGTCGCTGTTCTTAGGAGGAGAATGTTTGAGCCGCCATAGACATTATTGTCCATGATATTCAGCTCTTGGTGCCATTCTTTGATGCTGAGTTTTCGGGAGTTTTTCCTCAGCTGGGTCTGAAATCTGACCATGCATTGCAGTTTCAAGACTGAACATTGCTGACCAGGAGAGCTCGAATATGCGCGGTGAGATTCTTTTTTTTTTCCCCCCATAATTGGGTCAAAGGCCAAAAGAAGAAAGAAAAGAAACAACAATAAACCAACGAAACTAACCAAAACAAACAGAAAACCAACAGAGACGAGATGCAGTACAGGAATATCCCCTCCCCACCCCTCCCCTTCCTCCCCCGTCCTCCACCTCC
>CM065747.1:19814835-19819835 GCA_033310375.1 Conus canariensis | reverse complement strand
AGTAAACAGTTTCATTTTAAATTGTATATTCTCCAATAACATTTTCGCTTAAAAGCTTCTTCAGTAATGGCAACTGTTTAGAGAAACACACTGTATATATAAGGTACATTAAGAAAACAGTTCAAGAAACCTTTTTCTGTACAAATCGGACAAGTGGTTTAAAACCTTTTTTTTCTGTGCATTCATGTATCCACGTTCACACTCACTCTCTTGCCCACATGTATCAAGATTTCCGTGCATCTTCATCTTCCACCTCTCGTAAACACCGGCGTATGCCTTCTGTCCCTCCCACTCACCGCCCTCCCCCCCCCCCCCTCTCTCTCTCTTCCCCCCCTTCTGCTTTTTTCCAATATTCCCCACGTAGGCATTCTGTTCCTCCTGTTACAACAGTCCCCTCCCCCTGCCTCCTCCCTCTTCTTCTCCCCCCCCCCCCCCCCTTCTTTTCCCATGAAAAGAAACATTCTTAATATGTAATATAGGCACGATTTTCAAAAGGCTCAACACAAGACAGGAAGTATGCACAGTAAGATCCAGAAAAGATAATTAATAGATATTAGGAAAATTACAAACAAAAAAAGTACAGAAGACCAATTTGGTTCCCTTTAAACACCCCCCCCCCCTTCCCTTTGTTTCCACCTTCCCCCTCTCCCCTGGCCCCCCAGACACTTCTCCTTCCCCTCGCTTACCCTGCGCCCTTAACCAACTCCCCCCCCCCCTCCTTCTGCTTTTTTCCAATATTCCCCACGTAGGCATTCTGTCCATACATATTAGGTTTATTTATTATTGTTTCGGAAGATATATTTCGATTCTGTTGTGCTGTACTTCTGAGGACATTGGAGATTGCATTGGTGGGTTGCGAGAGTGGAGGGAGATTCTGGTGTACACATTTTTTAAAAGTTAACATGAGTATGTTTGTTGGATATATGGGGAGAGAGAAAGTGAGGGTGGTGAGCAGGTTGATGCGTTGGTGGAGATGATAGGGTTGGAGGGGGGGGGGGGGGGGGGGGAGGGCGGTGAGTGGGAGGGAGAGAAGGCATATGCCGGTGTTTACGTGAGGTGGAAGATGCACGGAAATCTTGATACATGTGGGCAAGAGAGTGAGTGTGAACGTGGATACATGAATGCACGAGAAAAAAAAGGTTTAAACCACTTGTCCGATTTGTACAGAAAAAGGTTTCTTGAACTGTTTTCTTAATGTACCTTATATATATATACAGTGTGTTTCTCTAAACAGTTGCCATTACTGAAGAAGCTTTTAAGCGAAAATTTTATTGGAGAATATACAATTTAAAATGAAACTGTTTACTTTCTGTGTTTTTTATTTTACTCGAAGTTTTTACGCCAGAAGTATACTTGGGAAGAGTGGTGACCAGCAAATCATTTGGACTGATCATTGAAGACTATATATATATAATATATATATATATATATATATAATGCACAGCACAAGTACGTGCACGCACCCGCACTCGCTCTCTCTCTCTCTCTCTCTCTCTCTCTCTCTCTCTCAGTAGTGATTACTTTTCCATCACCATTCTCATATTCACTGTCATAGTCTCTGTCATCTTCGTCGTCATCATACTCCTTCCCCTCCCCTCCCCTTTCTCTTCTTCTCCCCCCCCCTCCCCCCTCCCTTTCCTCCTTTCTCCACCACATCCCTTTCTCTTCCCTAGCCTGAAAGAGTCTGACCATGTTCCCAAGGCGGCCATCAAGGAAAAAAAAAAGAGAGTCTTGTGCCGTTTGTATACAGACCACTCCTGTTACACCCATTCTTATCTTTGAAATGGTGAAAAAGCTCCGTGGTGCATTCCATGTCATGTACCCTTCACAGTGAAACATTTTTTTTTAGAGAGAGTTGGGACTTGCACGATGTGAGACATCAACATTTTACAGCTGACTCCATAAAAACCTTGTCCAAAGTTGTCCCACCTGATGCGATCTTCGAATTTTTGAAAGAGATTAACATTTTCCTCATCCGAACTAAGATTTTACGGAGGAGAGATTTTCAACAACATTTCCAAGCGTGTTTTTTTTTTAGGTGTATTTTAAAGGTTGCATTTTTCATCTGAACTAAAATTTTACTGAAGAAAGATTTTAAACAAAATTTCCAAGTGTGGTTTTAGGTGTATTTTAAAGGTTACGTTTTTCATCTGAACTAAAATTTTACAGAAAATCTCCGGTGTTTTTTTTCTTTAGAAGGTGTATTTTAAAGGGTCGTGCGAATGAACTCCCCCCCCCCCCCCCTCCACCCTCCAAATCACTTCCGAGTTAACATCAACGCCGTGACAGCCCCGATATGACCCTTTGCGGTCGGCTGGCCTATAACCAACATTGCCTTACCTTACCCTCTCACCTCCCTTTACATTTATTCCCCTCCCACTCCCCCTTCGCCAGCCGCCCGCGCCACCTCCCCCCCCCCCCCCACCCTACCCCCCTGCGCCGTCTGTCCAGGGTCCTACTGACGTCGAAGCGGACGGTGACTGAGCAGGTGGCGGTCAGTCCCCCTTGGTCCGTGACCACGATGCCCAGGGTCTGTGTGTGTGGGGTCAGTTTGTCGTCCAGGTCGTAGTCCCCCTTCACGTCGATGTGGCCGTCGTTGTGGATGCTGACAACACAGTCACAGCCTGCAGGACATGGGTCTCACGCCCCCTCCCCCTCCCCGTCACCATGTTTGAAATCGGCACACCTTTCTAGAAAATTACGGACTGATTGATGGAGTCGTTCTGAAGATGATCCCGAACAAACCA
Source organism: Conus canariensis (assembly GCA_033310375.1). Taxonomy (NCBI): domain Eukaryota; kingdom Metazoa; phylum Mollusca; class Gastropoda; order Neogastropoda; family Conidae; genus Conus; species Conus canariensis. The sequence goes on along the minus strand of CM065747.1, from coordinate 19,817,088 downwards.
TCCCCCATCTCACCCTTCAAGATTCGTCTTTCCAACTGTCAAATCCGCCACCGCCATCTTGCATTGAAAGGAATTTCTTTGAACTAGGCGATGTTAAAGCAAGAAATGAAATGACTGACAAGAGTCGCTCTGAATTTGAATCCGAAACAGTTCCACCCTCGCCTTCCTCGTTTCGGTCAAACAGAAATAACACGTCATACATAGAATCCTATGCCTGGTAACTTTTGAAATACTTTTGCATTCAGTTAAAATCGATTTCGTGCATAAACAGGCTTAGTGCCGGAGGACCGGTCAATGCCATAACACACTGCGTGATGTCGCGACCTGAAAAGAACCACAGGAACGACGAATTGAGCAACTACTAAGTTCGCTCGAGACTGTTGATGCAAATCTCTCTCTCTCTCTCTCTCTCTCTCTCTCTCTCTCTCTCTCTCTCTCTCTCCTCCTCTCTCTCTCTCTCTCTCTCTCTCTCTCTCTCTCTCTCTGCATGAATCTGGGCATAATAAGTGGGTAACCAATGTGCAGAAAGTTTTAAGTGGAAATGGGTTTGGTATAGTGTGGATGTTTAAAGCTGTCGAAGGGCATTTAATGTTCTTTGGGGATTCAAAGTCAGACTTATTTCGTGTACTATGCAAAACTGGCATTCAGCATTTAAAAAAAAACAACAATGCAAATATGAATGTTTTTTTTATTCTTCTAAGTACATTTTCCAGCCAGAAAAAAATACTTGCCTTAATTACAAATAAAGAGCGCGAAGAGGACTATAAGCTTTTGACTTCAGGCTTATCGAACATTACAACTGCAAGTGATGGTTTCCTGATGACAAACAGGTTGATGGTAAATGTCCGTCGTGTGAAAAAAGAGGCTGAAAACGAAGTTCATTTCTTATTCTAAAGCATGGCTTACAAAGATATTGGAAAGCAATGTACTGTACTTGTCTCAGTTTCTCATACTACTGCCCTGAATCGTACTGCAAAGGTTTTGTCGAGCAACAATGAAAACGTGATTTGCAAGATTCATTTCACAAGCTATGCACATTAAAAATAAAGGCAACTGGGGAAAAAAAGAAACACCCGAAGGTGCTGGGGAGGACCCAGAGAAGCACTGTCTTCACCCGCCTTTTGAGCAGTCCTGTACCACCCTTGGAGGCCTGCGCTGTGTTGACGATGGGTACAGGCCTCTCCAAGGGTGGCCTCCAAGGCTGCTGAAAGAAACCACCAGTGAAAAAAAAAATTGAATCATTGAAATGTTTGTCAAGATGATCCTCTGTCGCGTCCTTGTGTGTGCATAGGTGTGTGCCTGAGAAGGGAGGGGGGGAGGGGGAGGGTGAATAGTGGTGGGGTGAGGGTGTGGAGCGAAAAGGGAAAAGGAAGTTAATGGAATGAGTTGTGACCGAGGGGTGGCGGGAGGGGGGAGGGAGGGGGGAGGTGAGCGATGGATTTAAATTTTTTTTTTTTTTTAACTGTTTTAGGTTCAAACATGACCCTTACCTAAAGAGCTTAATTGCTGAATGGACAATAAAACATTTGTCATTCTCTCTCTCTTCTCTCTCTCTCTCTCTCTCTCTCTCTCTCTCTCTCTTTCTCTTTCTCTCTCTCACCTATAGAAAATAATCTTTACTCTCTCTCTCTCTCGCTCTCTCTCTCTCTCTCTCTCTCTCTGGCTCTGCCCACCTTCTCTCTCTCTCTTCTCTCTCTCTCTCTCTCTCCTCTCTTCTCTCTCTCTCTCTCGCTCTCCCCACCTTCTCTCCTCTCTCTCTCTCTCTCTCTCTCTCTCTCTCTCTCTCTCTCACCTAAAGATGCCATGATTCCCATCAATGATGGCAAGTGTAAATTTCTGGTCTCCGTCCTCATCCTTGATGTTCGGCGAAATGTCGATAGGACTTGTTGAATGCTGAAAACATCGTGAAAATCTATGTACACAGATCAACCACGCACGCTCACGAGCACACAAGCAGCATCAAACATACATACATACCCATTGTAAATCTCCTCCCCATCCCCATCACCACAACCAAAACATCCTCTTCTAGACAGTGGAACTATTTGTACAAAACACAGACATTTAGCGCTGATAAGAAAATTGAAAGAAACTCTTCGAGATGCATCCATTCAGTGGAAGAAACTCCACTGTGTGGTCCTAATCTTCCCAACGAAGCCCAGAGCAAACTCAACTCTGGGTTTCAACTTTTAGGGAAAGAAAAAAAAAAAATCCCACAGATGAATGGCTCTGATGGGAGTCGAACCCACGACC
>CM065747.1:19804835-19809835 GCA_033310375.1 Conus canariensis | reverse complement strand
TATGAGGGCAGCTGAGAAGTGAATGATTTGCTATGAGGACAGCTAAGAAGTGAATGATTTGCTATGAGGACAGCTGAGAAGTGAATGATTTGCTATGAGGACAGCTGAGAAGTGAATGATTTGCTATGAGGGCAGCCGAGAAGTGAATGATTTGCTATGAGGACAGCTGAGAAGTGAATGATTTGCTATGAGGGCAGCCAAGAAGTGAATGATTTGCTATGAGGACAGCTGAGAATGAATGATTTGCTATGACAACCGAGAAGTGAATGATTTACTATGAGGACAGCTGAGAAGTGAATGATTTGCTATGAGGACAACCGAGAAGTGAATGATTTACTATGAGGACAGCTGAGAAGTGAATGATTTGCTATGAGGACAACGTAAGAGTGAATGATTTGCTATGAGGACAGCTGAGAAGTGAATGATTTGCTATGAGGACACCCAGAAGTGAATGATTTGCTATGAGGACAGCCCAGAAGTGAATGATTTGCTATGAGGACAGCCGAGAGTAGAAGTGAATGATTTGCTATGAGGACAGCCGAGAAGTGAATGATTTGCTATGTGGACAGCTAAGAAGTGAATGATTTGCTATGTGGACAGCTGAGAAGTGAATGATTTGCTATGTAGGACAGCTGAGAAGTGAATGATTTGCTATGAGGACAACTGAGAAGTGAATGATTTGCTATGAGGACAGCTGAGAAGTGAATGATTTGCTATGAGGACAAGCTGAGAAGTGAATGATTTGCTATGAGGACTGCTAAGAAGTAAATGATTTGCTATGAGGACAACTAAGAAGTAAATGATTTGCTATGAGGGCGGCTATGAGGTCTTTGGTCTGCTGTAAAGATGTCTATGATGTTTGAATTTGCTATGCGGACAGCTATGAGGTCTTTGGTCTTCTGTAAAGATGTCTATGAGGTTTGTAATTTGCTATGCGGACAGCTATGAGGTTTTTGGTCTGTCATGAGGACAGCTCTAAGGTCCGTGGTTTTCTGTCAGGACAGCTTGAAGGTCTCAGGTCTGCCCTGAGAATTGCTATGAGGTTTGTGGTCTGCCCTGAGGATTGCTATGAGGTTTGTGACGTGCCGTGAGGATTGCTATAATGCTTGTGGTCTGCCCTGAGAATTGCTATGAAGTTTGTGGTTTGCCCTGAGGATTGCTATGAGGATTGTGGTCTGCCCTGAGGATTGCTATGAGGTTTGTGATGTGCCATGAGGATTGCTATAATGTTTGTGGTCTGCCCTGAGGATTGCTATGAGGTTTGTGGTCTGCCCTGAGGATTGCTATGAGGATTGTGGTCTACCCTGAGGATTGCTATGAGGTTTGTGATGTGCCATGAGGATTGCTATAATGTTTGTGGTTTGCCCTGAGGATTGCTATGAGGTTTGTGATCTGCCCTGAGGATTGCTATAATGTTTGTGGTTTGCCCTGAAGATTGCTTTGTTTGTGGTCTGCCCTGAGGATTGCTATAAGGTTTGTGGTCTGCCCTGAGGATTGCTATGAGGTTTAAGGTCTGCCCTTAGGATTGCTATGAGGTTTGTGGTCTGCCCTGAGGATTGCTATAATGTTTGTGGTCTGCCCTTAGGATTGCTATGAAGTTTGTGGTCTGCCCTTAGGATTGGTATGAGGTTTGTGGTCTGCCCTGAGAATTGCTATGAGGTTTGTGGTCTGCCATGAGGATTGCTATGAGGTTTGTGATGTGCCATAAGGATTGCTATGAGGTTTGTGATGTGCCATGAGGATTGGTATGAGGTTTGTGATGTGCCATGAGGATTGCTCTGAGGTTTGTGGTCTGCCCTGATGATTGCTATGAGGTTTGTGGTGTGCCATGAGGATTGCTATGAGGTTTGTGATGTGCCAAAAGGATTGCTATGAGATTTGTGATGTGCCATGAGGATTGCTATGAGGTTTGTGATGTGCCATGAGGATTGCTATGAGATTTGTGATGTGCTATGAGGATTGGTATAATGTCTGTGGTCTGCTGTGAGGTCTGTGGTCTGCTTCGATGGCTGCTATAATGTCTGTGGTCTGCTATGATAATTGCTATAATGTCTGTGGTGTGCTATAGGGATTACTGTAATGTCTGTGGTCTGCTATGAGGATTGCTATAATGTCTGTGGTCTGCTATGAGGTCTGTGGTCTGCTATGAGGATTGCTATAATGTCTGTCTACTGCTATGAGGATTACTATAATGTCTGTGGTCTGCTATGAGGATTGCTATAATGTCTGTGGTCTGCTATGAGGATTACTGTAATGTCTGTGGTCTGCTATGAGGATTGCTATGAGGTCTGTGGTCTGCTATGAGGATTGCTATGAGGTCTGTGGTCTGCTATAAGGATTGCTATGAGGTCTGTTGTCTGCTATGAGGATTGCTATGAGGTCTGTGGTCTGCTATGAGGATTGCTATAATGTCTGTGGTCTGCTATGAGGATTGCTATGAGGTCTGTGGTCTGCTATGAGGATTGCTATGAGGTCTGTGGTCTGCTGTGAGGATTGCTATAATGTCTGTGGTCTGCTATGAGGATTGCTATGAGGTCTGTGGTCTGCTATGAAGATTGCTATGAGGTCTGTTGTCTGCTATGAGGATTGCTATGAGGTCTGTTGTCTGCTATGAGGATTGCTATAATGTCTGTGGTCTGTTATATGGATTGCTATGAGGTCTGTGGTCTGCTATGAGGATTGCTATGAGGTCTGTGGTCTGCTATGAGGATTGCTATGAGGTCTGTGGTCTGCTATGAGGATTGCTATGATGTCTGTGGTCTGCTATGAGGACTGCTGTGAGGTCTGTGATCTGCTATGAGGATTGCTATGAGGTCTGTTGTCTGCTATGAGGATTGCTATGAGGTCTGTTGTCTGCTATGAGGATTGCTATAATGTCTGTGGTCTGTTATATGGATTGCTATGAGGTCTGTGGTCTGCTATGAGGATTGCTATGAGGTCTGTGGTCTGCTATGAGGATTGCTATGAGGTCTGTGGTCTGCTATGAGGATTGCTATGATGTCTGTGGTCTGCTATGAGGACTGCTGTGAGGTCTGTGATCTGCTATGAGGATTGCTATGAGGTCTGTTGTCTGCTATGAGGATTTTTTTAATGTCTGTGGTCTGGTCTGAAGATCGATGTAATGTCTGTGGTCTGCTATGAGAATTGCGATCGAGAATACGTCGTAGTAGAGGGGAACACCTTCGTTTCTGCCTCTGTATGTGTTGCTGTACTCATTAAAGTAGACTTCCGTTAATTAAGAATGTTTGCTCAACGGTCATTGTTCTGAGATGGGTGGGTTCCTTTGTGCATGCTACAAGATGATCATCATCATAGACGTCAACAACAACAACAACAACAACGACACCAACAACATTGTCGTAAGCATCGCCATCAACATCATCATCATCATCATCATCATCATCATCATCATCATCATCACCACCACCACCACCACCCCCACCATCATCACATGGCAGACATGGAGTAGCACCCACCTTTGAATTTCACGGTGAGGGAGAAGGTCTGAGGTGGGTGGTAGGAGTCAAAGACGTTGATGGAAAACTGGATGGACTCCTTGCAGTCCCACACCAGGTCGTTCTTGGCCCGTAGAACTCCGTCTGGGAGCAACACCATCATCAACAACAGCAACACAACAAATAACCCACACTGCATGCTCGCACGGACACACACACACACACACACACACACACACACACACACACACACACACACACACACACACACACAAAGAGAGAGAGAGAGAGAGAGAGAGAGAGAGATTCAGATGATTTATTCATATAATAGACTAAGACCCCTAATGGAAGGGTGTGTGAACACACAAAGTACAACAGTCATATCAATAAAATTAAACTACTGAACGAAACAAGGATAATTCGAAGGCGATTTCAAAAAGTGAAAAATTTTCCTTACATAAAGGCTTTGAACAAAAACTAAGAATGTTTTTTAACAACTTTGGCAGAAGTAAATGATCAGAGTAGGCTCAGTTTAGACAAAGATGGCTGTCTGTAATATTTGGGCTTAATAAACTTTTCTCCGATGCTCATGAGAGCTGGATAGGGCAGAACGAAGTGTAATTCGGTTTCCTTTGATTTACTATATAAAAGATCAAGCAAATCACAATTATTACATGTTCGATATCTAAATTTATGGATGGCTAACGCAGATATTCCTAATCTGACTTTTGCTGTTACGGTTTTTAGGTGCCTGTCTATGTCTAAGGTTTAGTACGTTTTCAGGTCATGAACATCACAAAATGTTCCCGTAAAAATCAAACCTGTCACTGTTATGAATATGACTGGACCATTTCTGTTATCTGCAATCAACCAGCCGTTGACGGAAAAGACTTAAAAACACTTTAGTATTACCAGCCCCTTGATTCAGCCAAACAAACCCAAATCCATATTCAAGCAGACAAAGGCGCACTTTGGTCACCCAGTACTTTCACCTTTAGCATCTAAGTCACATTACATATTGCTCGCTTTAAGAGGAATTCGAAATTTGTATCAATCAATTCAATTTGAAACAGTAGCAGATACATCTGATAGCAGAAATAATGGAGACAGAGAGAGAGAGAGAGAGAGAGAGAGAGAGAGAGAGAGAGAGAGAGAGAGAGAGAGAGAGAGAGAGAGGTAAGTTAGTAGTGCTATTTGATGGTTTGGTGCACTAGTCCTTTGATTATAGTGATGGTTTGGTGCAGTAGTTCTTTGATTATATTGATGGTTTGGTGCACTAGTCCTTTTATTATATTGATGGGTGGCGGACTAGGCTTTGATTATATTGGTGGTTTGGTGCACGAGTGCATTACATTGAATACGATTTTTAACAGAGCAAGCAATACAATGCTTGTGTTAATATAATCAAAAAGCTTTTTTCTTTCAAATCAATGAAAGCAACATATAATTTACAATGGAAAGAGAATTGTTTTTGAAAAAAAAATCCATCAGAGTAAACATAATTATGGTCAACAGTAGAGTAATTACGCTTGAATCCAGCTTGGT
>CM065747.1:19789835-19794835 GCA_033310375.1 Conus canariensis | reverse complement strand
CACGTCAGCGAACACAGTTTCATTGTTGTCAGTACAGGCCACAGTCACCACGTGATCATAGTCCGGGGACAACGCGCCAAAGCCTTGGTACTGGAAGACTAGGCCGTAGTCTGTAGACCACACACACACACACACACACACACACACACACACACACACACACACACATACGTACGCACGCACGCACGCACGCATGCAAGCACCCACGCGCGCATGCAGGCACCCACGCACATACACATATACAGATGCACGCGAGCATGCGCATACACACGCACGCACATACACGCACACACGCCTACGCACGCACCTATGCATGCACACAAAACCACACACGCACATACGCACGCGCACGCGCGCGCGCGCGCGCGCACACACACACACACACACACACGCACGCACGCATACACAGATACACACGCACGCACGCACACACACATACACACGCACGCACGCACACACACACACACACACACACACACACACACACACACACACACGCACATACACGCACGCGTCCACACACACACATACACACACACGCGCGCGCGCGCGCGCATGGACACACATAGACACAGGCACACGCACACGCTCGCAGACCCACACACACACACACACACACACACACACACACACACACACACACACGCATGCATGCACGCACGCACGCACACACGCACACACGCACGCGCGCACGCACCACACACACACACACACACACACACACACACACACACACACACACACACAACGTACAAAGACGCACCGCATACACTAGCACACACACATGGGCCCGTATCCACAGATCTATGCACACACACACACACACACACACACACACACACACACACACACGTATAAATTTGAAGAGAATAATGCTATCGAATTGATATCAAAATACAATATCATATTTATACAAGAAACGCACTTAGACAAAGATTCGTGTAGCAAAGCACAATTACCAAATTTTGCCCCTGCGATACATTATTGTCATCCCAAAAGAGCAAAGGCCCAGAAGGCTTCAGGGGGCATTTCAATTTTTATCAAGGAGCATTTACGAAAATTTGTTAATATATTACCTCAAAATAATAGTGACATAGTCTGGTTAAAAATTAAGATAAAAACTAGAGCTATTTATATCGGCAGTGTATATATACCGCCAGAAAATTCATCTTTTGGAAAAGATCACACAGTTAAAATATGGGACAATATTGAAGATGATCTCATAAAATTTTCGTATAGTAATGAACAGGTAATTTTATGTGGAGACTTTAATGCGAGATCAGGGACAATTTCTGATTATATTACAATGGAAAGAGAAAATAATATGTATTCTTTACCCGAAGATTATCCTTTCAATAATATAGCACATAGATGCTCCATGGATAAACACGTTCATAAACATGGGAAAAGACTCTCATCCCTATGTATTGACTGCAATATGTGTATTCTAAATGGCAGAACACTGGGTGATCTACAAGGACGATATACTTGCTTTACATCAAACGGATGTAGTGTAGTAGATTATTTCCTATGTTCCCAGAATTTATTGAAGGACATAAGTGACATGAAAGTGCATGATCTAACAGATTATTCAGACCACTGCCCAATATCGATAAGAATTAATCAAGGTATCCCAAATGATACGGAGTTGCAACTAACCCCCAAAACAGGTGCAGACATCGAATCTCATCAAATCAAGGATGAAAATGTTATTTTCTTTTGGGATGAGAAATCCGATATAAAACTTCAACGAGTACTGATATCTCCAGAAATGAAAATGCGTTTGAATTCTATAAACAATAATATCACATTAGACGATAAAAAACCTATCAATTCTTCCAAAACTGTCAATAATGTAGTTAAAGAACTCACACAAATGCTACATGATGCTGGTAAACAAAGTATTACCTACAAAATAACAAGAACATGGAAGAAAAGGAAAAGAAAGAATAAAAAATGGTTTGACAAGGAATGCAAATCACATCGTCGAGAAACCAAATCTTTATTAAACGCTTTAAACAGAAACCCATTTAACAAAATACTTCACCAGAAATATTTCATTGCAAGGAAAGCATACAACAAAATGATAAAGAAAAAGAAGAAAATATTCAAAGCTAAGTTATTAGCTTTATTAAACAAAAACTTGTCTGAAAATCCAAATACAGTTTGGAAAACCTTGAAAGAATTACAAACCATGGAGACTCAAGAACAGACACACTCACTGCCTGTTAAAAAATGGATCACGCATCTCGAAAAATTAATAGGAAAAGAAGTTGAACTAGAGAACCAAGAAAATGTCACAAATGATAATCAAAATATGGAAGATATGAAAGCAGGTTTGAATGATATTAATGTAGATTATGAGATTTCCAATACAGAAATTATAAAGACTGTTAAGAAATTAAAGAAGAACAAATCACCAGGAATAGATGGAATAAGAAATGAATTCCTAAAAGCAGGGATTTCAGAGCTATTACCTACAATGAAAAATATATTTAATTTAATCTTACAAACTGGCCAATATCCAGATTTATGGAAAAAAGGCATTTCAGTTCCTATTCATAAAGGAGGAGACAAATCGAACCCCAACAATTACAGAGGAATCACACTTAATTGTTCATTAAGTAATGTCTTATGTCAAATACTAAACAATAGAATAAACACATACTTAGAATCAAACAATTCTTTATCTAAGGAACAAGCAGGTTTTAGAAAGGGCCATAGAACTACGGACAATATCTTTATTTTAAAGAGTATAGTAGACCACACATTGAAATCGCGTACTGGAAGATTATATGCATGTTTTGTTGATTTTCAGAAAGCATTTGATAATATTTCTCACAAAGGATTATTAATGAAATTACAAAGATTTGGCATCAACGGTAAATGCTTTAATTTGGTTAAAAACATGTACACACAAATACACAAATCTACTCTGCTGGAAAAAATGGAAGTTGCCATTCAGTTTGTATACGAAGAGGAATTTTGCAAGGAAACTCGTTAAGTCCAACATTATTCAACATGTTTATAGACGATTTAACAACCTGGATTCCACATATTGATTCACCAACATTAGATCCTTCAAGTAATACGTGTATATCTACTTTGTTATACGCAGATGATCTTATACTCGTTGCAACATCTAAGCAAGGTTTACAAATAAAATTAGATAAATTACATTTATATTGTAGAGAGTGGGGCTTGCAAATTAACATTGAAAAAACTAAAGTAATAATATTTTCTAAAACAGAACCCAAAACTCGATTATTTTTTAAATGTGGTACAAAATTCATTGAAACAGCAGAACAATACAAATATCTGGGAATAATTTTTCATAAGTCAGGAAAACTTGACATGGCAGCAGAACATCTTAGTAAGCAAGGCAACAAAGCAACATATACCCTAAAAAGAACGTTTAGAAATGAAAATATCAATTTCCAAATTGTTTTAAAATTATTTGATAGTCTTGTGTCACCAATATTAATGTACGGCGCAGATGTATGGTTACCTTATTGCATAAAATTAAGTGAAAATTTCACTCTAGAAAACATATTTAATGAGTGCCTCTCGAATAGATTACCTCATGAGCATACCCAACATAAGTTTTTTAAGCAAGTCTTAGGTGTCCACAAAAAAGCTACAAACTTGGCTGTTGTTGGGGAGCTTGGAAGTTCACCAATTAGCTTAACAATAATTCATCAGATTATAAAGTTCTGGTACCATATTTTGGATTCTGAAGACAACACTCTTAGCAAAATCATATACACAAGCATGTTAAACAATGAAACTTACCAAACACCTTGGTTTAAATTTGTTAAACACATTCTTCACCTAATTGGATTGGAACATGTTTGGAATAACCAGCATACTTTTAGTATTAATAAATTGTGCCATGTAGTGCAAACTAAATTGAAAACTGAATACATATCATTTTGGAAGAAACGAAAGTCACAATCAGAATCAAAGCTTAAATTTTACAATAGCATCACTAGAGATTATAGAATGGAACCATACCTAGCAAATCCTTTCATAACGTTTCACCAAAAACAATCATTATGTAAATTAAGAATCTCTTGTCACGACCTACAAATAGAAAAAGGCAGATATACTAAAACGCCAAGAGAAAGAAGATTATGTATGAAGTGTAATATAGTTGAGGATGAAATTCATTTCTTAGATAATTGTGTTAAATATAAGGATTTAAGAAAACACTTTTTAAAACGTGTTGAAGACAAGTACAAAATACAAAATGCGTTGCCCACCAATTTAATATTGAATGACAATGTTATCAGCGAGGTTGCAAAATATGTTTATGAGTGTCAGCAGTTCAGCAGTTGTTAATAGACAGAAACAAATACAAGCAAGAACAAGATGTTTAAAAGTAAAAAAAAAAAAAAAAATCGTATTATAACTATTGAGTTTCTTACATTTAACGCTTCGTTATTTGTTGTTAGTTAATTTATTATTTATTTATTTATTTATTTATTTATTATTATTATTATTATTACTACTACTACTACTATTGTTTGTGTCATATAAAACCTGTTACGGTTTTCAAAGACAATAAATGACTGAATCTGAATCTGAATCTGAATCTGAATCGTACGTGTACACTCACCACACATGCATACAATACTGATTATGGCACAGCCCATGTTAGGTGGGTACCCAAGCTGTGACCGGCATGTTGGGCTAATGCACAGGTCAGGTATCTACTAAGTCGTAACCATGAGACCTTCTTCCTAAATTTTCTCATCTAAGTCATTTATTCATAATATCCATCAGCTGTAAATCATGCGCAGTGTGGTCTCGAAACTTAGCGGATGTGATGTAGCGTATATGGACTGGTCCGCACGCAGTGACACCTCCTTGATAAAACTGAAAGTTTTGAGATAAACGGCAACGACCAGTCACACGAAATTTACAGTCTCATTACCTCCCTCTCCTCCACGATCCGATCCCTCCCAACACATGCACGCACGCGTGCGCGCGCGCGCGCA
>CM065747.1:19774835-19777335 GCA_033310375.1 Conus canariensis | reverse complement strand
TGATAAACTGTACAAAGGAGCATGCGGTGGTATTTTGTTAACATTACTCGTAAAACGAAAATGACATTAGATCGATATAGAACATAGCACCAGGTTTCTCAGTTGATCTTATAGGATTGTTCAATCGGATATGAGCTGATCATACAGTTTTCGGCACTGAGAGCCTGTTGTTGGTCTTGGCACAAACGTGTTCCATTATCTGATGACTACAGGTAGCAGACTGCATTGAAAGGCATCTGTGTCATTCTCTGGGCCGTCTCTGTGACGTATTCTCTTCGTTCTTTCGCCCCTGGTTATCATCGCATTGTGTGCTGTATGTTTCAGCTCAGGGGGTAGAAATTTCTACAGACTGTGTACGAAAGCCGTATCAGCGTAGTCATGAAATTTGCCCTAACTAGGCTGACCCTGGAGAAAGGTCCAGTGACGGTGAGGAAAGACCCACTGACCACAGGGAAAGTCCTGTTGACAGTGGGAAAGACTACAACTTTGGATTCTCTCTTGAGGGCAAATAAGACCGTATGGCGAAAGCTTGGCTGTGTCTGGAGTGGCACTGTCTTCATCTGTCCGTGGGCAGGGGTGGTTGGGTCTGTGGGGTGTGCTCGACAGCTGTAGGGTGGTGTTTTTTTTTTTTTTTTGCCGGTGGGCTCTGCAGTCATGAAATACGGGCTGGTACACCCATGGGGATGCTACTTAAAGTCTGTTATGGGTTGCATCCTGTGGTCTGATTTACCTCTGTTCAGGAGCAGTTATGTCCCTTAATATCTTAATGGAGTGTCCTGTGCGTGCCTGTAATAATAATAATAATAATAATAATGAATACTTATATAGCGCCTATTCTCGGCTAGAGACCAAGCTCTAAGCGCTTTACAATCAACACTCGCTTACCCATCGTCAACACAGCGCAGGCCTCCAAGGGTGGTACAGGACTGCTCAAAAGGCAGGTGAAGACAGTGCTTCTCTGGGTCCTCCCCAGCACCTTCGGGTGTTTCTTTTTCTTCTTCAAGGGGATGTGGGTACTGTTGAAATTAGCACTCAATGTATCGGTCCCTCTGCTCTCCATTTTCACGGCGTCTTTGCAAGTATGCGACATTCGGGAACGAGAGTGTCCCAGAGGAGATTTCTTTGTACCAGGAAGACGTCATATTCGCCAGTTTTCTCGAGCCTTGAGGGAAGTGAGGAACTCGGTATTTTCCAGCGGATGTCTGGTCTGTGGTCAGATTGATCAGGCTGGCACATCATTGAAGTCTGGCTTTCTTCAAGATGGAAAATAAGTTCATGAAGGTTTTGGCACATGCTTTGATATGTGTGTGTGTGTGTGTGTGTGTGTGTGTGTGTGTGTGTGTGTGTGTGTGGTGTGTGTGTGTTTGTTCGCGCCTGCGTGTGTGTGTGTGTGTGTGTGTGTGTGTGTGTGTGTGTGTGTGTGTGTGTGTGTGTGTGTGTCTGTCTGTCTGTCTGTCTGTCTGCTGTGAAAGGAGTACAACACCTTATTATGAGTATGGTTCACTTTGGTTGTTTATTCAAAACTTAAAAGCTGTTTGTCCGCCTCCCTGTCAAAAACATTTAACAACGTGATTAATTGTGAATCAGTTGTCCTGATTTTCATCGCATCCTTCACACATTGAAGACTGCAAAAGGTTTATGCTTCTTTAATCTTGACTTCCAAATCCCTGGATATCAGGCAACATAGCATTGTTCTTTGAGACTGATTCCACGCAATATCTACAACAACAAAAAATTATCAAATGAAAGGTATACACAATGTACCAAAGTGCTTATGTTTATTGTTTTTCATGCATGGCCAAAAAAGGACTATTTATTGACAAAATCATCTTCTTCAGTAATAGACAACATACAGAAATATATGAAATATGATTCAGAAAATTCTCGAACAGTTTCTTGGCAGCGACATTGCACATGAATTATCATCGTTCTCATGATGGGTGAAAACATCTTTTTTTTTAATCCTGGACGTTGTTTCCCCCTTTGTTTTTGTTCGTTTGTTGGTCAAGAGAGAGAGAGAGAGAGAGGAGAGAGAGAGAGAGAGAGAGAGAGAGAGAACAAACAAAATACTTGTAATTCATTGATTCAGCACTTGGCTTTCTTCAATCCAGTAAAGCACAGCAGAAAAAAAAAAAGAAAGTTTAAACAAACTAATCAATGATCCAGGATCTCTTCTCATCTAAAACCCGCTTCACACAGACCAAGGAAATTGTCCTTCAAGGCTGGAAGTCGGAAAGTGAATCTGTTCTCATCATTTTTTTTTTTTTTTTTTGCACCGCCATGATATTTTTGTTTCTTCATACGCCATAGCTTATAACGTCCTGCCACTGGTACGCAGAATGACTTCAAATCCAACTCTCAACCCTTCACTCTATCCTATTCACCCCCACTTACCCCCCCCGCCCCCCCCCCCCCCCCCCCCCCCCCCCCCCCACTCCCACCAACCTCCTCTCTACCCCTATACACCTCTCTCCACCCCCCTTCTTCTTCTCAACTCAGA
>CM065747.1:19747335-19769835 GCA_033310375.1 Conus canariensis | reverse complement strand
TGCTTAACTGATAATCGCAAAACCCCGCCTTAATTGATGGTAGTACTCTTAGAACTGTAGATGGATGGCCATCAAATAAATTAGTATCTGTTTTTAACTCTTGTAAATGGACATACAACATTGGGTTCACGAGAAAATCAGATGGTTCATTACTTTCAAATTGATAGATGTCTTCTCTTGTGCTAAATTTATAAGCTCTGCTAGTACTGTGGAAGCCCAAGATTCTAGCAAGGCCTTTAGGAAAAGTGTATTCTCTTCTTTCTTCTGGTGGAAAATGGATAGTAATTTTGAGGTTTGCTTCGTTAATTTTTAGCAATATGCCAAATTCTTCTTTTAAAGAACAAAAGTTGTAATAACCTTCTGGTATTTTTTCATGAGTTATTTGATTGCCCCCCTCGTTACTAACATTAATCCAGTTATTCTGAGCTTCTTCAGATATATTAAACCACTTAACTTTAAAACCAATTTCTCTAAGAGCAACCCTACTATCACCGCGCCTATTGTCAATTGGATACTTTAAGAACACACGCGTGTTTTGTTTAGTTATATAAATGTGCATCCTTTTTAAATCCTTTTAAAAAAATCTATTTAAAATGGAACCTTTTAAATATAATGAAAGTGCCACTTACGACGTAGGGGGGGTTTATGAGCCCAAATCTTTGGACTTTAGTAGCCTAACCATCGCAGTGGATGAATCATATGGCTTTCTAGTCAGGCTTGTAAACCCCCTAACTAGATATTTAAATCCTCCAATAAAGAGTGATAGAGTGCCATCAGCATGGTCATCCAACCCTATGGTTTTTTACCAAAATCAGTTAACTTTTGCAGTTTACTGCTCAACCACTGGCTGCGGTGTTTCATATACAAACCATTTAAACCACCCCAACCTCTTAGTAAGGTCAGTATATAACTTTCATGTTTATTATCAGTATAGGCGCATACTAACTGAACTACAAGTACGCCTCCCCAATGACAACGCGTTTAATCCATTTCTCAGCCCAATGGACAATAATGCATATGAAAGAATCTGCAACGAATTTAACATTAACCCTTCAAATAACTTTAGACAAAAGTTAGACCGCAATCACGGGCTGGGCACATTGTATTTGTGGGGCCAGCGTAGAGAATATAATTTTGACTACTGGCCCGGCCACACCACTTTTAAGTCAAACTCCCAAGTTAGATTGGGATCAATAGAACAAAAACACCCCAATGCTTGGGCAACATTTATCTTGGATGAAAGTAAAGGCCTAACAATGCCAGGAGTGCAAAGACTTAATGACTCCATACGAACGTACGTTTGGTGCCTATTAGGAGCGCAAGCACAGACCAAGTCTAGCATAGTGGATCAATCTACAGGTTTTGACGCCAGAAAACAATTTCTAGCCAATTTAGAAGATGCTATTAACTCTGCTGTTGATTTGCCTTCCAGCATACAAAGGTACCAAAACGTTCTTTCACATGCTAGGTCAAAGGTTGACTTTGTTGTGGGTCATGGATTATACATGCTGCCTTCTGACCTCAGACTGCAGATTGGCATGATACAGAATTATAATAATGAAATCCTCATAGCCGGAGACGATCAAAACTTAGGACACAATCAAGGCTTAAACACAAGGCCCGCGCCAGCCATTTTTAAAAAAGTATCTAGCCCAGAACCTGTAGAAAGCGACCCCCACCGCCAGTTATAAGCAGCCCAGAAAGCGCCCCCCCACCCGTCGATGTGCCTCACCCCGACAGACACACTAGCGAAAGACGGCCCTTGTTGTGTTTTTAACTTTTACTGGACTGGTCATACTTTATTTTACTAAAAATTAAACCAGCGGCCAGCACCCCCAAAGTCCACAGATGGTTAGCCATATAACCAACCACTTTGCCTATTGTAGACAAAACCCAACTAACAACACCGCCTATTATGCCAGGCAGTGCACCAAGCGCTTTGGCAGCTAACTTCTTTAATAAGTTTGCCAGATGGTGCAATTGTTTTCTAATCCAACTTTTACCAGGCTGAGGCGTTGGAGGCGCTACTGACCCTGTTGGCGCACTGCCGGTTAATGCATAAACCAGTGTAGAGATAGCAAACCCAACGGCCGTTAATATACTAACTATTGTAATCCCCTGCTCTCTGAACAGAGTCCTTATTCTTTCTGCTAGCGTAGTATTTTCATAAATCATTTTGTTTATAGTTTCTCTGATTCTGCTTATTTGGGTTGCTATTTTTTCTCTGTTAATATACAACGCCGCTAACACGTTTGCTTTTTCTTTCATTAAATCCTGTATTTTCGCCTGTATTCTAGCCTTTTCTTCTTGTCCTAAATTGTTATCATCTGCATCAGCCAGCTTATTTTTTTCTTCGTCTATCTCTCTCTTTAGCTCATTAAATTTTGCCAAGTTGTTTTTTAGTTCTTCGTTCGTAGTTGCTAAAGCGGGACTTAATATTCAAGAGTTCACGCAGAGCAGTTCTAATATCCCTGAGTTCACTCGTAGACAATGGAGGATCAACAATTGTTTTTAAAGCTGTTTCTTCTTCAGGACTCAGCTCACCTTCTCTTTGCCTAGGCGAACCGCCAATTGGCCCTCAATAAAACTCGTCTCATCAATAAAACTCGCCTCAAATTCTGTTATTACTTTATCTGTTTTTTGACCTTACCTCTGGAATAGTGGCGATTTCTATTTCAGATCGTGTTGGCAACGCCCGCCCCATTTTCTGTAAAAGTCTAACAGCATCAGACCTTAAATTTGTAATGTTTAATCGTTCTGCATCAGCAGCAGGGAGGTCTCGTCTAATTGTACTTAGACTTAAAAACTTGGTCGCGTTTGGCTTTGTAGTAACTCTTACGCGGCCTCCTTCACTAGTCCTAATATACAAATGGCCGCCATCTTCTTCAAAATCGTTAAGATCAAGTATTTCTGGCAGCTCCTGTTCTATATTTTTATAGAATGATTCAATTCGTCGTTGCAATAGTTCGTGACGCTGTCTAGGGAGTGAAGAGCCTACTCCTAAAAGTTCTTGATGAGCACTAAGGAGTGAAGAACCTACATCTTGAGGTTGTCTAGGGAGTAAAGGACGTGCTTCTGCTCCCTCAAGTTCATCTTGCAATGAACGACCCGGCTCTATTTCATCTTCATCTTCTTCAATAGGACTAATCACATCATAATCACCCTCACCAGACATATTTATATATTTATTATTTTTTGTTTTATAAAAAATGAACCCATACGGCTGCGACCTTGATCCATTCAGAAAAGCGAAGGAACCCCACGGCATAAAAGGCATAAGACAGACTGTGCGGGTTGTAAATAATCCATCAACAATTGAGCCTAATGAAATATTAACAGTAAGATTTAGTTACCTCGGGCCTGACGATGTTATAATGCCAGGCACTGCCAGGCTGTCATTCAAAATAGATATTGAGTCGACGGATCCTAATGCTACTGTCGTTGCTAACCTGGGCAGGGCCATCATTAAAAATATGGTAATTAAACTGGAGGGTAGAGAAGTCTTCTCACTGAGTAGCGCAGACATTTTTAATCTCTATTCTGATCTGTGGCTGCCTAGAACAGAAAGAAAAGACAAAATCTTTCAAGGAATCCAGAGCCCAAACGGCCTTAAGCACAGGCTTAATGCTGCAGATGCAAAGGAAGACGAGGGAGACCAGGCAATAGCGCGAGCATTTAAGAACAGGTTTTGCATTCCTCTAGGTTTTGAACTGTTAAAAACCCATCAGCCATATTACCAAGGCGCACTAAGAGACAAACTTACTTACGAACTGACATTCAATGACAGCGGGTCTGTTATTCTATCAGATGACCCAACAGCCAGATACACTGTCAGTAACATCTCTCTTAATTTTGACGTTGTTACTAACCCTGAACTAGCTAGAATAATCTTAAATCAGTATAAAAGTAGGGCGGTTGTTTACTTTGAAAGAGTTTTACACCACAGTCTAGCGATTAAAAACAAGCAAGACACTGTCTGGGAAATAGCTATAAGCAATTCTTTAAGGTCCCTAAAGGGGGTTCTCTTGCTATTTACTGAACCCTCAGCTCCTTTTCAGAGAGAATCTGAGGTGTTTTACAACCCAAAAATTGAGCAGCTGTCTTGCACAGTAGATGGCAAAGCCTTTTCAGCTGTATTCAGCTGGACTTTTACCCGACCAACACTATGATGAAATAAGAAAGTTATTCGCCGGAGGCAGACAGACAAGCCCCACAGCCGATCATGTGTGTAAAAAACTTCACCTTCACGATGTAAGACTCGAAGATTATCTAACAGACAAATATGGACTATGGCTGGATTTTAGATCCACGTATGACAACAGACTGCACGGGAGCGGAAGAAGGGTAGGGTCAGATGGCATACTCATACAGATTAATAAGGAAGAGGAGGAGAATGGCCAGATACAAATGCACGTTTTTGTGGTTTATGACGCCCAGCTAAACATTGAAGAAAATAGACTGAAAGAAATAGCCTATTAAAACAGATGGATAGTTTGAACTTTTTCCTAAAGACCCGCACTGTTCGCTTATTTGTGGGATTACTGGGTGTGGGAAAACTGTCTTCGTGCTTGATTTGTTACAAACAGTCTACAGATTTCATTACGAGTACATTGTTATATTCTGCACAACCATTAAGCACAACAAGTCTTATAAAGAAAGGCAGTTTGTTTGGACAGACGAGAATATATTTTTAGTTGATCCTACTGACAAGCTAAGCGACTGTTTAGAACATTACTATAGGCTATTTGAGGGAACTGAAACGCTGTTTATTATTGATGACTGTTCAGCTGAACAAGACATTGTTAAAAAAAGAAGGACTCTGTCTAAGCTGGCCTTTAGCGGAAGACACGCATTAGTTTCTGTTTGGCTCTTAACTCAAAAATACAATGCTGTCTTAAAAGACTTTAGATCGCAGTTAAAATCGGTTGTATTATTCTATACTAAGGACAGGGATAGTTTTGAAGAGTGTTTAAGTGAAAACTATATAATCAGGAACAAGGATGAACTAAAAAAAATAAAAGAGCAGCTAGAAAAATCTAAGCACGCTAAACTATGCTTACGGACTGACCCGCCAGTTCAATACGTTTGTTTATAACAAATTGTTTATAAGAAATTGTTTATTATAGATTGCTTATTATAGATTGTTTATTACAGATTATTTATTACAGATTGTTTATTATAGATTGCTCATTATAGATTGTTTAATAATAAATTGTTTATATTAAAAAGAATGTCTCGAGGGCCAGAATCAAAAGCAGAGTTAGCTCCTAAATGTGCTGCAGTAGAGCTAAAAGATCTAGCAGACACAACTGACTTTGATCTGATAGGAGTGACAGGAAATGTTTATGGATTTGAGTACACCGACGATGGGGTTTACAAACGAATAGAAATTGAAGATAAAAAACGACAGCAATATCCTACCCTGGAAGAGATAAGAAATCTAAGGGCAAACGATTTTGGCAAACATGAATACAAACGTCATAAACGAGAGAATGCCTGGGCGTTGCTTCCTGACATTAACTGGCATTTAAAGTTTGAACTACGAAGCCCCTATGTATACTTTGATAAGAAATACAATTTTAGAAAAGCTTTGAATGAAGGACGCCTTCTTGCTAGCCTAGTCCCAGGAACACAACAGAAAAAGCAGATTGAAATAACTAAGCAGGGCTCTGAATATATGCTGCGGAGAAAGAAGTCCTTAGCTGAAGTGGGGGGCGACACCGTCGGCTTAGAGTTTAACCCAAAACTAGAATCACTGCCTAGAAAAATGACGATGCTTTTTCGCTTATTTATTACTCCAAGGGAGTCTGATCCTAGTTTGCCAGAGCATACGTTAATCAGAGGCGTGCAAATAAAGTCTGAAAACTTGGGTGGTCCTCTTAGGCTTGTTATTGTTATTACTAAAAACGGGGATAAATAAACACTTCTGTATCTTCTGACAAAGTTACTGTGATGGTTGACAAAGACAAACTAACAGTACTCGATTTTATTTTCATTAAGTATGTTGATTTTATTGCGTTTTACTCTGTTGATGAGGTGCTGCCAGAAGGGTTAATAAGAAGATATGTACAAGATTAAAAAAAAAAAATCTTGTTTTTTAAAATGGAGGACGGCCAGCAGTTTAGATTAAAGCACATGACTGAGCTTGAAGAAGAAATAGAAAGTGACTTAAATAAGTATAGGGTTACTAGAAAGAAATATGCTAAAGCTTTAAATGTCCTTTCTTATACAATCACCGGCTCATCGGTTGTATCCGGCTTAAGCACTGGGTCTAGTGTCGCTCTTTTAGCTACTGGAGTTGGGACACCGATATCCATAGCTTTTGGGAGCGTTGGTTTGGGTTTAGTTGCCATGTCCACGATTGTAAGTGCTGTTTTAAAGAAGCTAACGCCCAAATTACAAAAGCACACCGCCATTGTAGCCCTAGCAACAGCAAAACTTCATTCATTAAGGATGATTATAAGCAATACATTACTGGATGGAAAAGTAACAGACGAAGAATTTAAACGAGCCATGGCTGACGGTGATGATTACAGACGCCAAAAGATCGACCTCCAAAAGAAATGGAGAAAGACTTTTACTTCACAGCAGGTAGACGCTGAGGCAATCAGAAAGAACATTGCAAAGCAGAACCTTGCAAACCCAAAAACGAGCCTGATTTAATTATTGTATTACTTATATATTTGATCTTAAAAATGACGACCAAAGTAGTTACAGAGCTTAAAAATATATGCTGCGCCTTAGAGTTAATGATGGAGCGGGGGGCTAATGAAGAAGAGTTAAGAAACAAGTTTGGCGAATTAATTGCGGATCTTTTTGAGCACACAGATATTCGTGAAAGTGTAACCGACTTAATCAGTAAAATGCCAAATTCTTGGCCCAACCCAGTTATAAAGTGTATTGCAATTTTAGTTAATATTATGGCTCCTGATGGCGTTGAATTGTCTATTTTTACTAACCCTGAAGGAGTAGCTATTCAATTTAACTAAATTTTAGTATTTATTTTTTTTGTATTACCTCAAATTAGTAAATATTAGCTAAATTTTAGTATTTATTTTTTTTTGTATTACCTATTTATTTGATCTTAAAAATGACGATCACAAAAGCGATGGATGCCAAACCGGCGGGCAATATGACCAGAGTACTAGACATGGACATTATTAACCCTATAAACATTCGCGAAAGCATGACTCATGCTATTTCTAAAATCCCAGAGTCTCTTCAAATTGACCCGCCAGTGAAAGTGTTGTTGGCCATTAAGATTGAATATATAACCCTCGATGATAGTAGTATACTAGTCTGGGTTTCAACTAGACAGAGAGAAATAATGAGTTATCGCGACTTTAATTCTGACTGGGCTGATTACATGCTCACACAGTTTAATCATGCGATTGAAAAAGCGAAATTGTGCGGCTCTGGCTGGTCTAAAGGAACAGTCATTGAAACCAAATTAAGACAAGCAAAGTTCTATCCTATAGTCGGCAATTCTTACATTCCTCTCCCGAGAGAGTTAGTTCTTAAACGAGCAGTCTTAAACATACAAAATTCTGACAATATGTGTTTCATGTGGTGTGTTTTGGCGCACTTACACCCAGTTAAAAATAATGCAAACAGAGTTTCTAATTATTGGCAGTATAAAGATAGCCTGAACTTTGATAACATAACCTTTCCAGTGAGTATAGAAAGTATATCTCAGTTTGAAGAACAAAACAAACCAATAACCGTGAGCGTATACACATGGTCTGTAGCAGACAATCTAGTTCCTCTAAGGATCTCTCCCAATGCTCCCACTTTAGGCGAATCACTTGAGAATCATGTAGACTTGATACTGTTTACAGACGGTTCCAAGAGCCTTTATGTATTAATCAGATCGATTAGCAGACTTATGGCCTATACTACAAACAATACAGCTAAACAAGAGCTTTGTAGAAGATGTTTGGTCAGAATTCCATCTATAGAGGCAGCTGCTGAACATAAGAAACATTGTAAAAGTATTGTAGACTGTAAAACCGAACTTCTTACGCCCCCGCCCGGGTCTAAAGTTAGTTTTAAGAATGTACACAAACTGCAGATGAGGCCATACGTAGTCTATGCTGACTTTGAGGCGATCTTGCCACAGTACTACGGCCCTCAACAAGAACAAAAAACAACCTTATTAACCCACCATCAGATTTGTTCTTATGCTTTCGTCGTTGTTAGGTCAGATGGTGGACACACACAACCAGAGATTTACCGAGGCCCTGACGCAGCTAATCGATTTTTGGAGCACATGAAACACCTTCGCAATCAATTCTCCAATCAGCTGAACCTTTCAGACATTAAGATGACTCCTGAAGACCAAAGGCGCTACGAATCAGCCACCCACTGCTGGATATGCAACAGAGAATTATCAGGCGATGCTGTAAGGGACCATGATCACATTACTGGAAAATTCAGAGGGGCAGCACACAACAGCTGTAATCTTCAGCTTAAGGTTGACCCCAAGACGTGGAAACTGCCAATCTTCTTTCATAACTTACGAGGCTACGATTCTCACTTTATCATGCAAGCAATAACTTCTGATTGTAAGAGGGTTAGCTGTATTGCACAGTCATCAGAAAAGTACATGACCTTTACTGTAGACTGTTTATCATTCTATGATTCTGCCCAGCATCTGATGGGCAGCTTAGACAAATTAGTAGGATCTCTGCAAGACTGTCCAGTCACTAAAAAATATTTCGACCCATCTTTAGTCCGTAAAGGCGTCTATCCTTATGAATACATGGACTCGTGGGAGAGGTTTGACGAGCCGGCGCTGTCAGCAAAGGAAGACTTTTACAGCCGTCTTAGAGGCGGAGGCATATCTGACGCCGACTATGAATACGCCCAGAAAGCCTGGACAGAATTACACTGCAAGACGATGGGCGACTATCACGATCAATATTTATTGGCCGACGTGTGTTTATTAGCTGACGTCTTTCAGAATTACATATCCGCATGCATGAAACACTACGGTCTGGATTCGTCACAGTACATCTCTTCCCCGGGCCTTTCTTGGGATGCATTCTTGAAGTCTACAAACGCCGAGATTGACTTAATATCGGATCTGGATACACTCCAGATGATTGAAGATTGGCTGAGAGGAGGCATTAGTATGGCCTGTCATCCTTACCGCAGAGCCAACAACAAGTATTTAGCCGATTATGACCCCACTAAACCATCTAACTATCTAATGTACTTAGACGCCAACAATCTGTATGGGTGGGCCATGAGCCAGACACTGCCATTGAGAAACTTTAAAATGATAAATGGGCCTCATGACGTTGATCGGGTGATAGGGCTATTGTCACAGCTTACGCCCGATAATCCAATAGGACTAATCTTAGAAGTAGACTTAGATTATCCTAAAGAATTACATGACCTCCATAATGATTTCCCCTTAGCCGCAGAAAGATTAAAGATGAGTCCCACCGAACCGCCCAAACTCGTGCCTAATCTTCGACACAAGAGAAGGTATGTCTGTCATTACAGGCTGTTACAATTTTACTTAAGACACGGGTTAAAACTAAGAGCTGTTCACAGAATAATTACCTTTGACCAAGAGCCTTTCATGAGGCCATACATCATGAAGAACACCGACCTTAGAACTAAGGCCACAGGCGCTTCAGAAAAAGACTTTTTTAAACTAATGAACAACAGCTGTTTGGCAAAACCATGGAGAACGTACACAATCGTAAAGATGTAAGATTAGTTACAAAAGAAAAACAAGCAATTAAGCTAACCTCTAAACCTAACTACCAAGACTTTAGACGGTTTAGCGACAACCTGGTTGGTATTATGATGAAGAAACAGAATGTGAAGTTGGACAAGCCGGTGTTTATCGGGTTTGCCGTGCTAGAGCTGTCAAAGTTATTAATGCTAGAATTTCTATACGACTACTTTAAGCCGCTGTACCCAGAATCAAATGTCGTTTACACAGACACTGATAGTTTTATTATGGACATCCCAACTGAAGACTTTTACAAAGACATGGAAATAGAGGTGGCTAAAGGAGCTGATGGGTGGTACGACACATGCGACTATCCTAAAGATTCGCCTTTACACTCAACCGTGAACAAGAAAGTGATTGGAAAGATGAAGGATGAACTTAATGGGACAATTATACAAGAATATGTTGGCTTACAGGCAAAGATGTATAGTATTGCTACCCAGACTTCTGTAATGAAGAAAGCTAAGGGCATAGGTAAAGAAGTTGTCAAAAAAAAAAAGTCACGACGACTACAAGCAGGCTCTCTTTGAACGCAAAGTATTTTATCACACAAATGTTAATCTGCGCTCTACTCTTCATCAAGTAAACACAACCGCTGTTAATAAGAAGTCGCTAGACTCTACCAATAGCAAGCGAACTTCCGTTAACCCCGAGTTTTCATACGCTATAGACCACTGGAGAATCGACTTGACCGACTTAACTAGTACTTAACTAGTACTTTACTTAAGAACTTAACTAGTACTTAACTAGTACTTAACTTAAGATCTTAACTAGTACTTAACTAGTACCTTACTTAAGAACTTAACTAGTACTTAACATGACTTGCACTTAACTTGTACTTAACTTGCACTTAACTTGCGCTTTACTTACACTTAACTTGTTATAACTGACTTAATCAGTACTTAGCTTGTACTTAACCAGTACTTAGCTTGTACTTAACCAGTACTTAGCTTGTACTTAACCAGTACTTAACAACACATTAAAAAAAACTAATTTATTAAAAATGGGTCTACAGCAGGAGGTTGTACTTTTTTTGCAGAAGCTGGTTCTTTTACTGTTTTTGTGGGGGTTTGTGACTTTGCTGCTAAGTATGGCTTTAGGCGCTTGTATGCTAAAAGCCCTCCACCAACAACAATACTCCCCAGTACATAATAATTCATCTTATAGTTTGATTGTGTTGTTGGCGGCGGCGGCGGTGCTGGTGCTGATGTTGTATTACTATCTAATAATTTTTGTTTTGCTGCTTGGTTTGCTTTTTGCAGTCTGTTGTATTCAGCTAGTTTACGACCGGCCTCAACACGTCCAGGATTTTTAGACTTAGTAACACTACTCACCTGCGGGACACTCACTTGCGGGACACTCAGTTGTGGATTCACTTGTGGGCACTCGCCTGTAAATTCACTTGTGGAGAATTCACTTGTGGGGCATTCTGCTCCTGTGGGACATTCTTCTCCTGCTCGCTCTTTTTTTTTTAGTCTGATTAAAATTAATATGATTAAAATTAATATGATTGAAAGTAATTAATCCCATGATGAATGGGCATAGCAACGTCCCAAATCTATAATACATGTCACATGCAAGAGATTCTAGGGACTTGGTTAAAACCGGATCTTGTGTTAAGTCATATTTTAAATCTTCTTCTGAATCAATCGGCGCTATCTTGCCTATTAACTTAGCATATAAACTAATCATTGTCTGCCCCACCGATCTAACCATTTTTGATCCTAGCTGTGCTTCGTACCTGGCGTAATACTTCTCAACGTCTGATGTAGACAATTGCTGAATCTGTTCGATACTTAGTTCAACGCCTAAATACTGCCTGGTTTTCCCGCACGCAGCCAGAGAGTATAATCTTTCTTTATGACAGAGGTCTGCTGCCTCCTCACACTTTAATAGCTCGTCGCAATCCATTTTTAAACTCTTTTTAAAAACAATAAAAATAATAAAACCATGAGTTTAACGCTGGTTAATTATGCAGTGCCCATTGTCGGTGTTATAGTTTATTCAACCCTAGCAAAATGTTTGTTAAGAATAAAACCACCCAACATGGGAAAGATAGAAGATTCGCCGAAACTAGTTACAACCTTATTTTTAGCTCTGGCAACAAAAGATTATCTGATTAAAAAGCACATACACAGTCTTTCATATTATGATTATTTTAATTATTTTTTTAGTTAATAAAAAACATGAGCGAAAAAAAGATTATTAATACGATTTACCACTCTGCTGTAATTGGTGGTCTTAGTATAGGATATAGCATGTTAGCAAAAAACATGTTTAAAATGAGGCCGGCTGATCTAGGAAGGTTAGACATTGAGGATGTTGTTAAGGTTATAGCTGTAATAACGGCGGGGATTGCCTCAAAAGACTTTCTTGTTGCACAGGGGATTATCCCAGAAAACATCAATGCATAGAAAGATTGATTTATAAAAAAGATTGATTTATAAAAAAAGATTCATTCTAAAAAAATTCATTCTAAAAAATATTCATTCATTTATAAAAAAGATGTCTGGAATAGTTCTGATGGTGGGCGGGGCTATTGTTAATGCATTGGCTTTCTCTGGCAGCAATTATATGTTTAGTAAATTGCGGTCTGATGAAGAGAGAGAACGCCATAACAAGGCAGTGGAAGATTTAGCTAAGGCAAAAGACGCTTACGAGAAAAGGAGAATTGCTCACTTAGACTTTATTAATAAAAAGTTAAGAGAACAGGGACATGCAGAGCACACATTTACAGACGTTGATGACGCAATGAATGAATATTACTTAGTGACAGGAAAGAAGTTTCTAACATCGTCGCCGCCAGAACTGTCTGACTTTTATGAACCATCTGAGGATCAGAAAATGGTAGAAATAGGCTTTATTATAGGTGCTATGGGAGCAATCTTTCTTCTTGCATATTCAATCTAAAAACATTGTTAAAAATGTAATAAAAACAATCCCTTCTTATGGACGATACAAAGTACAAAATATATTATTCTCCTGGAGGGTATTGGAAAGGAAAGGCCGCTATTGATAAACTGAGTAAAGCTGCTAGGGTGTCTGAATCAGAGGCGAAAGACTGGCTTTCAAAACAAGCGATCTGGCAAATATATCTGCCCGCCCCAAAAAGAATAATAAGGCCTCGATTTGTTAACTCAGTTCCTAATGACACCCACCAGATGGACTTGTTGTATCTTCCACATGACAAAGTTAGAAGAAAAAAGTTTAAGTATGCTCTGACTGTTGTTGATATGGCTTCAAGGTATAAAGACGCTGAGCCTTTAACAGATAAAAGCTCAACTGCTGTGGCTGTGGCTTTACAACAAATATACATGCGAGGTCCATTAAAGTATCCTAGGTTGATCCAGGTTGATGATGGGAAAGAGTTTAAAGGAGCTGTAAACCAGTTGTTTTTAAGACATCGGGTTACAGTTAAGAGAGGGATCCCAGGCAACCATCGCTCCCAGGCTCTAGTAGAAAACTTTAATAAGAATCTAGCTGAGCGTCTGTTTACCTATCAATATCATAGAGACCTTATGGACAAAACACGCAACACAGAATGGGTCAGAAGATTGCCGGCAGTCTTACGTGCCATGAACAATGAAGAATTTAAAGCAACAGGCCTTAAGCCAGTGAACGCGATCAAATTAAAAAAAATTAGCATTACTGAAGACATCCAAAGTTATCTCAAACTCTTGCCTTTTGGACTAAAAGTAAGATACTTGTATGCGCCTGGAGAGGCGGAGGGCGATGTTAGAATTAGAGCCACAGACCCTATATGGAGCGTAGATGTATATGAAGTTGAAAGAATTATGAAAACAACCCCTCCTGTGTATTATTTAAGAGAAACTCTCTCTTCTAGCGGTGCTACTACGTCTAAAAAGCCTGCCCCTAAAAGATCGTTTGTTCGCGAAGAGTTGCAAGTTGTCCCACCAAACACAGTGCCTGTTAGTTAATCAGAGAGAAAGTTAAAATGTGCGGTTCTAGAGCAGGAAAATTATTTCGCCCGCAAACCCCCCTTTTCACGCAATTAGGTTTGTTTAATTTTGTAGATTTTTAGCTATTTTTTTTGGTTGAGAAAATTTGATTATGTGAAAAGTGGGGTTTGCGGGCGAAATAAGATTGCTGATCGAGAAGAGACATTTAAACTTTCTCTGTACTTAATGCACAAGATGTCATGTTGATGGTATCGATTTGCTGGAGTGCGTTAATTGATTTTGGCATGGAAATGGATGACTGAAATTTTACTCTTTTTTTTTTTTTAATCTCCTCTCGCAGTTTCCTTTCGAAACGTACAAAAACACAACAGCAATAACTGTACTAGCAGCTATATTGTATAATCATCATTACCACCATCATCATCCTCATCGTAATCATAATTGTTGTCGGTGGTGATGGTAGTTGTAGAAGCAGCAGCAGCAATTTAGTAGTAGTTTAATAGATATAATAGCAATGACAATGATGATTACGATGACAACGACGAAGTTGACGAAGAACGATGAGTGGTGAACAGCGACATCAGAAGTAGTAGTTGCAGTAATAGTAATGTTGACATGATCATGATGATGACGATTAATGCTTACGATGGAGACGACGACGACGATGATGACGACGATGATAATCATGATGATGATGATGATGATGATGATGACGACAACGACGACGAACGACAATGGTGATGAGTGAAATTGTTGTAGTAGTAATAGTAGCAGTAGTAACAGTAGTAATAGTACTATCATGATGATGATGACGACGACAACGACAATGACGATGATGACGACGACGACGACGACGATGATAATGATGATGATGACGACGACGACGACGACAAAGATGATGATGACAACGATGAGGATGATGATGGCGGTGATGAGGACGATGAGGACGACAACGACAATCACGACGACGACGACGACGACGATGATGATAATGATGATGATGACGATGATGACGACGACGACGACGACGACGATGATGATGATGATGATGACGATGATGACGACGATGATGACGAAGATGATGATGATGACGTCGACGAAGACGACGACAACGACGACAACGACAAGAACAACGACAACGTATACACCCATGACGACGGCGGGGAACTCACGATGATGTCCTTGCTGAGACAGAGTTGTTTCATGCGCCACACACAGCCCAGGTAGAGCGGGAAGTAAGCCTCGTTCTGGGGAAGCTGCGCACGCATTTGTAGAACTCGATGGTGTTGTTCCGGTTCAGGAACATGAAGTTGAGCAGGTCGTCCACCTTGAGGTACTCGAACTGGCAGTTGAGGAAGTAGCGCACGATCTGAGTGGCCTCCTGGGTGAAGTTGTCGTAGGTGGGATTGCCCAGGATGGCGTAGGGTTTGGGGCTGACCATTTGCCCCTTGTCGTCCGGTTTGGGGGCGAACTTGTCGCTGGAGGAGAATTCGGGGGAGAGGGGGTGGGAGGGAAGGGTGGGTGAGAAATGTGATCAGGAGGCATTGGCTAACTTGTAAAAGATTTTTTGAAGAAGGTCAAGAACTCCCCTCTGCCGCCGTCCCCTGCACCCCATCCACGACATCCTCCACCCCTACACTTTACTCCTCCCCTTATAGACGCCCCCCCCCCCCCGCCCCCGCTCACTCTCTCTCTCTCTCATTCTCTCTCTCTTTGTCCATCTCTCTCTGCCCCCCCCCCCTCTCTCTCCATTCCCCTCTCTTCTTCTCTCTGTACATCCCCCTCTCTTCCTCTCTCTCGATCCATCTCTCTCTGTCTCTCTCTCTCTCTCTCTCTCTCTCTCTCTCTCAAGCATACGCACATTTACAGAGAGAGAGAGAGAGAGAGAGAGAGTGGACGCTCATTCCCACGAGAGGTCACATGCACGCACACGTACTCATATCCTATGCCATACAGTCCTACAGACGGAGCGAGCGAGCGAGCGAGCGAGAGAGAGAGAGAGAGAGAGAGAGAGAGAGAGAGAGAGAGAGAGCAACACACTTTCTGCCCTCCCCTCTTCCCCAGTGCCCCCACCCACACCCTGTCTCTCATGCTGACTGTTGTTATGTCATGGAGATACTGTGTTGTGCAATGTTTGTTTGCTGCGTTTCACGTCTGAAGAAAACCTATTTGTCGAAAGTGTACTGGTCTGTTTTGTGTAGAAAACCAGGTTAGATTATTGTGTGTGTGTGTGTGTGTGTGTGTGTGTGTGTGTGTGTGTGTGTGTGTGTGTGTGTGTGTGTTTATCTGCATTTTCGCCTGTATTCCTGCATCGCTGTGCAAGTCTATTCCATTTTCGGGTCTGTTCAACGGTTGAAAGGTGAAAAGGTACTAGTGTTTTGTACAAAGCTGCCCGCCACCTCTCCTCCCCTCCCCTACATCGCATACACCCCTTCCTCCAAACTTCTTCCTCCTTCGTCGCCGTTCTTCCCTCATCTACACTTCTCCACCTCCAACACGTCCTGAGGACTTGCTTCGTTTCCCGAATAGCGTTGAGAAATTCTACGAGCATCTCAAAAGCGAGGAACATGGGGGGAATCGAGGGGGGGGGGGGAGGAGGAGAGGAGGGGGGAGGGGGGGATGACGATGTTCTCCAGCCACTGCCACTTCCTACCTACCTCCTTTCCCCATACCAGTTTTCTCCCCCACCCCCCACCCCCCAACCCCCCACCCCCAGCCCCATACCGCTCATTCCTTTCACAATCATCTGTTGAAGACATCATTCAAGAACAGAAGCTGGTCGTTGCCGTTGTGGTGCAGAAATACCTCGTTGATAGGGCTGGGCGGTGGGCGGGGGAGGGGTGTGTGGATGAGAGTGGGAGGGGATCCACGATGAAGAAGGAGCAGGAATTGTGGGTGGCGATGTCCCCCCCCCCCCCCTCTCTCTCTCTCTCTCTCTCTCTCTCTGTTACTCCCTCCTTCCTCCTCCCCTCTCACTCCCCCCAATCCTGTGCTATTTCCACAGCCAGCCACCCCCACCCCCACCACCACCCCACCCCCCTCTTTCCACCAAGTTGAGGGCAACGAGTCCGTTGCCTGTGTAGCGTGGTAGAACCACAAAGAGCGGTCTGAACAGACAGGAAGGTGAGGGTGGAATCCTGCATGGTGGTCTGATCCTCATCCTCATCCCCACCATCATCATTCCTTATATGATACACCTACCTTCCCTCCTCATACACCTACCTTCCCTCCTCATACACCTACCTTCCCTCCTCATACACCTACCTTCCCTCCTCATACACCTACCTTCCCTCCTCATACACCTACCTTCCCTCCTCATACACCCACCTTCCTCCTCATACACCTACCTTCCCTCCTCATACACCTACCTTCCCTCCTCATACACCTACCTTCCCTCCTCATACACCTACCTTCCCTCCTCATACACCTACCTTCCCTCCCATACACCTACCTTCCCTCCTTTCGCTCCATCTACGTGTGAAGGACGCCTGTGGGCCCCCCTACCCTAACAGTAGCGCCGTATCCTCACAGCTGTGCCAAAAAGAGCATTTTGGCTTTAATGGTCGGCGCTTTTGTCAATTAATCACAAATATGTGTATCGTAGTTAATGCACTAAGTTCTGAATCTACCGCAAAGAAAGGCTATTTAAAACGGAAACATGGGATTTCTGTAATAAAACACAGTCATGCCTCCCCCTCCCCCACCTGATGAGTAAATGCATACTGCTTTATGTGCCTTCTTCAAGAACCGTGTCAGTGCATTTGTCCACACTGTCCCTGGCCGCTGTGAGACAGAAAGCACGCGCGCGCGCGCGCTCGAGAGAGAGAGAGAGAGAGAGAGAGAGAGAGAGAGAGAGAGAGAGAGAGAGAGAGAGAGAGAGAGAGAGAGAGACTGCATGACGATAAGAGCGAAAAACAGCATCTTCCCCAGCGTAGGAATTTTGCTGAAAGCGCGCGCTAGCTGGCACTGGCTCTGTGACGGACAACACGCGCCATGCGCGCGGCTGTGGGAAAGAAAGAGTAGGCTACACCCGCAAGGGAGTGGCGCATTGCTGTCAGCTTTCTGTTGCTCGCGTAAGGGGCCCACAGACGTCGAAGGAGCTGGCGGCTGCCTTAGTACGGCAGGAGAACCTCGTTCAAGGACAAAGAACATGCGTGGGGCTCCCATACGATAGTGTGCCTCCCCTTCCCCCTCTCACCTACCCACCACCACCAGCCTTGCTCTCCCCCCCCCATCTGACTTCCACCCCACCTTCACCACCCACCTGTTGAGGACGTCGAAGGACTGGAGCTGGTCGTTGCCGGTGTAGCGCAGTAGAACCTTGTAGAGCGGCTCGAAGGTGAAGAAGGTGCGTGGGTCCTGGGTGACGATGTCGGCGGTGAAGGAGGAGCCGCTACGGGCGTAGCTCAGGACGATGATGTGACGCTTGTCCTTGGGCGTGATGTCACCGAGGGGCACCACGTTCTCTACACAGCAAGGAGGGTGAAGATGAATGGGGAAAAAAAAAAACGATGGTGATGATGGCAATAATGATGATGATGATGATGATGATGATGAGGCGACGATGTTAATGTGGTAATAATGTAACATTTCATGGCGTCTGCCGTCTTCCTCGTCTATGAACGCTGTCCTTGTCATTGCAATCGTCCATAGCCTCAATATCTCGGCGCTTGTCGTCATCACTACTGTGATCGTCATTATCACTGCTTTTTGTGTCATTTAGTTCCATTGCAATGTCCTTGTCTAGATTGTAATAGTTCTTGCCGAAATCGTGCTTGATGCAATGGCTACCATGTTTCTACTTTCTTGAAAACTCGCCCCTACCCTGGTCAGTTTAATAGTTGTTATGCAACAACACACACACACACACACACACACACACACACACACACACACACACACACACACATGCGCGCGCGCGCGCGCGCGCAGAGAGAGAGAGAGAGAGAGAGAGAGAGAGAGAGAGAGAGAGATTTTGTGACTTGCAGTCCTGTAAATATTAGAAGCAAAAGTATATCTTAAGTGAAATATTTGAGTTTAAAAGAACGGCAAATCTGATTTTAAAAAAAAAGTCTCAAAACATAGTTGAAATAATTGCAAATGAGCAGATATACGTAAGAATCTATCCCCAAACAAAATATTCGAACATCTTAAAAGATCTATTCTTCAAGAAAAGAAAGAACCAGACATCAAGCAGAAGTTACAAGAGTACTCTGGAGAGTGAAAGCGTAGGCCGCACAAAATACTGTTGGCGGCAGGGAACGTAATACTAAGTACGAACGGAAACAGTTTCTCCCTTTGTGCGTTTTGTAACAGGCGTCCGAAGCATAGTAATGTTGTACATTATATTATTTATATTACTACATAGACGGCTTAAAGTACGAAAAAGCAACTTCACAGTTTCATGTTCAGTAGAAAGTTAGTGACTGATGTTGCTTTCCTTCGTTGACTTCATTCTGTGCTTTCATCCTTTCTTGGTTTCAGTCTTTCTTTTTGTCTCTCTCTCTCTCTCTCTCTCTCTCTCTCTCTCTCTCTCTCTCTCTCTCTCTGGTTTCAGTCTTTCTTTTTGTTTCTCTCTCTCTCTCTCTCTCTCTCTCTCTCTCTCTCTCTCTCTCTCTCTCTCTCTCTCTCTCTCTCTCTCTCTCAATCAGATGGATATAACATCGTTTTTGCTTGGGTTCCCAGACATGTAAGCATTCGAGGCAGCGAAGTGGTCGATGAACTTGCCAAGAGTGCCACAAAGAAAGAGTTGAGCAGATTGTCTATCCCTCACACTTGTCTGAAACCCCAAACCCAGGCTTATGTCAAAGACCTCTGGTAAGAGGAATGTAACTCGCAGACGGATAACAAACTGTTTAAAATCCGTCCAAATCTAAAAGAGTTTTACCGTGTTCCCGAGGCGGCCGTAAAGAAGGAAAAGTGTTGTGCCGTTTGCGTACAGGCCACTCCTTTTACACCCATTCTTATCTTTTAAAAAGTGAAGAAGCTCCGCGATGCATTCCTTGTCATGTACCACTCACAGTGAAACATATTCTTTTAGAGTGTTGCAATTTGCAGACTCCATGAAATCGTTGTTCAGAGATGTCCCACTTGATGTGATCTTTGAATTTCTGAAAGAGATTAACTTTTTTTTCATCTGATCTAAGATTTCACGGAAGAAAGATTTATGATAAAATTTCCGGTGTGTTTTTAGAAGGTGTGTTTTAAAGGGTTGTGTGGATGAGGTTTTTTTTTTTTTTTTTTTAAATCAAATAAGGACTTGTGAGTTGACTTCAATGCTGTGACAGCCCTGATATGGCCCTTTGCGGTGGGATGGGCTGTATGCAACATTTCATCACCTTACCTCTCCCTCTCATCCCCCTTCCCCTTTTTTCTGCCTTTCCTTTTTTTTTTTTTTTTTTTTTTTTTACCCCTTCCTTATTTCTTTCTTTGTTTTCGTTCATTTTCCCTTATTTCTTCCTTTTTACCTCCCTTCTTTTTTCCGTTCTTTCTTTCTTTCTGTCCTTTCTTTCTATTTTCAGTCTCGCCTTTTCTTTCATTTTTTTCTTCCCCTGCCCCCCCCCCCCCCCCCCCATCGCTTTTGCCTTCTTTCTTTCCTCAGACTCCGTGACTAATCGTCACCCTTCAGAAGAAAGGAAATAACCGACGCTGCCAGAATGAACGCGCTACAAGCATTAACAGCCATGCCAGCAAAATGATGGTTAGAATTGTCCTAAATAGAATAGATAGACTGCAAGCTCAAGCGTATACCATTATTATAAACAGTATCTGATGATGGATTCTTCCGTCGTGTCCGACGGATGAGTAGGCAGGCAGGTCATCTGCTCATCTGGGTCCTCATGTGGGAATGAAGACCAATTCCTGAGGCACAAAGTCGTCCACAGACGCTGCATGGAATGGAGTCCTGCAAGGATGGGCCCCGTATTCTCCGATTCCTCTTTTCCTGGATGGCAGCGGCTCTGTTGCGCTCGAATGTCTTTGTGCCCTGGGTACACTGCCGCTTCCACTGCGTTCCGTCAAGGGCGACATCTTCCCAGGAAGAAGTGTCGATGTTTCAGCTTCTGAGGTTGGTCTTTAAAGTGTCTTTGTATCTCTTCAGAGGCTTTCCTCGGTCAAGGTGTCCTTCCTTCAGTTGTCCATAGAGCAGCATCTTCGGAATTCTGCTGTCCTCCATATAGACAACGTGTCCTGTCCATCGGAGCTGGCTTTTGATGAGTATACACTCAATGCTAGGTAGGCTACACTTCTTCTGGACCTGTAGGTTAGACGCTCTGTCTTGCCATTGGATGCTGCGGATCTTGCGCAAGCATCGTTGATGGAACTGTTCCAGCTGTTGGATGTGTTGGTGGTACGTGGTCCAAGTCTCACAACGGTAGAGGAGAGCACTCAGAACCACAGTTGTGTACACGGCGACCTTCGTGCGCAGTTTGATGCCATGGTCTTGCCACAGACTCTTTGAGAGTTTTCCAAAGAATATAAGATATATACGGCTAAAAACAAGCAAGCAAACAAACAAACAAACAGACTGACAAATAAACGAAGAAACTGACATGATCGCACACAAGCAAGCAGACAGATACACATGCATGCCCATCCCCCACCCCACTTGAAGAACTCACGGATGGCGGGTTTCTTGGCTTTGGAAGCGTCTTTGACCGCGGCACTGACGGCTGGAATACAATCACAAGGTTTGGGCTCTGGCACCTCCATTTGCAGCACCATTTGTTTCTGTCTGGCAGCGGCGAACTGTTCGTCGTCAAGAGCTGCAAGACATGAGTCTCAACAATAATTTTATCTATTGATTCTGAAAATCTATCATCTGGTTCTGAAAATCTGTCATCTGGTTAGTCTGAACAACACGTTATCTAGTCTAAACAACAATATCATCTAATGATTCCGAGAGAGAAACAAAAAACTGTCTCCTGGTCAGTCTGAACGAAACGTTATCTAATCAATCTGAACAATATGTTATCTAATTTAGTAAGAACAACTCGCTACGTCATTAATCTGAACAAACTAACATCTTGATATTTTTTTAAAAGTTACTTATATTCAGGTTTAACGTCAACATTCCTCGACGATGACACAACAGACAGAAAGATAAGTCATCCCAAGAGAGTTGGGTTTGTCTTACACTGTCTTGCACTGCATCACACCACCAGAATGATAACACGCCTCTAGAGCCGCACGTGCCACAATAATGACACATCAAACTGTTATTAGCAACACATTTTTTTAAGGGATGCAACAGCGTCAGTCTTGTGGTCACTCTCCACAGCGGTGTTTTTTTCTTCTTTTTTTTTTCTTTTTTCTTGATCGACTCCCATGCAGTTCCAATCCAAGTTTTTAGTTTTAGCACAGACTTCCTGTCCCTCCGCTGATCTTCTTGAAGTTCTGCTATACCTTCTCTTTGTATCTGTTTGCCTACAAGGATAGATAGGCCCTGTAACGTTTCGTCTGGTGACATTCTGCTGGAAAAAAAAAAAGTAGTGCTTATTTGCCTGCCTTGTGTATTAATGTTTGTAAACAATGTGGCATGATTGTAGCTGAGTGCTGATAATTTGTATGTTCAAGTAGTGCTTATTTGCCTGCCTAGCGTATTAATGTTTGTAAACAATGTGGCATGATTGTAGCTGAGTGCTGATAATTTGTATGTTCAAGTAGTGCTTATTTGCCTGCCTAGTGTGTTAATGTTTGTACACAATGTGACATGATTGTAGCTGAGTGCTGATAATCTGTTTGTTCCACATGTAAGTGAACATTGCAGTTTTAGTGTTGGGCGCCAAGCGTGGTTTGAACCTGCAGTGTTTGACCGTGGACTTGGTGCTCTAA
>CM065747.1:19742335-19744835 GCA_033310375.1 Conus canariensis | reverse complement strand
TTGTCTCTGAATGGCCTCCCTTGTCTCCATCTGAATGGCCTCCCTTCTCTGTCTCTGAATGGCCTCCCTTGTCTGTCTCTCAATGGTCTCCCTTGTCTGTCTCCCTCTCAATGGCCTCCCTTGTCTGTCTCTGAATGGCCTTCCTTGTCTGTCTCTCAATGGCCTCCCTTGTCTGTCTCTGAATGGCCTCCCTTGTCTGTCTCTCAATGGCCTCCCTTGTCTGTCTCTCAATGGCCTCCTTGTGGACTCCCTTGTCTGTCTCTCGATGGCCTCCCTTGTCTGTCTCTCAACGGCCTCCCTTGTCTGTCTCTCAATGGCCTCCCTTGTCTGCCTCTGAATGGCCTCCCTTGTCTGTCTCTCAGTGGCCTCCCTTGTCTGGCCTCCCTTGTCTGTCTCTCAGTGGCCTCCCTTGTCTGCCTCTCAATGGTCTCCCTTGTCTGTCTCTCAATGGCCTCCTTTGTCTGTCTCTCAATGGCCTCCCTTGTCTGTCTCTCAATGGCCTCCCTTGTCTGTCTCTCAATGGCCTTCCTCGTCTGTCTCTCAAAGGTCTCCCTTGTCTGTCTATCAATGGTCTCCCTTGTCTGTCTCTGTCAGTGGCCTCCCTTGTCTTTCTCTGAATGGCCCCCCTTGTCTGTCTCTCAATGGCCTCCCTTGTCTGTCTCTCAATGGTCTCCCTTGTCTGTCTCTCAATGGCCTCGCTTGTCTGTCTCTCAATGGCCTCCCTTCTCTGTCTTTCGATGGCCTCCCTTGTCTGTCTCTCAATGGCCTCCCTTGTCTGTCTCTCAATGGCCTCCCTTGTCTGTCTCTCAATGGTCTCCCTTGTCTGTCTCTCAATGGCCTCGCTTGTCTGTCTCTCAATGGCCTCCCTTCTCTGTCTTTCGATGGCCTCCCTTGTCTGTCTCTCAATGGCCTCCCTTGTCTGTCTCTCAATGGCCTCCCTTCTCTGTCTTTCGATGGCCTCCCTTGTCTGTCTCTCAATGGCCTCCCTTGTCTGTCTCTCAATGGTCTCCATTGTCTGTCTCTCAATGGTCTCCCTTGTCTGTCTCTCAATGGTCTCCCTTATCTCCCTCTCAATGGCCTCCCTTGTCTGTCTCTCAATGGTCTCCCTTGTCTGTCTCTGAATGGCCTCCCTTGTCTGTCTCTCAATGGCCTCCCTTGTCTGTCTCTGAATGGCCTCCCTTGTCTGTCTCTCAATGGCCTCCCTTGTCTGGCCTCCCTTGTCTGTCTCTGAATGGCCTCCCTTGTCTGTCTCTGAATGGCCTCCCTTGTCTGTCTCTCAATGGCCTCCCTTGTCTGTCTCTCAATGGCCTCCCTTGTCTGTCTCTCAATGGCCTCCCTTGTCTGTCTCTCAATGGTTTCCCTTGTCCAAGCAAGGCGTATTTTTGCTGCTCGGGTCAAGTTCAGGCTGTATCACCTGTAAATCATTCAGCATGCCTCTCGAAGGTCTGTCTTCTACTTTAAAACCTACACTCAACGCTACGCCACACGAACAGACACTCTGTTTTCTTACAAAAGTAGACAGCAGAATAAAAACAAAACAAACAAACAAACAGTTGTTAGTCTGTGCGTGCGTGCGTGCGTGCGTGTGTGGTGTGTGTGTGTGTGTGTGTGTGTGTGTGTGTGTGTGTGTGTGTGTGTGTGTGTTTGGTGTTACCTCGTGCGTGCGTGTGTGTGTGTGTGCGTGTGTGTGTGTGTGTGTGTGTGTGTGTGTGTGTGTGTGTGTGTGTGTGTGTGTGTGTTTTGTGTTATCTCTACGCTGCAAATTATAACCATGTATTACAATCTCTTCAGTTTTGCATTGTGTAGTAGTCTGTGCATTTGGTGCAGGCCCGTTCGGATCACGTGTCACATCGCAGAATTCATCCACACAGTCATGATCAACACTGGGCTTCACTGATCCAACGTCCCACATCAACACTTCATCGCGTGCAACTGTCACAAATTCTTTGTGACACTGCTCAATATCGATTTCGTTTTGCTCCGTCACTGTGACGTGGTCACGTGTAGGCTGAGGTATGGTTGAAGGCAGCTGCTTACCACGCTGAAAAAAAAAAAAATGTCACCACATGCAGCAAGGCTGCTGCTGGTTTTGTCCAAATGGTGAAGTAGACTCGGGGGTGTCGGCAAAAAGGAATCCGTGTGGAGAAGCCGCTTGGCTTTTTTTTTTTTTTTTTCCACTTTCTTTTTTCTTTGACTTTTACTCTACACCTCGGCTCTGTGATTGTCCCAGTTCACCTGCGACGGTCGTTGACGTCAACACGCAATACTGTGACCTTGGTTTGCGTGGCTGGAAGGTAGTTAAGGAAGAGAATGACTCTTCGGACAATGTTACTGTAAGTGACTGACTGGCGTTTCTACATGAAATAACGAGAAATGTGGACCATCTTCTCTGCACAAATAAAGAAAATGTGACAGTCACCTCCAGCAGCAAGAGAGCTGTCGAAAACAAGCAAATCTTGATGACTGCGGTTAAAGGAATTGGCAGTCACACTGGCCATCA
>CM065747.1:19717335-19737335 GCA_033310375.1 Conus canariensis | reverse complement strand
GTTTGATTATAGTAGCATAGAAATTGTATTTCTTGTGCTCAGTCGTGTTAGGAGAGAAACGAATGCGTGACATCCCATTCCCAGAGAGAGGTGAATGTTTGGGAGCGCATGAGTGTGCATATGCGTGTATGAGTGCAAAGATAACCTTGGTGTGTTAAGCCTGACCAATAATACATCAACTTAGTGCACTTAAGCAATACCATCACGATTTCCCCCGTCCTGGACATAGTGCAAGTGTGCCAGTGAGTTTTTGACAGCTCTTTTGTGAATGCTAATCTGCGGTTTAAATAAATTATTGCTGGCTGAGTCCCAAAGCGTTGAGGCGAAGTCAATAATAGGCTGTATATATGAGTGAAAAAAAAATTTTCATGCAAATTTTAAAAGTTCTTACTTTTTTTTTTTAACAGATGCTGTTTTCTGGCAACATTTCTAGATAAACGTTGGAAATGTTTTGAGCAAGAGACATTATTGTCATTACTGAGACTTTGTGACTGAAGACTTCGATTTTTTTTTCATTACAAATGAAAATTACTGCATTTTGATTGAGGTTTTGATGTTTCTGTCCTGTAGTAATCACAGTGGATGTAGGCGTTTGAAGACGGAGAGCTATGTCATTAAAATTGTGTCAATGTGACCGAAAGATTAATACTTTGTTTCATGCCATTGTAAACCTTTTGGGTGCCAAAATTACTCGTGTCTTAAGTAGTATCATCAACGAACATTTGTCTGCTAATTTCGAAGTGTAACGACAGATCATTAATGTAAAATGAAAACAACAGAGGACCTCATACTTAACCTTGTGGGACTCCCAATTCGGTGAAATGAAATTTAGATTTGCTTGTGTTTACAAATAATATTTGTAGTCTGCTGGAAAGAAAAGATTAAATCAATTTCAGTGTTTTGAAAAACAGATTATAAATTGTTTGTTTTCTTATCAAAAGTTCATGGTTTATGACATTGAAAGCTTCAGCGAAATATACAAAAAATATCCCTGAGGATTGTTTCTTATTCATGTGTAAAAGCCATTTATTTATTAGTTTAGTAAGCGCTATGCAGCAGGAGGGATTTTCTCTGAAAGCCGTTTGAGTTTGATGGATAAAATGATAGTTCATTGCATGGGAGAGAAGACATTGTTAATATGCAGTTCTCATGGCTTAGAAATAAGAAGACGAAATTGAAATAGGCCTGTAATTTGATAGATCAATCGTGTTTCCTAATTTGTATATTGGTATAATATTTGCTTTGTTTAAGGCTTATGGAAAACATGATTTGTCTAAACAAAGGTTGTAAGTGTAAGGTAAAGTTTCAGCGACAACAGGAGCAGAGAGTTTAAGAATTCCACCATCTAAACCGTGAATTCCAGCTGTCTGTTTCAACTGCCTAAGTGACGTGAAACACAGCGAACGTCTTAAGAGCCGATTTCTAAATCCGAGAGAATGTTTTTGTCCTTGTAGTGTATCTGTAATTCTTCGAGCTCGTAAAAATTTAATTTAACATCTTGTATTACTCAACAGCCACTGTTGAAAAAGTGGTGACTCAGTGTACTTGCACATTTGTCATTCGTTATGTTTGAAAAAGAGGAAATATTTCTACTTGTTAATCTGTGAATGGCTTTCCATATAGATTTGTTGTCTTTCTTTTCATTAAGTTCAGAAGCGTTTCCTTTTCTCTGCTGTGATGAGTGAGGTTACTTTATGTTTTTGCTTT
The DNA here is from genome assembly GCA_033310375.1 of Conus canariensis. Lineage (NCBI taxonomy): Eukaryota > Metazoa > Mollusca > Gastropoda > Neogastropoda > Conidae > Conus > Conus canariensis. The sequence goes on along the minus strand of CM065747.1, from coordinate 19,735,628 downwards.
TTACGTTCGTCCCAAATGCTATGTTTAGCAAGCATTCTGTTTGATGAATAGCGTTCTGTGTCTCATGTGTTAACCAAGGAGGTTTCACCCGATGCTTGGCTCTATTGGTTTGGAGTACAGCACGTGTGTTGGATATGCTACATAAAATGGGGCACCACACTTCTAGACCCTGATTGAACTCTGTATATTGATACAGTTCATTTAAAGGTGAATTCGAACGGTTAGTATGAAATTCATTAAAATCTGATTTTAAAAACGTTTTTGTACATAATTGTTTCATGATTTATCCCTAGAATTTTCAAATGCTTTTTAGACCAAGTGCAACATGCAGGGAATGACCACTGCATCCATAAACAGGAACACTGGTCAGGAGAAACGTATCTGGATTTGTAACGTATAAATGATCTATCGGTGTTTCACAAATCTCAGTGAACCTTGTAGGAGTTTGTATTAGCTGTGTGAAATCAAGAGCCTCAAAAGTATAGTTCCACTGCTCATTGTTTTATTTGTAATAGATCTATACTGAAATCCTCAAATATCATGACATCTTTGCATTCATCATGTGCGCTTTCCATCATTAACAATGAACGGTCAATCCATTCAACATGCTCAGATGCATTTCTAAAGAAAACCAAACATAAGAAAGCATGGGCTCATTCAATTTAAGCTCGATTTCAGTCCAGATGGTTTCTGCGTTGAGTTGTTTTTTTTTTTTAAATTCTGTCTTCTTGTATTTTGTTGACTTATGAAAGTATGCAAATAACACCAAATTCCATGTTCTGTTCAGGATCTCTACGAACAACATTATAGCCATGTCATTGTTAGATATAAGACTGGACAGATGCCATCCCGAAAATCCAAATATGTGAAAGCTTTTTCCCGAATTAGAGAAGGTTGATGATATTTCGGTCATCTTATCAGTTGCATGGTTGACACTGAGATGCTCGACACTGCGTTCATCTCCTTTACGCCACGGGTCATTGCCCTGTGTCATATGGTTAATATTATATTAAACTAATCGCAAAATAATAAGCAGAAAACACTTCTTACAGACTACGTGAGCAAGTTCTTAAATGAGAAGAATAAGCAAAAACAATTTCAAGGTAAAATGGGTGACAAAACAGTTTACAACAATGAAAATACCTCAGTTGAAAATCAATAAACAATGACAAGTCCAAGAAAAGACACAGACAAAAAAAAATCCTTAGGTTTCAAAAGCAAAAGTGCACATAGAAAATCAGAATAACAATGTTACTGAATTAGAGTAGGAGAGAGACAGAGACAGAGAGATACACACACAGAGAAAGAGAAAGAAAGAGAAAGAGAGAGAGGAGACAGACAGACAGACAGAGGCAGAGACAGACAGACAGAAAGACAGACAGACAGACAGACAGACAGACAGACATACCGAGAGACAGATAGATAGGAACAGAGAGAGAGAGAGAGAGAGAGAGAGAGAGAGAGAGAGAGAGAGAGAGAGAGAGCCAAACACACACACACACACACACACACACACACACACACACACACACACACACACACAGCAGATCTTACCCATAATGTGACATCTCTAAATGACGAACAGCCTCGAAAGAGCTTCATGATTCACCAACCTTCCACTGCCTCAGTCCCTCAACCTTGTGTCAGCCCGACAGACCAATCCTTCCCTCCTCACCCTGCACCACAGATGGGGAGGGGGGCGGGGGCGGGGGCGGAGGGGGAGGTGGGGGGGGGGGGGGGGGGCTGGCCGCTGCAAACCCACCGCACAAATCAATGCCCTGCTATTAACAGCAAGCATTAATTAGACGCCGTGCCCGTGGTCGTACAGAGGTGTGTGTGTGTGTGTGTGTGTGGTGTGTGTGTGTGTGTGTGTGTGTGTGTGTGTGTGTGAAAATACGGATGAGATGAGCAAGACAGGGGAGTAGTGTGTGGAAGAAGATGCCGGGGGTGGGGGTGGGTGGTGGGGTGCGGGGGGGGGGGAGGGTGTGTGTATGCCTGAAGGAGGGAAGGAAGGGGAGGGTGGAAATAATCGTCGCAGCCGTGATCTCTCTCTCCTCTCTCTCTCCTCTCTCTCCTCTCTCCTCTGTTAGTGTGTGTGTGTGTGTGTGTGTGTGTGTGTGTGTGTGTGTGTGGTGTGTGTGTGTGTGTTGTGTAGGCTGTGTGTGTTGTTTTCGTGATTAGAGCTTATTTATTTTTTTTTGCTCTCTCTCTCTCTCTCTCTCTCTCTCTCTCTCTCTCTCTCTCTCTCAACTACCTCACATGCACTCCTTCATTGGACAGAATAGGAAAATTACATTTCCCTGTCTTCCTTTTCTCCTTGCCCCCCCCCCCCCCCCCCCCCCCCCTCTTCTGTTCAGTAATTCATCCTTACGATATCATGTTGAACTTTTCATTTGCCTTTCCATATTAGGTCGAACTTTCCATTGACATAAATGCAAAAATCATACTTGTGTTCAATATCACGTCTTTTTGTCTTTTTTTTTGTTTTGCTTTAATAGACAATATCCGCACATTTGCAAGGGAGATCATCTGTGTTAGAGTTCGCCCTTAGCAGAGTGACCTCGCCATTGTCATGGGACAGAATGATGGCGTTGGTGAGAACATTCAAAGCAACTGTGCCCAATCAGTCAGCTTTACTATTCAATCAAGAAGACACACACACACACACACACACACACACACACACACACACACACACACACACACACCAAAAGGTGCGTCTTTAACATAGATAGTCAACGTCCTGATCGTTATCCTAGCACGCGCTTCAAATCAGGTATTGGACTCTCGAGAGCTATCTACTTGGCCCGTACACTGAGTAAAGCTGTTTTTTTTTTCAATGGAAAAACAAGCGTTATCTTCCCCTGATATTTTTGTATGTTTTTTTGTTTTTTTTTGTTTTTTGAAGAGGTCTATTTTACCTCATCAGTCAGTTCAACAGTTCACCTATGGAAAGAAAAAGCCAAAACATGGGCATGAACTGGTGCGCCTATAAGGCAGATACTGTGCTTGAAACAGTTATTATTATTATTATGACCATCATCATCATCATCATCATCATCACCATCATTATCATTATTTCGTCACTATTGGATGGATGTGAAACGTGGGCCCTGTATCGAAAGCATATCAAGCAGCTAGAACAGTTCCATGCGCGATCACTGCGCATGGTTATGGGCGTTCGCTGGCAGGGCAAAGTCACACACCAAGAGGTGTTGGACAAAGCTGGCTTGACAAGCATTGAGTCAATGTTGCTGAAGACTCAGCTACGCTGGACTGGGCACGTCATCAGAATGGACGACAGCCGCATCCCCAGATAACCGATGTAGGGTGAGCTCAAGGAAAGCTCACGCAGACAGGGAAGGCCCAAACTGAGATACAAAGACACCCTTCAGAGCAATCTCAGACGGTGCGGCATCCAGCCTCGCGAGCTCGAAACCCTTGCTGCTGACAGATCATCCTGGAGGTCCCTCACCTTCAAAGCAACAGCTGCCTTCGAAGAGGACAGAAGACTACGTCTCGACACTGCAAGGGACAGGCAGCACAGGGCCTCGTCCTCCTCAGTCCCAAACTCAGACCATCGATGTGACATCTGTGGGCGCCTGTGTGCTTCCAGCTTCGGGCTGCGGAGTCACATGCGCTGTCATCGTCATCGCTGAGTGCACAGACCATCGTCTTCGTCGGCTCCCGACGGACTACCACTACTATATTATTATTAACATTACTATTGCTATTATTGTTATCATGATTATCATTGATTGAGTAATTGATCCATTGACTGATCTATTGATTAACAGATTTATTCAGATCTACGTGTCTTGGGTTTGATGTGACGTTTGTTTACCACATGACGCATGCACAAATTCCCCAATGATCTTGACCCATAATCTGAGAGAAGTAACTCAAGTTGAAATAAGAAGACCGGCGTTATCTTCCCCTGCCTCCCCCCCCCCCCCCCCCCCCCCCCTCCCGCCCCCTTAGAACAGGTCTATTTCTCTTCTCTAACTTTGGGTTTATCTTTTGCCCGTTCTTACGGTAGCTTTTGTTTTTAGGTGACCTAGTTGATGCAAGTGTTTAAATTATGTCTAGGTCTTGTTTGTTTGTTTGTTTGTTTGTTTGTTTTGTTTTTTTTTGGGGGGGGGGGGGAGCCTAGCTTTCTTTGGGGGCTTTGTTTCCATGCAACTGAACATAACCATCTGGGGTTTTCAAGTCCATGTGCGCAAGTTGGGAGCATTTACATTAACTGATCACCACAAGATTAACTATAATCTTTTATGAAACAAGCTATTCTGACGCAGTTTCAGGCGGCTTAAAAAAAAACAAGAGAGTAATCGCCACCTAAAGTGAGTGAACAACAGATTTTATTACATGAAGCATGCACATAGTTTCTTTTTCATGTATCTATTTGTTGTTGTTCCACGTATAAATGATTTACCATTTCTTACTGTTCGTAGTTAGATAGATTACTATTGATTGTACAGACACCAGCGTCCCTTCTTATTAAAAGACATGCTGGACCTGTCGACTGTCCTAGACGTAATAGCTGTTTCAGTTTCAGTTTCATCAAGGAGGCGTCACTGCGTGCGGACTAGTCCATTATACGCTACACCACATCCGCCAAGTTTTGAGACCACGCTACGCATGATTTGAAGCTGATGGATAAATGAATTAACAACAAGGATGAGACAATTGAAGAAGACGGTCTCGTGGCTACGACTCAGCGGATGTCTGACCTACGCATTAGCCCAACGCGCTGGTCAGACCTTGAAAGAAGTAATAGCGATAGTATGTGTCCCACACCCATATGTTTTCAATCACCGCTTCTCCATCTCCCAACCATGGTTCCTCTATTGTCCACCCTTCTAAAACGGCCATACACACAAAACTGCACTGCCTGTCTCTACAGGCAGTGTCCGCAGGAGTATCAGCCTGCGTACGCAGAAAGACAGAAAGAAAGTCCCCCCTCCCCCCCCCCCTTCCCCTCTTCCAGTGTAAATGTGTGGGTGTGGGTGTGTGAACGAGCGTGCGCGTGTTGGAGGGGGGGGGGGGGGGGGGGGGGGGGGGTTGAGTGGCGGGAAGGGGTTGAGATCGGGTTAAATGAGGGCTGTTTAACGTGCGCTTCTATGTGTGTGTTTAGCTTTACTCATAGGTGTTGCCCACAGATAGCTAGCTATACAGAACGTTACCGAACACGTGTTCTTGTTGCGTATTTATTGTATTAATGTACTGTTTCTGATTGTCATTTCTTGTTTAGAAAAAGAAAAAAAAGATAAAGGCAGTTTCGAAGTATGTTAATGCATAGTTTGACCCATGTTTGTAAACAAATGAGTCTATGTAAAAACACTGTTTCATGTGTGTGTGTGTGTGTGTGTGTGTGTGTGTGTGTGTGTGTGTGTGTGTGTGTGTGTAGTAGCAGTAGTAGTAGCAGTATGCAGTGTTCAAAACGTCCCCTAGTCTACTGGCCCTAGAGGCAGTGAACTGTCAGAGTTTCAGCGTGTCTAGTGCATGGCGTGATGGAAGACGGCGGAGCCCACCCCCTCTCCTTCCGCCGTGGTTGACTGAACTAAATCAGGTACGCGTTTACTCCTGCGTAGACAGAGAGGGCTTTCAAGCCGAAAAAAATCCAACCTTGAGTGTGGTCCGAGCTCTTCACTGCCCGCTGGCGAACTACATTCCCCCCCCCCCCCCCCCCCCCACTCGATTTTTTTTTCAGTTAGAAAGCTTAATAAATATTCCATGTAAATATGTTTAACAGGCTATATGTGAAAACAACGTTTATCATTCTGGAAGAAATATGTAACCGTTCAACATTCACTACAGTCATGCAACTCAAGAAAATGTTTAATCAACCAGACATGAATCGTCTTGTCCTATGAATGTGTTACACACACACACACACACACACACACACACACAATATATATATATATATTATATATATATATTTTAAACTAATAAGTTCCAAGGGTAAGTAACTGAGCACCGTTCCAGCAATTTTCAAAGCAGCTTGGTGTTGCAATGACTGCAGGAAATATTCACTCCAACGGATTCCCACCGCCTCCAAAGTCTCTCTGTTCGTACGACTGGGAACCAAGCTGCTCTGAAAATTGCTGGAACGGGTGCTCAGTTACTTACCCTTGGAATTTATTAGTTTATTTAGTTCAGTCCCTTGCGGATTCATTCCAAGAACTGGCCCTCAGCAACTTGTGTCTTTAAGAAGTTATCTTTTTATATTTTCTACTTTTCACAAGAAAATGTAGCTTATTTTGCTGTTTCAGAATTTTCTTGCTTCTTGGGTGGGACTTTTGGTTTTTTTTTTGAAAATTCAACAAACATACTATAAGATTGCACACCACCTTTTCTGGGATAGCATTCTGCTTAAAATCTAAAAAAGGTAGAGGAGCAATGTTAGCATTTACGGAGACTACTAAAAACGCAATCAAATTTCAGAATACATGTATTTGAGTAGGAGAAATTGTATGTTCACGAGTTATCTTTTCATGGGAGATAATCTCCTTTTTTGGTGATTATAAACTTGCAAAGGTTTTATTTAAAAAAGCACTTATAACTCTATTCATCTACTCAACATATACGTACTATTAGTTGAACAGAATTTATCTATCGCTGTAGATATGTAATGCTTCTTTTCTCTACTTACCAATGTAAAAGAAAACAGCAACTTTTGTGTATTTATATACATATATCTCCATCTTTCTGTGTGTGTAATCGCCTTCTTCAACATGAATGAAATCTGTCACTCCATCGCATTCTCACCGTTTCCCAAGTCTCTCTGATCATACAGCAGAGAAACGCGTGCTAGAAAGCAGGGGATGTTTACAGCAATGGACATACACCACAAAGACTTATCACCCTTTCGGTAACATTTGCGTCCCCTGCCGACAGATAGCTTCCTATGTAGTGTACGCTTATGCATAATATACAAATGATTTTTAGGTATGGGATTTCTGCATGTGGCCTAGTGGACAAGACTGACCCGCTTTACAGAAAGAAAGGTGTCGAGTGCACGTAATGGTGTGCGCAGGAGAGAGAGCATTAAAAAGTGTTACATTGCGTTTACTCCACGTGAGTTTTTTTTTTAATATGCACACCGATGCCAGGTACCAGTCACACACGCATGCCGCGTGCTTTCGCACGCTTGTTAATAATGTGTGCGCGCGGTGTGTTTTGTGAGAGTATGGAAGACAGTGGTGCGTATATGGTGAATGTATGCAGGCAGATAGATAACTGATTAATTTTACATCAGAAGTCACAGTTAATGCTGAACAAACAAGAGGTAATTTTGGGATTGAAAATGCCAATAACGGCAGGCGTTTACAATGATACCAATACATGAACAGCAACGCTCTCACACAAACACAGAGAACGCAAGTCTTACGAAGCCAATGTTAATTTTATTATTCGCAATTCTGTATGGAAAAAAAGGATTCGTCATTCAATAGAAGTAGAACAGTTTATGAGTACGTTTATTTGCCAAAAGCCAGACTACGTAACAGTCAATGCCAAAAGATAGAGGAAAAGAAAAGTCAGTACCTAGAAATGGTGAAGAAAATCAAATCATTCTCTTAATTTCAAGAAACGGAGTACACATGAACAAGGAATAAACGAAATTTAGCTATCGAAGTACAGGATCGTAATGGAAAGCCGCAAAAAATGCCTTTATTGCCCATACGGAAGCACACAGACAGAAACGCTGGCCACATACGAAGTAATGGACACGTTCATTCCTTCACAGCCTAATGGATTCATGCCAGGATAAATCAGCGGTGGTTTTAACTATCAAGAGAGATGGATTCCAAAGCCACATACACAAACCTACTATATGTACAAGAGAGAGAGAGAGAGAGAGAGAGAGAGAGAGAGAGAGAGAGAGAGAGAAGAAAGAAGAAGAGAGAGAGAGGAGAGAGAGAGAGAGAGAGAGAGAAGAAGAGGGGAGAGAGAGAGAAAAGAAGAGGGGTTGGGGGGACAGCATACAAAATAATCGATATAAAATGAAATCAAATCTCAACCACACCCATAATGGAAATACGATAAATCTCTAGTTCAATGTCGTAATGTTACAAAGCCGTGTTTCAGTGAAGGTGAATGTCCCCGAAAACGAGGAAAGGCTGCCTAGTTGGCCGGATAACAGTGATTCCTTCCATAACCCCCCCCCCCCCCCCCCCAACTATTTAATGAGACAAACATGTACAAACACACTCAGAGAGAGAGAGAGAGAGAGAGAGAGAGAGAGAGAGAGAGAGAGAGAGAGAGAGAAACAGACACAGAGAAACTGGCAGAGACAGACAGAGATATGAGGGGTGGGTGGGTGGTGGTGTTAACATAAGCGACAAAACGGACGGGTTCTCTCGTATGGGCACATTGTGTAGCACCCAAAGAAGTCTCTTCCCATGCGGTCATTCTCTCGATTATCCAAAGTTTTTTTGTTTTTTTTAGGCACGGTCTATTGTACTCGAAGAAAGGATTTTTCTCATTTGCACGCAGCTTATAGAATACGAGGAAGCAAAGAAGGGGATTAGCTTATTCGGACATGCTCGATAATATCCAGAGAATGGGTTCTTTCTCATTTGGAAACAGTCTATCGGATCCGAGGAAGAGAGGAGGGTTTTATCTCATTTGGACACACTCTGTCATATTTGTAGAAGGGTTGCTTTCTCTTTTGGAAGCTCTCTATAGTATCCAAAGAAGTGTGTTCTCATGTCAATAACAACGCACACTTTTTTTGTTTTCAAAACAAGAATTGCCACACATTTGCTCCTGTTTATAGAATCAAAAAGGGGGTCATATTTATACTGACACCATATTCAGTATAAGACAAAACTGTTGTCTTATCTGGGCAAAATTTAAAAGTATACTGACAGAAGGCGAAGAAGGAACAACATGAAGGCAAAATGAAATATTGATGATAATGACGATAAGAAAAAACAACAACAACAGAATAAGAACAAAAAGCTGAAGATGATGGTTGTAAATCTGTTGACGATTAAAGTAACAACTAAAACAACAAATAAACAGAGATCATACAGATACGCCATCCCAGGGCATGCATGTATAAGAGAAAGAAGCATTAGTATGCGCCGTTCCCCCTTCCCTTTTAGAAACATTCTCAAGACACCCTTTTTAAATTCAAACAAGGGGAGGAAAAACTCGTACGCAGCTGTAAAAGGGCTGCCAGGGGAGACAACTGAGACACAAGTCTTCCAACGCAGCATGGCTGAAAACAACTCGTTTAAAACAGAATATATAAATCAAACACCCAGTTCCTTATCGTCCATACACGGATCACCTTTTCTCACTCATTGCATACGTTGATAGCTGAAATGATAAAAACAAACTGACATGTGACTTTTGAAAATTAATTGATGACGAGTGCTCACCGCACAGAGCACACATACACACACACATGACTGTTTGTTAGGCAGTAAAAACACTTCATTTTCAACATTTTGGCGTGTTGCGTCTATCTATCTATCCGTACATTTCCGGTGATTTGTAATTCTTGATAACACTGAGAGGGTTATGTCCCAGTGTATGCATGCGTGTATATGCGAGACTATATGTAGATGCGTGCACGTGCAAGTGTATAGGAATGGTCTGTCCTGTTCCTTTCTTCAAGATAAACTGGGATGGAGGGGGGGGGGGGGGGGGGGGCAGAGAGGAAAGGGAAGGTGGGCTAAAGACAGTTGACGGCGTGGTGATAGAAACAATAAACATAGAAATAACGACATTCAGAAAAACAACAACAACAAAGAGAATCCTTACATAAAAAAAAATAATGTAAAAATATCAATAACAGCAATCATAACGAATGATAATAATAATTGCTTCATTAATTACCGAAGTTGGAATGGCCACAACAGTAATCATAGTATTTTGAATTTAACAACTATTCACGCAAAATAAGAGCGTGTTTCTTTGGTTGTAAAAGTTATTACAGAGGCTGTAACAATAGAAGTAGTCGTACAAGAACGAAGAAAAAGGACAAAACGAGTTCTTTTTTTTTTTCTTAAATGTGCGTAGTCTCAGTAGAAACTAAATCGATAAGCCTATACGCATGCAGCCATGATAACATCGTACACACATTTCACATGTGTGTTACGAATTATCCTACGCTACAGCAACTTACACGAGTTTCGCAAAGCATGCTATACTACCAGCACATCCGACCTAATCAACAGATCCTCCTTGTGGTCAGGTTTACCCCACGGAGGAAGTAGGACGTCTGCAACGTCACCATAATACCCATGGTCAACTACAGTCGGACGCGCTTCCAGATTTGTTTCATTCACACAGAGTTTTAACAATAACAACAACAACAACAAAGCAAAAGCACTGTATAAAACGACATCAAACTGAGCGGAATAAAATCAAATCAACTGGGATCCTTAAAACGGAAGAAAATTTCAAAATGTAAAGCAAGACACATGCAAAAAAAAAAAAAAAAAAAAAAAAAAAAAAGACTTTACGTTGTAAACAATTACATACAACATCAGCGACCAATGGGAAAACTGAACTCTCACTTCAGCAGCAAGTTCAGTCAATACTCTTTTTTTATTGGACAATATGAAACCATCTCCAGAACGCTGGATCCGTATTATGTCCAAAGTTTCCGCTGTCTCATAGAGAGGCCGTTTCATTACCATGCTGAAAAGAAAGTCCCGTCACATCGATTCATAACAAAACACACCACAAGAACATGCTCGGCTAGAGGCATCAGCCAGTCTGTTCGACGTTTTACCCTTAAATCTAGAAAAGTTAACAAAATGAACAATTATCAAAGGGTGCCACAATATATGAAGAGTGAAGGATAGACTGTGTCTTGCTTGTCTTCGGTTCTACTTAGAGGTGAAAATGGCATGCGCAATGCAGGCAGGCCGTGGTTCAAAGCGAGGCCAGCTTTCCTTCACTGATTTGCCTATCCTCACACATGCATTATCCACCTGACTTGTTGCAAATATTTGTCATGATCTAGTATTTATGTTCTACATGACATTTCCGTATTTTGCCGGGGAGGTGGTGATGGTGGTTTGGGGGTGGGGTAGGGCGTGGAAGGACAACATCAAATTCCCCACAGAATTCCGGCTCTACAAGTCACTAGTGGTCTCCCTCCTGTTGTATGGCTGTGAGACATGGACACTGATGGCCGAAACAGAAAGAAGAATCCAGGCGTTTGAGACCAAGTGCCTGAGGAAAATACTCCGCATCTCCTACAAGGAGCACAAGACCAACGACTATGTGCGGAAGATGGCATGGTTTGGCTACGTCATTCGTCACAACTCCCTCTCCAAAACCATCCTCCAAGGTACCGTTGAAGGAGGGCGCAGACGAGGATGGCAGAGAAAGAGCTGGTCCGAAAATATAAAGGATTGGACCAAAATGACCATGCCGGATCTCCTCACGACAGCTGCCAACAGAACAACCTGGAGAGAAATGGCGGCTGCCTCATCACGTCCCCCCCCAACGACCCCAGCGGTCAGGTGACTGACTGACTGAGGGTGGGAGTTGAGGGCTGGGGAGGGGAAGGGAATAATGTTTCATTTGATTCTTGTCACAGAAGTATGAATATTGGTAAAACTTCGTTTCTGCTATTGCCGGAATAAAGTATAACTAGCTGCTGTTATGCTGCTTTGTTTTGGTTGATTCACCGCAAGTGATAAAACTCCGACTTTTTCCGTAATTTTGGCTAGAAATATTTCCATCTGCGCAATCCTGTATTGGTTAAGATGTTTGTCTTTAACTGCTTCTATAATTCGTAGAGGCAGCGTGGAATGTTTTCATCGGGTACAATGCATGCTGATATTTGCTGTGGTGCGTGTTTGTATGTCTTACTGATGCAGGCCTCAATTATAGTGTTGTTTTCTGCAGTAAGATACAATAAGATACCCTACAAATGCATGTTTTAGAAAGAGGCGCGCTCTCCTATAATAACATTCCTCCGCTGCGTAGTTTCATCCCAATAAGATACCATAAAGTGTGTGTTTAGGATAGCAGCGTATTTGCAACACTTACACCTTAATCTACAATGCAGTGAACATTTGTGGCCAGTTTCTTTTCAAAATGTGCTGAAGTAGATCAGAAATCTGGATCAACGCCAAAACTGCACCAAAATATTTCTATCGGTCGCCGAAAAAAAAATTCAGACAGGGACTCATACATTCAATGGAAACAGTCAGGATATTAGCACCACTCAACCCAGGATAGGTCCCTCACACCACAAAGGATTCGCAAAAAATACTCCCATATAGATATCATGGCTGACGAAAACAACAAGAAAATATTCATTCATTTGTCATTCCAAACAAAAGAGAAAATAGCGATAAAACGTCTATGGCTAGTTTACAATGCGTAGGTACAAAACTAAGGCCAAACTCAACAGTTTTATTTACATAACAGCCAGTGGATGCCGTCTCTCTGTCAGCAGGCGCCACCACACGACAATCATTTCTGTCTGTTGTCATCATCGCAGACTCTCCTTTTCCTTAGGTAACAAGCCAGCTGCAAATACTTACCGGAGTTAGCTAACTCCAACAAGCATATGGACACATTCCCACACATGCGTGCATGCACAGAACGTGACAAGCTGCTAATTGTAGAGAAGTCGGCGACATCATCCCACCACCCATTCTTCCCGCGCGAATCATTATGTGCTCACACATACTCGGAATGAATCTTTTACTATCGGATGTATACGAAGATAAACTATGGGAGAAACACACACACACACACACACACACACACACACACACACACACACACACACACACACACACACAGAGTCATTCACACTACATTAAATACACATGACAGAAACAGAACCGTTTCAGCATGACTCAAAATACCGTCACTTCAAACGGAACTTGAAAGCATGTCAAGAGCTAAGCGGCCAATACATGCCAGGATGTTCTCACGTACTCAACTACAGCGCAAGGGCGAATTTGAGGGGAGGCGCTGGGTAAATGGGAGGTGAGAGGGAAGGGGGGAGAGGGGGGGGGGGGAGGGGCATAATTATCCCATATCTCTCAATTAAAGAATTAAAACAAAAAGACCCTGTGGCGCTAACGTCTAAGCTGATGAAGAAATCACCCAGTGACATGCTGTGGGAGATGCATGGAGGGAAAACAAATGACAGCGAATCACTATTTCATACTGTTTACAGATCAGCTGAACGTATGGGCCATGTAAGGGCACTGAACTTATCTGAACATTTGACAAATTATGTACATGAAAACAGACAAGTGAAATATAGAAAAAAAAAAACCCCAAAGCAACAAAACATTTTTTTTTTTCAGAAAAAAAAGCAAAGCATTAAAAACAAATCTAGTCTGAGAACTACATACACATTCTGTTTACATTCAATGAAGCTGTGTAAAACAAGTCTTGCTGTTAAAAAAACTGTTTTGTGTAAAACTTCTCTCTGTTTGTTGACGTAAGTAAAGGTGTCTCACAACACACTACGCACACACGACTAAAACTATGAACTCCTTTACCAACATTTCTGGGTTCCACACTCGAGCGTTTTCATGACACTGTAGACTTTGGAACTTAAAAAAACAAAAAAACAAAACAAACAAAAACACCGTTATTTATTAAACACGAATACTATTCATAGAGATTCACATTACTATCTGACTCACATCCCAGTTGTGTCGTGGCCCCATCCTCCTGTCTACAGTCATCATGCCCGTGGTTAGTTTCTGTCAGAATCGGCCGGTTCATGGGGTCAGTCGTGGAATGGAAGCTGGGGAACCTTCCGGCATGGGACCGCTCACTCATGCTAGCTCCGCAACTAAGCAATTATTAAGAGAGAGAGAGAGAGAGAGAGAGAGAGAGAGAGAGAGAGGGTGGGGGGGCGCTCAATAGGTCAGGGTTTAGGCTGAATTATCCTCCTAAAACTCCCCACCTGATCCCAACCCCATAACCCATTTTTTTCACCCCGAGTCCTGAAATTACTTACTAAAGAAATTGTGCCTTCGGGGAAGCGAACAATCTGACAAAGGTTATGGCACAATACTCATCAAGAACCGTTGTGTTTACGACCTGTCCAAACTGCAGAACAGAAAAGCATACATAATTGTTCGTAGAATAGCGCCTTCTCGTGAGTTTGCAGTTTTCGGACACGATCAGGTTATTCATTTTTTTCAACCGACATCTATTTTTCTACTTCATTCGTGATTTTATTTCATCAACCTGTCGACTTACATATCTCTGCATGGATTCTGTACAATGGAATCTTTTTTTCCCCCAGCCCATTGCCCCTTTTCCTTGACTTTCCCGACTGGAAAAAAAGGGTCCTTCAATTGTCGCAAGCCTTCCCCAGCTGTAAACACTCTGACACATGGTGTTCTGCGTATGTTGGATCAGAACAGTCGCCACTGAAGCAACTCAGTGGCGATGCAGAGTCTACTACGTGCGTTGCCACGCGATGACCTATATAGTGCCAGCTCCTCATGCACGATCGGCGCTCTAAGGACGATGTGGGTGTGGATGTGCAAGGCAGAGCCCCGTGGGAATAATGCCACAAAACAGGAACAGGTGAGAAGGAAAATGTTAAATAAAAAAGAAGGGAATAGCTCTGTTCACGGCTTTGTATATGAGCTGGACCCAGTGGCCCAGTTTACACTTTGTCATGCGAAACTTTGTGGTGGAAGGGAAAGAGGAGGGGAGGGGTCTTCAATGATGGGAAATGCACTCCTCGAACAAAAAAAAGATCTCCATTCACTTAAAAACAAGCTCAATCCTCCGGAGACGAAATGTGGCTGCCTTCTACATCAAGTTGACCCCAAAAGAGCTATACAGCGCAAATCAACCTCCAAAGTGCATAGTAAGGCTTAAAAAAAAACAACAAAACATGATACGAAATTGAGTGTGTGAAGTATGTCTTCCTCAGGCGTCACAACTAACAGACATTAAACGAAACGCTGCTCCCCAGATGCCTGTCGGTAGGAGAACGGTCTCAGTCTGCTATGTACCACATGATGCTTCCCAGGCACTTGCCCATGAGGATCCTTAACCCTGGAAACTCTCCCATCCCCTCCCAACCAACCTCACCTCCTCCCCCTACTCTGACACTACCTCCTGCCCCTACCTGACACTACCTCTTGCCCCACTGACACTATCCTCCTGCTACCCTACTCTGGACACTACTCCTGCCTACTGACATACCCCTGCTACTGACACTACTTCCTGCCCCTACTGACACTACCTCCTGCCCTACTGACCTACTCCCGCCTACTGACACTACTCTGCCCTCGCACTACGTCCTCCCTACTCTGACACTACCTCCTGCCCCTACTGACACTACCCTTCCTGCCCCTACTCTGACACTACCTCCTGCCCCTATCTGACACTACCTTGCTACTGCATACCTCCTGTCCACTCTGACACTACTTCCTGCCCCTACTCATCTGACACTACTTCCTGCCCCTACTCTGACACTACCTCCTGCCCCTACTCTGACACTACCTCCTGCCCCTACTGACACTACCTCCTGCCCCTACTCTGACACTACTCCTGCCACTCTGCCTACCTGCCCCACTATCTCCTACTTGACACTACTCTGCCTACCTGACATCTCCCTACTCTGACACTACCTCCTGCCCCTACTCTGACACTACCTCCTGCCCTCGACACTACTTCTGCCATCGACACTACCCTGCCTACTGCACACCGCCTACTCTGACACTACCTCCTGCCCCTACTCTGGCATCCTCCTCACTCTGACACCTCTTACCTCCTGCCCCTACTCTGACACTACTTGCCTACCTTCTACCTACTGACAGGCCTGTTCGGATGGGAACTCAACGGTCATCGGTGGTCTGTGAAGCCCCGAGTGTGGCCTTCATTCGAAGAGCGACAGACCCTTGGCCCACTCTGGATTGGCGCCGTGTTTGATCTCCCCCATCCACAGCACCAGCACCACCGCCACCTCGGCTGACAGCCCGTGTGGGGTGCCAGTCTCTGGAATGACAGGACAAGGAGAGGCTGGAGCTTGCACGGCGTGACCACAGGAAGACTGTTCGAATGACGTGCACTTGAAGCAACACGGCAGCAGAGCAGCGTTTCCTCCGGTGGGGTGCCTTGTGTCGACCTGATATTAAGTTTCGTTAACTGCCGATGCGGCTTCCTCCACAAGAGACCATTTGAACAGGAACGAAACACATACAGGCATGGTATCGTTCAAAACATTACGTCTACAACATACAACAGATCTGAAAGTGTACTGTCAGAGTACTATCACTCTCAGTGTGAAAGGGGGAGGAGAGAATGAAAAGGGAGGGGTGGGGGGTGGGGGGGGGGTGGTAAGGGAGAGAGGGGCCCGGTTGGAAGTGCATAGGAGTGAACATTATGGAATCACGCAGTCTTCAATCGTTCGAGAATGATGTGACTCTGCACCTATTCCACGTGAATCAGAACAGTGCCATTCAAGACGGGTGAGGCTTTCTGACTCTGGCCCTGGCGATGACAACACTGCTCTGCAGTCTCCGACTGACACTGCCACCGCCTGTCACCCCCTTTTTCGGCAGTCCCGGCACCCAGCTCAAGAGTTCAAAATGGGACAGGAAAACACTTCCATTCATACTAAAAGTTAGTGAGAGAAAAAAAACACAACACCAAAATGTCATTCACTTCATCATTATGCGCCTGACATGCAAGTCAACAGATACAAAAATATATCTACATTTCAATATGGATGGTATCACTGTCATATGTTTACACGAAGGACACTTGAAATTCCAGAGCAGGTTATGTTCTTGCTTTGGATTGCTCTCTGGCTTTGCTCTCGCACAAAGTATACACTGATATGTTGGCATGAGCATCGATCAATTGACATCGGCTCGTTCCAGCGCACAAGCAACAATGTCATCTTTGTTCCAACAGTGGTATAGAAAAAACATGCACACGCTGTGAGAAAGACCATGCACCAGCACACACGCTCAAACATGCAAGTTGAAACATATACACATCCCTGGCCCACAATACCAAGTCTCAAGTGACCCACGCTAGGAACCTTTTCCCTCTCGTCATCAAGTAAGCATAGATCAGCACCAAAATCAGTTTATATATTCTGCAACCATAGTACATTCAAACTCACTACAGACACCTTAAGTTGTAAAGAAATTCAAGATTCTAGACCAACACGATAAACAATTAGCTGTTCCAATGCTCAGCTCGGTACAATTCATCTGATCACTTTCCATTTGTGGACAGTCTCGATTCATGTATGAAAGTCCCAAGTCACAAGCGAAGCAACGCTATTCTTTATTGATATCAGCACATGTCATTTGTCTTTCTTCCGACAGAACAATTAACACACGCAAATTAAGTATAGTTCATTGGCCCGTGTTCAGAGAAGGGCGCTCTGCAACGTCCTCACGCACAATCTCATGTCCCGCACACGTCTCGGTCGGTACGGGCTGTGTGTTTCATGGGAGCTGGAGGTTCTGACGTCCGTTTCAACTAAGGAGACACAACTCAAAGATCTACCTATGAAATGATGTAGCATACTTACACGTTAGTAAAGGAACTGATTTTTTGGGGGGCAATATTTCAGAACGACAAATCTTTTGCAGATCGTATGGTCCAGGTATGTATCTAATCAGGGTGTCGTAAAATTTAGAACACTTCTCTTGATATTTAGACCATTTGTTTCCATATGCAGAGAGAGATATATATATATATATATATATATATATATATATATATTATATATATATATATATATATATATATATCTCACGAACCAAGCTACCTTCCTCTGAACCCCTAATCCGATTCAAATCTTATCAAATTGTTATCAACGGTTGTATTTTGAATGTCATTTGTCAGTACAGCCAACAATTCATCTGATAACAATCAAACTCAGCCAGTCAGTTCAGAAAGCTTTGGTTAAGTATTCAGAGAGCGTGGCTTTACAATCAGTCACCACCATCATCATCATCTTTCTCATGATTCGCTCCAGAAGGTCCGGCAAGATCGTAAAAGCCGACGGCAACAAACCGCTGCAATGAAGACAGTGTGTGAACAACAATGTCCCGACCTCAACGGAATTCACCCTTTTAGAGTCCGCCCCAAACGCAACACTCCCAAGCTCTCAAGCCAACCCACCAACCATTCACTGTCCACCCCTTCCCAACGCTCAAACAAACCCACCAACCATCACAATGGTGTGAATGTGGGTTGGTGGGTGGTGGTGGAGGGGGGATTGGGGGGGGGGGGGGGGCGGGTTATGCCCGGCTCATCAGACAGCCGATTCGCCAGGGTTAAAGGTCGGGGTG
>CM065747.1:19687335-19712335 GCA_033310375.1 Conus canariensis | reverse complement strand
AATCATGCACACGAATCATACCACCAAGGGGCAGATAAACCATACACTCAGACATGCCCATCTCTTGAGGCAGACAACAGGCAGATGAGTGCTATGAACAGGCCGATCAACAGACATAGACAAACCCAGTCATTATACACACGAACAGGCTGGTAAACAGGCAGATGAATCGTACAAGTAGGCAGATGAATAAGACAGACAGGCAGGTAAATCTGACAAGCAGAGGAACCACACGACCGAACAGGCAAATACATTCAATCATAACGGCATGTAGAACCTACAGGGAAAAAAAAACCCATGCAGATGAACTGCACAAGCAAGCAGAAATTAGAAGCAAAAAAAAAAGGCAGATGAATTACAGAAACAGGCCGATGAATCGGACAAGCAGGCAGATGAAGAAAACAGGTATATAAATTACATGGACAATCTACTAAATTATTGAAACAGGTAGATGATTCACACAGACAGATGAATCAGCACAGACAGGCATACGGAAACCCTTTCAAATGATTACAACGTGGACAATGTCTGTCGCGCCAATGCTAACAATGTAGCCTACAGGACTCTTTATAACTTTTAAGAAATCAGTGTCTAAACATACGCAGGACGCACACAAGCACACCCACTCAATTCTGCGTTCGTGAATCATAAACATATGCATTACTCGCATGCGCGCGTGCGCGCGCGCGCGCGCGCGCGCACACACACACACACATGGCACACAATGTTACATACACAAACACGTACACTATAATTATAACACAGTGAACAGCTCATCCGTACACGAGCAAAGTGTGCAAATGAACCGGACAGACAGACGGACGAAGTGGTAGATCACTGAAATAATGAGATCCCCATGACATACGTTGAGACAGAGAGACAGAGACAGACGAACGACCAGACAACTAAACAGACAGACAGGCAGAAACAACGAGATCCCCATGACGTCCATAAGACGTTAAGATAGAAAGAGACAGAGACAGACAAACCATCACACAAACAGATAGACGGACAGAAACAACGAGATCCCCATGACGTCCATAAGACGTTAAGATAGAAAGAGACGGAGACAGACAAACCATCACACAAACAGACAGACGGACAGAAACAACGAGATCCCCATGACGTCCATAAGACGTTAAGATAGAAAGAGACAGAGACAGACAAACCATCACACAAACAGATAGACGGACAGAAACAACGAGATCCCCATGACGTCCATAAGACGTTAAGATAGAAAGAGACGGAGACAGACAAACCATCACACAAACAGATAGACGGACAGAAACAACGAGATCCCCATGACGTCCATAAGACGTTAAGATAGAAAGAGACGGAGACAGACAAACCATCACACAAACAGATAGACGGACAGAAACAACGAGATCCCCATGACGTCCATAAGACGTTAAGATAGAAAGAGACGGAGACAGACAAACCATCACACAAACAGATAGACGGACAGAAACAACGAGATCCCCATGACGTCCATAAGACGTTAAGATAGAAAGAGATGGAGACAGACAAACCATCACACAAACAGATAGACGGACAGAAACAACGAGATCCCATGACGTCCATAAGACGTTAAGATAGAAGAGACGGAGACAGACAAACCATCACACAAACAGATAGACGGACAGAAACAACGAGATCCCCATGACGTCCATAAGACGTTAAGATAGAAAGAGATGGAGACAGACAAACCATCACACAAACAGATAGACGGACAGAAACAACGAGATCCCCATGACGTCCATAAGACGTTAAGATAGAAAGAGACGGAGACAGACAAACCATCACACAAACAGATAGACGGACAGAAACAACGGATCCCCGTGACGTCCATAAGACGTTAAGACAGACAAACCATCAGACAGGACAGACAGAAACAACGGGACCCCATGACGCACTCAAGACGTTGAGGCAGCCATCTCCGAAGGTTTCTCCCACGTGGTTGGTGACGAAGCACTGGAAGCAGGCGATGTCGTCGTCCCTCTTCACGTCCGTCACCGTCAGCGTCTGACCGTCGTCACTAAGGACGTACTTCTCGGGGCCTTCTCCGCCTGAGAAAGGGAGAGGGCCAAGGTCAGCTCTATTCTCCTTGGAACCGAGTAGGTCCAGTCTTTGGCCCGATCTACTGCGTTAGTGAAAGTGCAGGTCCATCGTGCGTGAGTGTGCGTGTCTGTGTGTGTGCGTGTGCTTCTCTGTGTGTACCTCTGCGTACACGTGCCTCTTGTGTGTGTGTGTGTGTGTGTGTGTGTGTGTGTGTGTGTGTGTGTGTGGTGTGTGTGTGTGTGTGTTGTGTGCGCGCGCGCCTCTGTGTACATGTGTGTGTGTGTGTGTGTGTGTGTGTGTGTGTGTGCGTGTGTGTGTGTATGGTGCGTGTGCGTGCGTGCAGTGTGTGTGTACGTGCGTGTGTGTTGTGTGTGTTTGTGTTGTGTGTGGGTGGGTGGGTGGTGGTGGGGGGGGGGGGGGTGAGCGTATGCGCGCGCGCGCGTGTCTGTCTACGAGCTGGGAAAGACCCAACGGAGCGGACAGCACTCACCGTCATCTGTAGGCAAGTCTTCCATGTTTCGGAACCACCTGGGCGTGTTAGGAGGGGCCTCGCCTATCATGGACTTGGTTTTACAGTGTAATACTGCGTTCTTCCCTTCGGGTACGGCCGTCGACATCAGACGTTTCACCCATATTGGAGGGGCTAGTACAGAGAGAGCGAGAGCGAGAGCGAGAGAGAGAGAGAGAGGAGAGAGAGAGACGATCACAATGATTCTTTATTTCATAACGGTAAAAGTATTTGGCTTAGTTAGCCATTTTTCATACTTGCCGTTACTATTCTGCGAAAGTAATTACTAACTGATATAATGCATGCATCAAAACATGATTACACAAACAAACAACATCAAGCCAAACAAACAAACAAACAACACCACCATCAAGAAGCAAGTGCAGACACCATCAATGAAATGAGCAACAAATTAAAATTCAATGACAAAAGCAACTAAACCACAGGCAAAAAGCAAATCAAAGTACAACGACAAAACGATCATCAAGAAAATAGCATAAAACATTTTAGAACCTCATGAGACATACAAGGAAAAAGAAAAAAAATATAAAAGAGGGGGAAAAAAAGAAGAAAAGAAAAGGGAAAGAAGAAAAGAAAAACATGTAAATAAGGGGACACACTGAAAGGTCTCCCTGGCTTGCAGTCATGCACATACACATACATACATAATACATATACAACAGACATGCACGCAAACCACACACACACACACACACACACACACACACACACACACACACACACACAGAGATATTCGTGGGCGAAGGCAGGATTATATGCAGGGGAAAATGTAGCCATACAGCTGTTCGAGTTTAGGTTACAGAAGTTGTTAAAACCAAGTATCTGAAAAGATTATCATTGAAAGGGAGAGCGTAGCCGTTGTTACAACATTCATAGGGAGCGAGTTCCACAGATATGCTTCTGAGAACGAAAAACTTGTTTTAAACGATATCAATTCTAGGTCTTGGCAACAATAACCTAAGAGAGAGAGAGAGAGAGAGAGAGAGAGAGAGAGAGAGAGAGAGAGAGAGAGAGAGAGAGATTCAGATTCAGATTCAGATGATTTAATCATTTAAGGCCATAGCCCCATATGAAAGAGGCGATAACAATATTACAAGAAAAATATCATAAAGGCAGCAGTATCACGAGTCCTTACGAATACAAAATGCAGTCAATCAAGAAAGCAATGTTTCTCTTAACCGGAAAGCTTTATATACAAAAAGAACTAAACTGCGAATTACACTCTCTTTTTCTGATCCATTAGCAAGGAAAAACGAAACATACATGGTTGGTTATAAAATTTTGTATGTATTAGCTGCAAACGAAGATTACTATAAGCAGGGCACTGCAGGACAAAATGAACTTCATCTTCGACTGATTCTTTACAAAGGGGACAGAGCAGTTCATTTAACTCGCATTTTTGTAGCGATTAGCATGTACCTTAATATCAGAGATTCCAAATCTAAATCTAGTGAAAGTAAATCGTAAGTGCATTTTCATATTAAACAAAAGGTAATTCTTAACTAAATGTGAGGATCTGTGAACTCTGTACACATCAAATCTGTTACTTGATTGAATGTGACTTTCCCACGCTTGCCATCTACTGTCGATCAATCTTTGTCGAGTTGTTTGTATAAACTTACGTTCTTCTCCTACTCCTTGGTATATCCATGCATATCCTAATCCCAGCTCACACAAACAGATACGAACATTTGAAACCCAATTACTTTTGCCCCTTGAGTCGAGATCAAGTAGTGTATTGTACGCTTTTCGTGGTAATCTATCATTAGTCATGTTTAATAACTTTAACCAGTAGCGGATACTTTTAACTGCAGAATTTATATATATTGGATACCTGTTTGTTTCTCCATATATTAAATCATTTGGCGTTCTAAGTTCTACACCCAAAAACTTTTTTTAACCCAGTCAAATGAACCGATTCACAATGAACTACAGCATTCTTATCTAAACCCCATAGCTCCGAACCATACTGCACAATGGGTTGATCTGTGCATAAAAAATTTTGACAAACACTTCCAAGGAATTATTATGTAGCACAAACAATTTCTTCGTAACACATAATAATACATTCCTAGCCCTACTAGAAAGGTCTTTACATGCTGCAGCAAAACTCAGCCGGGTAGAAAAAATTATGCCGAGATATTTATAAACGTTTACAACGGGCATGACAGTACCATCATACAGCCATCTCTCAGTTGCAGCCAAGTAACCTCCTTTCTAAAGACAATAATCTTACTTTTATCAAAATTGACCTTCAATTCTAATTTATCAGCTGAGTATTTCAAATTATTTAGTTGTCTCTGCAGACCAACAACAGTCTCTGAGAGCAGAGCTACATCATCTGCTAGTAATAAAATAAAGAGTTCTGTAGGATCGTTTATAAACCTAGCACCATGCCTACCGTTTTCTACTATTTCAGTTGTAAGCTCGTTGATAAATAATGAAAATAAAATAGGACTGCACACATCTCCTTGTTTTACACCTCTAGTGCACGCTATAAAGTCAGTTAATTTATTGCCACTTCTTATTCTTGTTTTAACTGCATTGTACATGCTACGAATACATTTAAACAATTTTCCACTAATACCATTCTTCATCAATACAGGCCACAGTAAATTTCGATTGATCGAGTCAAACGCTTTTTCAAAATCAATAAATGCGACGTATAACTTGCGGTTAAAAGAAAACTGCTTTTGAATCAAGGCAAGAAGGGTATACATATGATCAACAGTCGAATATCCACGTTTAAATCCAGCCTGAATTTCGCCAGTTGTTATGTTCTTCTACATATTCCTGGAGTCTTGAGTTGATAATAGCACTAAATACTTTGCTACTTATATCAGACAACGAAATACCTCGGTAATTATTCACATTGTTCACATCCCCTTTTTTATATTTTACAAACACAACCACACACATACAGAAAGAGAGAGAGAGAGAGAGAGAGAGAGAGAGAGAGAGAGAGAGAGAGAGAGAGAGAGAGAGAGAGTGAGAGGGGGGGAGATCTATTACTATTCTTGTCACGATGAAAACGATCTTTGCGATCGTTATTACTTCCCTTTATATTGATGATTTTGTCATCACTATTTTCATCATTATGTTATCCCTGTTGCTGTTGCTGTCGTATTTCTTCTGTTCAGCCGTGTTGTGGCTCTCATTAGCTTGCTGGGACTTGTTGTGGCTCTCATTAGCTTGCTGGGACACGACAGTCACGTCTGTGCTTACGTTCTATCGGCAGGATTGAAATAAAAACCAACTTATGACCACCACTGAGGGTGATGAAAATAACACAACAGAGCTCCGCTTCAGTCTGAAACTGCATGACAAAGCTTTGCGCTCCCTTTCGTGAAATACCCTAGCATTATCGGGCCTGAGACGAACTGTTTGGTCAGGAAATGTAAGCAATACTGTCACACATAACCCGTTTACCCTAAAACTGCTGTTGGTGTATTTTTCAACAAAAATGAATGTATCGTCTACAAAATTCCACACTTCTGTAAAAGGAGGGGAGGGGGGGGGGGGGGGGGGGGAGGGGGAGATAGGGAGTGAGTGTGTGTGTGTGTGTGGGGGGGTCCTTCATTTCGTTTTCACCTGCCATCACATTGCAGACGCTTCTTGCCAGTGGACACCTGATCTTGCACCGACTACGGTAAAACAGGTTCTTTCTGATACAAATTACTTTCAAACCTGATTCATCAGCATACTTTGGCGCACGCTCATGATCTCTCGCCGTTTTCCGACAATGCAGGCTTGTTGTCAACAAATGGGACACCACACAACGCCATTTCCATGCAGAGTTAGCAAAGGAGAAAGGAGGAGGAGAAGAAGAGAGAGAGAAGAAGAAGAAAGGAGAAGGATGAGAAGAAGAACAACAACAACAACAACATCCTAACAATATAACAGCAATAAGAATGTTGTAATGCAAGGGAGGTAGGAGGAAGAGGAGAAGGAAAAGGAAAGGACGAGAAGAAGAAGAAGAAGAAGAAGAAGAAGAAAGAAAAAGAAGAAGAAGAAGAAAGAAGTGAAGAAGAAGAAGAAGAAGAAAGAGAAGAAAGAAGAAGAAAGAAGAAGAAGAAGAAGAAGAAGAAGAAGAAGAAGAAAGAGAAGAAAAAAGAGAAGAAGAAGAAGAAGAAGAAGAAAGAGAAGAAGAAGAAGAAGAAGAAGAAGAAGAAAAGAAAGAAGAAGAAGAAGAAGAAGATTATAAGGATGATGATAATAACGAAGAAGGAAAAGATATTAATTCTAATGAAGATGATATTAAAGAAAAAGGAAAAGACGAAAGACGATTATAATAATGATGATACTAAAAAGAAGACCATGATGCTGATAATGAAGAAGAATGGAGAAGAAGATGGCAAAAGACATGAAGAAGATGATGATAATGATGATGATGATGATGATGATGATGATGACGACGATGACAATGATGATGAGGAGGAGGAGCAGGAGGAGGAGGATGACGATGATGATGATGAGGACGACGACGATAATGATGATGATGATGATGATGACGACGACGATGATGACGATGATGGTGATGATGAAGATGGTGATGTTAATGATGATGGTAGACACGTGTTCAGACCAGTTACGGCACTCACACGTGATATTCACAGTCAAACTCTTGGACTGGTCGCCGACCTCACACGTGAATTGAGTTTCATCGTTCTCATCCACATTGTTAATGATCAGCTCCTGTTTGTCTACTCTGAAGTGCCCATCACTCTGAATGGTGTTGCCCCCGTTGTCCTTCCAGGTGACGGTCGGAGTGGGACTGGAACAGTCAAAGACACCATCAAAGACCCGGCCGCCAACTCATTCATAGTTCTCTCTTCTGCCACACTGTTTTCGATCAATCGGGTGATCCTCCCTCCTCACGCTCCCTCCTCCCCCCCATTCCCCTCTGTCCATTCTTATGCAACTGACCGATGAATTCTTAACAAGTTAAGACAAAGTCAACAACACTGTCTTCTTTAAGTTATGAAGCCTTTACAACAAAGGTGGGAAGTCATTTAAATCCTCTACATTATTTTGGATGTGTCCGTGCAGTAAAAGAATATGCAAGGAAAAGAAACAATAAATTTGAAAGTAATTACAAGAATGAAAATTGTAAGTTATTGAAAATTACAACAAGTGTCAATAAAGGAGCTAAGATTTACTATAATATACTTCTCGATAAATTATGTGTACTTAATATTAAGTCTTTTGTGAACTGGGAACTCCAGCTACATACCGCAGTAGATTGGGAAATCGTATTGAAAATTGCGAGAAAAATAAAAGAAATACAATTCAGGTGGTTCCAATTGAAAATTTGTTATAGAATTCTTGTATCCAATATCATACTAAACAGAATGGGTTTGAGGGATAGCGATAGATGCAGTTTTTGTCAAATTGAGAGAGATAGTATACATCACATTTTGTGGTACTGCAGTACTTCACAAGAATTCTGGAAAGAATTAGAAAACTACATGAAAACAACGTGTGAAAATAGTATCAGATTGTCATTTAATGTCGAGCTGGTTTTGTTTGGAACCGATGAAAACACAAAAAACAGACCAAACATTTGATCTCATTTTATTGTGGGCGAAATATTTTGTTTACACTTGCAGTTAAAATTGAACTCAAGCTTCGATACAATATAGAAAAGCATGCACATATGACAGAAATGCGTTATCATGTCTTTTTGAAAAATTGGCTACCCTACCTTGCTCTATGCGAAACACTATAACAGTCTTTCATTGTTGACATGACACCTTGTAAAATGTTCAAGACACACATACACACACACAAAAAAAAACAAAAACAAAAAAAACGATGCTCCTGTAATGGATCGACACACAAGCCATGAAATTTGAGCGAACAATACTTTGTGAGCATGATTTTGTTTTTGTTTTGTTTTGCTTCTGTTTTTTATTATTATTATTAATTCCCCCTATCCCACCATGCCCCAAGCACCCGCCCTTTCAGGGGTGTGGTGTGGGAGCTATTGGTTCCCTCCCTTGTTCGTTTTTTTTCTTTTCTTTTCATAGCCTTTGTTTATATATTGTTATTGGTATATACCCTTGAGGCTTTTTGATATTTCATTTAATAATAATTGATATAGTGTAATAAGTTTATATTGTAACATGCGAATTATGACTTTTGAATTATGACACTTTTGTATGATCTTGACAGCTCTAGTTAAACATTGTATGTAAATGTATTGAATAATGTGTGTATTGTTGATGTAACATGTGTATTGAATGGAAATATAACCTTCATTGCAAGGGACCAAAAAAAAAAAGTGAAAAAAACAAACAAACAAAAAAAAACCCAACAACAACACTGTCTTCAGTGATCCATACATCTAATCATTTGACCGTCAAATGTACTGGCCAATAATCTGCTCAGTCTCAGTGATACTTTCAACCGGGTCAAAACCGTCAGCTTCTAATGTCCTTGCATTACAGAAAACAAAACTATCTCTATATGACTGTTTGCAAGAAGGTTCTCAGTTCCCTCAGAAATTCATCCGTCCAGTTAAAACCTGGTTTCTGTTTTGTATTAATTTGAATGGTAAGGCAAGGTAATGTTGCTTACAGCCCAGCCGACCGCAAGGGGTCATATCAGGGCTGACACCGCGTTGAAGTCAGCCCACAAATCATCATTACAAAAAAAAAAAAAAAAAAAAAAAAAGAGAAGAAACCTTCGTTCACACAACCGTTTAAAACACACCTTCTGAAAACACACCTTCTGAAAACACACCTTCTGAAAACACCTGAAAACACACCTTCTGAAAACACACCTTCTGAAAACACACCAGAAAGTTTTGTTAAAATAGTGGGGGTGAGCCAACGTAACAGATTGGGATTCCCGTTGGTTTTGCATGTTAATTCTTGCAACTATTATGAATGTGTTCTTAGCACTGCCAGGAAGTAGAAAAATGTTGTCGCCATTTTTTTTCTGTGGACCTTCAGTAACCTTGACACAGCGTCAAAGTTGAAAGGTCATTTTTGACCAAACGTACTGTATTAATCACGCTTGTGTTTCAGAGTCTGGAGCGCCAGAATGTTATATTGTGTTTTCAGAAGTGTTTCTGACAAATATTCAATCTGAACTAACAGTGTATTCATTACAGAATGTCTGTTTATCCTGTTTATGATCATACAACTAACTTCTTGTTGAACTTTGCAGCCACGACCCATCCAAGCCAGCATATAATACTGAGATCTCACCGTCTACTCTTCAGGAAGATGCAATGATGATCCACATCAGCTAACTTTTGCATGATAGTTAAGGCCTTAGAAATAAGATTATGCACATGACTACAGTCCAGGCCCTCTATGATCTCTATGTAGAAGAATTATTTCTAGATCATCTTTATCTGAAGGGGTCACGTGTTGAGGCAGCACAGCAGCGTGACCAAAGTTGTGTTCAACACCTGCACCAAGAGATGTTGAAGGAGCAGCAAAATATGCTAACTGTCCTTGGTTCCCAAAGGGTACTGAAAATGATGGCCGAGTTCGACAAGAAGACGGGATCACAAAGTTCACTCTTTCAAGTTTGTACGGACCTACATGAGGATGGTAATTTTCATATAAACATTCATCCGTGCCAACCGTGATGGTCTTTGGGAGCTGCACCTATCGTCCCTAGATGCTCTGTGCAAGTACGTCTTTGCTTATGACAAGCAGGAGTATGCCAGGCTGGTTCCACTTTACCTTGCGGAGATGACAGCCCTTCAGATCACAGATCCAGACATACATCAAGAGTTCATGGATGGAAACTTTGTAGTCAACAAAAACCCAGACCCCATTCTGTGCCATTGGGGTGGATCATGCTCTTGAGCACTTCAACCGCATCGTGAAAATCACTGGAGGACTCGTGGGCATTACACAGAATGCTAGTGCTCGGAGAGATTCTTCCTTACAGCTCCAGAGCTTAGCAGGCTTGCTGAAGAAGCACATGTGATGGCTGGCTCACCAACAGCTACACGGAAGGAACATCATGACCTGTCACTGGCTGTCTGGACAAGACAGGAAGAGAACATTGCTCGACTCAAGAGTGTGCTCATATCGTCCAAGAATCCTATGAAGTACGAAGGTGAGGACCTGCCCAACATCATCACAAAGGTTGTGATGCCAGCTGAGTAGCAGAAAGATGTGTGCAACCAAGAAGACACTGGGCAGCAGAAGTATGCCAACTTTGTTGAGGAACGCATCAACACGAATGAGGTCAGTATCTGGGCCAGAATGAAGAAGGTTCAACTGAAGACATGGAAAAGTGCAAGGAAGTCGGTGAAACACAAAGTGGCTGATCAGGACATGGAAAAGTGCAAGGAAGTCGGTGAAACACAAAGTGGCTGATCAGGTAGTGGAGCTCAAGGACGACAGATCACTATTTGCCCGCGTGTTGATTGTTGCACGCTCCCGCCCCGAGATGAACCTCAAGGAGAGCATTGGCCAGCACGAGTTCACGTCCCTCCCACCAGCCGTGTTCACAGTGAGTGGTGAACTCCTACCATGCACAGACAAAAGCAAGCTGATGGCTGTACTTGATGACCTGTCAAACAAAATTAGTTTGATCTGCAGCCAGAGGATGTCACCAATGACATGCCCTGTCTGCATCAGAAAACGTGTCGCCCCCTTGAATTCTCCTGTCACTGGAGAAATGATGAGATCCGACTCCTCTACCTGGAGTCTTTAATTGCTGGGGCTGAACTACCGGTGTGTTCCCCACACCATGGCCATCGTTAACCACCCGTCTCAAAGGAGGAATAGCTGACGGGGCGAAGAGTGAAGGGTGAAGGGCTGAAACACGAATAAGGTTCGTGTAACCTGCCTCCCAATTCAACATATGAATTCTTTCTTTCTCTTTTCTTTAGGTTTTCCCCTGTAGCTTTCCTCAACTATCTATGGCTCACCTGGTAATGACTGGTCAGCGGTGAGGACCCCTTGGCCAGCGTCCTGACAGGTTCGAGTCTCTAGGCCATCTGCTGGGCTAAAACTGATTCTTTCCTCCCTCCTTCTAGTGAGTGCATACTCAGTCTTCAAAACACATGACCAGCACCTTACCAGCCCCTATTAAACTCTCTCTCAGTGGTCACTTTCACCCAATGACCACCCTTGTTTAATCAATGAGTAATTCTCAATTATTTGGGGACGCCCGCTACAATAGTCAAGCCACATGAATATTCTTCCTTTTTAGTTGTGGCATGGGGAAATGATTCATATCACTAAACTACATGTGATGGAGCGTCACATGCCTTGATGTGAGGCTACGTCACATGACACAACAGTACTCTACATTCAGTCACCTGAAACTGACGTTTTTGTCCTTGCAATCCACCGTTGCCATCAGCTCTGCAGGAACACATACTTTGTCACTGGTATGGGGAACAAGAAGCGAGTAATCTCACTGGGACAATGGTGAACGCACTTGGTGATGCAAAGGCTGAAGCCTTACCAGGATTTCATGCCTTCTCTGGAGCTGACGTAACAGGTCGATTTGCAGGCAAGGGGAAGCTGACCTGTTGGCAAGCACTTAGCAGATGCTCCATGGAGGTGGTGTCTGCATTTGCTGCCTTTGGGACGTCCAGCTGGAAGTTGACACTGAACGTGCCATTGAGACATTTGTTTGCAGCTCTATGAGGCTGGTAGCACTGTGGTGGATGTTGTTGATCTCAGATGGAAGCTTTTCACCAAGAAACAACTAGAGGCTCAAAAGCTACCTCCGACACGAGGAGCCTTGCATGAAGCCATTGCCCAGGCACATTACCAGGCCATGGTGTGGCGTCAGGATGACATTCCTCACCCTCAGCTACCACCAGCAACAACCGAGGGGTGGAAGGAAGAGGGAGATAGGCTAGTACCAGCACCAACAAGGGATCCTCCAGCTCCAGCCACAGTTACTCACCTCATCAAATGTGGGTGCAAGAAGACCAGTTGCACATAACACTGTTCCTGTCGGTCGCAGGGTCTCAACTGCTCCGAGATGTGTTTGTGTGGAGCTGACGAGGATGTGTGCAGTTATGTCAACCAGGCACTCTTGGGAATTGAAGAGGATGAAAAAGTAGGAGATCCTTCCATCTAACTATGAACACAAACACTAAATGAACATTGACGTTCTATCCTACATTAGCTGACCATAACCAGCCAGATGGTGGACTGAAAGAACTAGATAAAACAGGTTTGAGCTGTGAGATTATCACTGTATGTACAATTTAGAAGTCAAGAACAAAAAAAAAGTTTGAGGTGCTGAAAGGAGTGTTTTTTCTGAATTATTGTATTACTTTCAGCAATATGTTGGGTGTCTGCTTTGCATACAGAATGTATGTTGGGGTAATGTAATCAAATTATTGAGCACAATTCGGGCTGTAATTTGAAATTGAGAGAAAAATATAGGGAAATCACACAGAAAAAATGGCGACATCATTTTTTGGTAAGTTAAATCCTTCCAGAACACAGTCCAACCAGTGGCCAAAAATTAACGTTTGAAACCAACGGGAAAACACTGGCCACCCAACTAAAAATCTTTCCTCCGTAAACTCTCAGATCAGATGAAATATTTTAATATCCCCCAGATATCCAAAGATCGCATCAGGTGGGACATCTCTGGACAAGGTTTTTCTGGAGTCTGCTATAAAATGTTGATGTCTAACATCATGCAAGTTCCAACACTCGAAAAGAATCTGTTTCACTGTGAGTGGTACATGACATGGAATGCACCACGGAGCTTCTTATCATTTAAAAGATAAGAATGGGTGTAGAAGGAGTGGCCTGTATGTCTGTTTGCTTATGAACGAAACTCCTCATTCATGTCATTTCCATGACATGCTAATTGTGTTTTGAACCCTATAATTACTCCATTTCTTTACTGCCTGATTCATTCCCAATGTTTTATCCTTCATCTAATAGAACTGTTCCATTTTCGTTTCTGTGAGCATTTCGTTCACTCATGCACTCAATAACAACAGGTGTTTGTTCATTCATTTTTTCATCACTTAGTTAACAAGAATAATATAATAGAAAATGACAATCACTATCCAATACCCACTGAATAAACCTTCTTTCTCTCGTGAAGTAAGCCTTGTTTTGATGTATGTATTTTTTTTTCTGACGATGCTCTATTTACCCTCCAGTTTAAACTGCCTAACTCAAAGAAAAAGCCCCATATCATGCGGTTTTAGACTGCTTCTGTAAAGCTCTATTACAAAAATCCCATTTCTTTCGACTGTATCTTGAAATAATAATAGCCACAATTACATGGACACACGGGAAATGGCAACCATCCGAAAAGGTTGAAGGGATCCTGGATTGGCCCTTGGCGTCAGTTCATGACTGAAAGCAGTCTGTTCCTTGCCAGGGGTAGCTGGCTGGTGCAAATAGAACGATTCACACGCAGACTTATGTCCCCTAAAACTGCTTTTGGTGTATTTCTCAACGACAATGAGCGTATTTTCTACAAACAGTGTGTACAAAATTCCACATTTCTGTTAAAGGAGGAGGGAGATGAGGGGTAGGGAGAGGGGGGGGGTTCCTTCATTTTGTTTTCACTTGCCACCGCTCTGCAGACGCTCCCTGCCAGTAAGCACCACCTCATTTTGCACTGACCACAAATTACTTTCAAACCCGATTCATCAGCATACTTTGGCACACGCTCAAGCTCTCTCGCCGGTTCTTCGACAATACAGGGTATGTTGTCGAAGACACGGACACTGCAAGAGGCGATTCAGCATGAGGATCTTAACAAGAGTTGTTCAAGCGGATTACCATCTGCTGACATCATCGTCTTCTGTTCAGTTAAAGTCTTCTAGCACAGCGCTGGTAACTGCCAAAAAAAAAAATGCCAATGTTAAAAAAAAAAAAAAACACCGACACATGCACACCTGTTTAAACACTTACGCGCGCGCGCGCAGACACACACACACACACACACACGCGCGCGCGCGCGCGCGCCGTGCGCGCGCACACATACACACACACAACTGACACACAGAAATTGCATTAGGCTCACTCTGTTGCACATTGAAGTCAAAGCAAACCCGCTGCATTGGCATCGTCTGCTCCCCGGACAATGTGTGTGTATGTGAGCACACGCGCGAGTGCGTGCATGCGTGTGCATGTGTGTGTGCGACTCAGAGTAAGACTCAGACTCCTTCATATGTCTTAAATTGCATCAAACGAATCATGGACACTGAATAAAACAACAAAACTAAACTAAACATGAAGTGAGTTAACAAAACATGTGTTCACAAAATTGTCGGGGACAAATCCCGGTCTTTTTTCGAACTGTCGGACGTGCATATACATATCTGGCCACGTCGGACTGAATGTAAGTGCGCATGCGCGATGTGGTGGTGGTGGTGGTGGTGGTGGTGTGTGTGTGTGTGTGTGCGTGTGTGTGTGTGTGTTGTGTATGTGTGTGTGCATGCGTGTGTATGAGTGAGTGAGCGAGTGCGCGCGCGCGCGTTCGTGCGTGCGTGTGTGTTCTTCAGTTTAACGTCTTCCCGCTAAAAGTGATATCAATGTGGTGTGTGTGTGTGTGTGTGTGGGGGGTGTTTCCTGCCTGCAAGCTGGCGTGTTTATGTGTGTGTGCGTGTGTCTATATATGTATGTGTGTGTGGGGGGGGAGGGGGTGCATGCGTGTGTGCATGCGTGTGTGCGTGCGAAGGTGCGTGCGTGTGTGTGTGTGCGCGCGCGCGCGCGCGTGTTGTTGTTGTGTGCGTGCGGTACTTGACGTACAATCCACTGAAGAAGCATTCCAGTTTGGCTTTCCCGCCCTTAACGAAGGTGAGAGCCTCTGGTCCGGCATCGGCCGAGGAGAAGCGAAGCCGGGGGTCCACTGACAGGATGTCTAAAAGGCCATCCGCAAGACGTGCCCCAGCATCGAGAACAAAATCCAGCAAATTCAGTCAAGCAATCTCAATCAATATTAAGCAAAATCTAACATTCATCGAGGAAGAAAATCAGCGAGGTCAACCCTAGGGTATTCAAATGCAACCCAAATTAAACCAAACAGAGTAGAAGTTCATGCTATCAAAATGGACCATGCCTGGTTACCTTCAGATTCGATCACCCGATCATTTGGATCGGTGAATCAAATGAAATCAAGAAATGTTAAATCAGGTACAGTCTCCTTAAGCGAGTGAAGCTAGATCACATCCAACGGAAGTATAAAAGCATAATCAACACCAATAACCAAATCAAGGCACATAAGGAATCAGTCATATTTGTAAAAAAATCAAATAAAATATCAAGGAAAGATCAATACTGTGAATATCAGTCCAATTCAAGGCAAGCAACTTCAAGGTAAAACTAAATTGCATCACATGGGTCTTTTATTTCTCGTCCTTGTGTCACTGTTGATGACCAACTTGAATACACGATGTAACCAGCACACCAATAGTTATCTAAAAGACAAACACAACATCCCCATAAGAAGTGTGTGTGTGTGTGTGTGTGTGTGTGTGTGTGTGTGTGTGTTCGAGTCCATCCATTTCTCTAAAATAAGCATGTGCGTGTACGTGAAAGAGTGTGCACAGATACGCAGTGTGTGTGTTCTGTGTGTGCGTGCGTAAGTGCGTGTGCGCGCACGCCTATGTGTGTGTGTGTCTGCGCGCGTGTGTGTGTATGTGCGCTTGCGCGCGCGCGCTCGTCTTCATCTCTTTCTCATTCATTCTTTCTATCGTTTTGTGTCCACCGGAAAGTGTCCTTGGTGTACAACGCTTGGTAAGCACCCAGAAACAAAGCTACAGTGACTGTGAAAACACGCCCTGAGAAACACAGTGATCCACTTTTCTATAGCTTCAAGGTGCACCTTCATGTCCACATGCTCCGCCTCCACCACCCCTTCGCTCACTACCACCACTCCACCAAAAACTTTCATTCCCCTTCCCCAATCGTCCTCGACATTCCTTGTCCTCCGAACACACACACACAAACACACACAAGTACGTTTACATCCACAAATAAATGTATAGATATGCTCGTTCAAACTCTCTCTCTCTCTCTCACACACACACACACACACACACACACATGAACACATGCGCGCACACACACACAAACACACATATGTACAAGCATATGCGCGCGTGCGCGCGCACACACACACACACACACGCATGCACGCGCGCGCGCGCCGCGCACACACACACACACACACACACACACACACACACACAACGTGGATGTATAACCTGATGTTTTGAACGAAACTTCGATTCCAGCGCCCGAAACAATCTTTCCTGTTTTAGAGTTGGAAAGACCACAAGCGTAGAACTCCGGATTGGCGTCACTTGCTATGGCATTGGCAAAGCGCAGGGTACCTGTCCAACAGAACAAACAACGCGTTATCATGCTGTTGACGGAAAAAATAAAAGAAAACAGAAATAATAATAATAATAATAATAAAAACAACAACAATCATCATCATCATCATCATCATCATCATCATCATCATCATCATCATCATCATCATCATCATCAATTCCCTCAAATCGATGGTTCTGGAAATCGCACCCACAACCCCCAAGCTCGCAATCTGCGATACTAACCACACAACCAGTCTGCAGCTTCAAAGTTCGGGCACTTCCTCTCTTGATATTCAGCGGCGCAAGGTAACTCTATGGTGTGGCGGTTTCGACCTCACTTTTTGAGATGATTCTTTAATTCGCTTGTAATGCCCGCGCGGACGGGTTGTAGTTCGCTCGTCACGGTTGCATCGGCAACCCTTGTCGTTCTCCCTCATTTCCCTGGATACCTACATGTCCAGGGCAGAGTATCTACGTGGGATTTTCCACCTCACTGCTTCACGCCAATCTGGAGTTCACTTTCCGTTTCGCAGTTTTGAAGACGATCCTTCGGGTCTGACCTCACAAGTGTGTCGGATCATGAAACTCCCACGTGCGGGTCTGAAATTTACAGCCTTCTAGCAATGGCTAAAAACAAGCCAGGGCATTCCAATGACCTCTCGCGCGCACAATGAAGAAACATCAGCAAAGGGTGTAATTCGCATCTAACGAGTCACCATCCTACACACACACACACACACACACACACACACACACACACAACACACACACTCTATCTGTCTCTCTCATCCAGAGAGAGAGAGACAGACAGACAGACAGACAGACAAACGAACGGACAGGCACACAGACAGATAGCTCACCTTTCTGATCAATGAAGACCCTTTTGTCAGTCACCACGGGCTTCATCTCCGTTGGGTACCTGCCGAACCACACGAAGTCAGTGTCGCCGGAGTAGTTGGGCCGCACCTGGTCACACTCCAGCCTATAGTTTTCGTGCTCCACCATGTCAGGACCAACCCTGTTGACCACCGGGGGCCAGTCATCCATATCTGAGTCACCGACACACCAGAATCAGCGAAAACCGTCACACCAGAATCAGCCAAAACCGTCACACCGGAATCAGCCAAAACCGTCACACCAGAATCAGCCAAAACAGTCACACCAGAATCAGCAAAAACAGTCACACCGAAATCAGCCAAACCAGTCACACCAGAATCAGCGAAAACCGTAAAACAGTCACACCAGAATCAGCCAAACCAGTCACACCAGAATCAGCCAAAACCGTCGCACCGGAATCAGCCAAAACCGTCCACCGGAATCAGCCAAAACCGTCACACCAGAATCAGCCAAAAACGTCACACCGAAATCAGCCAAACCAGTCACACCAGAATCAGCCAAAACAGTCACATCAGAATCAGCCAAAACAGTCACACCGGAATCAGCCAAAACCATCACACCAGAATCAGCCAAACCAGTCACACCAGAATCAGCCAAAACAGTCACATCGGAATCAGCCAAACAGTCACACCAGAATCAGCCAAAACCGTCACAACGGAATCAGCCAAAACAGTCACACAAGAACCAGCGAAAACAGCCACACCCGAATCAGCCAAAACCGTCACACCGGAATCAGCCAAAACCGTCACACCAGAATCAGCCAAAAACGTCACACCGAAATCAGCCAAACCAGTCACACCAGAATCAGCCAAACCGTCACCCCCGAATTAGTCAAAACAGTCATACCGGAATCAGCCAAAACAGTCACAACGGAATCAGCCAAAACAGTCACACAAGAATCAGCGAAAACAGCCACACCCAAATCAGCCAAAACCGTCACACCGGAATCAGCCCAAACTGTCAGACCAGAATCAGCCAAAACCGTCACATCGGAATCAGCCAAAACCGTCAACCAGAATAAGCCAAAACCGGCACATCGGAATCAGCCAAAACTGTCACACCAGAATCGGTCAAAACAATCACGCCGGAATCAGCCAAAACAGTCACACCAAAATCAGCCAATACAGTCACACGAGAATCGGCCAATACAGTCACACTAGAATCGGCCAATATAGTCACACCAGAATCGGCGAATACGGTCACACCGGAATCAGCCAAAACCGTCACACCACAATCAGCCAAAACAGTCACACAAGAACCAGCGAAAACAGCCACACCCGAATCAGCTAAAACCGTCACACCGGAATCAGCCAAGACTGTCACACCAGAATCAGCCAAAACCGTCACACCGGAATCAGCCAAAACCGTCAACCAGAATCAGCCAAAACCGTCACACCCGAATCAGTCAAAACAATCATACCAGAATCAGCCAAAACAGTCACAACGGAATCAGCCAAAACAGTCACACAAGAATCAGCGAAAACAGCCACACCCAAATCAGCCCAAACCGTCACACCAAAATCAGCCAAAACCGTCACACCGCAATCAGCTAAAACCGTCAACCAGAATCAGCCAAAACCAGCACACCGGAATTAGCCAAAACTATCACACCAGAATCGGTCAAAACAACCACACCAGAATCGGCCAATACAGTCACACCAGAATCGTCCAATACAGTCACACCAGAATCAGCCAATACAGTCACACCAGAATCAGCCAAAACAGTCACACCGGCATCAGCCAAAACCGGCACATCAGAACCGACCAAAACGGTCACACCAGAATCAGCCAAAACAGTCACACCAGAATCAGCCAAAACAGTCACACCAGAATCAGCCAAAACAGCCACACCAGAATCAGCCAAAACAGCCACACCAGAATCGGCAAATACATTCACACCAGAATCAGCCAAAACAGTCACACCAGAATTGGCCAATACAGTCGCACCAGAATCGGCGAGTACAGTCACACCAGAATCAGCCAATACAGTCACACCAGAATCGGCCAATACAGTCACACCAGAATCGGCCAATACAGTCACAAGAGAATCAGCCAAAACAGTCACACCAGAATCGGTCAATACAGTCACATCATAATCAGCCAAAACAGTCACACCAGAATCGGCCAATACAGTCACATCAGAATCAGCCAAAACAGTCACACTGGAACCAGCCAAAACAGTCACACCAGAATCAGCCAAAAAACCTATCTACTTTGCCGTTCACACCACTGAATCAGTCATGATTGCATTCTACATGTCGTTCACACCGCTAGAATCAGTCATGATTGCATTCTATATGTCCTTCACACCGCCAGAATCAGTCATGATTGCATTCTACATGCCGTTCACACCGCCAGAATCAATTATGATTGCATTCTACATGTCGTTCACACCACCAGAATCAGCCATGATTGCATTCTACATGCCGTTCACACCGCCAGAATCAGTCATGATTGCATTCTGCATGCCGTTCACACCACCAGAATCTGTCATGATTGCATTCTACATGCCGTTCACGACGCCAGAATCAGTCATGATTGCAATCTACATGTTGTTCACAAAGCCTGAATCTGTCATGATTGCATTATGCATGCCTTTCACACCACCAGAATCAGCCATGATCGCATTCTACTTGCCGTTCACATCGCCTGAATCAGTCATGATTGCATTCTACATGTCATTCATACCACCTGAATCAGTCATGATTGCATTCTACATGCCTTTCACACCACCAGAATCAGCCATGATCGCATTCTACTTGCCGTTCACACCGCCTGAATCAGTCATGATTGCATTCTACATGTCATTCATACCACCTGAATCAGTCATGATTGCATTCTACATGCCTTTCACACCACCAGAATCAGCCATGATCGCATTCTACTTGCCGTTCACATCGCCTGAATCAGTCATGATTGCATTCTACATGTCATTCATACCACCTGAATCAGTCATGATTGCATTCTACATGCCTTTCACACCACCAGAATCAGCCATGATCGCATTCTACTTGCCGTTCACACCGCCTGAATCAGTCATGATTGCATTCTACATGTCATTCATACCACCTGAATCAGCCATGATTGCATTCTACATGCCTTTCACACCGCCTGAATCATTCATGATTGCATTCTATATGTCCTTCACACCGCCTGAATCAGTCATGATTACATTCTACATGTCGTTCACACCCGAGAATCAGCCATGATTGCATTCTACATGTCATTCACACCGCCAGAATCAGTCATGATTGCATTCTACATGCCTTTCACACCGCCTGAATCAGTCATGATTGGATTCTACATGTCATTCACACCACCAGAATCGGTCATGATTGCATTGTATATGTCCTTCACACCGCCAGAATCAGTCATGATTGCATTCTACATGCCTTTCACACCGCCAGAATCGGCCATGATTGCATTCTACATGCCTTTCACACCGCCTGAATCAGCCATGATTGCATTCTACATGCCGTTCACACCGCCTGAATCAGTCATGATTGCATTCTGCATGTCCTTCACACCGCCTGAATCAGTCATGATTGCATTCTACATGTCATTCACACCACCAGAGTCGGTCATGATTGCATTCTATATGTCGTTCACACCGCCACAATCAGTCATGATTGCATTCTTCATGCCGTTCACACCGCCTGAATCAGTCATGATTACATTCTGCATGTCCTTCACACCGCCTGAATCAGTCATGATTGCATTCTATATGTCCTTCACACCGCCAGAATCAGTCATGATTGCATTCTATATGTCCTTCACACCGCCAGAATCAGTCATGATTGCATTCTATATGTCCTTCACACCGCCAGAATCAGTCATGATTGCATTCTACATGCCGTTCACACCGCCAGAATCAGCCATGATTGCATTCTATATGTCCTTTACACCGCCTGAATCAGTCATGATTGCATTCTACATAACTTTCACACCACCAGAATCAGTCATGATTGCATTTTTATGTCATTCACACCACCAGAATCAGTCATGATTGCATTCTATATGTCATTCATTCCACCTGAATCAGCCATGATTGCATTCTATATGTCGTTCACACCACCAGAATCAGTCATGATTGCATTTTTTTTATGTCATTCACACCACCTGAATCAGCCATGATTGCATTCTATATGTCGTTCACACCACCAGAATCAGTCATGATTGCATTCTATATGTCATTCACACCGCCTGAATGTCACAGATGTATCATCTGTGTCGTTTCACTCCAAGGCAGTAAGTCGTAGTTGCCATTACCTGCGTCATTTTACTCCCAGGGAATAAGTCATGGATACATCCTCTGTGTCGTTTCACTCTAAAGGAGTAAATCACAGATAAATTATCTGTGTTGTTTACTATAAGGGAATAAGTCATTTGTTCTACGGGAATAAGTCATAGATACATTATCAGTGTCATTTTACGCCAAAAGGTAGTAAATCATAGATATATTATCTGTGTGATTTTACTCCCAGGGAATAAGTCATAGATACCATTTCAAGTGTCATTTTATTCCAAGAGAGTAAGTCATAAATGCCATTGTCTGTGTCGTTTACTCCATGGGAATAAGTCATAAATACATATGTGTCGTTTTACTCTAAGGGAATAAGTCATAAATATGTTATATGTGTTGTTTACCCCAAGAGAATAAGTCATAAATACCATTATCTGTGTCATTTATTGCATGGAAATAAGTCATAAATACAGTATATGTGTCGTTTACCACTAGGGAATAAGTCGCAGATACGTTATTTGTGTCGTGTCACTCAAAGGGAATAACTCACAGATACAGTATTTGTGTTGTTGTGCTCCAACGGAATATTTCACAGATACAATATCTGTGTCGTGTCGTTGTACTCCGAAGGAATAAGTCATAGATACATTATCTGCGTGATATTACTCCCAGGGAATAAGTCATAGATATATCATATGTGACATATTACTCCCAGGGAATAAGTAATAGATATATCATATTTGTCATATTACTCCAAGGGAACAAGTCATAGATACCATTTCCAGTGTCATTTTACTCCAAAAGGATAAGCCACAGATACCATTATCTGTGTCATTTGTTCTAAGGGAATAAGTCATAAATACATATCTGTGTCGTTTACTCCCAGAGAATAAGTCACAGATACATTATCTGTGTCATATTACTCCAAGGGAATATATCATCGATAACATTTCCAGTGTCATTTTACTCCAAAAGAATAAACCACAGATACCATTATCTGTATCATTTGCTCAAAGGGAATGGGTCATAAATACGTTATCTGTGTACTTTACTCCAAGGGAATAAGTCAACAATACATTATCTGTGTCATTTGACTCCAAGGGAATAAGTCATAGATACATTATCTGTGCTGTTTATTCCAAAGGAATAAGTCATTGATACATTATCTGTGTCGTTTACTCCAAGGGTATAAGTCATTGATACATTATCTCTGTTGTTTACTCTGAAGGAATAAGTCATAAATGGATTATCTGTATCATTTTAATCCAAGGAAATAAGTCATAAATACATTATCTGTATTATTTACTTCGACAAAATATGTCATAGATACCTTATCTGTGTCACTTCTCACTCCAGAACCAGTCACTGATACATGATCTCTTCATTGAAGACACCAAAATCAGCCTACCAGTCACTGATACATGATCTCTTCATTCAAACACACCAAAATCAGCCTACCAGTCACTGATACATGATCTCTTCATTCAAGACACCAAAATCAGCCTACCAGTCACTGATACATGATCTCTTCAACACACCAAAATCAGCCTAACGGTCACTGATACATGATCTCTTCATTCACGACACCAAAACCAACTTTCACCACACCAGAATCAGTCATAAACACATTATCTCTGCCATTCACCATAACAGAATTAGTCATAAATATATTATTTCTATCTTTCACCACACCAGAATCACTCATAGATACATCATCTGCCATTCACCATACAGAAGTAGCCATTGATAAGTTATATCTGTCATTCATCACACTAGAGTCAGTCAAAAGTGCGTCATCTCTATCATTCAACACATTAGAATCACTCTTAGATACATTATCTCTGTCATTCTCCACTTCACAATCAGTCACTATGTCAAAGACACATTATCTCTGTCATTTGCCACACCAGAATCAGGCAGATAATTATCTCTGGTATTCACCACACCAGAATCAGCCATAGATACATTATCTCAATCATTCGCCACACCAGAATCAGCAATCTCAATCATTCACCACATCAGAATCAATCAAAGATACATTAACTGTGATATCTGTGACGATACCAACACCCAACACCCAAAGCAATCATGGTCATTGGCCACACCCAAATCAGTCACAGATTCATTATCCGTGTAAGTCGTATTACTACACACACACACACACACACACACACACACACACACACACACACACACACACACACACACACATTATCGATGTTACCTATCACATGACAATCAGTCATAGTTATAAGCATTAGCATCATATTTCATTACATCGAAAAATTTCATAAGTTACACCCACCAACTATCACACCAACATTAGTCACAGTTCCATCATCTATGTCATTCCATCAACTATCACACTAACATTAGTCACAGTTCCATTCTATGTCATTTATCATAGTAGAACCAGTCAGTGTTGCACCATCTATTTTGACTGCTACCATCAGAGTCAGTCATAGTTACATTATCTATGTTATATATCACATCAGAGTCAGTCATAGTTACATTATCTATGTTATCTATCACATCAGAGTCAGTCAAAGTTACATTGTCTATGTTATCTATCAGATCAGAGTCGGTCAAAGTTACACTGTCTATGCTATCTATCACATCAGAGTCGGTCAAAGTTACACTGTCTAGTTACATTATCTATGCTATCTATCACATCAGAGTCGGTCAAAGTTACATTATCTATGCTATCTATCACATCAGTGTCAGTCAAAGTTACATTATCTATGCTATCTATCACATCAGAGTCGGTCAAAGTTACATTATCTATGCTATCTATCACATCAGAGTCGGTCAAAGTTACATTATCTATGCTATCTATCACATCAGAGTCGGTCAAAGTTACATTATCTATGCTATCTATCACATCAGAGTCGGTCAAAGTTACATTATCTATGCTATCTATCACATCAGAGTCGGTCAAAGTTACACTGTCTAGTTACATTATCTATGCTATCTATCACAT
>CM065747.1:19672335-19682335 GCA_033310375.1 Conus canariensis | reverse complement strand
CCAAGCCAGACAAAAAAAGGGCCTTTTCTGGTGGTCACAAGGGAGGAAAACAGTCCTCTCAAGCAAACAAATAACGACAACCTCCATTACAACAACACACACAATGCACCTGTTTTAACCCCCATCCCCAACCCCCTTTCCGCACGAGCTTACAAAAAAGCAAGAACATGAACGAAACATGTTTACACACAAAATAAAATACATTTTAAACTGAATGATTACGGAATTTGCACAATGGATATACTTAGCATTCATTTTTGGACAGCGGGTATAATTTCTTTTTCCTAGACTACAAAAAAAAGACTGGCTTGTTACAAATACGGGTTTTTTGTGTGGTTTTTGTCTGTTTTCACAAAGTTTTCATTATGACTAGACTAAAAAAAAAAGTGTAAAGACTTTCCAGAGAGCAAGTCAAATAAGGGCACAAAAACAATGGATGACAACAAAAAACCATCACTGTAGATAAAAAGAGGGAAAAAAGATTGAG
Source organism: Conus canariensis (assembly GCA_033310375.1). Lineage (NCBI taxonomy): Eukaryota > Metazoa > Mollusca > Gastropoda > Neogastropoda > Conidae > Conus > Conus canariensis. The sequence continues at coordinate 19,681,848 of CM065747.1, read as the reverse complement.
TGAAACGGAAAGTGGAAATCACGAGCACACAATGACCACGCGGCGGAAATACTGTTTGTACCGAAAAAGCCCCCACCCCGCCTCCTCCTCCTACACACACACACACACACACACACACACACACATACTCGCACGCGCGGACACACACACACACACACACACACACACACACACACACACACACACACCTCGACCTTCCCCCACGTCCATCCATCTGCACGCGGCCGTAATTTAAAACACTGCTATGAAATTTAAAAAAAAATATGGGTTTGTCTTAACATGTCATGGAATCAGTTTCATAATCACTGGTTGTTATACAAGCTTTTGTTTGAAAGTTGGTGCTTAAGAAATGTGAGGCCAATGCCTGACAGACATACACTGTACAGCCAATAAGAAATGTGAGGCCAAGGCTTGACAGACACACACTGTACAGCCAATAAGAAATGTGAGGCCAATGCCTGACAGACACTGTACAGCCAATAAATGTGAGGCCAATGCCTGACAGACACACACTGTACAGACAATAAGAAATGTGAGCCAATGCCTGACAGACACTGTACAGCCAATAAATGTGAGGCCAATGCCTGACAGACACACACTGTACAGCCAATAAGAAATGTGAGGCCAATGCCTGACAGACACACACTGTACAGCCAATAAGAAATGTGAGGCCAATGCCTGACAGACACACACTGTACAGCCAATAAGAATGTGAGGCCAATGCCTGACAGAACACACTGTACAGCCAATAAATGTGAGGCCAATGCCTGACAGACACACGAAGCCAATAAGACATGCTCAACAACACTGTACAGCCAATAAATGTGAGGCCAATGCCTGACAGACACATACACTGTAAGCCAATAAGAAAATGCGATAAGGACCAATGCCTGACAGATACACACTGTACAGCCAATAAGAATGCGAGCCAATGCCTGACAGACACACACTGTACAGCCAATAAGAAATGTGAGGCCAATGCCTGACAGACACACACTGTACAGCCAATAAAAATGTGAGGCCAATGCCTGACAGACAACACTGTACAGCCAATAAAATGGAGGCCAATGCCTGACAGACAACACTGTACAGCCAATAAAATGTGAGGCCAATGCCTGACAGACACACACTGTACAGCCAATAAAAATGCGAGGCCAATGCCTGACAGACACACACTGTACAGCCAATAGAAATGTGAGGCCAATGCCTGACAGACACACACTGTACAGCCAATAAGAAATGTGAGGCCAATGCCTGACAGACACACACTGTACAGCCAATAAAATGTGAGGCCAATGCCTGACAGACACACACTGTACAGCCAATAAATGTGAGGCCAATGCCTGACAGACACACACTGTACAGCCAATAAATGTGAGGCCAATGCCTGACAGACACACACTGTACAGCCAATAATGTGAGGCCAATGCCTGACAGACACACTGTACAGCCAATAGAATGTGAGGCCAATGCCTGACAGACACACACGTACAGCCAATAAATGTAGGCCAATGCCTGACAGACACACACTGCAGCCAATAAAAGTGAGGCCAATGCCTGACAGACACACAACATGTACAAAGCCAATAAATGTGAGGCCAATGCCTGACAGACACACAGACACACACGTACAGCCAATAAATGTGAGGCCAATGCCTGACAGACACACACTGTACAGCCAATAAATGTGAGGCCAATGCCTGACAGACACACACTGTACAGCCAATAAATGTAGGCCAATGCCTGACAGACACACACTGTACAGCCAATAAATGTGAGGCCAATGCCTGACAGACACACACTGTACAGCCAATAAATGTGAGGCCAATGCCTGACAGACACACACTGTACAGCCAATAAATGTGAGGCCAATGCCTGACAGACACACACTGTACAGCCAATAAATGTGAGGCCAATGCCTGACAGACACACACTGTACAGCCAATAAATGTGAGGCCAATGCCTGACAGACACACACTGTACAGCCAATAAATGTGAGGCCAATGCCTGACAGACACACACTGTACAGCCAATAAATGTGAGGCCAATGCCTGACAGACACACACTGTACAGCCAATAAATGTGAGGCCAATGCCTGACAGACACACACTGTACAGCCAATAAATGTGAGGCCAATGCCTGACAGACACACACTGTACAGCCAATAAATGTGAGGCCAATGCCTGACAGACACACACTGTACAGCCAATAAATCAATGTAAGACAAAGTACAGCAAAAGTGAGGCCAATGCCTGACAGACACACACGTACAGCCAATAAATGTGAGGCCAATGCCTGACAGACACACCACTGTACAGCCAATAAATGTGAGGCCAATGCCTGACAGACACACACTGTACAGCCAATAAATGTGAGGCCAATGCCTGACAGACACACACTGTACACCAATAAATGTGAGGCCAATGCCTGACAGACACACACTGTACAGCCAATAAATGTGAGGCCAATGCCTGACAGACACACACTGTACAGCCAATAAATGTGAGGCCAATGCCTGACAGACACACACTGTACAGCCAATAAATGTGAGGCCAATGCCTGACAGACACACACTGTACAGCCAATAAATGTGAGGCCAATGCCTGACAGACACACACTGTACAGCCAATAAATGTGAGGCCAATGCCTGACAGACACACACTGTACAGCCAATAAATGTGAGGCCAATGCCTGACAGACACACACTGTACACCAATAAAATGTGAGGCCAATGCCTGACAGACACACACTGTACAGCCAATAAATGTGAGGCCAATGCCTGACAGACACACACTGTACAGCCAATAAATGTGAGGCCAATGCCTGACAGACACACACTGTACAGCCAATAAATGTGAGGCCAATGCCTGACAGACACACACTGTACAGCCAATAAATGTGAGGCCAATGCCTGACAGACACACACTGTACAGCCAATAAATGTAAGGCCAATGCCTGACAGACACACACTGTACAGCCAATAAATGTGAGGCCAATGCCTGACAGACACACACTGTACAGCCAATAAATGTGAGGCCAATGCCTGACAGACACACACCGTACAGCCAATAAATGTGAGGCCAATGCCTGACAGACACACACTGTACAGCCAATAAATGTGAGGCCAATGCCTGACAGACACACACTGTACAACCAAAAGAAATGTGAGGCCAATGCCTGACAGACACACACCGTACAGCCAATAAATGTGAGGCCAATGCCTGACAGACACACACTGTACAGCCAATAAATGTGAGGCCAATGCCTGACAGACACACACCGTACAGCCAATAAATGTGAGGCCAATGCCTGACAGACACACACTGTACAGCCAATAAATGTGAGGCCAATGCCTGACAGACACACACTGTACAGCCAATAAATGTGAGGCCAATGCCTGACAGACACACACTGTACAGCCAATAAATGTGAGGCCAATGCCTGACAGACACACACTGTACAGCCAATAAATGTGAGGCCAATGCCTGACAGACACACACTGTACAGCCAATAAATGTGAGGCCAATGCCTGACAGACACACACTGTACAGCCAATAAATGTGAGGCCAATGCCTGACAGACACACACTGTACAGCCAATAAATGTGAGGCCAATGCCTGACAGACACACACTGTACAGCCAATAAATGTGAGGCCAATGCCTGACAGACACACACTGTACAGCCAATAAATGTGAGGCCAATGCCTGACAGACACACACTGTACAGCCAATAAAATGTGAGGCCAATGCCTGACAGACACACACTGTACAGCCAATAAATGTGAGGCCAATGCCTGACAGACACACACTGTACAGCCAGTTGTGATCTCGTCTTCTTTGCGTGTCTCTTTCTGTTCTTTCCTTCTTCTTTCTCTCTATTCTAGTTTTTTTTTTAATTTACAAGGATATGATATATACATACTCCTCTTATACTGATCGAGTCGTATAAATCCTCCTTTGTTTTAATTAACACAGAAGTCTGTTCTTTTCTCAGTTAAAACAATGTTTGTGTAGTGACAGGCATGCACTTTTGTTTATGTTGTTTGTAGTTTGTTGGACATAAAATTAAAAAAACAGCAACAACAGGATACGAAAGAAGAAACAAACATCTCTACACGGACACACCAACACAACCTCCCTTCCCACCCCCAACCCCCAACCCCCAGGCACTCACAGGCGACCTGGATGTTGATCTTGGGCGACACGGTGACGGCGGTGATGCGTTTGCCGGCCTGGCTGACGAAGGAGTTGAAGGCTCGACAGGTGTAGCTGCCTTCGTGCACGAAGTCTAGGCTGTCGATGGTCAGCACACCGACTTTCGGGTCGTAGCTGATCCCATCATCCTCATTAAATGGATCGATCAGCATATCCCCGGAGCCTTCGTTCACGTACCACTGGTACCTGCAGCACGCCGCCGTTATTAGCGTTCGCAGCTGACATCATTAAAGGCACTATCACAACATCCTTGAAAGCGTTTAACATCAACCCTGACACATGGGGAACAAACTGCTATGGATTGAGGTAGATGGCGCTACTCTATCCATGAAGGTGCCAGTTAATGTGAAGAAAGGAGGACAGCTGCAACGCAACAAAAGAGACGGGCAAGGAAAGCCCGCGCCAGCAGTCAAGGGCCGGTCTCCCACGTTGCCTGTCCAAGCTGTCAACGCACATTCCGTGCACGCATCGTCTTGATCAGCCACCTGCTATATGCACAAATCATGTCACCCCAACCCCTCCCCTCAACCCCTAGATGACCGAAGTGGTCCTCATCGATTCTACGGACAACAACATCAACGTTTATTTCATCGGGGTGGTCGTCGTCATACTGGCTATCATCATCAAAGTCGTCACTGTTTCAGTGATGATCGATGTCACCCTGACCGTCATCGCCGTCGTCTTCACTGTTGTCGTCAGAAGCATAATCATCCTCGTCAGATTCTCTCAGCACTGTCCTGAATATCAAAAAGCCTCAGTATCCTATGTACCTATCGTTGTCATCATTAGGATCATTAACATTACAGGTCCCTAAACCACCGACCGACATCAATGTCATCGACCCCATAACGTTTGCATCCACAGAAACATCATCACCGTGATCAATATCATCATTAAAGTAACAAACAAATATATTTAATGGAAAAAAAGCGTTACGTCCTGAGATCAAGATGGTTAGCCGATAGCTTTTTATTACTTTCCCTACGATTAAGTATTACCAAAAACACGCTGCTGCTGCTGCTGTATTGTCTGAGAATTGCTACAGATGCTGTTCCTAAAACCACCATAATGACTTTTTTTGTACATGCTGCTGCTAAAACATTCAACCTGCAACTGTATTGTTAATGGTCTGCAAGTTAAAATGTTATCTATTCATCATCAACACCACAGAACATATCAAACCTATCACCGAGAATTATATAAACAATAAATGTTGAATATTAATGCTATACACGTGGCCACCAAACCTATCATTAAGAATTTATATAAACTACTACAAGTAGTAAAGAATACCAATTGCTATACTTGCATTCTCCTGCTCTGTTGTACTACCACTATTATATCGCTGCAACTACAAATACCAGTAAGTGCCATTGTGGCCAATAATGCTATGGAGTTATGTGTTTTTGTTCTTGCAGGGTATGATGCTTGTGCAACCACCACTGTGTATTATTGCTACACAAACGACCGCGGCAGACGGTGCTGCTACTGCAGTTACAACTGGGTGTCAATGCTACAGACACTGCACCAACTACACCTACAAATGGGACACCGCCACCACAGATGCTCTTCTATTGCTGCTAATGCTGCTGTTGCTGTTGCTATACTCGTATTGCTACCTATACATAAACTATTACAATCACTCTTGCGGATGCTGCTACTACTATGGCAATGTTGGTTATAGCCCAGCCGACCGCTAAGGGCCATATCGAGGGCTGACACCGCGTGAACGTCAACTCCAAAAGTCATTAAAAAAAAAAGGAAGACATTTACACACACCCCAAAACACGCCGGAAATATAGTTTGCTACTATCAGGAAGACTACAGTTGCTGCTGCTGCGGCTGCTGTTACTAAAAGTACGATTAATACGTACTGCTATAGTTGCTGCTACTAGTATCACCACCAACACGAAAAAAGGAGGAGGGGGAGGAAGAGAACGAGGAAAGAAGGAGGATGAGGAAGAGGGGGGGGGGGGGGGGGGGGAGGGAAGAGGAAGAACAACCATAAAATGAATGAACAAAAAAAAAAAATGAAGAAGAGAAATTAAAAGAATTAGAACTAAATGAAGAACGATGATAACCACAAGCAAAATCAGAAATCAAGTTAGCTCTGTGTTGTAAATTTTTGGAATGAAAAAAAAATCAAGGTTGATTGGTAAAAAAAAAATATAGACAAACAAAAAACAAAAAAAAAACCGAAATAGGGGGCGCCACAGTTTGGCGCCAACCCGTCTCCAAGGATGAAAACCCTAAATTCACACAAAGAGTTATGTTGTGACCTTTGGAGTTCCATAATACAATACGTCTTATTGTTACAAGTGTCGCCCATCTCAGTTTTTCGTTCACTTCATTAGCTTCCTTCCCAGCCCCCTTCACCCCCCCCCCCCCCCCCCCGTCCCACAGAAAAGGAAGAAAGAACATGTGTGTGCGTGTCTGCGTGCACACATGAGTGAGTGTGTGCGCTTGCGTGTGTGTGTGTGTGTGTGTGTATGCGAGCGTGTGTGCGTGTGTGTGCGCGCGCGCGCACGTGTGTGTGTGTACGCACGCGCGTTTGTGTGTGTGTGTGTGCGCACGCGCGTTTGGTGTGTGTGTGTGTGTGTGGTGTGTGTGTGTGTGTGTGTGTGTGTGTGTGTGAGAGAGAGAGAGAGAGAGAGAGAGAGAGAGAGAGAGAAGTGTGTGTGTGTGTGTGTGTGTGTGTGCGTGTGTGTGCGTGTGTGCGTGTGTGTGTGTGTGTGTGTGTGTGTGTGTGTGTGTGTGTGTGTGTGAGTGTGAGTGTTCTGTGTGTGTGTGTCTCTGTGTGTGTGCATGCGGGCGCGTTGTGTGTGTGTGTGTGTGTGTGTGTGTGTGTGTGTGTGTGTGTGTGTGTGTGTGTGTGTGTGAAGGAAGAGAGAGAGAGAGAGAGAGAGAGAGAGAGAGAGAGAGAAACAGAGAGAGAGAGACAGACAGACAGACAGAGACAGAGAGAGAGAGAGAGAGAGAATGTGTATAACAGATTCAATAAACAGTAGCTGTGTTGTGTTTCTGTCATTAAAATGCAGTATTAGATCCTCTTGTGGCATTCTTTACAGGTGTGATATTTCAAGAAGTACAATGACACAGCTGCGTCACTGCACACACAACAGCGATTTAAAAAATAAAAAAGAAGAAAACAAAGGAAAGGACAGAAAGAAAGAACAAAAGAAAGAAGAAAAAAAAAAAAGAAAGAAAGAAGAAAAGAATGAATCCATGGAAAAAGAAGACAGACAACAAAGGCTTTTAAGACTGCAGAGAAAGAGATAACCAGAAAAGCCAGAAGTCACATCAAAGAATGGACGCTTGAAAAGATCAACTACCAAGGCAAATGGGGAAGGGAGGGGAGCAAAAGAAAGGTAACCAGATATGCAGAAAGAAAGAATTAAAGAACAAAAACAAGGAAAAAAAAAAAAACAAAAAAAACAACACGAGAAACACAGAAAGAGAGATAAAAACTAGGCAGTAAGAATGAAAGAATTAGGAAGTAGGAAAGATAGACGTGAGGAAAAAAAAAAACAAAAAACAAAACAAAACCAAACACACACACAGTATAGATCGAGGTAAAAAAAAAATAAAAAGCTAGAACGGGACACTTAAGAAACGCAGAGAGAAATGGGGGCGACAAGAGAGAAACACAGAAAACGGGAAATAAGAGAAGAAAACGCAAATCGGGTGAACTAAAAAGCATGCATAAAGTAAAACCGGGGAAGAAAGAAAGGGAGGATACAGGAGCGAGATTAAAAAAAAAAAGCAAAAAAAAAAAGCAAGTAGGACAGAAACAAAGAAAGAAAATGGAGGGATTTGAGAGAAAAGCACACAATATGATGTCACAATGGAAAAACGAAAGGTAAAATGGAAAAACGAAAGGAAACGAGAGAAAGAAAAAAAGAAAGTACGAAAAAAAAAAATGAAATGGAGCCGTAAGAAAAAAGAAAAAGAAAAAGAAAAGGGATATAGTCAGAAACCAAAATAGAAATGGGCTAGAACAGAAAGAAAAAGAAACACAGAAGATCTATGGAATAGTCAGAAACCAAAATAGAACAATGGGCTAGAACAGAAAGAAAAAGAAAACACAGAAGATCTATGGACATAGCCAGAAACCAAAATAGAACAATGGGCTAGAACAGAAAGAAAAAGAAAACACAGAAGATCTATGGACATAGCCAGAAACCAAAATAGAACAATGGGCTAGAAATAAGAAAAAAAAGAAAAACAGAAACAGAAATGCAGAAAAAAAAAGAACAATGGCTAGGAAATCAGACAGGAGAAATGGAGAAAGGACAAGGAAAAGAAAACAGAAATGCAGAATAGAACTGGAAAAAAATAGAAAAGTGATAAAAGAAAAGAAAAACAAATCTAGGACGATAGAGAAAGGGGGGGGGGGGAAGAAAGAAAAATGAGAACGGAAGAAAGTGAACAAGGAACACTAGAAAATAGGATGAGAAGAATTGAACAAAATAGTGAAACTGTGGAATTTTTTAGTAAAGAAAAAGATGAGTATAAAAGTGAAATAGAAAGACAGCAAAAATTTGAAGAAAACAAGATATAGAAAGGGGACGGGGGGAAGGATGGAAAGCAAGGGCTGAAAGAAACGGGAAACGACCAAAGAAAGATCGAGGGAAAGTAAGAAAGAAATACAATGCAGTGTAAGAATGAAAGATTTTATTTTCTTTAGTTTGTTTGTTTTAACAGTTATTAAAAGTAGAAAGAAAGAAATGGAAAGCATGAAGCACAAAAAAATGTATATACGTTAAAAAAAAAAAAAAAGGGGAACTAAAAAGAAAGAAAGAAAAGGTAAGCAGTAAGAAAGAAAGAAGAAGAAAAGGTAAGCAGTAAGAAAGAAAGAAAGAAAAGGTAAGCAGTAAGAAAGAAAGAAAGAAAAGGTAAGCAGTAGAAGAAAGAAAGAAAGAAAAGGTAAGCAGTAAGAAAGAAAGAAAGAAAGAAAAGGTAAGCAGTAAGAAAGAAAGAAAGAAAAGGTAAGCAGTAAGAAAGAAAGAAGAAAGAAAAGGTAAGCAGTAAGAAAGAAAGAAAGAAAGAAAAGGTAAGCAGTAAGAAAGAAAGAAAGAAAGAAAAGGTAAGCAGTAAGAAAGAAAGAAAGAAAAGGTAAGCAGTAAGAAAGAAAGAAAGAAAAGGTAAGCAGTAAGAAAGAAAGAAAGAAAGAAAAGGTAAGCAGTAAAGAAAGAAAGAAAGAAAGAAAAGGTAAGCAGTAAGAAAGAAAGAAAGAAAAGGTAAGCAGTAAAGAAAGAAAAGGAAGCATAAGAAAGAAAGAAAGAAAGGTAAGCAGTA
>CM065747.1:19655048-19672235 GCA_033310375.1 Conus canariensis | reverse complement strand
AAAAGAAAGGTAACCAGATATGCAGAAAGAAAGAAATTAAAGAACAAAAACAAGGAAAAAAAAAAAAAAAAAAAAAACAACACGAGAAAACACAGAAAGAGAGAAAAAATAGGCAGTAAGAATAAAGAATAGGAAGTAGAAAGATAAGAGTGAGGAAAGAAAAAAGAAAAAAAAAAAAAAAAAAAAAAAAAACACAGTAAGACGAAGTAAAAAAGAAAATAAAAAGCTAGAAGGACACTTAAGAAACGAAGAGAAAAGGGAGCAGAAAAGATGAAACAAGAAAAGGAAATAAGAAAGAAAACGAAAAGGTGAACTAAAAAGAAGAAAAGAAAAACGGGAAGAGAAAGAAAGGAGGAATACAGGAGCGAGATTTAAAAAAAAAAAAGAAAAAAAAAAAAGAAGTAGGACAGAAAAAAGAAAGAAAAGGAAGGAAGGAAGAGAAAAGCACAAACAATAGATGTAAAAGAAAAAACGAAAGAAAAGAGAAAAAAACGAAAGTAAAAAGGAAAAAAGAAAGGAACGAAGAAAGAAAGTAGAAAAGAGAAATGAAAGAAAGAAAGAAAAAAAAAGAAATGGAGCGTAAGAAAAAAGAAAAAAGAAGAAAGAAAAGGAAAGTAGAAACAAAAAGAACAGGGCTAGAAAGAAAGAAAAAGAAACAAGAAGTTAGAGATAAGAAAAAAAATAGAAAAGGTAAGAACAGAAAGAAAAAGAAAACAAGAAGATAAATAGCAGAACAAAATAAGAACAAGGTAGAAAGAAAGAAAAGAAAAAAGAAGATATGGATAAGCAGAAGAAAAATAGAAAAGGGCTAGAAAGAAAGAAAAAGAGAAAAAGAAGACAGGATAAGAGAAACAAAAGAACAAGGCTAGAACAGAAAGAAAAGAAAAAAGAAGATAGGAATAGCAGAAACAAAAAGAAAAGGTGAAAGAAGAAAAAGAAAAAAGAAGATAGGAAAGCAGAAAAAAAAGAAAATGGGTAGATTAGAAAGAAAAGAAACAAGAAGATATGGAACATAAGCAGAAAAAAAAGAAAATGGGCTAGAAAAAAGAAAAAAAGAGAAGAAAGAAAAAGAAGAGAAGAAATAAACAGAAAAGAAAGAGAAGGAAAGAGGAGGAGAAGAAGAGAAAGAGAGAAATGACAAGGAACAGTAGAAAAGAGAGAAAGAAGACAAAAAGGAAGGGAATAGAAAAGAAAGAAAGGAAAAAGGAAATAAGAAAGACAGCAAAAGAAGAAAAAGATAAGAAAGGGGGGAGGGGAAGGGGGGGGGGAATGGAAAGAAAGAGAAAGAAAGCAAGTAAGAAAAGAAAGAAGAAAGGGTAAGAAAGAAATAAAGAGAAGAAGAAAGGTTTTAGAGTTTAGAATGAGTAAAGATAAAAGTAGAAAGAAAGAAGGAAAGTGAAGCAAAAACAAAGTAAAGAAAAAAAAGAAAAGGGAACAAAAAGGAAAGAAAAGGTAAGCAGTAAGAAAGAAAGAAAGAAAAGGTAAGCAGTAAGAAAGAAAGAAAGAAAAGGAAGCAGTAAGAAAGAAAGAAGAAAAGGTAAGCAGTAAGAAAGAAAGAAAGAAAAGGTAAGCAGTAAGAAAGAAAGAAAGAAAGAAAAGGTAAGCAGTAGAAAGAAAGAAAGAAAAGGTAAGCATAAGAAAGAAAGAAAGAAAAGGTAAGCAGTAAGAAAGAAAGAAAGAAAAGGTAAGCAGTAAGAAGAGAAGAAAGAAAGAAAAGGTAAGCAGTAAGAAAGAAAGAAAGAAAAGTAAGCAGTAAGAAAGAAAGAAAGAAAAGGTAAGCAGTAAGAAGAAAGAAAAGAAAGAAAAGGTAAGCAGTAAGAAAGAAAGAAAGAAAGAAAAGGTAAGCAGTAAGAAAGAAAGAAAGAAAAGGTAAGCATAAGAAAGAAAGAAAAGGTAAGCAGTAAGAAAGAAAGAAAGAAAAGGTAAGCAGTAGAAAGAAAAGAAAGGTAAGCGTAAGAAAGAAAGAAAGAAAGAAAGAAAGGTAAGCAGTAAGAAAGAAAGAAAGAAAGAAAAGTAAGCAGTAAGAAAGAAAGAAAAAGAAAGAAGGTAAGCAGTAAGAAAGAAAGAAAGAAAGAAAGAAAAGGGAAGCAGTAAGAAAGAAAGAAAGAAGAAAGAAAAGGTAAGCAGTAGAAAGAAAGAAGAAAGAAAGAAAGAAAAGGGAAGCAGTAAGAAAGAAAGAAAGAAAGAAAGAAAGAAAGAAAGGGAAGCAGTAAGAAAGAAAGAAAAGTAAGCAGTAAGAAAGAAAGAAAGAAAGAAAGAAAGGGAAGCAGTAAGAAAGAAAGAAAGAAAAGGGAAGCAGTAAGAAAGAAAGAAAGAAAAGGTAAGCAGTAGAAAGAAAGAAAGAAAGAAAGAAAAGGTAAGCAGTAAGAAAGAAAGAAAGAAAAGGTAAGCAGTAAGAAAGAAAGAAAGAAAAGGTAAGCAGTAAGAAGAAAGAAAGAAAGAAAAGGTAAGCAGTAAGAAAGAAAGAAGAGAAAAGGGAAGCAGTAAAAAAAGAAAGAAAGAAAAGGTAAGCAGTAAGAAAGAAGAAAGAAAGAAAAGGTAAGCAGTAAGAAAGAAAGAAAGAGAGAAAAGGTAAGCAGTAAGAAAGAAAGAAAGAAAGAAAAGGTAAGCAGTAAGAAAGAAAGAAAGAAAAGGTAAGCAGTAAGAAAGAAAGAAAGAAAGAAAGGTAAGCAGTAAGAAAGAAAGAAAGAAAAGGTAAGCAGTAAGAAAGAAGAAAGAAAAGGTAAGCAGTAAGAAAGAAAGAAAGAAAGAAAAGGTAAGCAGAAAGAAAGAAAGAAAGAAAAGGTAAGCAGTAAGAAAGAAAGAAAGAAAGAAAAGGTAAGCAGTAAGAAAGAAAGAAAGAAAAGGTAAGCAGTAAGAAAGAAAGAAAGAAAAGGGTAAGCAGTAAGAAAGAAAGAAAGAAAGAAAGGTAAGCAGTAAGAAAGAAAGAAAGAAGAAAAGGTAAGCAGTAAGAAAGAAAGAAAGAAAAGGTAAGCAGTAAGAAAGAAAGAAAGAAAAGGTAAGCAGTAAGAAAGAAAGAAAGAAAGAAAGAAAGAAAAGGTAAGCAGTAAGAAAGAAAGAAAGAAAAGGGAAGCAGTAAGAAAGAAAGAAAGAAAAGGGAAGCAGAAAGAAAGAAAGAAAGAAAGAAAAGGGAAGCAGTAAGAAAGAAAGAAAGAAAGAAAGAAAGAAAAGGTAAGCAGTAAGAAAGAAAGAAAGAAAAGGGAAGCAGTAAGAAAGAAAGAAAGAAAAGGGAAGCAGACAAAGACAGAAACGTGGATGTAAGAAAGAAAGAAAGAAAGAAAGAAAGAAAGAAAGAAAAAGAGAAAAGGAGAAGTAACAAAGAAAGATGAAGGGGGAGTAATACAGAAACAGAGAAAATGGGAACGAAGGAAAATTGGAAAAGGGGGAGAAAGAAAGCAATCAGAAAAAGGGAAGTTAGAAAGAACGATAGAAATGTGAAATAGAGAAAAGTAGAAACAAAACTTGGCGGCGGAGGAGGGGGAGGGGGGAGGGGAGGGAGGGGGGGGGGTGGGGGGGGGGGGGGAGAGGGAGACACGAAAACTTGAAAGCAAGAAAAATACATGGAGGAAGAAAGCAGAAAGGGGAGAGAAATTATGATATGAGAAAGAAGGGCGGAGATGAAGGGGTGAGGGGGGGGGGGGGGGGGGGTGAGGGGGGGGGTGGAGTGAGAAAAATAGAAAAGGGGAAGTAACAGAGTTTGACAAAAAAAAAAAAAGAAGAGGAAGAAAGAAAAACAAATAGACAACAAGAAGTGACCTGCTTGAAAGATTAAAAAAAAAATTGGAAAAAGGGAAGGGGTGGGGGTCGGGGGTAGGTAAGAACGATAACAATTGGGGAACTTGAACAGGAAGAAAGATAGAAGAGGGGGAGGGAGGAGCTGTGAAAAAACGGAGGTGGAGAGGGTGGAACGGGAGGTGGGGGGGGGGGGGTCGAAAAAAAAAGAAGAAAGTTCTTAGCTATAAAAGCGATGGGGGTATGGAGGGGAGGGGAGGGGGGGGGGAGTGAAAAAAAGGGGGAGGGGGTAAGATGAAAATACAGAAAAAAATGTACGGAAATAGGCAAAATAAGAAAGAAAAACAGCAGAGAAGAAACAGAGAAAAGGCTGATGCGAGAAAAGCAGATCAATGGGCGAGAACGAAAGAGAGAAAGGCAGTTAAGAAAGACAGGAAAGGTGGAACTAAGGGGGGGGGGGGGGGGGAAGGAATAAGACAGGAGTAGCTCGGAAAGACGGGTAACACTGAAAAGTAGGAAAGAACGTTACAAAATACCGGTAGAGGGAAAAACAGAGAAGCCAGAAAAAGAACAAAAATGGACATCAGGCAAAAAAGGAAGTAAGACAGACCGAAAAAAAAAAAAAAAAAAAAAAAAAAAAAAGAGAACATGCGTAGACACGCAAGGATAACTTAAGAAATAAGGAAATGGTAGAAATACGAAAGAAAGGCAGTAGGTATAAAATATAAACAAAAGAAATGAAAAGCGAAAGAAACTGACCGAGGGTGAGAAAGATAGAAAATAGACGCACCAACGAAAAGAAGGCAATACACATGAAAAACCAAACAAACAAACAAACAAACAAACAAACAAACAAACAAACAAATGAAAACAAAGGGGATGGACGTAGGGTAAGGGAAGAGAAAGTACAAATGAAAAAAAAAAAAGTTCAAGGGCTTTCTAGACTGAGGGCTGGAGGGGGAGGGGGAGGGGGAGGGGGGGGACTGAAATGAGAAGAAGAAAGAGTAAAGGAAGGGAGGCAAAAGGGGGGGGGGGGGGGGGCAGGGGCGAGAGAGATGCGACGGATGAAGTGGGAAGAGAAGGGGGAAACAATTTACAACGAAGGGACGGACGGGTGAGAATGTGATAGAAACAAGAAAAAGTGAACACAAAAGGGGGAAGAAATTGGGGAGAGAGAGAGAGAGAGAGAGAGGAGAGAGAGAGAGAGAGAGAGAGAGAGAGAGAGAGAGAGGAGAGACAGAGACAGCCAGGCAGACAGAGAGAGACAGACAGACAGAGAGACAGAAGAAGAAGAAGAAGAAATGGGGAAGAATACGAAAGCTGGGCAGCGAGCGAGCGAGAGAGAGAGAGAGAGAGAGAGAGAGAGAGAGAGAGAGAGAGAGAGAGAGAGAGAGCGACAGACAGACAGATAGCACACACACACACACACACACACACACACACACACACACACACACACACACACACACACCGACAGGCGGAGACGTAGAGACAAAAGACAGAGACAGACCGAAATGAGGGAAAATAAACGGGGAGAAAAAGCAAGAATCAAAGGGGAAAGGGGAAAGACAAAGCGACAAAGGAAAGGGGAAAGACAAAGCGACAAAGGAAAGGGGAAAGAAAGAAAAGGGTAGAGTAAAGAAAGACACACACTTTGGACGAAAAAAAAATAAATGAAAAAAAATTGAAATAGGGAACGAGGTGGGGGAGAGAAAAAAAAAACATGCAGGAAAATACACAAAACAAGAAAAACCACAATGACAAATGATTCTTCATTTCACAACGGTAAAACTATTGGCTCAGCTACCCATTTTTCATACTCACCGTTTATAAAATACTAGTATCAAACTCGTACTAAATGATACAAAGCAAGATTACAGAAAGACAGAAACTTCAAGGAGTATCTACGAAAAGAAGGAAATCCTACTCTGGTTGGGGTTTCCCCATGGCTTCGCAAGTTAAGACGATCTCTGTGGTCACCTTCTCGGATATATAGACTGGGTTTAAGGGTTCCTTGAGGATTGGAGGTTCTCGGCCTGTTCAAAACATAAAGACATACAACACATGTAAGCGAATCACCAGGTTAACTGCATAAGCTGCGTGTGTGTGTGTGTGTGTGTGTGTGTGTGTGTGTGTGTGTGTGGTGTGTGTGGTGTGTTGTGTGTGCGTGTGTGCGTGCGTGCGTGCGTGCGTGCGTGCATGCGTTCATTACGCATGGCCGTACCCCCACCCCCACCCCCCACCCGAAAAAAGAATTCAAGTAATATACAAAGTAAAAAAAAAAAATCGATACGCTTTATAAAGACAATGAAGCAAGGAGGGATAGGGGTGGGGGGGGGGGGGGGGGGGCATAACGAAACCGGATATTCAAAGATGCAAACTCCAAACCTATAAATAGCACGTCAAAGGATGGAATTCAGCCCCCACACCCAGCCCCATTTATTGTCTCCCCTCTCACTCCAGACTCCCCCAACTTCTTTCCCTCCCTCCCAAGGACAGAAGACAGAGAGAGAGAGAGAGAGAGAGAGAGAGAGAGAGAGAGGAGAGAGAGAGAGAGAGAGACAGGACAGACAGACAGACAGACAGAAGAAGAAGAAGAAGACCTATTTTCTCTACGCTCACCACCCTGTGATTGCGGTCTTATCGGTAACCAATCCCGTGGTACTTTATACAGTTCGATGACTGACGATGGCCGACAACAGACATCAATATTTATAGATAACAAGTACAAAAGAAAAAATTCAAAGAAGAACTTCACTACACTGCCTAATCTCCCGTCTGATTCTGCTGCACCTTTCCTTCAAAAATCCATTTCTTCTTCGATACGCTCAACATAAACGTTGGCTTAAATGGCTACAGGTCAAAAATGAAATCCTTCAGAATTATTTACAGCGCTTTTAATTCTTTTTTCTTTTTTCTTCTTCTCTTCATTTCTTTCTTTTTTTTTTTTCTAGCTCCATAAAGAATAGCCTGGTCCTCTGATTGGTGTCTGAAACCACCAGAATGCCCTCAATTCAGCACCTCCCGCTATGTGGCGGTGGTAAGGTAGCACGCCATTTTTGAACGAGCACAAAAGACAACGTTGGGGACTTTGAAAAGCGACGCTATCGTGGGAAGCACAAGCGCAAGTGAGTGGCAGCACACAAATCAAACCGGTGACGGCGCTCGCTCTTCGCCCACTCGTGAAAAGCCCCGGGACAAGAACATGGAAGGAGACATTTCGAAAAGATCAACCGTGACTTTTTTTTTTTTTTTTTTTTGGTTTTTGGATCCAACGGAGGAACAGTCAAGCCACACACACCAACGAATTTCCCTTTCAGTACACACACACACACACACACACAAACACACACCACAAGCGCGCGTGCGTGCGTACACGCAAGCGTGTATACGCAAGCGCGCGTGTGCGTACGAGCACACACACACACACACACACACACACACACACACACACACACACACACACAAAATACGCATACGCGCACGCTCACAGTTAAAAACAAAAAGCATGCACGCACGAATGAAGCATACGATCCTAGATCAAAATTTCTACCAAAAGAACTTGAATAACTGTTTTTCCTCGGCGCACACACACACACACACACACACAACACACACACACCACCACAACACGCACGCACACACGCGACCCGCGGTCTAATATCACTTACGGTGAAAAGACGTAAAAACAAAGAACGAACGAACGAACGTGGCCGCGCGCGCTCGTTCATGTATGTGTGCGCACACACAAACATACACACACACACACGCACATTCACGCACGCGCACACACACACGATTTGAAATTTTTCACTGGCTGATGACATGTATGAGCTCCTAATTATAACAGCTAATTTTTCATTCAAGAAATGAAAAGGTTCTATCCCCATGTAAAGCAACATTACCCACTGGAATCATATGTTGTTTTTTTAAGTCGACAAAATCACAATTACACTATTCTAAGCTTGTAACACATTTTGTTTTCTGCTTACGATTTAAAACGAAGTTTTCAAAAATATAAACTGGCCATATAGTGAAGAATTTACGCGCAGTCACATTCCATTCCGCTGTGAAGGGATGCCTTTTTTCCTCACTGATTCACCTGCATTAAATCGTTTTTCAGAAGTAGACATGCAACGTTTGCTGTGCAATTCTATTCACGCATTAATTTTAATGGACACAACCGGATTTAAATACATAGCTCAATTAAACCATTTCTTTACAACACTTCTACTGTGATTTTGCACTACACGGTACTTGTTCCTTAAATTGTAGAGTATTGTGTTCATGTTTAACGCTGTGTTGTCAACGACACGTCAATGCAACGGTCATGGGCCCACATCTCTCTCTCTCTCTCTCCTCTCTCTCTCTCTCTCTCTCTCTCTCTCTCTCTCGTCTCTATCTGGACCTTCCTCCTAACACAAAACTCGAGAGAAAAAAAAATGCAGTAGTACCAACATAATCACCACCAAAACCATTATTATCACCATCATCAGCAGTAGCAAAAACAACAACAACAACAACAAGAACAACAACAAAACACACATGCTCGCGTGGGCACACATTCAACACACACGTCGATGCAATGCAGCACACAGACACAGACAGACAGACACACACACACACACACAAAAGTACATAGCCAACTCTCTCTCCTCTCTCTTTCTCGCTCGCTCGCTCGTATACAAACACATGCCAGCATGCGAGCACACACGCACGCGCGCGCGCGCACACACACACACACACACACACACACACACACACACAATCTTAACACTTTCTAGCTTCACAGAAAAAGAAAGAAAGAGAAATCATTACAACACACCGATTCCCACAGAAGGGAAAAAGGAGGGAGGGAAGGGGGTACGGAGGGACGCAGAGAAGGGAGGGGGTAGTGCTAGTGGTAGTTGGGGAGGGGGATATAAAGACACACTATAGAATGCACCCCACTGCTTTTCCTTTCAAACCGAACGTCTTAAAATGTCCACAGAAAACCAAATCGCCAAGTCGGCAGTTTGTTTGACGAAAACCGGTTCCCAGTCTGACCGACTGCTTCCAAAACACTAGGCTCGGAACCCCCCCCCCCCCCTCCCCCCCCGCCACTTTTCTCAACCACCCACGTCCCCCAGCGTGCTTGGATATCGTCGAATGGCTTTGTCAACATCGTATCCAATAACGTGAGTAAATGCAGCAATAGATTTCTAGACACACACACACACCTACAAACAGACACAAGCGAAAGCGCTAAGGCGCGCGCGCGCACAACACACACACACACACACACACACACACACACACCACGCACACAATTCTACATAGACACAAGCACTGTCAGACTCGTTCGCGCACCGTTCACACACAACAAACACAAAGAGCACAGACTTCTCCCTTTTAGCTTTGATTAACGTCTAAATGTAACACTATTCATATAAATCACTTTTTTTTCCTATAGTTTCACATAGTTATTTTCATGAATGCGCTTATCACACAAAATTATACACAGGTCCCTACGGACTCTTAAGTATTTTGCCCATTACAAACTAGTCTTAAAAAGTGACAAATAATTTCTCATAGCAGACAAAATCCACTATTCCTTTAAGCCCAGACGCAGTTTTAATTCTGGATTTGGCCTCAACAAGCTACAAAACCTTACAATCTCCGTGACCTCACGGCGACCTACAAAATATGAATTGCGCCTGTGCCTCTCCCAGTACAAAGAAAAAAATGTGTCCCTGGTCTATGAGTAGAAAAATGTCCCGAAGGCTTGTCAAGCGTGTCATAGGCCAGTCATGGCCTTTACTCTATTATCTATCGCTGACACTTCCCTTGCTAAAAAATCAGATAAAAAGGTATGGGGCATGCGCCCTCGCCAACGCCTCCACAACAACGCCGGAGACCAGTGTGTCATCCGAGACAAGTGACCATCCTACGTGTTATTAACCAATCACCATGACATTGTATTATTTCTTCACTACGTTCAATGCGTGCACGCCGCACAGTTTCCATGAATCGGTGAGCCTAAGGCAGAGATGATAAACAAGACTTAGGAATCCTGCTCTTTTCAAGAACTGACGCCAGCACGGGCGCGCGCGCGCGCACACACACACACACACACAAACGCGCGCGCGCGAGCCCACACTTCATGACTTTCCACACATAAATGCGCTTCAAACACATACGCACGCAGACACGTGCCCGCTCGCACGCAACACACACACACACACGCACGCACGCACATGCACACACACGCATGCACACACACGCACACGCACACACACACCCACACACACATACACACACACATGCGCGCCCACCCACACTACATGACTTTCCAACACACATAATAAAATACACTTCACACACAAACACACACCCACACACAAATACACGCACGTACGCACGCACGCGCGCGCGCGGGTCCTGAATAGCTCAGTTGGTAGAACGCCGGGGTCGTGATATTGATTACCTTGCGGTTGGAGGTTCCAAAATTCGCCTGGCTGTTTCGGTGTCTGAGGATTTATCCCTACAAAACGCATTTGCTCCGACTCTATTTCCCGAACGCTTCTTCGAATGGAAAAAAAAAGAAGAAAAAAAAAAAGAAAGAAAAAGAAAAAAGGAAAAGAAGACAGCGGCTCCATGAATGAACGCACGCATTAAAACCTTTTTTGCGCAACGTAAATTTCTCATCACCAACTTTGAGAGGACACTTCAGCCGTTTGTATGGATGGCATGTGTACGTGTAGCATGCATCCTCTGTGGGAAAAATGTCAAGCCTTCCCAGCCCGCAATGTTTTGGTTCTTCAGTTGCAAGATTGGGGCCGCTTCACTCAAACTGTCATAATTCTGGATTGACTCATTGAATGGGCACACAACTACAGAAATACAACTTTCCTCTTAAAAAAAAGATGATTTAAATTGTGTTTTCGTTTTCGTTTTTCATTTGGAAGACTGGGGCTGCTTCACTCAAACTGTCCTAAAGGGCACACAACTACAGAAATACAACTTTCCTCTAAAAAAATGATTTTTTTTTTTTATAAATTGTGTTTTCGTTTTCGTGTTTCAATCAGAAGATTGGGTCTGCTTCACTCAAACTCTCATAGTTCTGGATTGACACGTTAAAAGGGCACACAACTACAGAAGTACAACTTTCCTCTAAAACATGATTTTTTTTTAATTTTTTTTTTTTGCTTTCTTTTTGGTTCTTCAGTTTGGAAGATTGGGAATGTTTCACTCAAACTGTCATAATTCTGGATTGACACATCGAAAGGGCACACAGCTACAGAACTACAACTTTCCTCTAACAAATCACATTTTTGATCGTGTTTGAATTATCCAGTGATGCATGGCTTCTTGATAAATAGGGGGCTAAACTAATCCTCTCTTCACTTCATCAGAACTGTTACTTCTGACGTATTACATTTGCGATAAATGCAAAGAAAACGTGAGTGTATCTTGATCAAATACATTTTCTGCAGCTGTGTAACTGTACACGGCTTTTGTATCAATACTTCCAGAGTTACTTGCTGAGCTCGTCCACAATGACTCGCCTCACAGTAATGATGCTTCTCTGGTTTATGATTTCGGAAGAAAAACATGCAGAAAAGAAAAATCACGAAATCATTGGAAATTTACTTAAGTCGAAGCGGTACATGACCCAAGAAAGCATACGGTTTCAACATAATCTTCCTGTGCGTAGTATTCATGCGCGGAATCAGAGATAAATGTACTAGACGTGGACCGAGACTGAAGCACGTCCTCTGGTCCAGAGCAGGCGGTCATATGCTCACGATCAACGGTCGGCCACCAGGCGGAGAGAGAGCTCTGTCGGCTCTTAACAGATAGGCAGCCCGACGGGTAAACTAAGAAACGTGGGTTTTAAAGTGCAAAGTACTTATTCTCTTAGAGAAGATAGGCGCTATATATGAGTACGACAAATTATCGTCATCATCATCATCATCATCATCGTCATCATCATCATCATTACACATGAATACAGCTATGAGAAAGGAGTACGAAAATTACCTGCACACATACACAGACGCACGGGCGTGCAAGGGCGCGCGCACCCACATTTCTGCCTAGTACATAGTCAACTAATCAAATAAAAACATATCGTTAAGAATATCAGTATGGAATACGTGAAATGTGTATACTCTTGCTCATACGCATACCTCCAGGCAAGGACACACACACACACAACACACACACACACACACACACACACACACACACACACACACAACATGCGCGCGCGCACAGAGAGAGAGAGAGAGAGAGAGAGAGAGAGAGAGAGAGAGAGAGAGAGACAGACAGACAGACAGACAGACAGACAATCAGACAGACAGACAGATCCAAACTCACCTTCGTCCTGACCGAGGATTGTCACCAACACGGCTACCAGCGTCACCAGGACACAGGTGGTCAGCCTTGCCGTGTAGACATCCATCCTGCACATCCCGCGGACAGCCAACATCCAGGCCCTCCCTCTCACTGCTCCCTGTCTCCCTCCCTTCCAACGCGTCTCCAATGCTCCACCAACACCGGACCACCTGGCTCTCTCTCCACGAGACAGGCGGGCAACACACGCACGTCGAACACTGTGCACCTCAGCTCTCTCCCTCTCCCTCTCCACACATGGAGACCTCGTTGACTTTGTGGTTCGTGCTCCAGCTCGTCGATCTTAAAAGACGGCTGAATTCGGGGTTTCTCGGAAGCTAGCTATCTGGTCGGTCAGATCTACGTATCAATGTCTCACAGAGAAGAAACCATTTTCGGACCTGGCTTCACCATCACTGGGATCGACTGCGGTCCAAAGGTCAAATGAAAACCAAACAACAACAACAACAACAAACACTGCCGATCTTCAACTTCGGAGAACACAACGAGCTCGTTTGAGCTTTTAAGGATGATCAGTACGCTGGTACTGATACGGAAATCTGACGAACGGCGAACAGTTCTTGCCGTTGCACGACGTTCAGTGGGCTGGCTACCTCAGCTTGTTGAGGCGTGCAGCAGCTGGTGTGATGTAGTGTGCTGGCTGCTCCCCGTCCTGATGTTGTATGGCCACCAGCCCTCGCTCAACTCTCACACACTGTGCTCAGGGTCCGCATCTCAGCGCCTCGTCTGCAAATGTCAACAAAATAATGCCTCCTAATTAGCCAATCAATCTAACAGCCGAGCAATCAATCGTCAAAGAAAAGGTACGCTAACAGAGTTTGTTTCATCAGTCAACCATCTGTTCAACTGCAACAACAGAATATAGTACGGCAGCTGAAGGTTGATAAATCGGTTCAATTATTTAGCATTTAGTTTCAATCGATGGGTGGTGAATTGAGCGGAATGGCTGGAGGATTCAGCACGAATCCACGTTAAGATTGTCAACAGTTAATCTGTGAATGACGACAGCTAGGATACGGCTCCGCACGGTCTGCCGGCCTAAAAACTGATCACCCGAAAAATCAGAGAAGCAATCGACAAACCAATCAACTGGGCAAGAGACAACTCAAAAGGTAGGATATCAATCAGGACAGCGACGAATAATGAATGAACCGACAGTACCACACGTGTACCAGTTACTCAACACACAGCAGACACACGGCGCGCAATAAAGCGGGCGCAGGCACACCGGCGCACACATAAACATGCAGGCCGACTCCCATGTCTGATATTCGTTTACTGTCACATTTAGAGAGACGTAAAACTAATTAAAAAAAAAAAAAAAAAAAGCAATGCATGCACGCATGCCTCACTCCCCCCCCTCCTCCCCCCAAAATCGCCACACACACACACAGGCTGCACAGACACACATACGCAAGCGTGCAAACACACACACACACACACACACACACACACACACACACACACACACACACACACACTCTTTGTCGATATCAACAACAAAAGAGACGAAGAATCACACAAAAAGATTGTTCCGGGTTTCAGTCAAAACTGAACAACACAAGCCTTGACATTAAAAGGATAGGACAACTGCATTCTGTCCCGGTGTGTGTGTGTGTGTGTGTGTGTGTGTGTGTGTGTGGTGTGTGTGTGTGTGTGCATGTGTGCATGCGTGCGTGCGTGTGTGTGTGTGTCAGTGCGTGCGTGCGTGTGTATATGTGTGTGTGTGTGTGCATGCGTGCGTGCGTGTGTGTGTGTGTGTCCGTGCGTGCGTGCGTGTGTGTGTGTGTGTGTGTGTGTGTTGTGTGTGTGTGTGTGTGTTCTTGTTGTTGTTGTTGCTTTTGTCGTCGTCGTCGTCATCGTTGTCAGACAAAAAGTAGTGGGGGGAAACAATGGCAAGGTAACCATTGCACTGCCATTTGAAGAGTGATTTGGAAATAAGAAAAAAGCGTGTGTGTGTGTGTGTGTGTGTGTGTGTGTGTGTGTGTGTGTGTGTGTGTGTGTGTCCATACAGAGTATCAGAAAGACAGAGAGAGAGAGAGAGAGAGAGAGAGACAGAGACAGAGAGAGAGACAGACATACATACAGACAGACAGACAGAGACATATAGACAGAGGGAGAGACAGACAGACAGAGAGAGACAGACGCAAAGATTTTTTTTTCTTTTTCCTTTCTCCCCCCCCCCCCCCCCTTTTTTTTTTTTTTTTTTTTTCTCCTTCGAAAGGCGAAGCTGCTTATCCTCTCTCCATTTAACCTGTAAGCACCGCAGATCACCTCAGCATCACGTTATTTCCAAGAGGCCTAAAGAAAATCAGACATAGTCACAAAACCACTGTTTCAGATTGATACGTCGCCAAAGCGTTCCAGATCAACAACAGAAAAAAAAAAACCCGAAAGCAAAGCAAAGAAAGAAAGCCACAAACGAAAATTTAAAGCGCTACAGCCCAGAAGTATCAGCCACAGACGCAGTCGAACCGCAGAGATTGGACTCATCCCATCTTTCGACTTTGAAAGCCAAATTGTCTTTGCCATACAGCCTCATCCGGACCGTAACCGTCTGAGTGGAGTCATCTCCCTTCCGAGTTTAAATGCTAAATATCCCGTAACTGCAGCTGAAGGACGAGGATTCTCGCTGAAGCTTATGGGGCGTTAATCTCAACACTTCCTTTTTGGGCACATCTCTCTCTCTCTCTCGATCTCTCAGGGCAAACATTGCTTGTGCCGATTACCAACTATGTGAGGTGACGTTACACTGTTTACCTTGGAATCTGAAATCGCCCATTTACATTTATTCGTTTTTTGGTAGATACGTGTGAGGCGACTTCAGCGACTCTGCTGAGATGATACAATTCAGTAATAGGTACACGCTCTTCATCGTGAAAGGTGTGCTCTCTCTCTCTCTCTCTCTCTGTCACACACACACACACACACACACACACACGCGCGCGCGCGCGCGCGCACGCACATATGGAGAGAGAGAGAGAGAGAGAGAGAGAGAGAGAGAGAGAGAGACAAACATATACACACACATGCACACATCTACAAACTTTACTTACCCGTCCGAACATCTTAAATCATGGCGACATTTCCACTGCGGTCACCCTCACCCCATACAGTTTTCTCAAATGGAATATTTTCCGCTCTCACTTCCCGAAAAAGAACGATCTTGACAACAATAACAACAAAAACACACCCGACGAAAAGACCTAAAAACCAGGTCACCCAACGCGTCCCCTATCACACACTGGCAACGCACCGGCATACACATACACAACCCACCGACCGTGTGCAAAACCAACACCATGACATTTTATGACAGAACACACAATTCAAACGTTGGCGCAGTTCAGACCGGTCCTTGAGATACATAGCGTTATCTTGCTGGATACGGGTACCGGGTGCTAGCGCGCGGGTAGTGAGTGAGACGGGTTGGAGGCCGTCTGTGTGTATGGGGTGGTGGAAGAGAAAACAGGACAAAGGGTATCTGTACACAGACTAGGGTATATCCATGGGTGTGTTTGTTGTGTGTGTGGTGTGTGTGTTGTGTGTGTGTGTGTGTGTGTGTGTGTGTGTGTGTGTGTGTTGGTGTGTGTGTGCGTGCCCTGTGTGATGATGCATGTGTGCGCGCGTGTGCATGTGTGTGTGCGCGCGTGTGTGCATGCGTGTGTGCGCGCGCGTGCATGTATGCATGTGTACGTGCGTGAGTGCGTGCGAGCGTGGGTGCGTGTGTGTGTGTGTGTATATATATATATATTATATGTATATATATATTTTATATATATATATATAATATATTGTGTGTGTGTGTGTGTGTGTGTGTGTGTGTGTGTGTGCATGTGGTGTGTATGTGTGTGTGTGTGTGTGGTGTGTGTGTGTGTGTGCGTGTGTGTATGTGTGTGTGTGTGTGAGAGAGAGAGAGAGAAAAGACACACACACACACACACACACACACACACACACAGAGAAGGGTCAGGACACCCTGGGGGAAGGGATTACAGAGAAGCGAGGGAGGGGCCGGTAGCGGGGGCGTCTCGACATGTCTAGCTCTTTCTTGCAACAAGTACGCAGAAAACAAATCTCACAGCTACGCTCACCACCCGTACTCCCCACGCTATCCCCTATGCCATGTCGCCCCAAAACATTTCAAAAAGCAACAACAACAAATGCTGGCAGCAGCAGGCATAAGTGTGCGTCGCTTTGGACTCGGACTGCACGCACACAGACACACACACACACACACGCGCGCGCGCGCGCGCGCGCGAACGAAGCACGAATCAAGGACGCTTGCCTGGAGACACAAAACTTGCGGCAAGTCCCTTCATTATATATATATATATATATATATATATATATATATATATATATATATATATATATTCGGGCAAGAAACGTGAACAAAACTGTCCTGACAAATCACGCTTTTATGTGTTCGAACTTGATCTTTCCAAGCGCCGTAGAAAGCGACAGCAACAACAAAACCCCGCTACAAACGCGTGCATAACTGTGACATGAAGGGAACTAATACAACAGCATACACCTATCACTCTCAGCAGATGTCTCGCTTAAACCATAACTCCACATTGTTACTGGCAAAATATATAACAAGATGGGTGTACCAGCACAAAACGTAGTTCTCCATGTAATTAAATGCGTGAGGCCCACCAAGAGTTCTTATTTTTTCATAGCCAAACTCGAGCGCACAAGGCTTTTTCAGGGCGATCAGTTACAGGGACGAAAAGACCCAATTCCGAAAATAAAGTAACAAGCAACAAAGACAACGCATATGCACCCATTAATCAATAACATGGCAGAAAAGACTTTCAGTTATCTTGTGTGCTGTGTGTGTGTGTGTGTGGGGTGTGTGTGTGTGTGTGTGTGTGTGTGTGTGTGTGTGTGTGCATATACTATGTATGCGTGTGTTTGCGCTTGGATAAAGAAGAGAGAGAGAGAGAGAGAGAGAGAGAGAGAGAGAGAGATATAGAGAGAGAGAGAGAGAGAGAGGAGAGAGAGAGAGAGAGAGAGAGAGAGAGAGAGAGAGAACACCGGCGAACGTGTACT
>CM065747.1:19642548-19650048 GCA_033310375.1 Conus canariensis | reverse complement strand
ACATGCTACTTTCTATGCATGAGAAAGGCCGTGTAACATGTTACTTTCTGTGCATGAGAAAGGCCGTGTAACATGTTACTTTCTATGCATGAGAAAGGCCGTGTAACATGTTACTTTCTATGCATGAGAAAGACCGTGTAACATGTTACTTTCTATGCACGAGAAAGGCCGTGTAACATGTCACTTTCTATGCATGAGAAAGGCCGTGTAACATGTTACTTTCTATGCATGAGAAAGGCCGTGTAACATGTTACTTTCTATGCACGAGAAAGGCCGTGTAACATGTTACTTTCTATGCACGAGAAAGGCCGTGTAACATGCTACTTTCTATGCACGAGAAAGGCCGTGTAACATGTTACTTTCTATGCACGAGAAAGGCCGTGTAACATGTTACTTTCTATGCATGAGAAAGGCCGTGTAACATGTTACTTTCTATGCATGAGAAAGGCCGTGTAACAGTGTTACTTTCTATGCATGAGAAAGGCCGTGTAACATGTTACTTTCTATGCCGAGAAAGGCCGTGTAAGGTGTTACTTTCTATGCATGAGAAAGGCCGTGTAACATGTTACTTTCTATGCATGAGGAAGGCCGCGTAACATGTTACTTTCTATGCACGAGAAAGGCCGCGTAACATGTTACTTTCTATGCACGAGAAAGGCCGTGTAACATGTCACTTTCTATGCACGAGAAAGGCCGTGTAACATGTTACTTTCTATGCATAGAAAGGCCGTGTAACATGTTACTTTCTATGCCCGAGAAAGGCCGTGTAAGGTGTTACTTTCTATGCAGAGAAAGGCCGTGTAACATGTTACTTTCTATGCATGAGAAAGACCGTGTAACATGTTACTTTCTATGCACGAGAAAGGCCGTGTAACATGTCACTTTCTATGCATGAGAAAGGCCGTGTAACATGTTACTTTCTATGCATGAGAAAGGCCGTGTAACATGTTACTTTCTATGCACGAGAAAGGCCGTGTAACATGTTACTTTCTATGCACGAGAAAGGCCGTGTAACATGTTACTTTCTATGCACGAGAAAGGCCGTGTAACATGTTACTTTCTATGCAGAGAAAGGCCGTGTAACATGTTACTTTCTATGCATGAGAAAGGCCGTGTAAATGTTACTTTCTATGCATGAGAAAGGCCGTGTAACATGTTACTTTCTATGCATGAGAAAGGCCGTGTAACATGTTACTTTCTATGCCGAGAAAGGCCGTGTAAGTGTTACTTTCTATGCATGAGAAAGGCCGTGTAATGTTACTTTCTATGCATGAGAAAGGCCGTGTAATGTTACTTTCTATGCATGAGAAAGGCCGTGTAAATGTTACTTTCTATGCATGAGAAAGGCCGTGTAACATGTTACTTTCTATGCACTGAGAAAGGCCGTGTAACATGTTACTTTCTATGCACGAGAAAGGCCGTGTAACATGTCACTTTCTATGCACGAGAAAGGCCGTGTAACATGTCACTTTCTATGCACGAGAAAGGCCGTGTAACATGTTACTTTCTATGCATGAGAAAGGCCGTGTTGTTACTTTAGCATGGAAGCGTGTAATGACTTTCTATGCATGAGAAAGGCCGTGTAACATGTTACTTTCTATGCATGAGAAAGGCCGTGTAACATGTTACTTTCTATGCATGAGAAAGGCCGTGTAACATGTTACTTTCCATGCATGAAAAAGGCCGTGTAACACGGACCACCAACGTTAAGAATATCCTGTGTGAACGTGGATTTCAAGAGGCACAGATTTTTGGATGTGGTAATGAAATAGGCTTCATAAAAGAATTAAGAGACAGTGTTCAGCAATGTCTGCCGTCAATGGTGAAACCATGTTGACACCAGTCCAAGGCTGTCCATGTATGGTAGACTGAAACACATATTTTCATGAGAAAAAAAAAAATCAGCGTTTTGTATGTAGAGAACTACAAAAATGTTTTGGCACAACTTGAAATGAGAGTGTCCCAATTATAATGTACACAGATTTCGCTTTTCACCTCTACTTTAAAACACGGTATGCCCTGTATTTACAAGCAGACGAAATTACTTTCATGCCCATTGTGCAATTAGATCAGACAGCTGCATCAATTCAATGTGACTGCTGGCGAGAATATGGAGTTTATGGTGATTAGTATATTTTCAACTGAACTGCCAGATCAAATATTCAGTTTGGCAAAATCCCTAGTCTGCAAATAAAATCAGACAAGCTTTCATCGGCAATACAAACACGTGAATCAGAAAGATGCTGTTTATATGAAATGCCCATGTACAGCCCATGTCATATCCGATTTTGTCACTTTCTCATGTCACTGTTCAGCCAGTTATGTTTTCTCTGTGATTAGAGTTTTGTTGGTTGTATTTTGTATGTTCGTATTGATGTGCTCTAGAACTTTGTGTTCCCCAAATGAAAAGAGCTTTTGGCATGTAATCATTAGAGTTCAGGGTGCTCTCTCTCATTCCCTCTCTCTCTCTCTCTGTCTCTCTCTCTCTCTCTCTCTCACACACAAACATTGAGTGTCACACACACACACACGGAGTGTCTCACACACACACACACACACACTTACACACACACACACACACACACACACACACACACACACACACACACAGAGTGTCTCACACACACACACACACACACACACACACACACACACACACACACACACACACACACACACACACCACACAAGCACGGGCCCGCACACACACACACACACACACACACATACACAGACAGGTGCACAGACTTTACAAACCCAACACACATGAACCTACTTTGGCACTTCGGTATTGTACTGATCGCCACCGCTATCCGTGATACATGAATCACTCATAGCAAAATGATACCCCCACCCCCGTCTCTCTCTCTCTCTCTCTCTCTCTCTCTCTCTCTCTCTCTCTCTCTCTCTCCCTCCCTCCCTCCCTCTCTCTATCTCCCTCCCTCTCTCTCTCTCTCTCATGCGGGACACATTATCGTTGTTAGCAGCTTTACAGAGGGTCATGCTGTGATGCGATCCCTATCGTCATTCATCCGTGACACCCTCCTGGTTGTACCTTCACCCCCCCCACTCCCCCCCCCCCCCACACACACCCACCCCCCCACACGCTTCCTTCCCCAATGCTTTCTTCTCGAGCGTTGGGGAAGAAGTGTGAGGAGAAAGAGGACAGGAGGAAAGAGTGGGAGGTGAGGAGAAGTATTTTTATGCGACGCCTCCATCTACAGTGTTTGTCTCCTCTTTATTTATTTATTTTTTAAACAAACTGGGAAGAAGGGTGGAAGGGGGGGGGGCGGGTAGGACTCAAAACTATTCAGCACTCACTCACTCACTCTCTCTTCCCCTCTTTCTCTGGTTTGAAGAACTGAAGATACGAATGCAAGCTTCATATTACATCAAACACTTTTACTGTAAGTTTGATATTCGATCATTTTGTAATCTGACACATCCACTCTCTCTCTCTCTCTCTCTCTCTCTCTCTCTCTCTCTCTCTCTCCTCTCTCTCCAAATATTCTTATTGTAAGGCTTACGTTCAAATATTTCGTTATTTTGACACACACATATTCACTCTCTCTCTCCCTCCCTCTCAAATATTCTTATTGTACAGCAAAATTATATTCAAATATTTCTATTCTGACGCACACACATTCTCTCGCTCCCTCCCCCCCTCCCCCCGCCCTCTCCCTTTCTGTGTGTGTGTGTGTGTGTGTGTGTGTGTGTGTGTGTGTGTGTGTGTGTGTGTGTGTGTGTGTGAAATATTCTTATTGTAAGGCTTGTATTCAAATCTGTCGGATACTGGGGGTTGTCGGATATATATATATATATATATATATATATATATATATATATATATATATATATATATATATATAGTATGGCATAAAGAAAAAGGACTGAACAAGCAAATGAAAACTTCGTCTATGTAAATATTCCTATTGTCACTTAATTTTGCATGCAGTGGTCATTGCAATCCCTCTTTGGAGCCAGAAGGTTTAGACTCAAACATTTTAAACTTTGTTACAGACACACACACACACACACACACACACACACACACACACACACACACACAACAATCTCTCTCTCTTTCTCCCCCCCCCCCTCCTCCTTTCATCCTAACCCCCCCACCCCTCTCTCTCTCTCTCCAACCTATCTCCCTCGAATAAAAGATTGAACACGGGAACGCACACTTCATCTGTGTCAATATTCCTATTGTGAGGTCTGATATTAAACAATTTTGAACTCTCTCTCTCTCTCTCCCTCTCTCTCTCTCTCTCGCTCGTATAAAAAATGGAACAAACGAACCTTGTCGTTTAACTGAACACATTATAGTCCATCTTGTGGGCTAGAGTTTGACATTCAAAGATTTCGTACTTTGACATACACAATACACACAGACTCTCTCTCTCTCTAAAGATGGAACAAACGAACCTTGTCATTTAACTGAACACATTATAGTCCATCTTGTGGGCTAGAGTCTGACATTCAAAGATTTCGTACTTTGACACACACAATACACACAGACTCTCTCTGTGTGTGTGTGTGTGTGTGTGTGTGTGTGTGTGTGTGTGTGTGTGTGTTGTGCGTGCGTGCGTGCGTGTATGTGTACGTGCGTGTGTGTGTGTGTGTGTGTGTGTGTGTGTGTGTGTGTGTGTGTGTGTTTGTACTTGCGTGCCTTGCAGACACAAAATGACAAGCATGGCGTTGGACCAATACAATTTGTGCGACCCCCCCCCCCCCCCCACCCCCTTCTTTTTGTTTTTCTCTCCATAAAACATTTGTCACTATTTTTCAGTTTGGTTGCAGAAACAGTAGTGCTTGATTGCTTCCGGAACAGCTAGTGTCTATTTAATATTGGGCCCTTTTTTAATTTATCTATTCTCTTATATTTTAGTGATTTTGACTCACACACACACACACACACACACACACACACACACACACACACACACACACACACACCTCAGAGTGCGCTTGCTTGGAGACGTAACTGCGTGCGCACGAATTATATGTGCGAGTGAGTCAGTGTGCGTGCGTGAATACGTGTGCGCACACGAGCACGTGCGTGCATGCCTGCGCTCGCTTGAGACAGAGAGAGAGAGAGAGAGAGAGAGAGAGAGAGAGAGAGAGAGAGACAGACAGACAGACAGACAGACAGACAGACACAGAGATGGGGGAGAGGGGAGACAGAGACAAACTGAGGGTAACAATGAAACTGCAGCAAGTTTGTGCCTGTAGTACTACACAAAGGGAGAAACACACACACGCGCGCGCGCGCGCGTGCAGAGAGAGAGAGAGAGAGAGAGAGAGAGAGAGAGAGAGAGAGAGAGAGAGAGAGAGAGGCTCCATCGGTTTAAAGCAAACACCCTTCGCAGTTTTAAGT
Organism: Conus canariensis; assembly: GCA_033310375.1. Taxonomy (NCBI): domain Eukaryota; kingdom Metazoa; phylum Mollusca; class Gastropoda; order Neogastropoda; family Conidae; genus Conus; species Conus canariensis. The sequence goes on along the minus strand of CM065747.1, from coordinate 19,644,668 downwards.
ATGTCTAGCTTGTGGAGTCTGTGTTCCCGATACCTTTCAGAGGCGAACACCTCCCGGCTAAAATACATAGCTTTGTATGAAGACATTCAAATTCACCAGCCGCAAGAAGCCGAACCCTCTCCTCCTCAACCCCCCCCCCCCCCCCCCCACACACACACACACACACACACGCACGTACACTCCACCCCTCCCCAGGCAGTCTTGCGTGGAAATAATGGTGTTAAACGGTTAAATAAATCGATCTCTCCCCACCTCCACCCCCACCTCTCTCTCTCTCTCTCTTACTTAGTTGCCCTACCGTGTGTGTTCACAGTGTGAAATTAATTCAGTTGGAATACTACTAGGCTTCACTCAATTTTGGTTCTGCTGGCTCATGTCCACAAAATATGAGACTTTCTTAAAGAATCTGGCAGCACTGTGTTTACCGAGCATTGAACAGACTGCGAGTTGTGACTTCGAACAATGTTGATTTCAGTTAATTGTATGTAGAAAGTTATTTGGTTGACTGATTTTCTTTGAGCCATACACTTGCCATTAGGATCCTTTCTTTCGACAGCATTTTCCTTCAGTAAGGAGCCTGGGCCTCTGTCTGAACACAGTTTGGTCTTGCAACTCCCCCACTCCATGTACGTCTCTCCTTCTTCCCTGTCCCCCCCCCCCCTCCCCCCCCCCCACCTCCCCCCCTACACACATTCACACACACACACACACTCAAGCGCGCGCGCACACACACACACACACACACACACACACACACACAACACACACACTTATCACATGCAACTGTGTGTCTGCGCGCGTGCGTGTGTGTGTGTGTGTGTGTGTGTACATACGTGTTTACGTGTGTATGTATATATATGTGTCTCTGCTCGCATTCCTGTTATAGTCGGTCCTCGACAGAGCTGAACTAGATTAGCACAGAGCGAAGGACATACAAGCTGATAGCCAAAGGCAGAGAGAGAGAGAGAGAGAGAGAGAGAGAGAGAGAGAGTGGGCGAGTGTTTTCCCCTGCCACTTCCCCACTTTACTATGCTGCGTTCTGAAATCATTCGTGCATTACTCACCACAACACCATTTTTATTGTAGGGTCTGTACCTGGCTGTCCCAACCTTTCCCATGCTCTCTCTGTCTCTCCCGAGAGAGAGAGAGAGAGAGAGAGAGAGAGAGACAGAGTGTGTGTGTGTGTGTGTGTGTGTGTGTGTGTGTGTGTGTGTGTGTGTGTGTGTGTCCGAGTTTAGTAATGATATGAGCATGAATGGGTGAACAGAAACTGAGAATGCAGGGAAAGACAGAAGGGGAGCGCCTGCGCTCGCACACACACACACACACACACACACACACACACACACACACACACACACACACTCACTCTCTCTCTCTCTCTCACGCACACACACACACACACACACACACACACACACACACACACACACACACAGGCACACACAAAACTGAACCAGGTCGCCACTGACAACAGTCGCAGTCCACTGTCATTTCAGGTGTGCGGCCACAACAAGGGAAACAAAGTGTTGACACTTGACTGCCATTTCTGGGTGCTGTTCGCTAGTCTTCCTCTTGAGACAGGGACGTCGGTGTCGGGGCAGAAAGGGAGAGAACGGGGATAGCAGGAAGAGGAGCGAGCAAGCAAGCGAGCGAGCGAGCGAGCGAGCGAGAGAGAGAGAGAGAGAGAGAGAGAGAGAGAGTTGCATATTCGATGCACACAAAAAAAACAAAAAACAAAGAAGAAGAAGAAAGGAAAAAAAAATGGCGATGAAAAAGCACAAAATGCAGAAAGAAAAAAAAATGTTTTCTTTCGTTACTGGCTTCGTCGTACTGTTCTTGTCATGCTGCTTATTTTCATTTGAACTTTAGATCATAGCCGCCCTGGCTTAAGGCTGTGTCAGACCAACAGACAGGCTAGAACACCAAGGCTACATCAAAATGTTATGCTCAGCATAGTTATGCAGGGGGTTGTCTTCAGTTGTGACAAGCTCCTAACATAACATGATCAATTTCCGAAATCCCCCGAAGTCGGAGTGTGGCTGCCCATGTGGCGGGGGCAATCAAAAACGGTCACACACGTAATGTTCTCACCCAAGCTGATGCATTCTTAACCATAG
>CM065747.1:19625048-19627548 GCA_033310375.1 Conus canariensis | reverse complement strand
TGTGTGTTGTGTGTGTGTGTGTGTGTGAGAGAGAGAGAGAGAGAGAGAGCCCTCTGATACCGGGTCTCTAATAGTTCAAACTGGGTTCTCGTCTCCTGGATTTCGGAGTTTGTAAATAATCCTCTTTACTGACACACTCTTTCACTCTGCCGCTCTTCTTTATAGTCATCTACTATTTTGTTTTGTTTTAGCCTTCAGATTGTGGCACATTTTCCTGTACTTGTTCTTTTTCACTATTTTTCTTTCTCGTTACAATCTAAGACATGTGTGTGCGTGGGGTTTTGTGTGTTTGTGTGTGTTGTGTGTGTGTGACAGCTGACGGCAGCATGCGTCGATTCGGTTGTATTTTGATTTCGGTGTGTGTGGTGTGTGGCGTGCGTGCGTGCGTGTGGTGGGTGCGCGCGCGCGCCGCGTGTGTGTGTGTGTGTGTGTGTGTGGTGTGGTGTGGTGTGCGGGTGTGTGTGTGTGTGTGTGTGATGTGTGTGTGTGTGTGTGTGCGTGTGTGTGTGTGTGTGTGTGCGTGTGTATGAGTACCATTTAATGGGTGTTAAAAGTTTAAACTGCTTCGTTAGTTACTGTAACCTTATCACGCAGCTTAATGAAAGCTTTGAGCAGGCCCTCAATCGGCTGGACTATAAATAAAACAGAGCCCTGTATCATCTGGTGCTCGCGTTCCTGCGCCTGATCATGTTTTGAAAGCAGATACTCAATTTTGTTTCAACAAAAGAACGTTGTTTTGACACATGTATCCACCATTCTGAACGACAGACGGAATGCGAGAATAAAATGATGTGGAAAAATTGATATAATTACTTTTTTTTCTACTGGCACAATAAAGCGTGTGTTGCTGTGTTGATTTGTAGGATGACAGTAATAGAGCAGTTGAAGACTGAAGTAAATTCCTACGTATTTGTACGCTTCTACAACAGGTACAACAACCCTGTTGTATGCCGATCTTTCTATAGTGGCAGTTGAATACCATAACCCCCCACCCCCTCTCCCATCCCTCATCCACACTATCTCCTTTCTAATATCCCCCCCCCCCCCCCCCCCCTGCCGTCTTCTTCGTCCCCATCCCACCCTCCTTTATTCCCCTTTAGATGTGAAGCTGACCCTGCACAATGCAGGCTTTTTGAATCCGTTTGAAAAGCCAGTGACAGATTCAGGCCGCACGCCCACGCTCATACTGAGGGCAGAGAGAGAGAGACAGAGAGAGAGAGAGAGAGAGAGAGAGAGAGAGAGAGAGGCTAGAAAGAGGAGGGAGAGGAGAGGGAAGGAGGGTAAGGAGGGGGGGGGGCAAGGGGACAGGATGTGGAGAAGGGTGTTGGGCGTGTCGTCATGCAGACTAGCCACCAGCACATAAAGGAGAGAGGGGGGTCTATTTGCATGGTGCTTCCTCCCACCCAGACCCCTCGTTTTGCGCACTGCCCGCAAACCCCACCACCCTAAAAATAATCTTGAAGTGAAGTAAATAAAATAAAAAGGAAAAAAAAAAGGACTTGCAATGCCTAAGTGGGGAAACTTGATCACGCCTATTCGTCAAAAGTAGAAGGGGCAAACAGGCAAAACATACAACGAGTAGACGACTCACATCAAGTTGAATGCGTTATCATGTTTTAAAGTTAGCGCACGTGACACATAGATAGATAGACAGATAAAATAAGACAGACAGATAGACAGACAGACAGACAACAGACAGATAGAGAGATAGACACATAAGATAGATGGACGGACGGATGGACAGACAGATAGATATGCGCGCGCGCGCGCGCGTGTGTGTACGTGTGTGTGTGTGTGTGTGTGTGTGTGTGTGTGTGTGTGTGTGTGTGGTGTGTGCGCGCGCGCGCGCGCGCGTGCGCTCGAATTTCATTTTGACCTCTGAAGAAAGCCCTCACATCATGTAATACGTAGAATAGACACAATAGGTAGCGTACAGTCACACAAACACTGATTCAGTGATTGACCGACTGCTACTAGATATAGATGTTTAAGTAACTGAACGCGCTAGACATAGATGTACAAGTAATTGAACGAACAGACAGATAAAGAAACGGATGAGTAGAGATATGTATAGACAAACAGATGGACAGAGAGAAAGACAGACAGACAGAAAGGCAGACAGATAGGTAGATATACAGACAGACAGACAGATAGATAGACAGGTTGACAGATACCCCGACAGACAGATATCACACATCTATAGATAGAACGATAAAGCAGCACGGTGTCACTGCCTTTTACGTTTCACTGAAAATAGCAACTAAAACAAAATAAAACGAAAACATGTTAGCTCGTCCTGATACACACATCCAGACCAACGGCAATACAGGCAGACGTGCAGACAGAAAAGCGGGCACACTGCGAGGAAAAGAAGTGAAGACAGAGACCCGCACACAGAGAGACAGGCAGTGAACACAAATGATTTATTCAATAGGGCCGTGACCCCTTTCTCAGGTGGTGCACGATCAAAAATCACAGGCACAGGCAAATTGTCACTATT
>CM065747.1:19592548-19607548 GCA_033310375.1 Conus canariensis | reverse complement strand
TTTTTTTCAAATTCACGCTGATTTTTTTTTTTTTTTTTAATGGAAAGAAACATTGAAGGTGACAGTTTCGAAAGGTGTGTGTGTGTGTGTGTTGGGGGGGGGGGGGGGGGAGTGAGGAGCATGCAACCAGAGATTTGCTGAAGAGGGTGACCCATAAGTAATACTTGAATATGACGTAATGGACAGTGAGGCAACAGAGTAACATGGTCAACATGCATGCTTTTTCGAGCCTAATCTTTAAAGATCGGACTAGCATGATTACCCACTCTTCCCCCTCCCCTGTCTTGCACCCTACTCCACATTTAGGTGGGACATTTCAAACCTGAATTATGGAATTGAGCATGGGTAGATTTACTTCAATTTCAAAGGTTAACAAGATTTTTTTTTTTTTCACCGTCAGAGTCTGAATTCTCATGCAAAAGAAAGGGGACTGGAAAGGTATCCCTCCCATTTCCCTGCCGCGTCCCTTTCAAATCATATGCTCTTTCCTCCGCATTTAGGGGTGAATATTCAAACCTGAATGATGGAATTGAGCGTGGGTGAATGTATTTCAATTCTGGGCATTGCAAAGTTGAGTTAACCTCATTGTTTTTTCATTGACTTAGTTCTCATGCCGAAAGAAAGGGGATTGGAAAGGTATCCCTCCTTTTCCCTGTTGCAATCAGTTCAAATCATTTTAGCTCCTTCCCCGAGATTTAGATAGGAATTTTCAAACCTTAATGATGGAATTGAGCATGGGTGGATTTGTTTTGATGTTCCGTTTGCAAAGTTGAGTTCACCTTATTGCTGTTTTTTTTCCACTATCATATCTGAATTTTCATGCCAAAAGAAAGGGGGTTGGAAAGGTACTCCTTTTCCCTTCCCCATCCCATCCTGTTTAACTCGCTCTCTTTCATCCAGAGGAAAAGTTTAAGCAGCAGTCCTTTCCATTTCAGCTTCCCTCCTCCTCAGAGGCCACAGTTGCCTCCACACACGCACACGCACACGCACACGCACGACACACGCACACCACCGGTTCCAACTATACTTTTTATCCCCCACCCCATCCAAAACCGTCACATAAACGATCGCGTAGGCGCATACCAGAAGAAAGACGATTATGCTGTCATCCCTGAGCATTCAGGAAAAAGCTTGATAAATGTGTAGGCCGAATTGTTATTGCTATTTTGCCAGTCTGTTATGAAAGGATTGCCTTCATCTGTTGCCCTTCAGTGAGGAGTCTTGCATGCATTGATATTAGGGCCGGGTAAGTAGCATGAGGAGAGCGGAAGCTTCTAAATGGGGCCAGGGGGTCCCTCCCAAGTGGGGAAAAGGGAGAGGTGGGGGGAGGGGCTGGGACATCTTGGCAGTGTATTTTTGCCAGCGGCAAAGGATTGGGATGAGTTGCGGGGAGCTGGCTCCGGGCAATCCCCCTCCCCTGCCTCCCCCCGTCCAGCCTTGAATTCTCTCTCTTCTCTCTCTCTCTCTCTCTCTCTCTCTCTCTTCATATATATATATATATATATGAGTATTCTCTCGACTTAATGAAATAGAAAATCGAGGGGGGAAAAACACCCGTCAACATGCATATGCTACCTAAGCTGTTCACTCACAGTACAGCGCCATACTGAAGTCATGGACTCGGAACTGGAGCGAATGCATGTGGTGCATAAACCGCCTCAACTGTGCCAGACGCACTATTTATGCCTATTACATATTGGCACCAGTAAAATAACACGGAAAAAAAAACCCCGTGTGGTTGGTTTGCTGGAGAGTCGCTGGCATCAAAGTCCTCGAAGACTTTAGAGACTGCCAGTGGCTGTATACGCCCCAAAGGGGGTGAACGGGATGGGGATAATTTCTTTGAATTATATTCATGGTGTAAGGACTTCTCTCTGATTTATCATTGCACAAGTTGAGTTTCTCTTACTGTCGAGTACCATCTTCCCGGTTTCACACCTCGAGGAGAGCAAGCGCGAAAAAAATTAGTGAAAAAAAAAGACGATTTAATTGCTAACTGCGTCACTTTGCTGTAAATTGTGTTAATGAGCCTCTGATTTCTGATTTCGATGAAAGTTCTAGGTGTCCAAGCCATGCCGTCGCGGAAAAGCTAGGAATTTCAAAAGAATAGTGTGCATCGGTCAGTCTTTTCTCTTTGACCTGCCCAAGCTATTACTGGTTGCAATGTCCTGTCTCTAAGTGACATCGGTCTGCAATCCGATAAGTTGCTGTACATTCTTTTTTTTTTCTCTCCTAATTTTTCATTCCTGTTTGACTGTTGTTCCACCCCTTTAATGCCATCTAAGTAAGGCCTACCATTTCAGCGTGTCATTCATCGCCGTCTGTATAATGATCGATCATCACCTTCAACACCTCATCCACAGCCACATTCAGTCAGTCTCGCCCTGTCGTAGTGCCAGTACTGGCAGTCTCCAGGTTGCCTGGGTTGTGTTGGGGTGCTTTTTTTCTGATCAAGGGCACGCAGGAAAACATCAAGATCTGTACTCTCAATGGTAATTACTCGAGCAGACCCATCGTGAGTGAACATTCCATTCCTGAAGGCATGGCCATCTAAGTGATTGCCCCCATGAACTGTGTGTGTTGTGTGTGTGTGTGTGTTGTTGTGTGTGAGAGAGAGAGAGAGAGAGAGGAAGAGAAGAGAGAGGAGAGAGAGAGGAGAGGAGAAGAGAGAGAGAGTTTTGCTTCTTGCGGGATGTGTGAAAGAATTCTTATCCATTTTTTTTTGTGTTATTGCCCAATGTAATTTAAGCAGGGGAAAAAACCCGAGTTGTACTCGCTTGTCTCGGTTAGAGTGCATGACGGACATAGTTATTCCCAAAACACTTTATTGTGGGTTAGAGCAGAACATCTACCAAAAAGTAACGAAATACACGATGATGAGAGAGGTCTGGTCTCAAGATTTGCCATGTAGGCTACTCCACACATAGCTCAATATCAGAAACTTCAGGGAAAACGGCCATCATAGCTCGTGTTTCGATGTCCTGGAAATGCCTTGCGAGGTCATGTTCACGAAGAAACTTTTGCTAGATGTTTAGAACAGCCTGGTGTAGAGCATGTAGATGTATGAACGACTGAACCCTGCAGCAAGATCGTCGTCATCAATGGAGGCCAGTCTACTTGGCAACGTATTACTGTAGTGCCGGACATTCTTAAATACAGACTTGTGCTGTGTTGCTACAGGACATTACCTCATCGCTGCAAGGCCAATGTAACACCACGACCGGACCAGACTCTGTAAGCACTGGACCAGTCTACGTCACAGAAGCAATACGCTACATTACTGCGCCAGCAGCCTCGGTCAGAATGGGACGGGGTCTACCTCGGCACCGGAACAGCTTTTCATGCCGCTGGACAGTGTCAGCATCGGAGGCAGCCATGGCATCACTCGACCAGCGGATTTCAACATGTCATCTGTTGATTGAGGCAAGATTTTCTCTTTTTTGAACCCCACTCGTCTATCCTAAATATCCATCCTTAAATGGAAATCGTTGATTAACGTTTCCTTCGAATTTCTCAAGCATTTCCCTTATTAATGATCCGTCCTTCACATTGAACAATTTGCCTGCTGAGTTAAATGATGCATATGTGTATGCGTGCGTGTGAACAAGCTGGGCGCCTGTGTGTGTGTGTGTGTGTGTGTGTGTGTGTGTGTGTGTGTGTTGATTTTCCATTTTATAACATCTTGGGCTTACATCTTGTCCCTTTTAATTTCTTCCATGTGAAAGTGTATAACTATAAACGCGCGTGTGCGTGTGTGCGCGCACGCGCGTGCTTGCGTAAATAAGTAGATATGTGTACGAGTGTCGGTGTGTTGGGTGTGTGTGTGTGTGTGTGTGTGTGTGTGTGTGTGTGTTGTGGAGAGAGAGAGAGAGAGATGTGTCACTTGATTGCTGGTGTTTATCTTGTATCCTTTGTTTGACATTTTATTTTGTTTTGAATCGAATTTTATTCCCTATGTCTGTATACACTCAAGACTACTACTACCTTCTCTTCTCTCTCTCTCTCTCTCTCTCTCTCTCTCTCTCTCTGTCTGCCTGTCCGCCCCTCTCTCTCTCTCTCCATCCCCCTCTGTCTCTCTGTCTCTGTATGTATATATATATTTATATGCATATATATATATATATATATATATATATATATATATATATAGTGTGTGTGTGTGTGTGTGTGTGTGTGTGCATCAAATGCCAAAGTGATTTCTGTACTCACAATGGATTTCATCGGTGAAGTCGTTGACTAACATATACCTTCCCATCTCCTTGCAGCGCCGCAGGTTCTGGGTGACTTCAACAGTTCTGTGAAGTGTCATCACGTCATTTATTCTCGCCAAATGCATGGACACTCGGTCTGACAGACCGGCGAATATTTTATTTTCAGCAATTTAATCTATCGCATGCTAATCTTTGAGGAAGCTTGAGAGAGAGCCTTTGCCTTTTTCAGAATTGCCTTCGTGCATCTGTGGCTCGGTCCGTGGAGATCTGAACCGAGACGTAATTTCGGCGTTCAGACTTGACGAGTTTAAACGTCACGTACCTCGCAATGGTTCTGATGCCGAGGTCTTCGGGAAGCCTATCCCAGAGGGGTTCTCTGGCAGTGACCGTGTTCTTTAGATGCGTGAGGAGACTGGTTTTCAGTTAGTTGCTGGGACCTTTCCGTGAGAGCTCTGAATTGTTTGCAGATTTCTGGCAGTCATATCATGGAATGGTGAGTGTCTTCTGTGAGCAGGAACCGTGGTGTGCGGTACCTTCCTTCACTATAGCTGTCTTGGGACACAACAGAGGGCGTTCAGAAACGGTGGTGCCTAAGTGGATTGTCATTTTATACGTGGGTGTTGGGAGAAATCTTGTCTAGAGTGGCGGTACTGGTCAAACGTTTTTCACTTGTAAGTTTATTGTATTCTGTCGCAATGCACCCTATAGTTCCTGGCAAGACTGGAAGGCATGCAGGACGATGTGATATTGAAACTCTATGGGTGAGGAATTCTGAGTTTAGTGCAGTCAGAGACACGTGTAGATAGACGTGTCTCTGAAGTACACACACCAAGTGGTCTGGATGGATCTGCGTGGTTTTTTCCATGCCATTTGTTGTGTGGTCAAGTCAGCTGGACAAGGCGCTCTTTGTTGGTGCTTGTCAGGCTGCCCATTGCAGGCAGTGAACTGTGGAGCATGGAGCACAGGCTCACTGGCCTTCCCGTCTGACGCATGGCTGCTCTGATGTCCAGTGTTGGATATCTGTGCAACAAAGGTGCACGTTGTGTGGTACCAGAGGTGATGCATCATGACAGATCTGTTCATGAAGTGTCACCTCGTGATCACCTGGTACCCTCGGGTATCCCTTGTGCAGAAAGGCGGACTTGGCTGTCAGATTGTGCAGCTCATGGAAGGGCATTCTGCTTTCTGTGGCATTGGCCATGTCTGCGTGTGCTTGCTGCCACTTTCAGATTTCACATCCACAGAGATCCTTCAATACCACCCCTGTTGTTTTTTTTTTGTTTTGTCAGTAACTGGGTGCTTTGTTGGATCAGCTCATGACCTGACCTGAAAAAAAGTATGTTTGTATATTCATGCATATTTTTCAGTCTCGAGAATGACCAGTGCCGTTCATTCTAGGCATGACCGCCTTTTCCAGGTGATTTACTAGTCAAGGCGATTCTGTGTGGTAACCAGGGTTGCTGGTCGTCCTTGGTTGTGTTCCATTGATGGATCCTATTGCAGGAGTTTCCGAGCATCGTGGAGACAGTTAACAAAGGATATTTATGTTTTCGTGACAGATTGTTGGGCAAGAGAATTGGAAGCATCGGTAAAGCAATCTCAGCGAGCTGGGCACCAGGCTCCTCACGTATCGGGGAAATACAGTCATTTGAACGAGAACTGTGCCTTTGTTGGCTCTTGTTTATGCCCGATAGTTTCTCGAGGATGAATATCATCAGAGCTTGACCTTTTCATTGAGGCGATGCGTGTAGAGGTGATAGCGTAGGTCTGCGTTCTGGTTTCGTTTTCCAAGTTTAGATCCTCGTTGGATAAAGTTTAGATCAAGAGTATAGAAAAAAATGGACAGGAAAATTCTGAGGTCGTGACCTCGGCTAATTTTGTCGTATGCACCAGAATCGTTCACCGCCCTGTCATGCTTTCTGGCCTGTCATTTGTGCAAGGAATAAATGCGCGCATGACCTCGGGAACAGCTGACGTCAGTGAAGATGCCAAGGACACACGTTGTCGGGAACAGCTGACGTCAGTGAAGATGCCAAGGACCCACGTTGTCGGGAACAGCTGACGTCAGTGAAGATGCCAAGGACCCACGTTGTCAGGAACAGCTGACGTCAGTGAAGATGCCAAGGACCCACGTTGTCAGGAACAGCTGACGTCAGTGAAGATGCCAAGGACCCACGTTGTCAGGAACGGGTGTAGGAGTCTGTGACCAAACACGGGCTGTCGCCAGGTATGTTAACCACGGTTCTGTTTTTCAAATGGTAGGCAACGCAGGTCGAATTCTCCTGTTCAGTTTTAATGGTGATATACAATACAAAACATTTAAAAAGAACGTGTAATAAATATTGGCCTCTACTTCCTAAAAGCTATTGCGTGCATAACACCTTAAAATCCACCAAAATAGAACACAGGAAAATGGCATTTTTTTTTAATATAATGCACGTATGTAGCTATGCATGAAAATTATAACTTATTACACATTTTGTTGTTGCTGTCTTCTCTCTCGCGCCCTGTCAGTTCCAATACTGTTTTGGCAGTTGTGTGACTAGTACAGTAGACCAGTTCTGTGTGGAAGGGAGATGTTGTCCGACTTTCTCTTGCAACTAGTTGCATTTTTGATTTATAGGTCAAGGGGCTTAGATGTATAGTGTCAAATCCTTAATCTGAAGTACATGCCAGGACATTTCGGGATATTGGCTGTATTACCGGCATACCGCTTCACGCCTGTTTTTTTGACATTTTCGCTCTCTGTGTGTGATAAACTTGTTCAGCTGATTGACAGGGCAAATTCCTTTGGACGTGGCCACCAGTGCCATCTGTCCCATGTAAACGCTGGACTCGCGCTTGCTGATCGGCGAGCTCTAACACAGATGACCTCACTTGCAGATTTTCCCACCGTCGTCTGTTCTGTGTTATCGGAGTAAACATGGAGCAAGATGAGTGAGGTTGATTACGTGATGCGGTGTTCAAAAACTATTTGGCATTCGTCTTATCATGTAGGCTAATATCTATTCAACAATGTGAGGTTGATTACGTGATGCAGTGTTCAAAAACTATTTAGCATTCGTCTTGTCGTCATGTAGGCTAATATCCATTCTACAATGCTGAAAGTGAATGGCTTATGAAAATGAGAAACCGCTTTTATGAGGGGAATTTTTTTAAAACTTGATCGATCGTAAACGTCAGGTGAAAAGTAAAAGAAGATAAACCCTTACGTGCAGCTGGGACCCAGAGAATTACTATATTCTACTGCCAAAGAAGCCAGCGGGGAGCAATCCTGCGCCACCTTTGGAAGCTTGCGCTGTGTACACTAAGGGTGCAGACACGGCACAGAGAATTCCATGGAGACGCCAAGGGACATAATGGCTCCTCGGCATTTGTCTTTGTATAAAATCCACTGGATATGAGACGACAGAACCTCCACCAGCGCGTTCCCATGGGTGTACCAGACCATGTTTCATGACTGCAAATCCCACCTGTGAAAAACGCCACCGTCAAGCAACTGCCGTGTGCATTCCGCAGCCTCAATCATCGCAGTTCAGCTGACGGGTGAAGACGGCACAACTCCAGAAACGGCCAAGCTTTCGCAACGAGGTCTTAGGTGTGCCCTCTGAGGAGATTCCCAGGTCACAGTCTTTTACCGTTGTCAACAGAACATTCCCTGAAATCAGCGGGTCTTTCCTCAACGTCACTGGGCCTTTACCCAGAGTCAGTGGAAAGGCCGACTAGATAAAGATGCACTTTGAAAGTGCGGGTGGGACCCAGAGTACAGTCCTCGGCCGAACAAACCAGCGAGGAGCAATCCTGCAACACCCTTGGAAGCCTGCGCTGTGTTCACATAGGGTGCAGGCACGAACAGGATATTCCATTGAAATGTAATTATGTACGGGTTTTAACCAGGCCTTAGAGGTATTGACATCTGATATGGTAACTTTAGGTGGACTGCGTATATACCCTTGCGTTAACCAGGCCCAAGAGGTACCGACGTCTGAGTTGCTGACTTTTGTATGAAATCTGTATTTTCTCGAGTGAATCAGGCCTAAGATGTACAAATGGCTAAGCTGTTAACTTTGAAGTCTGTACATCCTCGCATGAACCAGGCCGAAGATCTACAGACGGATGGAGTTGTAGGGGGGAAATACGTGAGCTACATGCGCAGAAGCATCCATTCATATCTAAAACATTCCACCCAGCGACATTAACCTCGGGAAATACTAGCTACACTGGAGAAGCCACCCGGTAACATTAGAAAACCCCACTGGGTGGCATCATCCTTTGGTGGAAGGCTTCAAATCGCAGAGATGAACCCTTCGTTTGTTACCCTTTCCACCTCTGACCCTTACCACCTATCCCTTCCACTTTCCCCCCCGCCCCACTCCCTATTTACATATCCCCCCCCCCCCCCCCCCCCCGACGCATGCTTGAAGCTGTTTTTTTAGAAGCAGACTTTGTTCCTTGATTGAGCGAGGCAGCCATTGCCAGTTTTCACCACAGAGGCAGAACCATTGGCAAGATAAGTGGGACCGAGCATCTTAAGAAAAGTACCAGTGATTGTCAAGAGAGTGAAACCTCTCACAAAAGACCTTAAGCGCTTAGAGACGAGGAATGTTGTACGTAGTACCGAAGTAGGTAATGTACCCATTAACCAGTGTGCCTTACCCATCGCACACGGTCGAACTGTGTCAGGGAGGACGAAGTGGTCAGGTGACAAATGGCACCTAAGGTAGTAAAGACTCTGAGTTTCAGACCTTCCCAATAGCGAAAGGGGGGAGGGATGTAACCACTAGGACCTTGGTGCATAAAGTGGGTGCTACATACTCGGTCAGCTGAGGTCGCTTTGTAAACAGTCATTGAAGAGCAGGAATCTGACTCGTTCAGATAGTATTGCTGTGGGACACTGTGTTGGTTCTTCTTTTTTTTTTTTTTTTTTTTTTTTTTGCTGTCCCAACCTCTGAGGCAGTGCACCCACGCCGCTCATTCCGACACCCCGTCCACAGCCACAGCCCGGTCGGCCCCGCCACAGCCCCGGCATCGGCAATCCACAGGGAGCATTCAATGACAAGTCGTCAAGAGGCAACCCACCGGAGGAGACACTGCACTGCTGCCGAGTCACTTCGGTGGTGTTCAGTGGCGCCTGTTCTGATCTAACATACGCAGGACACCACCTACTAAGCCCCCTACTGACGACAATAATTGCTTAGTCGCGGAGCCAGCGTGAGTGAGCTCTCCCTCCGGAGGGCGCCACCACGTCCGTCCAACGACAGCCCCCATGGACCCGCCAATACCGGTGACCCCGACGGAACCAAACCAAGGCCACAGACGTGGAGAGGACATCGAAATTGAGGTCACCATGAGAGCAGGGCATGAAGGGCCACAGAATGTGAGATATTTTTTATGCTGATGGATGAGAATGAGGATGATTAGGATGATGCTACGGATTTCCATTTCGGTCTGAGACTACATGACAGGGCTGTACTCTACGCTTCCTTTCATAATATATCCCGGCGTCAACCAGGCCCAAGAGATACAGGCACCTGCAGTGTTGGTCAGGAAATTTGAGCAACACCCTCAGAAACGCATCCATTAAGTGGATGAAACTCGATTGTGTGGTCCCAGTCTTCCCAACTGAGTCCGCAGCAAACTCAACTCTGGGTAGGAGCCGGTTGGGGCAGAAAAACCCACATGACTCTGATGGGATTCGAACCCACGACCTCCCAGCCGGGAGTCCGCGACGCTAACCACTTCACCACGGCGGCTGGTCACTGTGTTGGTTCTATTGTCAGGCTGGTTGAATGCACGTGTGCGTTGTTGTCGTAGCCCTTTTTAAGATAATTACTGTTAAGTGACCCCCGAAGTCGGCGGGAAATTTTCGATGTCCATCTTGTGCCAAGTGGTTGTTTGCTAATCAATTAGGTAGGGATGTGTGCAAATGCTGATGTGTGGAAGAATGTAGCGAATGGAGAATTCAGGGTACTTGTGAACAGGGGGTTTGAAAAGCAGGATGGACAAAGGCATGGCCCAAAGGGAAATCCTTTGTGTCCATCCCTATGTAAACTGAGGTAGAACAACGTGAAGGGGAGGGGAGAATAACACCATGAGAGAGAGAGTGAGAAGGCAGAGGAGAAGAGAGAGGAGAGGAGTGAGCAGGACAGAAGGGTCGAGAGAAACGTGGTCTGGGAGATAGAAGAGACAGCAAAGTCTCAGAGTTAAAGACAAGCTGGAAGAGAAGAAAACTGAAGTGAAGGCCAGAGGTGGGTGAAGACAAACTGAAATTGAACCCAGAGGTGGGTGAAAGAGACGAAGAAGAGTTCTACGTCGAGACCCCAGAGATGACCACGAAGACGGAGTCCTGAAGCCTAAAGCCAGTCAACCAAGGGCATCACCATCAAGCAGTGCTGAAGAAGATGTGAAGACTTTTTCAAGAACTGTGGTGTGGTGTGAAAGCATGGTTGTGTGTGTGAAAACCTGGCCAGGTAAGAAGCCATTTTAGTACAAACCGGGATTAGGAAGTATTGATCTCTTATGTTATGATCATTTCATTTTGTGTAACTGGATTTTTCTTGTTTGATTATAAGTAACATAGAAATTGTATTTCTTGTTCCCAGTCGTGTTAGGAAAGAAACGAATGCGTGACATCCCATTCCCAGAGAGAGGTGAATGTTTGGTGCACGCATGAGTGTGCATATGCGTGTATGAGTGCAGAGATAACCTTCGTGTGTTGAGCCTGAGTAATAATACATCAACTTAGTGCACTTAAGCAATACCATCACGATTTTCCCCGTCCTGGACAGTGATTCTGTAGGAAAAAAAAAATTCTGGAATTTAAATTGTCTCTTTACATTACATTACATTAAAAGAGACCCACAGTGCACACACCTTTTTTTCTGCTTCTGTTTGACTTTAATTTGTCATCACTTCATTTGAACATTGATTTGATTTGAACATTGTGCTAGGAATCGGGGATCCACGGGGCTGGAGACAACCTGGTGGGACAGAGAAGACAACTTTGCAGGGCAGAAGGGCGACAACCAAAACCTAGATCACCAAGAAGCAAAAACACGGCTGCCAGGGAGATCACCACGAGGAACGACATGACAGCAGAAGAGACTGTCACACCAGGAACGAGATGACGGCAGAGGAGACTGTCACGCCAGGAATGAGATGATGGCAGAGGAGACTGTCACGCCAGGAATGAGATGATGGCAGAGGAGACTGTCACGCCAGGAACGAGATGATGGCAGAAGAGACTGTCACGCCAGGAACCAGATGACAGCAGAGGAGACTGTCACGCCAGGAACGAGATGACAGCAGAGGAGATTGTCACGCCAGGATCTAGATGACAGCAGAGGAGACTGTCACGCCAGGAACGAGATGACAGCAGAGGAGACTGTCACGCCAGGAACGAGATGACGGCAGAGGAGATTGTCACGCCAGGATCTAGATGACAGCAGAGGAGATTGTCACGCCAGGAACGAGATGACAGCCGAGGAGACTGTCACGCCAGGAACGAGATGACAGCAGAGGAGATTGTCACGCCAGGAACGAGATGTCGGCAGAGGAGACTGTCACGCCAGGAACGAGATGACGGCAGAAGAGACTGTCACGCCAGGAATGAGATGACAGCAGAGGAGAGTGTCACGCCAGGAACGAGATGTCAGCAGAGGAGACTGTCACGCCAGGAACGAGATGACGGCAGAAGAGACTGTCACGCCAGGAACGAGATGACAGCAGAGGAGACTGTCACGCCAGGAACGAGATGACAGCAGAGGAGATTGTCACGCCAGGATCTAGATGACAGCAGAGGAGACTGTCACGCCAGGAACGAGATGACAGCAGAGGAGATTGTCACGCCAGGAACGAGATGACAAAAGAGGAGATTGTCACGCCAGGAACGAGATGACAGCAGAGGAGACTGTCACGCCAGGATCTAGATGACAGCAGAGGAGACTGTCACGCCAGGAACGAGATGACGGCAGAGGAGACTGTCACGCCAGGAACGAGATGACAGCCGAGGAGACTGTCACGCCAGGAACGAGATGACAGCAGAGGAGATTGTCACGCCAGGAACGAGATGTCAGCAGAGGAGACTGTCACGCCAGGAACAAGATGACGTCAGAAGAGACTGTCACGCCAGGAACGAGATGACAGCAGAGGAGACTGTCACGCCAGGAACAAGATGACGTCAGAAGAGACTGTCACACTAGGAACAAGATGACACTGCCATACAAGGAACAAGATGACATCATTCAGACTTGCTACACATGGATGCAGCAGGTAAGAAGCATTCACAAACTGTCGTCTTTCAGCTTTGAAAGGAACTAATTGGTTGAATTAACACGATGTTAGGTCGAAGTTTTGCTAATAATGAAAATAGGATGGAGATAGTATAGTCATTTGTTAATAAGAATGCACAAAAATGATGCTGAATTTGCAAATACTGTAAAAAGCATTTGTAGCCAACCACAACCGCAGACATGTCTTTATTTTGGGTTATTCTGTTAACCGTCACTGATTTTTTTCCCCAAATTCATTTAGTTCTAAAATCGTCATCGTGGAGGAACAGTGAACCAAAAAACCAGTCGATTGCACGCACACACACACACACACACACACGCACACGCGTGCGCGCGCGTACGTGCGCAGTCACACACAAAACCGGGCGCACGCACGCACGCATGCATATAAACACACACTGCGCGCGCGTACGCGCACGCCCGCGCATACACACACGCGCGTGCACACACACACACGCACACACACACACACACACACACACACACACACACACACACACACACACACACACGTGCACACATTCGCATATACACACACACGCGCACACATTCTCACAGATGCACGGACATAGACACGCACCCATATAGACTCTCGCTCAGACATGCGTACCAACACCCCCCCCCCCTCCACACACACGTACACACACACATGCGCACGAGCGCGCACACACACACACACGCACATACACTCGCTTACACACGTGCGCCCACAAGGGTACACACACACACACACACACATTACACACACATAATAATATAATAATAATAATGATTTCTTATATAGTGCTTAATCAAACGAATTTCTCTAAGCGCTTTACAAAGTCATACTACATTCACCCTTCTCATATACAATAATACACCTTATACCCAACTACAAATACTATTACTACAATAACTAACAAATCCTAATCCTACCAATGTGACATTCACTTATTCTTCAAATATCACTACAAAAACTTAATCCTATAACGTTCAATCATACAACAAATACATATAATAGAGAACATACACATACGCTACATTTGAATAGGCCCAGACGGCTATGAGTTAGGTTGTACCCCCCCCCTCCCCACAGCATTGACTAATTATGAGAAAATAGATGGGTTTTAAGTTTAGACTTGAAAGCAGAGATAGAATCTGAATGTCTGAGACAGTCTGGCAGTCTGTTCCACGTCGCTGGAGCTTGAAAAGAGAAAGATCTTTCACCAGTAGTAGTCCTGAAGCGAGTCATTCGCAGAAGGCGGTTGTCAGCACAGGAGCGTAGTTGTCGAGAGGGGGTGTAGATTTTAAGGAGATCTGAGAGATAAGAAGGTCCATTTTCAAAGAGAGCAGAGAAAGTGAGAGATTTTGTACGAGATACGGTTTGAGACAGATAACCAGTGAAGAGAGTGGAGGAGAGGCGAAATGTGAGCATGTTTTCTTGCTCTACAGACGACTCGGGCTGCATGATTTTGGATTCGCTGTAATCTTTCTATCAGGTATTTTGGAAGGCCGGCCAAAAGTGAGTTGCAGTAATCTATTCTAGATAAGACAAATGCACAAATGAGAGTTTTTGTAGCATCTGTAGAGAGAAGGTGACGTACAGAGCTGATTCTTCTTAGTTCTAAATAGGCAATCTTGCAAATATTTGAAACCTGTTTCTCAAAGGAGAGGGATTGGTCAAGTATGACCCCTAGACTGCGGACAGAGGTGGAGACAGAGACAGCACAGTCATTGATAGTGACAGTTGAAGGCAGAGAAGGATGGTTAGGCTGTTTTGTCACGAACATGAGTTCCGTCTTGTCGTCGTTTAGTTGTAGTTTGTTGGTTGTCATCCAGTCCTTCAGGTCTGCAATGCAGCCCCGCGTCCGAGAAATCAGTGAGTCAGTTTCAGCAATGGGAGCCGACTGATGAAGCTGAGTATCGTCAGCAAAGCTCTCATGCGACATGGTGTGACCACTGATGACGTCAGACACAGGACTAGCATACAGCACCAAAAGGACTGGCCCCAGTACAGAACCCTGAGGCACACCGTACCTAAGAGGAGAACTGTCTGAGTATCTTCCCTGTACACACACTGTCTGAGTCCGTCCAGTCAAGTAAGAGATAATCCAGTCGAGAGCTGTGTCTTTGAATCCAAAGGAAGTTTGAAGCCGTGAGAACAAAATATTATGATCGATCGTGTCAAATGCTGCAGAGAGGTCTAACATCGCTAATAAGGAAACATTCCCATCGTCAAGCCCGCAGAGGTGGTCATTGACTATACGGAGGAGTGCTGTCTCACAACTATGGCCTTGTCTGTAAGCAGATTGATGAGGATTCAAAAGGTGATTCTTTTCGAGATGTTCTAGAATTTGATCCAAAACGATCTTCTCCAATAATTTTGATAGAAATGACAAATTTGATACAGGCCGATAATTCTTTAAAACATTTTTATCTAATGAAGGTTTCTTGATCAATGGACGTACCACTGCGGACCAGAAGATTTCAGGAACGTGACCAGAGGACAAAGAGGTATT
>CM065747.1:19583883-19587448 GCA_033310375.1 Conus canariensis | reverse complement strand
AATTTATAGACCCTAATGATTTTGAAACAAAAGATGACCATTTGTTTGTGAAAAACGACAGGACAACTTGTTCAGCTTACAACTAAACCAGACCCATCAAGTTTTTAGCAAAGACTACATTAGACAAAGCTCAGTGTGAGCGATCAAAATCGCCTTGGCATTGCTAAACCGCGAAGATTAGACAGTGAGGCAGTTGCTAAACTTCAAAACACACTACAAACTCCCAACAATAACCAAATACAAAACATACCCCTTAAAGATTTAAGCCCAACAGCAACGAAATAAATAGAAACCATTTTTCAGAAGAAACAGTATTAAAAACTATGCACGATCCGCCGCTACCTATGAGAGAAATAACGGCCCTTGATCATGCTTTGAAAAGCATCAGAGGCGAATTAACAAACAATTTAGCAAAACTGGGTGAACTAGATGAGCATATAAAAAGAGAAAAAGAAAAACTAGTTGAGGCTGATGACCACAACTTAGGACCTGGTGTTAAAGAAAGAATAACACAAAGACTAAAAGATCTTGAACAAGAGAGATCAGCAAGACTAGAAGTGCTGTCTACTAACCGAGAACAATTACGAACTCAAGTGAGCAGAATAAGAGAAACTATCCAAAGAATTTTATATGAAGACACGACGCTAGCAGAACGAATAAGACACTGTTTAGAGAGCAAGGTGTCACATTAGCGAGCGTTATAACAGCCTTAGGATTTGCAATAAGTACACTGGTGTTGGCTATTACAGGCGGCGGTGGTGGGGGAGCAGTGCCACCAGGACCACCATCAGATAAATCATGGGTAAAAAAACAACTTGATCATCTTGCAAGTTTATTAAAAAAATTAGCCAGTAAGGCAATAACTCTTTGCCTGTATAATAGGGGGGATCGTTTAGCTGCTTTTGTCTACTGCAAGTAAAGTAGTTGGCTTTATGGCCGAGCACTTATGGGCATTAGTTGTCTTAATAGTTGGGTTACTCTTTAGTAAGATAAAGACCAAGTAATCCTAGGCAGTTAATCCAATAACAAGTGCCGTCTTTCATATTCATGGTCATTATTTCTTGGGGCCACAAGGATTGAATGGGGGGGTTTGGGGGCTCGGGGATTGGTGGGGCTTCTTTTTTTTGCTATTGCTGGCTTAGAATTTATGTCGTTTTTTCCGACCTTCTCTTCTTTACCAGCCACAAGGATTTCATTATTATAGTTTATTATTGTTCCTATCTGAAGTCTGAGGTCAGAAGGCAGCATGTATAAACCAGTGCCAACAGCAAAGTCTACTTCGATCTTGCTATTTGCAAAACATTTTGGTACCTTTTAATACTTGAAGGCAAATCAATTGCAGAATTAATAGAATCCTCTAAATTTGCTAAATATTTTTTTGGGCGTCAAAGCCAGTAGAAGGATCAATTATGTTTGATCTCGTTTGTGCTTGCGAACCTAGCAAACACCAAACATAAGTACGAATAGAGTCGTTTATTCGTTCTATTCCCGCTTTTGTTAGACCCTTAGAAGTATCCAAAAATAAATGTTGTCCATGCTGTTTTATGCTCTTGCTCTATGGACCCGAGGTGAACAGTTGTGCCTGAAGAGAAAGATGTGTAAGGAGGATTCCAATCATAGTTATACTTTCTATGCACGCCCCAATAATAAAGAGTGCCTAAACCATGATTAAGATCCAACTTTTGTCTAAATATGTCTTTGGGTCAATATCAAATTCGTTACAGATCCTTTCAAAAGCCTTGTAATCTATTCTGTTGCTGAATGGATTAAACGTTTTGTCATTTGGTAATGCGCTTGCAGTTCAGACAAAATACGTCTGAAGGTGTAATAAAAATGAAATCTATACACTGACCTCACCAAAGGATCAGGATAATTTAAATGATCAGCATACGACACTCCACACCCAGTTGATGCACAAAACACAGCAAAGTTTAACTGGTTCTGATAAAACTGCATCGGGTGACTGAACCACACTTTCGCGATGTAGTCGTTTTTGATAGGAGGTTAAGATAACGATCCAATGGAGTACTAACCTTTACTTGAAAGGCGTCAGTCTGATCACAGAAATGTCGAGGGTGTCAGTTGTTATATTTTTAAGATTGTATGCGGTCCAACAGAATATTTTGCATTAGTATATTTGAATGCACTCATTTTTAAATTGTTTTAAAAATGTTTGTAACAATAACAACTCAAGACAGTCCTTCGTTTTTAGAATATGCTATTGATAATAACTGCGGAACCCAAAGGGTCGCACTCCATGAAATATTCTACAAAGTCGTATGGTTTAATATAAGTCAATCCAAGAGGAATAATGAGATTTCAAAACTTGACAGAAGAGGAGACGTAATTAGCCAGTTAACCATACCTGATGGTTATTACGGGTTTTGCTCGCTAAAAGAAGCAATGAGTAACTTCGACATTACTCTCAAACTTAACAATGCAAATCTAAAAACAATGTTAACATTCAAACCTGAAAAAGAAGTAGTCCATTACTTTTTTGATGTAGAGCTAGCTAAAATGTTTAGGCTTTAAAATCAATCAAGCCTATCATAAATTTAGAGTTGCACCAGACGAAACTACTTTTGAGGGAGAATATCCGCTCGATCTTGCCTTATATCCATTACTCTATGTACATTTGATGAGCGGGGCACTGATGAAAACTTATATGATGGAAGGCCCTCAACTGTTTTAAGAGCTCTTCCATCAGGGAAAGCTGCATATTGCGATTATGAAATTATACGATTCCCTAATTTACAGTTTAAAAGATTAGCTTGTGGGAGGTCAGATCATTTAATAAAAAAGATCACAGAAAAAAACAGGAAAGTCGTGAAATGTGATAACCTGCACATTGTTTTAGAAATAAAATAATACGTTGTTTTAAAAAATGTCACGTTTGGACCAACGATTCGGGGGTCACATTAGCGCCTGAGGTGTGTAACTTTAGAATTAAAAGACCTTGCAGACGTTGAGGACTTTGAACAAAACGGTGAGATAGGCACTTTATATGGTTTTGAGTACACTAAAGATGGTATTATAAACGCAAAGAGGTTGACGACACACAAAGGTTTCCTAAACTAGAACAACTACGCAATCTAGAAGCAAATAATACAGGTCAGTATGATATAAAATAGTTCGAAAAACTGACAACAAATGGCACTTAGAACCATATTTAGAATGGGACATAAAATTTGAATTTGTAAGCCCATTTACATTTTTGACCGTCAAAAAAGTTTCAGAAAAGCTTGAACTCTGGCCCTTTACATGTAAGTCTTATGCCAGAGGACAACAGTCGGAAAGAGATCGAAATAAAGCCGTTTGGGGGCAAACAGTACATCACTCCACAGAAGAATCGTTTAAAGAAAGCTTCTAAAAAATTACAGTTCATTCCACGCACAAAATTAGGAGACACGTTCACAATGATATTTAAAATTTTCTGTCTAAAAGATGAGGCAAGAAATGGAGCTGTGGGTGTCAGTGACAACCTTATGGAAGGAATTCTTATTAGCTGGCAAAACTTAGACGTTGACAAACTTAAAGTTACTGTCGTCGTTCTTTACAATGGCGA
>CM065747.1:19568883-19578883 GCA_033310375.1 Conus canariensis | reverse complement strand
CAGCAGCAGCAGCAGTAGTAGTTAGTCGTAGTAGAAGAAATACATAAACAACATTTTATAGCAGTGAGCTTATTTCATTTAAGATTCCTGTAATGAACTTTATTCTCTGCACAAACTATCTGAAAAATGTTACCAGTATTTTTCACTAACTTTGCTTTCATACAAGCCCATTGCTACACAAGAGATCGGCCAGCTAGCAGTAGGTAAGACAAGGTTCATGGACTGACCTTCTTCTGGGCAGACACAGAGCAGGCATCTGGAGAGAAGACAACAACAATCCCATAAAAACTTTGTTCTGCCGAGGTCGACATCATTTGATGTTCTGAGAGAGAGAGAGAGAGAGAGAGAGAGAGAGAGAAGAGAGAGAGAGAGAGAGAGAGAGAGAGAGAGAGAGAGAGAGTACATCAGGGGAATTAGGAAAAACAGAATCAATATGTGTATGGACTTTGTAAGAATCAAAGACTTCAGAACAGAGATTCTCTCAGGTCGACTATTTACACAATGCTATAACCTCTACCTGTTCGTCATTGTAGTTAATTACCTGGCAATCTTTCAGATCCCTCCTTATCCAAATGCGTACTATCTCAAATTGGTATGTGTTCCTGTTTATTTTTCAAAAGTAATACGGTCCATTCATTTGATTTTTCTCTTGGAGCCTGCTCAAAATGTTTGGTTTTTCTATGCAGATGTTTAAACAACATGTTGTTTTAACATGTTAACCATGTGCATACTCTACTCAAAGGATGGTTTTCCGAGTGTTCGTTGTGTGTCATTTGAAAAAAATCACTTGCTTCCTTAACATGCATTCCTTATCATAATTGGCTGTATTTCTTTTCATTTAACGAATTAGTATTACCATTCTCTTTGCAAATGAATTCAATAAACAAGGGAGAAAGGGTCCTCTTGTCTAAATCCAGTTGTATGGTCAACCATTCTGTTGCCTGTTCATAAACTGTAGCTGTCCATATTAGGCTGCAGTAAAGTGGTTGAATCAACTTACGTCATTTCCCGAAAGATAAAGGCTTTCAAAACTAAATGCATAAAATTCCTGGGGAAAAAAAATCACACGCATTTTCCAGTCTAAACTCACCAACATCCCAAGTAACTATTAAGGTTTCAAGAAGTGAGTCAAGTAATAAATGAGCCATATATTATCACCAATATACCTTTTATTCATAAAACCCGTTTGATCTTGGTGGATGAGTGAAGGTAATACAACTTTCATCATATAAAGTGTAGGATACACAGATTTGCTACATGTTCCTGTCTATTGATTAGGTTTTTCGAGCTTTGGTATGCAGACTAATGTTTCTTTCCTCTGAGTATAGGAAACATTGCCACCTATCACATTATCCTTTCGTGTTCTTACTGTAAAATACTCTAAATATTGAAACCAATTCAGCACCAAAATCATCTGCCCATGGGGCATTGTCCTCAATGTAATTATCTGTGTTGTTGATATTATTCTGTTTGATATTGTTGTTCTTCTTCTATTATGATTCAGCTTACCCATTTAGGTCCTCATCATAGCGGCAGTTACTGCCCCTACGACAGTTGTCCACGTTCACATCTGGGCACGATGAACGGGTGGTGGTAGCGTCTGTTGTTGCAGTAGAGTGGTAGTAGTGGTAGTGCCTGCAGTAGAAGGTGCTGCAGCAGAATCATGGTAATTTCAGTTTAATCATCATTCGCAACTGCAAATGTTGCAGTCGCACTGACATAAATTTGTATAGCAAAAATAGAAGCAACTGTAGTGGTATTAGCAACTGTAGCAGCTGCAGTAGTGCTATTAGTAGTATATAGGCAGCAGCAGTAACACGAAATGCTTCTACACAAGGATAGTAGTAGTAATAGTAGTAGTAGTAATATAGCAGTAGCAGCATCAACAGCAACAGCAGCAGCAGCTGCAGCAGCAGCAGCAGTGGTAGTAGTAGTAGTAGTAGTCGTGGTAGTAGCAGTAATCGTGGTAGTAGTAGTATCAGCGAACCTGTCCATGAGTCTCTGCAGGGCCTCTTCAGTGTGTGAGGCAAGCGCTGCATCGTCAGCTAAGAGCGTCTCTCTGGTGAGGATCTGGGACACCTTGATTTTGGTTCTTAAGCGGGCGAGGTTGAACAGCTTTCCATCAGAGCGTGTGTGAGGTAGATTCCATCTTGCGAGGAGCTGAAGGCGTACTTCAGAAGCATGGACAAAAAGATGCCGAAAAGTGTCGGCGCGAGCACACAGCCCTGTTTTACTCCGCCTGTGATGGAGAAGGGTTCTGAGCAAGACCCGTCGTACATAACTGTGCTCTTCGTGTCCTCGTGGAAGAAAACCACCATGCTGCACAGCTGAGGAGGACAGCCGATCTTCTCCAGGAGACGGAAGAGGCCTTTTCTGCTGACAAGGTCGAAAGCCTTCGTTAGATCGATGAATGCCAGACACAGTAGCTTGCCTGCTCTCTGAACTTCTCCTGAAGCTGGCGCACTGAGAAAATCATGTCAGTTGTTGACCGGCCTACCCTGAAGCCGCACTGGACTCTGGTAACTCGAGCAGCCAGTGTCTGGAGCCTGGTGAGGAAATGCGAGCGAACACCTTCCCGACTATGCTCAGGAGGATATCCCTCTGTAGTTGTTGCAGTCGCTGCGGTCGCCTTTGTTCTTATAGAGAGTCACAATGGAGGCATCACGCATGTCTTGGGGGACTGCACCCTCCCTCCAGCACAGACAAAGCAGGTCGTACAGGGCTGCACAGCGCTGACTTCCCACCCTTGATCACTTCAGGTAGAATGCCGTCACTTCCTGGTGCTTTTCCACTGGGGAGCATGTCGATGGCTTTGGCGAGTTCCTCAAGCGTGGGCACCTGGTCCAGTTCTTCCATCACAGGCAAGTCATCGATGGCGTCAAGGGCAGCGTCAGTGACTACTGTTTCCCTGGAGTAGAGCTCTCAGTAGCGTTCGACCCATCAGTGATTGCCTCGCCTGTTGAAGACTTCAGAGGAGCAGTTTTTTTTCACTTCTGATCCAACTGCCTTCTTGATCCCATCAAATATACCACGAACATTTCCGCAGTCGGCTGAACGCTGGATGTCCTCGCACAATTGCAGCCAGTAGTCATTGGCACATCGTCTTGCGACCCTCTGTCCGTTGCTCCGTGCAGTTCTTAATGCTGCGAGCGTCTTCTCACTGGGGGATTTCTTGCATGCCAGAAGAGCGTTACGATTGGCTTCAATGACCGGCTCCATTTCAGAGAGGCTGGCATCAAACCAGTCCTGGTTCGTCCTTACTCTCTTGCCGAAGGCTGAGATGGCGGCATCGTAGACAGCATCTCTGATGGTGTTCCACCTTGCTGTGGCATCCTGTTCTGGCAAGTCTTGGAGTGTCTCTTCGACTGCAGCTACAAATTCCTGCCTGCGATCAGGGTCTCCTGTTCTTGCAACGTTGATGTGGGGATGACCTTTTGCTTTGGAGCGGTGCAACTTGCGTGGCTGTATCCTCACTTTGCTGCACACGAGGGCGTGATCAGTGTCGCAGTCGACGCTGTGGTAGCTTCTCGTTGCCAGGACAGTGTTGTCAGCTGAGCGTCTCGTGACCACAAGGTCCAGTTGGTGCCAGCGATTAGACCTTGGGTGTTTCCAGAACACTTTGTGTTGGGGCTTGGACTGGAAGAAGGTGTTGGTGATGCAAAGGCTGTGGTATGAGCACAGCTCCAGCAACCTCTGTCCATTGTCATTCAACTTTCCGACCCCGTGGTGACCGATGCAAGATGGCCACGACTGGTGATCAGATCCAACCCGGGCGTTGAAGTCGCCAAGAAGGAACAGCGGCTCCAATTGCGGTACCCTGCCAACCTGGGTGTCAAGCTCATTGTAGAAATGATCCTTGATGTCTTCTGAACTACTCAGAGTAGGAGCATAAATGCTGAAGATGTTGACCAATCCTGCATCTGTAGCCAAGCGGATTGACAAGATACGATCTGTGCCACCTGTTGGGGGTTCCACTGATGCCAGAAGGCTGTTCTGTACTGCAAAGCCAACTCCATGTATTCGTGGTTCATTGGGTTCTTTCCCTTTCCAGATAAACGTGTAGTTTTCTTCCCTGAGAGAGCCACTAGAGGGTAGCCTGGTTTCTTGGATGGCTGTAATGCACACGTTGAGTCTTGTAAGCTCCCTGTCTATGATAGTAGTCTTCCTGGAGTCTTTTACCTGTGCAAGGTCGTCTGAGATTCCTGGGCACATGGTTCCCACATTCCAGCTTGCAAAACGAAGTGCTGGAAACTTCTTTGGTTTTCTTGAATTGCCTGGTGCGATGTTTCCACCTGCTTGTCATGCCTAAACATTTGAGCTCCAAGCACCCATTGAAGCAGGCTGACGTTGGCGAGTCAGCACCTTACTGGCTGGGGACCGTCCGGCACCAGACCTCACGATCCCCAACATCTACGTAGGTATAACAGAAAAGGATACTGAAATGGTATGGACACATAACCAGATCGCGAGGTCTCTCAATGACCATTCTACAAGGAACGGTACAAAAACAAAGAAGAGAAGGGAACGCCAGAGAAAGAGATGGTCAGACAACGTCATGGAATGGACCAGCAAAAGCTTCGCCCAGCGCCCAGGTGTTAGCCAACGAGCGGGTCAGGTGAAAGTTCTTGTGGGGCAAACCATCCTGCAGCGCCCCTTACTGTAAACCCACTGTTATTGACGGGTGACAAGTGGACAGGTATGAAAATAATCAAGAACGCAGATGAATTCCGGGTTTACACACACACACACACACCCACACACACACACACAACACACACACACACACACACACACACACACACACACACACATTTTTTTGCGATAGTTTTGACTTTCTCTCTCTCTCTCTCTCTCTCTCTCTCTCTCTCTCTCTCTCTCTCTCTCTCTCTCTCTCTCTCTCTCTCCATCAGGGGTGATGATTGCATGCGTAACTCTATAACAGAAGATTGTGATGATTCTAAGTCTAAAATAAATGTGGTCAATATACTGATGAATAAAAAAGACTGTGGTGGTGTGAGTGTGGTGACAAAGGGAACGGCCAGAGGTGGAGACAGTAATACAGACAGTTGTGATGACACTGTAGTGACCCATGAAACAGATAGAGGTGTGGACGGTGTGACGGTGAATGAAGCGCGCAGCGGTGGTGACAGTATGATGACTAATGAAACAAGTTATGGTGCTGAAGATGATAGTGAAAATGTGGCGGAGAATGAATTAGGTCCTGACAGTAAATTAGATAGTGACAGTGACAGTGTGACGGCGAGTGGAATAGACATGAAAAGAGTGAATGAGAGTGATGGGAGCATTAGCTCAGGAGATAATGACAATTTATATGGTCAAGATTGTCATATGAGTAAGCATGTAAACAGTATTTCTTTCCTTCACTGGAATGTATGTGGATTGTTTCATAAATTAGATGATATGCATTTTATTCAGTTCATTTCTTCATTTGATTTTGTTTGTCTGGTTGAAACGTTTGCAGAAAATTTTGAATCGAGTTTGTTTACCGATTATCAAATATTCGTCAAACCAGCGGTTAAATTTACGAGACAAGGGAGAGGTTCAGGGGAATAATTTGTTTAATGCGAAAATATCTTCTTCCCTATGTGAATGAGGTTGATTGTGAGAGTCCTTATTCCATGTTATTTACTTTTGATAAGGAGTTTTTTTTTGGTCTTCATAAAAACTTCTTACTTGTGTGTGCGTATGTTCCGCCTGAAAATTCGCCATATTACTCTTTCAATGGTTTTGACAACGGCATTGATTTGTTGGAACATTGTATTGTTAGTAAACTGCTGCATTTGGAAGACATTGAAATATTAATATGTGGTGATATGAACGCCAGAACTTCTGATAAGACCCCAGACATTTTAGATGAATATGAAGTACACGTTAACTATAATAACTATAATAAGATTGATAGCCGCATGGAAAGAATTTCTCAAGATAAAATGTTAAATTCATATGGAAAGAAGTTCTTGAACATGTGCACTGTTTCGGGACTGTACATTTTAAACGGAATGTGTAATGGCGACCTTGAAGGTCGTTTCACATATATTTCTGATGTAGGATGCAGTGTGAACGATTATTTTCTGATGTCAGTAAATGGTTTTGAGTTACTGTGTGAACAGTTAACACTTAATGTTATAGAAGATTTGAATCTGATCATATGCCCCTTGTACTATGTATTGATTTACAAAATGCTAACAAATGCACTAGCACTTCGAATGGTAAATAATCATTTTATTGTTAAATATTGCTGGAATAAGGATTATGCCCTGAAATTTACACAGTCCATTGGCTCTTAGGATGTGAAAGAGAAAATGGCAGTTGCAGAAGATCTTATCGATGTGGATGTAAATGAAGCCATATGTAGATTTCATGTGATCATGAAAGAACAAGCTGAAAATTTGAAAAAGAAGATAGTATAAATAAGAGAACCCCTGATGATAACTGGTATGATGGGGACTGTAAAGTGTCAAAATGTAAAATGCGTAGCCTATGGAGAAAATTTTGTAAAACTTAAGACAAAGATGATCGAGTCGCATTCTGTGTTTCAAGAGGCGAATATGAAAATTTAAATGAAAGAAAAAAAAAATGTCATTGTTAAATGAACTGATCGATTCTGTGAAGAGCCAACAGGTCTTTTGGGAAACTATACACAAAATTTCAAAGAAAAGATGTCAACCATCAAACGATATTTCTTTATCTGCATGGTTTGAACATTTTAAAAACTTGTTAGAAAAAGCGACGTAAGTAGTTCAACAGAGATCATAGTCAATGATAATGAAGATGAAGAATTTCCTTATGATAGAGCAATATCTACAGAAGAAGTGTTGCTAGCCATTAGAAAATTGAAAAATGGAAAATCTGCTGGTCCTGATGGTTTAATTGGCGAATTTTAAAAATATTCTGGCGAATCTGTTTTGAATTTCTTGGTAAAACTATTTTCAACTTTCTTTTCGATAATGGCACTTATCCTGGCAGCTGGAAAGAATCTATTATTTTACCCTTATTTAAGAAGGGCGATGTTAACAATGTAAATAATTATAGAGGTATTTCATTAAGTAATATTTGTAGCAAAATTTATAGCTCTGTTATTAATAGTAGATTGCATGAATGGGTAAATCAAAACAATATAACTGGAGAACATCAGGCGGGATTTAAAAAGAGGGTTTTCCACAATTGATCATATATTTACCCTGCTTGCTGCTGTTCAGAAGCAATTTGTGAATAATCAAAAGTTATATGTTGCTTTTGTTGACTTTGAAAAAGCTTTTGATTCAATTTCTCGAAGATTGTTATGGCCTGTTTTGTTAAAAAATGGAATAAAAGGTAAATTGTATCGTTGCATAAAAAGTATGTACTGTGAGGTAAAAGCAAAAATAAGATTGGGTGCAAAATTATCTGAGCATGTCATGTGTACAAGTGGGGTCAAACAAGGAGACGTATGTAGCCCAGTATTATTTTCTCTATTTATTAATGAGTTAGCCTTGGAAATAATTGAAAATGGTCGACATGGAGTAACTTTTGACATTCTAGAATAATTTATGCTGCTTTTTGCTGATGACATTATTTTACTAGCAGTATCAGTGGTCGGTCTCCAGAGACAACTAAATGATTTGTACTCTGCAGCAAACAAACTAAAATTAAAAGTTAATATGAGTAAGACAAATATTGTCGTGTTTCGTAAAGGGGGATATCTGGGACGTGCTGAAAGATGGACATATGGAGGTGAGAGAATTGCTGTGGTTAATGCTTACAAATATCTTGGTATTTATTTTACAACCAAACTTAGTTTTCAGTTTGCTTGTCAGGATATAGTAAACAGAGCGAAAAAGGCAGTCATAGTTATTCTTCATATTTTGTACAAGTTGGACTGCAATTCATTCAGTGTTTTTATCAAATTATTCGATTCACAGGTGCAGCCAATCTGACAGTATGGAGCAGAAATATGGGCTTTTGAGAAAGGTGCCTTGATTGAGAAAGTTCACTTATATGCGTTGAAACGCGTTTTGAATGTGTATAGTAGAACTCCCAATGATTTGGTATACGGTGAACTCGGAAGGTATCCTGTCTATTTAAATTCTTATTTGAAGTGTATAAAATACTGGCTCAAACTGACGAGAATGGGCGAATACAGGATACCCTATAACGGTTACAGGATATTGTTGAAGTTAGACAATAATGGTAAGAGGACTTGGGCTTCAAATGTTCGACAATGTTTAAATTCATATGGGTTTGGATTTGTCTGGGATAACCAAGGTGTTGAAAATATATCAGGATTTCTAAATTGTTTCAAACGGAGGATTATTGATTGCGGGCATGACCATAAGTATAATAGTGATAGATTTGTTCTGTACAAACTCTTTTAATCGACGCATATATTAGAACATTATATTAAGATAAAAATGAATAGATACGTTAGGTGTGCACTGACAAAATTCAGACTTGGTGTATCTGACATTGCTTGTCATCGTTTTAGGTATAGCAATGTTGTTGAAAGTGATCTAACATGTCGATTATGTAAAAGAGCAAGAGAAGATGAAATACATTTTTTGTTTTGCTGTCCTGCTCTGAGTGATTTAAGAATAAAACTTATCCAACCCAGATATTATACAGAACCGTGTAACTTTAGACTCATTCTCTTATTATCGACAAGTAATGAGAACACACTATTGAATTTAGCTAAGTATGTTTATGAAGGAAACAAGAGAATTCCGACTGCAATATCTTGAGGGTACGTTTGTTTGTTTGTTTCTTAACTTACAGTATTTCACCATTAGCATTTTGATTCGTTTTATTCGTGACATGCATTACGTTTATGAAACCCCCTTCAGTATGTGGCTAGGACGGTCCCAAGCCCGGCTGAAAAAGGAGGAGGGTTGGGCGTGGGGCTAGCAACCCCACCCCGTAAAAAAAAAGTCGTGCTACAGAAACTGCAACGACAACTACGACCCAACAACTGCCTGGACGGAAGACGCCTCTTCAGCTGGGTCCATGACGCGTGCTGGTGAAAGCCTCCGGGAAGCCAGCTCGCCGACTAGTCTTCTTACGACCAAGGCCAAGACCAGGATAGGGACCTGGAACATCAGAACCCTATACGAGAGCGGCAAATCAGCGCAGGTGCCAGAGAGATGGAGAGATACAACATCAAGGTTCTCGGACTATGTGAGACCCGATGGAACGGAAACGGCCAGACCAGATTATCTACAGGAGAAACCATTATCTATTCCGGACATGAAGACATGGACCACGACCACACCCAAGGAGTCGCGCTTCTGTTGGCGCCAGAGGCTATGAGAGCGCTGGTGGCATGGGAACCGGTCTCATCAAGACTTATGGCAGCCAGGTTCAACTCCAAGGGAAGGAAGACCTCCATCATACAGTGTTACGCACCAACTAACGCAGCACAGGAAGAAGAAAAGGAAAACTTCTACAGTTCTTTGCAGTCGCTTTTGGACCGGACTCCGAGAAGAGACATGAAGATCGTCATGGGCGACTTGAACGCCAAGGTGGGGGATGACAACACAGGCAAAGAATTCATCATGGGCAGACATGGCGTTGGTACCTGCAACGAGAACGGAGAGCTACTCACAGACTTCTGTTCCTTCAACGACCTAGTCATAGGCGGTACCATCTACCCACACAAAAAGATCCACAAGACCACTTGGACTTCACCAGATGGAAAGACTGACAACCAGATCGACCACTTCACCATCGACCGTAAGTGGAGACGCAGTATGCAGGATGTCAGAGTAAGGCGCGGCGCTGACGCAGCCTCGGACCATCAGTTGCTGGTGACGACACTGAAGACCAAGCTGAGATCCTTCTGTGACTCTGCTGGAAGACCACACCACAAGTTCAACATACAGTTTCTGAAAGACAAGAAGAAAGCGGAAGAGTTCAACTGTGAAGTCAGAAACAGGTTCGAGGCGCTAGCAGAGCTGGCCGAAGAGACAATGGAGAACTACTGGACAGAAGTACAGAAGACCTGGAA
>CM065747.1:19548883-19563883 GCA_033310375.1 Conus canariensis | reverse complement strand
TCTGTACATCATGGATCATCAGGCACCCATGTTTTTTTTCTCTGAAGATCTAAATCCTTGCTGTACATCTTGGGTCTCCATGGACTCGTTTTCTGAAAGAGATAAATGGCGTCTTTCGTTGTGCGTATGAAACGACTTGAGAAATTATATCCTAAATTATGAAACGTGGAACGGAATAGTACTCTTTTTTTTTTTATACTTCTTGTCTCTATGAAAGCATTCAGATGCATAGGCTGTATTGTGGAGACAGCAATGACAAACGAATATGTTTCATGTAAGTGATTCAGTTGATTTCTTTGTTTTGTTATGCATAAATGGCACGAGATTGCACACCAGCCTTTTCTGGGATAGCATTCTTCTTAAAACCAAAAAGGCAGAGGAGTCAAATTACCACTTTCCGCGGTCACTGAGGAGAAACAATCAGGTTTCGAAATATCGGTATCTGACCAGGAGTTATATGTTAGTGAGTTTCCTCCCTATTGGAGATTGTCTCCCCCTTGGAGACTATAAGCTTTCTGAAGGCTCATTTTGAGAAGCATTTATTTTATTTGTCCCCATTCACCCACTCAAGCACATACTGTTAGTTAGGCAGAATCATCTACCACTGCAGATATGAACGCTTATCTCCCCCTATTTCTTCAATCTAAGACATAAGAGCAAGCTTTGTTTATAATTGAATATATATATATATATATAGTATATATATATATATATATATATAATATATATACTACGCACAAAAAGTTAAGGATCGGTATGTGAAAACAGGTGCATAATAAACTCAGTTCGCTACTGTTATTTATTTCTTAGTCCAGCCAAATTGTCATGAATTCTTGTTCAGCAGTAAGTGGGCGATGTTGTGTTAGTGCGAAAATTGCACGGGATTCTCTACTACTGAGCTGGGCCGCAAACGGAAAAGCGGAAACTTGCGAAAAATGACCTTGTTTTGGACCGTTCTGCCTGAACACATTGCACTTGCCAGATGGAAAAACCATTATGCACGTGCAAGCACTGCTGTTTATGTGTGAGATGCTGTCGCTCGCTTGGCTATATAAGAAGACATTCCACCAGTAGTAGGCCTGATCTGACAATGCCTCCACGACGAAAATTAAGCGAGTTGGATAGGGGACGAGCTGTTGCATGGTTCCAAGATGGTGTTCCCAAGCGAGAAGTGGCCAGGCGACTTCATGTGTCCATCTCGGTCATTGTCTGACTGATTCAACGCTTCACAGCCACTGGGATTGTCCATGAAAGATGCAGATCTGGTCGACCAAAGAAGACAACCCCACGTGACGATCGTCTCATTGAACGACAAGCCCTGCAGACAAGAACAGCCTCTTCCAGCATAATTCAAAGGCAGTTCAGGGTGGCTACTAACATCAACATCAGCCAGCAGACCATACGGAACTGCCTACATGGGTTTAATCTCCGTTCTCGTCGCCCAGCAGTATGGCCACGCTTAACTCCAGCCCATAGGGCAGCACGCCGCGCCTTCTGCGCACGTCACGTGAGGTGGACACGTCAGCAATGGTCCCAGGTCCTGTTCAGTGATGAATCACGCTTCACATTTCACGACAACGACGGCCGACTGAGGGTCTGGAGGCGCCCAGGGCAACGCTTTACTGACGCCACTGTCCAAGAAAAGGTGGCCTTTGGTGGAGGTTCTGTAATGGTCTGGGGGGCCTTCAGCCTTCACCACAGAACACCCTTGTATCATGTACAGGGTAACCTGACTGGCATCCAATACCGGGATGAGATCCTTCGACCGCTGGCTGTGCCTACACTGCAGCAGATGGGACCGAGGGCTGTCTACCAGGATGACAATGCTCGCCCCCACAGGGCAAGGGTGGTCAACGACTTCCTGCAGCAGTCTGGAGTCAACAGAATGGAGTGGCCAGCATGCAGTCCCGATCTCAACCCGATTGAGAACCTCTGGGATGAGCTGGATCGCAAAGTGAGGAGCCACCCCCGTCCCAGGGATGCCCAACACCTCTACCAGATGCTGCAGGCTGAGTGGCAGGCGCTTCCACAGAGGATCTTCACCAACCTGGTCAACTCGATGAGGACTCGCTGCGTCGAGTGCCAGAACAGCCATGGTGGTTACACGCATTACTGAGCTTTTGGGAGCATCAGTATGCCCTGTCTTGTGATTTCAATGACTTTGGGAAATCAAATCTGGATACGTACCCACTTTAATCAAATGTACACACCAAACGATTGCTCGAGATTGAAGGCAATTGTGTATCGTTATCACTAAAGAATGGAATTAAATATTGGCCAAACTTCAACGCATTGACTTTATTTTGACAGGTATGAATGTTTGTGAAAGTGATCCTTAACTTTTTGTGCGTAGCTTATATAGTCAAATTACCACTTTCCGCGGTCACTGATGCACATATGCATCCACAATCTGTCACAAAGTATCTAAAATAGGGAACAAGGCTGGGGCGGCATGAAGGGGGGGGGGGGGTAAGGGGCGGGAGGGGGGGGGGCGGGTCGAGGGGCGGAATGAACTGTACTCCTCTCTCTCTCTCTCTCTCTCTCTCTCTCTCTCTGTATATATATATATTATATATATATATATATACTCAGAGGCATAAAAAACGCGAAAACAAACTGTATAGAAATTTTGATGTAATTTGGCCAAACGATTCCTTTGAACTGGTAATAGAAAGTGAGAAAAAGCAATCAAACACCGCAAAAGTGTCCTTTCAAAGTTCATTCTGGTAGAAAATAAGGTCACATGAACTTGACCTTGACCCTGTGTTAACAGCAGAATGTCAGTATCTGGTGTGACCACCTCGAGCATTGATCACAGCTATGCACCTGCGGTACATCGAGCGCACCAGAGTGTTGGTCTGCCTCTGGGGGACTTGCCACCACACCTGGCCCTCAGCGACAGCAAGCTGAGCTGCTGTCTGGGGTCTGGGGTTGAGCTGATTCAACTGCCTCTGAAGGACATCCCAGAAATGCTCTGTTGGGTTAAGGTCGGGAAAACGGGCTGGGTGAGGCAGCAGATTGATGTTGTTCTGCCTCAGGAAGTTCTGCGTAGCACGGGCAGTGTGCGGTCTTGCATTGTCCTGCTGAAACAGGTTCTGTGGATGCCGCTGGAAATGCGGCAGGATGTGGGGCCTCAGGACTTGGTCGGTGTAATGAACAGCAGTGACCCCGTTACCACGTCCTGGACCCACATTCTGGAAGATGACTGGCCCAATACGTCGATTCATGCCGATAGCCCCCCAGATCATGATGTTTTCACCACCCCATGGGTCCCTTTCGGTGATGTTGGCATCCGTGAAGCGTTCCCCCGCTCTTCTCCAGATCCGGATGCGGCCATCGCCTGGGTCGACGCAGAACCGGCTTTCATCACTGAAGAGGACTCGGCCCCAGTCCCGATGGCGCCAATGCACGTGGATCTGTGCCCACTGCAGACGGTTCTGGCGATGCTGGAGTGTCAGGATAGGTCGCCGGGCTGGACGCCTGCATTGGAGACCAACTGTGTTCAGTCGGCGACGCACGGTCCTGCTGCTGATTGGACTGCCATGGTTGCCGACGGTGTTCCTGGCTGTGTTGGCAGCGGTTTGGTAAGGCTCCCGTCGATGCTGACGCAGAAGATGGCGGTCTTGGGCTGCTGTGGTGACCCTCGGTCTGCCGCTCCTCGGTCTGTCATCAGTGGTGTTTCTTTCTTGAAAGCGGTCCAGAAGGCGATAGACGGTGGAAATGTGGACTCCGAATGCGATAGCGACCTGCCTCATTGGAACCCCGGCCTGCAGTTGCCCCATTGCTATGCAACGATCTTGACGAGAAAGTCTCGGCATTATGTTGGCGCCGCTGGAAGGGATAATTTGAACTTTTTGGGGTTTGGAAATTTATAGCCCCACAATCGGGGCCACATTGAGTTGCAATTCACATTGATGCACGTGGCGTAGGTAGTCCACATGGCAAATGCATTCCTCGTGCCAAAAACGCTGACCCGGCAACATTCACCCACTGTTACGAGGTTACAACCGGCCAAGACACCACGTACTGCTAATGTTGCACGTGACAACGACATTGCTTACGTCCTGTTCACAATGTGAACAATCGTGCACTGTCTCTATTTTTTCGCGTTTTTTATGCCTCTGAGTATATATATATATATATATATATATATATATATATATATATATATATATATGTGGTGTGTGTGTGTGTGTGTGTGTGTGTGTGTGTGTGAGTGAGAGAGAGAGAGAGAGAGAGAGAGAGAGAGAGAGAGAGGGAGAGAGAGACTGAGTTCTGGCAGTCAACCCTCGATATTGTTATCATCATCATTACCACTACTACTGCTGCTGCTGCTGCTGCTGCTGCTACTACTACTACTACTACTACTACTACTACTACTACTACTACTACTACTACTACTACTACCACCATGTGCAACTCACCATTCATAATTACACATATGTTGTTTATTAACACAACTATCACCGTCACCTTCATTGTAGTATTATTGTTATATCTATTATCACTATTATATATTGTTATCACCATCATTACCACTACTACTGCTGCTGCTGCTGCTGCTGCTACTACTACAACGACTACTACTACTACTACTACCACTACCACTACCACCTCTACTATCATCTGTGAAAACAAGCTCAGCCATCCTGAAACACACTTTAAGTTGACACCCCTCTGAATTTAGATGGTAACAGCATTGTGGCTGCATGGGTTCCCCGTCGTTTTGGAGAGAGAGAGAGAGAGAGAGAGAGAGAAGAGAGAGAGAGAGAGAGAGAGAGAGAGAGAGAGAGAGAGAAGTAAAACTGTCGACTCCTGTAGAAGATTGACTCGACACACGTGTAATAGGCTGGGATGGTCATTGCCGTCAAGACAGCCTATTTTGAAAAGCGCGCATCATAATTCAGTTGGTTTGTGTGTCGTGCTGACAATGCGGAGGACTTGGGTTACCCCTCAATATGGTTGTTCAAAACAATGAAAGGGAAAAAATGTATCGCTTTAAAAGACAAAGAAAGCCTTAACATTTTCATATTCATTTCTTATTGTCACACATATCAATTTTACTTTGACAGATGCATTTCTTTGTTCTACATGTATGAAGTTATCATTTTAAGCTCTCAGCAGAACAGACAGTGCGTAGAAGAATGGATAGCACGCTTACCCTCTACCATGGGACAGGAGTTCAATTCTCCGATTGTCACAGTTCTTTAAAAATTTGTTTTATTGGGTTCATTTCTTTTCTTCTTCCTTTAGGTGGCTTCATGATCTGAAGCCGTTTGAACCATAGCGATAGGGGTTTAATTCCCCGTGTCCCGTGTGGAGCATGGGTTGTGCTAGTTAGTTTATTATATTGGGTATTTATATAGCGCCTATCCTCGGTCACAGACCAAGCTCTAAGCGCTTTACAATAAACACACTACCTCACTCACTCAACGGGCTGCCTACCCAGGTAGAGCCGGCCGAAGAGCAGCCTACTGGCGCTCATTCAGTCGTTTCCCGTACCATTCAAATATCAGTTACTCATTTTCATTTATCTCATTTATTCCTCCAGTTTCTCACATAGGATGCATGCGATGTTTATACGTGTCCTCCCATTTCCACCGGTACACGATGGCACACGATAACAGTAAGTGACAATTTTTGTGGTTTGGTAAGAAATACCAGGCAGCTATCTTCAATCTACATCAATTTTGCCAGGGCAGCGGGGAACCCCCTGCTCTTTTCGATTTTCAACTGCCGTGGGTTCTTTAACGTGTGCAGGGGGCCAGGAAGGCACACGGGTCAGACTCGCTTATAGTCCCCATCCGATGGACTTGACGTTCAGTTCGATTTGTCATTCAAACTGGGAAAGAAAGGGCGAGAAAGGCAGGGCTCGAACCCACGCACTTCTCACACGTTGGATTGGCAGGCGAAAGTCTTAACCACTCTGCCACCTTTCTTCCTTTCATTATTGTTGCTATTACAAATATCATTACCGTTATTGATATCACTAATATTATCATTATCATCATCATCATTGTCATTATTATTGTTATCTGCATTATTATTATTATCACTTTTTTATAATTATCATTATCATCATTATAATTATCATTATTATTATTATTATTGTTGTTATTATTATTACCATTACTATTGTTATTGTATTAGTATTGTTATCATTGTTTTAGATTGTATTATCATTAATATTATCATTGTTACTATTATTATCATCATCATCATTATAATAATAAATAATAATTGTTGTCATTATTACTATCATTATTATTATTAATATCATCACCATTAATATTATCATCATATAACAATAATTTATTATTTATTTTTATTTATTATTTTATTGTTATAGCTACATGTTTTATTTTCTCATCATCATTATATATTATCATTATCATTGTTATCATTATCATCATTATAATTGATTATTTTCTTCAGATCTTTAGAATTGTTATACATGTTATATTTGTATTATTATTGAATTATCCTTGTAAATATTATTCTCATCATCACTGTAAAAAGTCATAGGCATCACTCATCATCATCATCACACATCAACATCAACATCAACATCATCATCATCCCATTTAATAGTCTAGTCATTGTTTAATGATAGAGGAATTGTCTGCCTGCAGTTTTCCTCACTTACCCCCCCCCCCCCCCCCCCCCCCTCCCCCATTCAGACACAATATTTATTTGTTCAAATGGATCATGTGTGTTTTAGAAAACCAAGGGCGGTCGCTCGCGTGGAAACACCACCCCCGCCAGAGTAAATCTCTCTCTCTCTCTCTCTCTCCTCTCTCTCTCTCCTCTCTCTCTCCTCTCTCTCTCTCTCTCTCTCTTTGTCTGACTGTCGCTCTGTCTATCTCTGTCTCCCTCAATTCAATCGATTTTACTTGCTTTTGTTGTAAATTGCTGCCTTTTATATGCCTTTTTGACTTTTATTTGTAACCTTTCTTTGCCTAACAGTATATTCATTAACTGGGACACAATAATGTTTGTTCATATTCATTTCTCATTGTCACACATATCAATTTTACTTTGACAGATGCATTTCTGTTGTTCTACATGTATGAAGTTATCATTTTAAGCTCTCAGCAGAACAGACAGTGCGTAGAAGAATGGATAGCACGCTTACCCTCTACCATGGGGACAGGAGTTCAATTCTCCGATTGTCACAGTTCTTTAAAAATTTGTTTTATTGGGTTCATTTCTTTTCTTCTTCCTTTAGGTGGCTTCATGATTTGAAGCCGTTTGAACCATAGCGATAGGGGTTTAATTCCCCGTGTCCCGTGTGAAGCATCGGTTGTGCTAGTTAGTTTCATTATTGTGGCTATAACAAACATCATTACCGTTATTGATATCACTAAATATTATCATTATCATCATTTTCATTATTATTGTTATCTACATTATTATTATTATCATTATTATCACTTTTTTTTTATATTTCTCATTATCATCATCATCATCATTATCATCATCATTATCATTGTTGTTATTATTACCATTACTATTGTTATTGTATTAGTATTGTTATCATTGTTTTAGATTATATTATCATTAATATTATCATTGTTGCTATGATTATCATTATCATCATTATAATAATACTAATTGTTATTATTATTACCATTACTTTATTATTATTATCATCACCATTAATATTATCATCATTATAATAATAATTATTATTATTGATATTTTTATTATTATTGTTATAGCTTTATGTTTATTGTTCTCATCATCATTATTATTATCATTATCATTGTTATCATTATCATCATTATAATTGTTATTATCTTTAGTTCTTTAGATTTGTTATGAATGTTATTATTTGTATTATTATTGAATTATCCTTGTAAATATTATTCTCATCATCACTGTAAAAAGTCATAGGCATCATCATCATCATCATCATCATCAACATCAACATCAACATCAACATCATCATCATCCCATTATAATAGTCTAGTCATTGTTTAATGATAGAGGAATTGTCTGCCTGCAGTTTTCCTTACTTACCCCACACCCCCCACCCCCATCCCCCATTCAGACACACTATTTATTTGTTCAGCTGGATCATGTGTGTTTTAGAAAACCAAGGGCGGTCGCTCGCGTGGAAACACCACCCCCGCCAGAGTAAATCTCTCTCTCTTCTCTCTCTCTCTCTCTCTCTCTCTCTCTCTCTCTCTCTCTCTCTCTCTCTTCTGACTGTCGGTCTGTCTATCTCTGTCTCCCTCAATTCAATCGATTTTACTTGCTTTTGTTGTAAATTGCTGCCTTTTATATGCCTTTTTGACTTTTATTTGTAACCTTTCTTTGCCTAACAGTATATTCATTAACTGGGACACAATAATGTTTGTTCATATTCATTTCTCATTGTCACACATATCAATTTTACTTTGACAGATGCATTTCTGTTGTTCTACATGTATGAAGTTATCATTTTAAGCTCTCAGCAGAACAGACAGTGCGTAGAAGAATGGATAGCACGCTTACCCTCTACCATGGGGACAGGAGTTCAATTCTCCGATTGTCACAGTTCTTTAAAAATTTGTTTTATTGGGTTCATTTCTTTTCTTCTTCCTTTAGGTGGCTTCATGATTTGAAGCCGTT
The DNA here is from genome assembly GCA_033310375.1 of Conus canariensis. Classification (NCBI taxonomy): domain Eukaryota; kingdom Metazoa; phylum Mollusca; class Gastropoda; order Neogastropoda; family Conidae; genus Conus; species Conus canariensis. The sequence continues at coordinate 19,555,267 of CM065747.1, read as the reverse complement.
TGAACCATAGCGATAGGGGTTTAATTCCCCGTGTCCCGTGTGGAGCATGGGTTGTGCTAGTTAGTTTCATTATTGTGGCTATTACAAACATCATTACCGTTATTGATATCACTAATATTATCATTATCATTATCATCATTTTCATTATTATTGTTATCTACATTATTATTATTATCATTATTATCACTTTTTTTATATTTCTCATTATCATCATCATCATCATTATCATCATCATTATCATTGTTGTTATTATTACCATTACTATTGTTATTGTATTAGTATTGTTATCATTGTTTTAGATTATATTATCATTAATATTATCATTGTTACTATTATTATCACCATCATCATTATAATAATACTAATTGTTATTATTATTACCATTACTTTATTATTAATTATCATCACCATTAATATTATCATCATTATAATAATAATTATTATTATTGATATTTTTATTATTATTGTTATAGCTTTATGTTTATTGTTCTCATCATCATTATTATTATCATTATCATTGTTATCATTATCATCATTATAATTGTTATTATCTTTAGTTCTTTAGATTTATTATGAATGTTATTATTTGTATTATTATTGAATTATCCTTGTAAATATTATTCTCATCATCACTGTAAAAAGTCATAGGCATCATCATCATCATCATCATCATCATCAACATCAACATCAACATCATCATCATCCCATTATAATAGTCTAGTCATTGTTTAATGATAGAGGAATTGTCTGCCTGCAGTTTTCCTTACTTACCCCCCCCCCCCCCACCCCCCCACCCCCCATTCAGACACACTATTTATTTGTTCAGCTGGATCATGTGTGTTTTAGAAAACCAAGGGCGGTCACTCCCGTGGAAACACCACCCCCGCCAGAGTAAATCTCTCTCTCTCTCTCTCTCTCTCTCTCTCTCTCTCTCTCTCTCTCTCTCTCTCTCTCTCTTTTGTCTGACTGTCGGTCTGTCTATCTCTGTCTCCCTCAATTCAATCGATTTTACTTGCTTTTGTTGTAAATTGCTGCCTTTTATATGCCTTTTTGACTTTTATTTGTAACCTTTCTTTGCCTAACAGTATATTCATTAACTGGGACACAATAATGTTTGTTCTTTAGGTAATCGTATTGTGCTTTGTTGTAACTATTATTCGCGCTTTGGTGTTATTATGATGCTTTGATTCATACGAATTACATTTCTTGTTATTCATGTTTGTGCACGTATGTTATCATTATCATCGTCACCAATGTTGCTGTACATATCACAGTCAGAAAACTAAAAAAAAAAAAAAGGATTTTCATATCACAACAAAAGCAACAAAAATTAATCTGTACGATTAGTTTGAGACTGCAACAAAGCAAAGACAATCCTTTATATATTCAACAGAAGCACCAAAGGTAGCCTTTAGAAATTACAACCAAAAAAATTATAAAGTTTCTCAAGAACAAAGGTAAGTGAACGGCCCACACATGCACAAAATGCAGAATGATAGTAAACAAACAAACAAAAAAAACAAACAAAGAAAAAGGCCGAGCCAGAGTGAAAGAAAACTACAGAACAGACTTAAAAGACGATTTGAATACTGTCCGTCGAACGAATGAGACAAACCAATTACAGACAAACACGAGTTTCGACCTCTTTGGTCTTCTTCAGGTACGACAGACAACACGCTAGGCAATGAAAACGAAGAATGAACAATCACTGACCTCCACCAACTGGCGGATATAGATTTGGAAGGGCTGTTGGATTGGAATGTGGATGTGAAATGACTGTTGGTTCCACATCAATTTTGCACCCAAATTTGCATTTGAAGATCAAAGACGTCGAAACGCGTCATTTTTGTCTTGTAATTTGTTGTCTCGTCGTCGAATAGTATGTAAGTTTAAATTATCATTATATCACCTATAAACCAAGTTTTCAAAACAAAAAAAAAAAAAAGATACAATTCACACTGAAAGACACATGGATCCCTCCCCCCTCCCCTCTACTCCCCCAACCCATGCACTCGACATCCATACTGATAAAGGAGAGCCAGTATAAGGGTACTGTGTAAGGAGTAAGGCCGGAGATGGGGTGGGGGGTGGGGGGGGCACAGCAAACACGGTAAGAGTAATACTAGCGTAGAATAAAACGAAATAACAATACAACTAACAGTTCAGCAGAAAAGAATTCTACTGTCTGCAGAGTTAAGGTGAGCCCCTCTTACATGAAGGACTTCTGGCAGGAAAGATACCACGATGACGACTACTTGGGCAGACCCAACATGGAACGCGTACCAAGCCCAGTCAACCCCGATGACGACTACTTGGACAGCCCCAACAGGGAACGCAGACCAAGGCCAATCATCGCTCGGACCGCAGAGCTCAACTGAACCGGAAACACTGCTGACCCGGAAACGCCGGGGGGAGTCTCACCTCCAAGCAAGAAGAAGACCAGATGTTGTAACATTTTATAAACTTAGAATGGTTGCATGTTTTGTTTTGTTTTTCCTTTTTTTCTTTTGAAGAAACGAACAGACAAACACACAAACAAACAAGCAAACACAGAGGTGTACTGCGATGAAAGGTTTTCAATACAGGTAGATCTTTTCACCGAAAAATGGTCTAGTGGCAGCGAATATCCACGTCACTGAGAAAACTGTGTCGTTGAAAGTACTATGCATAACCAGAAATATAATGTTGATATTTTTATCTTCCTTTTAAAACACATCAACCATAGTGATGTGGGGAATTCAGTGCCATCATTCTTTCCATTTAAATTACTTTGAGATTCAGATGTTCAATGTCTTTAATGGAAGACTTCAGCGTGAAGAAATCATAGAAGAAAAATTGATTTTAAGTGAATTGGTGCAACTACCTGTCCAATTTTCTTTTCGATTTGATGCATAGTGTAAATTTTTATGGTACTTTTTCTATGTATGACAGTCCCCATATTGTGAAAATGCACTAATCTAGTGGCAGACATAGTTAAAAGTTACATTTAGTTGAAATTTAATTCGCACTTTTTTTTTTTTTTTATTGAATACTGTAAGCGCTTACAAATCGGCACAGTAGAAAGAAACTCGTGGAGAGCGTGGCAGCAGAGAGTCCTCAGAAGAGAAGCCCCCTTCAAGCAAGTGTTTCGGCCCTTATCTCCTGACACTCTAGGGGGGTTGGGCCACACCCGGTTCATGACTCCGGATGTCCCTCTGCTGCCCCTTTTTTTTTCCCATCTTGGGACGAGCCATGGCTGGGATTCGAACCCATGACCCTCTGGACATGCTCATTTTCCACTTAATGACTCGCGCTTTAACCACTGAGCCACAGGGACACCTGATATTTGTAGGGAAATTAAGCCTTATGAAGTTCACTTTTGTTCCTCCTTGACCAGATCCAGCTTGAACACCTCTCTGCCGCTTCTGCCATTGCTTTCAGGGCTCTGTTTTTTTCCTTCCCTGCAACTGAGAGCTGTTTCATGAGGCTGTATGCAGACGTTCCTACAAACCCCCTAGCTCCAATTTCTGCAGTGAGGACTTTGACCTGATAGCCTTCTCTCCTCAGGCTGTTTGCCAGATCAGCATACTTTTCAGTCTTGTAGATTTGAGCTGCCTCCATTCTGTTCTCATATGGCACCGTGAGCTCGATCATGATCAGCTGCTTGGTTGACTGAGAGTGGACTACTATGTCTGGTCTCATGCACACACTGCATGACTTGTAAAACCGCCGATTTGTAAGCAGCGCCGATTTCTAGAGCGCTTACAAATCGGCGGGCTAGGCCCCCGCCGATTTGTAAGCGCTGCTTAGAAATCGGCGGGTGCTTTACAAATCGGGGGTTAAGCCCCCGCCGTTTTGTAAAGCGCTTTACAAAACGGCGGGCACTTTATATCCTGCTTCTTTGGATAAAAACCATAAACTCTTATTACGCTTTCAGAGATTATTCCCGCAATTTTGATGACTTTCTATTTTGCTCATCAAGATGGCGGACTGACACACATCGTTTTGAGGAGCACTCTAACGAAGAGAAAAAAGACAAGTTTCCTAACTTATTTTACTACCCCCCCCCCCTCGCTCTCTCTCTCTCTCTCTTCTCTCTCTCTTCCTCTTCCTCTGTTTCTCTGTCCGTTTCTCTCTGTCTGTTTGTCTGCCTATCACATTTATGTTCAGTGGTCTGGAATTTGTCCGTTAGAACTTCTAAAATTAAACAAATTTTGCTCGTTTCAAGTCCAGTTTATGCATCAAAATGGGCAACTATCCTACTGCGGCCATAAAAGATAACAAAAATTTGTAATTATGAATTAACTTTGCTTTGATGCACACAATTCCAAGAGGGAGGAAGCGTATGATTTCTTTTTTGGTTTCATTTTCATCTGTCCACCACTAAATTTTGATTAAACATGCAAACTGCTGTTGTTCGTTTGTTTGTTTGCTTGTTTGTTTTACAAATAACATTTTCAGCATCCACGAATAATTTTCATGCATTGTCTTTTTATGGATTGTGTCTGGCAATCATATCTATTCTTTTCGTGGTATATTCTGGTGAAAGTATGAAAACTGCACACTAGTTTAACTTTTCCCTATTCTCTTCCACTATTCTCTTCACTCAATACAAGCTGAGTTACGATTTCGTTTCCATTTGAGTGTGGAAATTTGTGTTTATATTATCGACTGTAAAATGTGCTTAAAATTGCGTTTAAAAACAAGTAATTCTAGTTCACTTTGCCGTTTACAGAAATGAACAAATATGAATAAAAACATGTCAACAATGTCCTCTGCTTTCGACTTCGAAATTTGATTGTGTGAGTGATGAGTCAGGGCAAAAGAAATACACTGTTTACTCCCCCCCCCCCTCCCCAACGCACATATGCACAGGCTTACATACACAAACTGATAACACACACACACACACACACACACACACACACACACACACACACACACACACACACACACCGCATTTCAGTCCGCCGTTTTGATGAAATAGAAAGTCATCAAAATTGCAGGAATATTCACTGAAAGCGTAACAAGAGTTTATCATTTTAATCCAAAGAAGCAGGATATAAAGTGCCCGCCGTTTTGTAAAGCGCTTTACAAAACGGCGGGGGCTTAACCCGCCGATTTGTAAAGCACCCGCGGCGCCGATTTCTAAGCAGCGCTTACAAATCGCGGGGGCCTAGCCCGCCGATTTGTAAGCGCTCTAGAAATCGGCGCTGCTTACAAATCGGCGGTTTCACAAGTCATGCAATGTGCGCCGATTTGTAAGCGCTTACAAATCGGCGCTGCTTACAAATCGGCGGGTTACACCTGTACCTGTGCATCAGTCAACTTTTGTTACATGATAATCCAGCTTGGCGAGAGACGGTGCTGTGCAAGTGCTGGAGGATGATCTGATCTTCAGGGTCTCCAGCGGACACTATGTTTACAGATAAGGCGCACCTACATATACTGTGGCGTTTTAGAATGTCTGCCGTGCTGATCTGCGGGTTGCTAGATATCTGAAGCGTTCGTGTGGAAAGACGAGATGAAATTATCTATCCAACACAACCTCACGCGCATTGTTTTTTTGTTGTTGTTGTTGTTGTTTTGTTAGTTTGGGTTTTTTTTGCAAAGGTCAAAAAACTAGTTAACGCTTAAAAGAATATTTAATGCGCACACCAATTAACAGACAAGCATAGACATATGTACACACGCACGCAATGAGGATGATGACAACAAAAGATGTAGGATATATATAATATATAAGGTGAATAGACAGGTAGGGACACCAAGAGATTACTGTCACAAAATTTACAAAAAAATACATAACATAATGCTTGAAGTGTGTCACGGGAACAATGTCACTTCATCACAGTCCTGGAGAACCTCCCTCCCATGTAGGACAGTTCATGTGTAAGCAAACGCAGGATCCGTGAGATGATGGGAACCGTCGCGAAGCGATGACGACGACGGAAAACATTGGAAAACGGCGAGGTGTGATGAGATGACAACGAAAGTAAGGGTTGAAGAACACGTAACGAGGAAAAGAAGAAGAAAAGGAAAAAGAGTGGTCTCTCCTGCAATATAGGACGGGGAGCACAAAATGTCTACCAGTCTTTACTTCGCTGAGTGATCACTGGAGCACCCATCTTTGTGTCAATGGACAGTTACTCAACTGTCTGTATCTGTCGGAGTGCATAATTCTAATTTGCAAGTAATATTTCATCATAAAAATACATTTTCAAGACACGACAGATCTGAAACCGTTATCTCACCCATAATGACTAGGTGCCAGTGATCACTCCAAAAGGCAACATAATGTAGTTTCGAAACCGAAGACGAGTTTATCAACACGAACATGGACATTCGCCCATCTAGCATATTACTAAATCAAAGAACATAATGCAATACAAATGTTCAATAACG
>CM065747.1:19526383-19538883 GCA_033310375.1 Conus canariensis | reverse complement strand
TGCTGGTAGCAAATCCTTCTTCAGCAAATTTCTGGAAACATTTTTTCCTTCAGGGAGTTTCTGGTAGCAAGTCTTTATTCAGGAAGTTTCTGGTAACACGTCTTTCTTCAGGGAGCCACAAGCGAGACACGGAATACATGCTGTGTTTGGTCCAAAGCTGAGCTATCGAGGACAAGGACGACACTCAGTGTAATTCAGGTAAATCATCATTCCATACACGCTTTTGTTTCTTCTCCACACACACATCGATGGACCCAAGGCTGATCTGTTTGTGTGTCGGGAAGAAGATAGAGAGGGGGTTGGGGAGGATGGGTGGATATGTACATTGGTTGGGCTGTATTGTGAATTGTGGATGAAATGATCTCTATAATCTTCAAAGGACAAGAAAGAAAAAGATACACCCGAAGGTGCGAGTAGGACCCAGAGAAGTGCTGTCTTTCGGCAGTTGAAGAGGGTACTTATCTGGGTCCTACCCGCACTTTCGGGTGTCTCTTTTTCTTTCTTGTCCTTTGAAGGTTATAGAGATGTTACAGAAGCTTTTTAAAATCAGTGTGATAAAAACATTCAACACCTAACCATCATCATCATCATCATCATCATCATCATCATCATCATCATCATCATCACCATCATCATCATCATTGTCGTCGTCTTCGTCGTCATCGTCGTCATCATCATCATTATCATCTATTAAGATGATGATGATGATGATGATGATGATGATAATTATGACGACTACTACTACTACTACTACTACTACTACTGATTCTAGCACATTAATGCGGATATCATACAAATGGTAATAAGTAATTATGGTAAAATGATGATAATGATGATGATGATGATGATGATGATGATGATGATGATGGTAATTATGACTATAACTACGACTTCTACTACTACTACTACTGATTCTGACATTAATACGGATATCATATAAATGGTAATAAGTAATGATGGTAGTAGTAGTAGTAGTAGTAGTAGTACTACTACTACTACTACTACTACTACTGCTGCTACTGTTACTGCTACTGCTACTAATGATGATGGTGATGATAGTAATAACAATAATAATAATAATGATAACAACAACAACAACAACAACAATAATAATAATAATGATAATTATGATAATAAAAATAACGATAAACAATATTATTTTATTTTCATTGCACGTATTTCTTTATTTATTTGTCGATAATAATAATAATAAGATTAATAATAACAATAATAATAATAATAATAATAACAATAATAATAATAATATGTGTAACGATGGTAGGGATGATGAGGGTGCAGTTCGGTGTTATATGACATGTATTGGACATTAAAAAGACTTTACTCTTTGACGTTGTTTATGTTTATGTCATGTATTGGACATTAAAGAGACTACACAGTGACGTTAGGATGTTTCTATTGATGTCATGTATTGGACATTAAAAAGACTTTACTCTCTGACGTTATAGGATGTTTATGTTTATGTCATATATTGGACATTAAAGAGACTTTACTCTTTAACGTTAGGATGTTTATGTTTATGTCATGTATTGGACATTAAAAAGACTTTACAGTGTGACGTTAGGATGTTTATGTTTATGTCATGTATTGGACATTAAAAAGACTTTACACTGTGACGTTAGGATGTTTATGTTTATGTCATGTATTGGACATTAAAAGACTTTACACTGTGATGTTAGGATGTTTATGTTTATGTCATGTATTGGACATTAAAAAGACTTTACACTGTGACGTTAGGATGTTTATGTTTATGTCATGTATTAGACATTAAAAAGACTTCACCCTTTGACGTTAGGATGTTTGTGTTTATGTTATGTATTAGACATTAAAACGACTTTACACTGTTACGTTAGGATGTTTATGTTTATGTCATGTATTGGACATTAAAACGACTTTACACGGTGATGTTAGGATGTTTATGTTTATGTCATGTATTGGACATTAAAACGACTTTACACTGTTACGTTGGGATGTTGATGTTTATTTCATGTATTGGACATTCAAAAGACTTTACCCTTTGACGTTAGGATGTTCATGTTTATGTCATGTATTGGACATTAAAACGACTTTACACTGTGACGTTAGGCTGTTTATGTTTATGTTATGATTTGGACATTAAAAAGACTTTACGCTATGACGTTAGGGTGTTTATGTTTATGTCATGTATTGGACATTAAAAAGACTTCACCCAGTGACGTTACTGTATGTTTACGCTGTGAGTTCTTGGATTTTTGTTATTGATGTTATGTATCAAACTTTAATAATACCTTGTGCCGTGAGTTACAGGATGTATATAGTGATGTCATGTGTTGGACGTAAAATTACTTCACCCCGTGACGTTATAGGATGTTCATGTTGATGACATATACTGGACATTAGAAAGACTTTACACTGTGACGTTATAGGATGTTCATGTTGATGACATGTAATGGACATTAGAAAGACTTTATACTGTGACGTTACAGGATGTTTATGTTGATGACATGTATTGGACAATGAAAAGACTTTACACTGTGACGTTGCGAGATGTTTATGTAGATGACATGTATTGGACATCATATATACTTCACCCCGTGACGTTATAGGATGTTCATGTTGATGGCATAAATTGGACACTAGAAAGAATTTACACTGTGACGTTATAAGATGTTCATGTTGATGACATGTATTGGACATTAAAAAAACTTTACACTTTGACATTATAGGATGTTTATGTTGATGACTTGTACTGGGTATTGAAAAAACTTTCCGCTGTGACGTTATAGAATGTTTACGTTCATGTCGTGTATTAGACATTGAACAGACTTCACCCTGTGATGCTATAGGATGTGTGTGTTAATGACACGTATAAGACATTAAGAAGACCTGGCACTGGGACATTAGTATATGTGTATGTTGATAACACTGTCTGTGACTTTGACGGTTCCATGTGTACTCTATGAGCATTTCACTCTGATCGGAAGTACGCACCATGTCAGTCAGGGATTTTAGCCTACTATTTCACGATTGGAGCTGTGTTTGTGTTCTCTCTGTCTGTCTGTCTGTCTGTCTGTCTGTCTGTCTGTCTGTCTCTCTCTCTCTCTCTCTCTCTCTCTCTGCGAACGAGCGCATGCGTGCGTGCGTGCGTGCGTGTGTGTGTGTGTGTGTGTGTGTGTGTGTGTGTGTGTGTGTGTGTGTGGTGTGTGTGTGTGTGTGTGTGTGTGTGTGTGTGTGTGTGTGTGTGTGTGTGTGTGTGTTGTACGTGCGTGTGCGCGTGCGCTGCGTGCATGCCTGCGTGCGTACGAGCGAGCGTGCATGTGCGTATCTCTCTCTCTCCTCTCTCTCTCTCTCTCTCTCTCTCTCTCTCTCTCTCTCTCTCTGCGAACGAGCGCATGCGTGCGTGCGTGCGTGTCGTGTGTGTGTGTGTGTGTGTGTGTGTGTGTGTGTGTGTGTGTGTGTGTGTGTGAGTGTGTGTGTGTGTGTGTGTGTGTGTGTGTGTGTGTGTGTGTGTGTGTTGTACGTGCGTGTGCGCGTGCGCTGCGTGCATGCCTGCGTGCGTACGAGCGAGCGTGCATGTGCGTATCTCTCTCTCTCTTCTCTCTCTCTCTCTCTCTCTCTCTCTCTCTCTCTCTCTGCGAACGAGCGCATGCGTGCGTGCGTGCGTGTCGTGTATGTGTGTGTGTGTGTGTGTGTGTGTGTGTGTGTGTGAGTGTGTGTGTGTGTGTGTGTGTGTGTGTGTGTGTGTGTGTGTGTGTGTGTGTGTTGTACGTGCGTGTGCGCGTGCGCTGCGTGCATGCCTGCGTGCGTACGAGCGAGCGTGCATGTGCGTATCTCTCTCTCTCTCTCTCTCTTTCTCCCCTCCCCCCCTCTCTCTGTGTATTTTTCTGGCTAAATGTGTTTTCCTGTCTGTCTGTCTCTCTGTCTGCTTTCCTGCTCCCTCCCCCTTCCCTCTGTCTGTCTGTCTGTCTGTCTGTCTGACTGCTCTCTCTCTCTCTTCTCTCTCTCTCTCTCTCTCTCTCTCTCTCTCTCTCTCTCTCTCTCTCTCTCCTCTTCAAAGTGGGTGCAATTTCGTGCTCGTATTGATTCTCTGACATGTATATGCACTGCCCTCAGTCCTTGTAAAAGATTAGTTTTGCCAACATCTGTGCCTTTTGTGGAAAACTTTTCTTCTGTCATAACACCTGTTACATAGACTTTATGAGTTACGGTACCTATGAACACAATACTGTTTTGCGTTGTTTTTTTTTTATCTTGTTGTGTTCTAATGAGTGCTACAAATAATATATGTTTTCTCTTCTGCCTTGTGTGGTATTGTATAGTACTGTATTGTTTACTACAAATATGTCGTGCAGTTAGTATTGTATTGGTGGTGTTGTGTTATATAATGTAGCATTGTATTGAATGATATTGTCTTCTGTTGCACTATATTTTGTATTGCATCGTATCGTACGACATTGCTTCTTGTATATGGAGTTGTATTTCGCAGTGCAATGTTGTATTTGGCATTATTATTATTATTTGCATTGTATTATACTGCATTGTGTGGTCATTTGTTGTATTTTGCGATTTCGCATTTATTGTATGATAGTGCAATGTTTGATACTGAAACAGGTTGTAATCCAATGTGTGGTGTTGTATTGCACTGCTGTGCATTGTGTGGCATTATATTGTTATTGTTGTATTAATTGGCGTTTTACTGTGCTGTGTGGAATGTAATGTTGCGAGTATTAAATGTGATATTGTTATGCGTGGATCGTATTGCATCGTGTGACACTGTGTTGGATCGTAATGAATTGTCTAGCGTTGCGTAGCACCATGCGGAGTGTACAGTATTGTTTAGTGTTCTATGGTATTGTATGGACTGTATTCTGTGGTACTGCATAATGTTTCCTGGTATTCATGTTGCATTGCTGCGCGTTGTGTGGTATTACGTTGTGTTGCGTTGAATGTATTGTATCGTGTTGATTGTATTGCATTTTGTTGATTGCATTGCATTTTGTTGATTGTATTGCATTTTGTTGATTGCACTGCATTTTGTTGATTGTATTGCATTTTGTTGATTGCATTGCATTTTGTTGATTGTATTGCATTTTGTTGCGTGATTGTACCGTATATCATGGGTTGTACTGGATTCGTGTCATTACGTGGTGTGCCTGACACGATCACGCAACCTCTCCACGAGAGATGTGCCACTGTTCCTCCCTCTGGACCACGACTCAAAAACCCAATACAAGCTCCTGTCCTGAAAAGTGTAGCACACTCGTCAGATCTGTCGTGAAACCCAATACAAGCTCCTGTCCTGAAAAGTGTAGCACACTCGTCAGATCTGCCGTGCATGTCACACTGTCCTGCTCAGTCTCTGGGCCCTGCCATCCGGCTAACAGTGACGACCGACTTCATCCAAGACAATGACACTGACGTGATGCTGCTGACTGAGACTCGCCTTCGTTCTGGTCATGAAGCCGAGCGCACTGACTTGACTCAACCCTTGCTGGCTACACACTCCACTCCGTCCCCCGTCCACCGGGCCTGTCGCTGGTGCTGGAAGTGTTTTCTTTGTTTTCAAAGACCCTATCTCTGTTCCCTCTCCACTTTCAAATCGGTCTTTTTCCTCTAACACACTTTGTTTCATATGGCTTCAAAGACTCTGTCTCTGTTCTCTCTCCACTTTCAAATTGGTCTTTTTCCTCTAGCACACTTTGTTTGAAATGGCTCAACTGTAGTTTAATCTGCAGCATATTTTTATCAATTTCATCTGCATAAAACGTCCAGCAACAAACGAAAACGGATACGCTGAAGGATGCTACATTTTTTTTTAAAGTGAACTGCCATCTTTATTTACAGTATTGTTCATCTCTCCTTGGTAACGTGATTATTGCTGGTGACCTTACTGTTCACCATGAAGACGACACAGACGCAAACGCTGTGGAATTTAGAGACGTTATGTACACGTTTGATCTGATACAATCTGTTACTGAACCCACGCATGTGCATGGTCATTGTATTTTGGCCATGATAATACTGCGCTGTTCTCTAATATGTAAATATCATGACGTCACGTCTGATCATGTGTCTGTCTTGTGTAAACTAAGTGTCGGAAAACCGCGGTATCGAACTAATTCGCTCCATCCTTAAGATTGTTGAGCCGAAATGTAGATCTGAATTAGACCACATGATAACATCTGATGCATGCCTATCTACTCTGAACTATTCACTGCGCAACCTACTCGACAGAATCGCGTCTCCCCTCCCCATCCCCCCCCCTCTCCCTACACACAGCTCACAGTCAGGGAAGATGGAGCCACGCCTTAAAAAACACAGCCACCCCCCAAATATCCGTGTTACAACATGAGTGTCGCAAAGCAGAAAGGCGCAGGCGATCCTGTGGTCCTTCTATTCACATGCAGGTGAATAACTTTACCAAACGGAACATTGCACACTTAGTTCAAAAGCTAAGACAAGTTTCTTCTCATCGTATATATATATATATATATATATATATATATATATATATATATATATATATATATCGGTTAACAAGACGTGTAGAGAACTTTACCGCAACATTAACCAAATTCTGAACAAAACAAACACTGCTGTATTTCCCACCAACATAGCATCTTCAAAATGTCCTGATACTTTTTACATTTGTTTATGACCAAATCGTCACTATCTGTAGCCTACTGCTTTTGTTTCCATTAGTCCTTCAAGAGTTACCTCCACTTATTACGGGCCAACTTCGTCCAGGTTTGAACCGGTTACCCCTCAGTTCGTGGAAAAGATTCTCTAGAAATCTGCAAGGAAAAAAATCATGTGGACTCGATCATTTCCCAGGTTCTCTTCTTTATGGAAACATCGACAGCCTACTACAAATGTTTTCAACAGCTCTCTCTCTCTCTCTCTCTCTCTCTCTCTCTCTCTCTCTCTCTCTCTATTGAGTGGTTCAATCAACTGATGATTTTAATACTGCAGTTGTGAAATCTCTTTTGAAAACAAAAATGTCGCTTGATCCAAATACTCGAGAAAAATTAAATAAGTTTCCAGTCTCGCTTTCTTGTCAATAACTTAAATAGAAAAAAAAAAGGTCCATTATTCTAACGTCTTTTTACAAACAACTTCACATTTCACCAGTCAGTTTACCGTGCTGGACATAGCACAGAAACTTTTCTCGTCCCATTCTTGGACGACATTTTGACGTCTCCTTGATGACGACAAAGTATAGACTCTTCTATTCTGAGATCTGTCTGTTGCTTTCAATACGATTGATCATGACATTCTTCTTTCATGTCTAAGCACAAACTTTGACACATGTGGCGCTGCACTGAACTGGTTCAGATCGTGTCTGCTAAACATTTTCAAAGCATGCAATACAGTCACTTTCCAACCGATTGTTACGTTTTCGTTGCGATGTCTGTTGAATCTGTGTAATCTCCCTTTCATTCTTTCGGGACCTTCACACTCTGGCTTAAACATATTCTTTTCTGTTGGTGGTTTACGACTCCCTTTTGGTCGCTTATTTCTTTATGTCCTTCTCTTTCACTCCCCTTTTCTCCCCTTCACTGTCCACGTCCTTCGGAAGTTCAATGGATTGTGATGCATGACCCACGGAACTGGAAAACTACGCAATTATAGGTGGTGCTCTACGTAGAAAACCGTGAGAGCATGACCCCCAACTGCTAGCTCACTGAGGACGGCTCATCCAGGAGACGAAAGCTGTTGTTGAGCAGTCATTAGTACATGGTTCTGTTCAACATATAGAACCCAATGGTTTCCTGAACAGTCACAAGCACATGGTTCTGTTCCACATATAGAACCGATGGTTTCCCAAGCAGTCATATGTACATGTTTCTGTTCAAAATATAGAACTCAATAGTCTCCTAGCAGTCATAAGTACATGGTTCTGTTCAACATATAGAACCCAATGGTTTCCTGAGCAGTCACAAGTACATGGTTCTGTTGGCATTATATAGAACCAATGGTTTTCTAAGCAGTCATATATACATGGTTCTGTTCAACATATAGAACCCAATGGTTTCCTGAGCAGTCATACACACGTGGTTCTGTTCAACTAAGCAGTTCAACATGTAGAACCCAATGGTTTCCTGAGCAGTCATTGTTTCCTGAGCAGTCATAAGTACATGGTTCTGTTGGCATTATATAGAACCAATGGTTTTCTAAGCAGTCATAAGTACATGGTTCTGTTCAATATATAGAACCCAATGGTTTCCTGAGCAGTCATAAACACATGGTTCTTTTCAACATAATAGAACCCACGAGTTTCCTGAGCAGTCTTGAGTACATGGTTCTGTTCAACATACAGAACTCAACAGTTTCCTAAGCAGTCATAAGTACATGGTTCTGTTCAACATATAGAACTCAATGGTTTCCTGGGCTGTCATAAGTACATGGTTCTGTTCAACATATAGAACTCAATGGTTTCCTTTGTAGTCATAAGTAAATGGTTCTGTTCAACATATAGAACCCAATGGTTTCCTAAGCAGTCATATATACATGTTTCTGTTCAACATATAGAACTCAATGGTTTCCTGGGCAGTCATAAGTACATGGTTCTGTTCAACATATAGAACTCAATGGTTTCCTTAGTAGTCATAAGTAAATGGTTCTGTTTAACATATAGAACTCAATGGTTTCCACTACTGTCAGTGAAGGAATGAGTAGTCACATTTCACCGTCGTCTTCGACACCCCATCTTCCCCTCCCCCAGCCCATCAACTTCAACAACGTTCATGGCGACTGAGAATTTTTTCACTCAACATTTTGTTTCAGTTCTTAAAGAGAAAATTATTGTTAATGTGCCAGACAAAAGGCACAAACCAAGTACAAGACAAAACACGACGTGTTTCCAACTCTTTGGTCTTCTTCAGGCAAGATAAACAACATCCAGGACTATGACCACGAAAGAACGAGCCGTCACTTATCTTCTCAAACTGGGCGCAAGGTGGACGTTATTGTTCAAGTGTGTTGCATTGATGCTGTGAAGAATAAATATTCCCATATTTTAAACCGTTAGCGGATTGATGCTAAAGATGTATAAACTGTAGTTTTCCGTTAAGATAGAGTGTGATATCTCCGTGCCTTATTGAAATGGTACGAGCTTAATCTACAGCTGTGATATTAGCTTTATCTGAGGGTCATAGTGTAATTCATATGACATTGTGTGTGGAATTGTTTTGACATTGTGTTATGCAAGTATACATGTTGTCATTGTGGTGCTGTGCATTTTTTGTTTACGTGTGCCCATCTGAACATTATACTAATCACCTTTTCTTTTTTTTTTTTAATCGTCAAGATTGCTTCACAGGGATTCCACAGTGATTCAAAGAGAACAAAAAAAAAAATCACACCCCGAAAGACATTCAAATTCTTTTCTATTATTGTGCATGTGTGTGTGTGTGTGTGTGTGTGTGTGTGTGTGTGTGGTGTGTGTGTGTGTTGTGCGTGCATGTGTGTGTGTGTGTGTGTGTGTGTGTGTGTGCGTGCGTGCGTGAGTGTGTGTGTGTGTGTGTGTGTGTGTGTGTGTGTGTGTGTGTGTGTGTGTGTGTGTGTGTGGTGGTGAGTGTGTGTGTGTGTGTGTGTGTGGTGTTGTGTGTGTGTGTGTGTGTGTGTGTGTGTGTGTGTGTGTGTGTGTGTTGTGTGTGTGTGTGGTGTGTGTGTGTGTGTGTGTGTGTGTGTGTGTGTGTGTGTGTGTGTGTGTGTGTGCTTCAGGTTGAACACAAGGAGGTGACAAAAGAAGAAGCAGGTGTAGGAGAAAGAGGAAGAAAAGGAAGAGAAAGAGGAAAAGGAGGAACAGGAGGAGGAGAAGGATGTGCGGAGGGAGGAGAGAGGGATGGAGGAAGTGTCAGTGTGTGGTGGGGGGATTCTGTGCCATGTGCATTTTGAGTCACTTTTATCTCATTGGTAAGTAGAGCATCTCTCTCTCGCCCTCTCTCTCTCTCTCTCCTCTCTCTCTCTCTCTCTCTCTCTCTCTCTCTCTCTCTCTCTCTCTTAGCTAAGGAAGACGGATTTTTTTTTTTTTATTATTATTACCCTGTCTTGTATTCCATGATGTTAGAACCAAACTTATCCAGCCAAAGTATTTTGCTGAACCATGACATTTCAAGGTAATGTTACTCTTTTTCAAGCAGAATTCTGTTAAAATTGTTTTGGTGCGCTTTATTCATTGACTCGTAAAATAACTCTGAAATCGGCAGCATTTAGAAATGTTTAATAACGCTCCGGAATGCGTACACATTGATTTGAAATTTAAACGGCGCGTTAAAAATATTTTAATGCACAATGGCATGCGTATATATTGATCCTAAAGTCAAATAGCATACTAAGCATGATTTGAATACGCAAAGTTATGAATACATATTAATCTTTAGCTATACATTGTGTTGAACGTATTTTGAATGCACAAAGGTATAAATACATATTGACCTTGAAGCCAAATGTTGTGGTAGACATATTACACACACACACACACACACACACACACACACACACACACACACACACACACACACACACACACACACACACACACACACACACACACACATATGTATATATATATATATGTTTATATATATGTATGTATATATATATATATGCATATGGGAAGTAATGTAGACACCTAGTGCCTTAATATTTAAATGATATGCTCGGGGCATAATGCCAGACCCTACACAGTCTAATACCGTATCTATGACAAGTAATGTCGGCACCAAAATGCCCTCACCCTTGCTATTCGTTCATGTAATATATGCACCCACATAGTCTTGTCTGTCACACATGAATAATCTACCTACGACAGGTAATATGTGTACCTATATAGAGGTTTATCTGTAATATTCATGGAACGTGCCTGTAACGTGTAATATCGGCATCTTCATAGTCTTATCTTTGGCAACAAATAACATACGTTCAAAGGTAATATCTGCACCTACATAGTCTTACCTGTTGTGTACAAATAATATATCCGTGGCAAATGATATCGGCGCTTACATAGTCGTACCTGAAGTATACAAGTGATATGTCTGTGACAGGTTATGTCGGCCCTACAGTCTTACTTGAAGTATACAAATAATATTCCTCAACAAGTAACATGGGCACCTACATAGCGTCTTTTCCACAGTATGCAAATGATATACCTGTAATATACAGGTAATGTTGGCATGTATATAGTCTTAATTGTAGTTTAAAAATAGTACGTCTGTACCCGGTAATGTGGGCACCTACATACTCTCACCTGTAGTACATAAAGAATGTACCTGTGACAGGTAATGTGGGCACCTACATAGAGTCTTACCTGCCGCAAATAAAGAATATACCTGTGACAGGTACTCTGGGCATCTACATAGAGTCTTACCTGTAACATATAAAAATGTAGCTGTGATAGATAATATGGCCAATAACAGTGGGTCTTACCTACAGCATATAAAACATTTAGCTGTGACAGGTATTGTGGGCACATACATAGAGTCTTACCTGTAGCGTATACAGAATATGCATGTAATAGGTGACGTGGGCACCAACATAGAGTCTTACCTGTAGCATCTAAAGAATATTCCTGTGTCAGGTGATATGGGCACTTACATAGAGTCTCACCTGTGGCATATAAAGCATTACCTTTGACAGGTAATGTGGGCACCGACATAGGGTCTTACCTTTAGCACATAAGGAATATACCTGTGACAGGTAATGTGGGCATCTACATAGAGTCTTACCTGTAGCATATAGAGAATATACATGTGACAGGTAATGTGGGCACCTACATAGAGTGTGACTGTAGCGTATAAAGAATATACATGTGACAGGCAATGTGGGCACTTATATAGAGTGTGCCTGTAGCATATAAACAATATTCCCGTGAGAGGTAATGTGGGCACCTACACAGAGTCTTACATACAGCATAATAATAACATTGATAATAATGTTATTCTATATAGCGCCTATTCTCTAAAAAAAAAATTATGGCTCTAAGTGAATTACCTAAGCAACACATGATAAAATTATACGATAAGACATGACAAGCTAGAAACAAGACAGGAACTCACTTTACATAAAAACAACAACAAGGGGGATGTTACGACTGTTGAAAGAAGTTTGTTTTAATGGTGCATTTGAAAGAAGAGGGTGAAGGTAGGTGTCTGACACTGATGGGAAGTGTATTCCAGACAGTTGGTCCTTGGAAGGAGAGAGAACATTGACCAAAAGATTTTGTTCTGACAGAAGGAATGCGCAAGAGGCGACTGTCGGCAGAGGAACGAAGTTGACGAGATGGGGTGTAGATGTGAAGGATGTCTGAGAGATATTTTTGTCCGGTACCAGAAACAGAAGAGAAACAGATAGAAGCCAGCTTGTAGTCAGTTCGACTCTGGATTGGAAGCCAGTGGAGGGACTGCAACAGAGGAGTGACATGTTGACGTTTAGATGCTTTGCAAACTAGCCTGACAGCACTATTCTGAACCTTCTGTAGTGTATTGAGTAGGTATCTTGGA
>CM065747.1:19503883-19523883 GCA_033310375.1 Conus canariensis | reverse complement strand
TTCCATACTTTTGGTGATTCAGAATGCCCAGTAACTTCTTGCATCTCATTCCATACTTTGGTTGATTCAGAATGCCAGGTAATGTCCTGCACATCATTTTGTACTTTGGTTGAATCAGAATGACCAGTAACTTCTTGCACATCATTCCATACTTTTGGTGATTCAGAATGCCGAGTAAAGCAATGCCGACTGGCTTTGAAAATAGCATATAGAAATTATATTTTAAAAAAAACAAAAAAACAATTAGCATTTATAGGGAGAAGTAGCTTCTTTTTAACGTAAAAAAAGCTGAAAAATAATTTCAAAGCAATGAATTGACCCACTTAAAACGAAACAAAAAGCTCTAAGAAAGGACTGATCTCATGGCCTTCAGACTGCTTTGCCTCAGTAATCATGAGAGAGAAGATGCCTGCTGTACTTTCGAAATATTGTGGAAGGTTGTCTATCCATTCTGCAAAACTCTGCGCTACCTCAGTGCTCGAAATTGTGCTTGTCAAAGTATCGGTCGGAGCCTAAATTTTCAGTGCCATCGTTGTCTTGCTTTACCACAAAGCATGATTTACTACATCAGCAAACTCGGAGAAACCAGTTCAGGTGCCTTGTTCAGTGGAGGTTTGAGTTTATCAGGCGATGTATTCTTCATAACAGGCATTTTGATCTCTGCTTCAGCAGTTTTGCTGCTGACTTCAACTGTTCTGCTGGTAAGGACATTTCACGTGCTCACGGAAACAGGACACGAGTAAGAGGACAGTGAAAAAAAATTGACTGGAAGGAGTGAACAAACAAGTAGGGTGACTCTTGCTCCTGTGATAAAATAACTGGACATCAATAACTCCAAACGGAGGCTGCTCACGATACCGAATCGCCTAGCAGAAATGACAACTCTGACCACACAGAACAAAGAAGAAGACATCCCTGTTGAAAGGAATGGTTTTAAGGGCCTGATAGTTCTTTAAAAACTTGTAAAAGACGATCAAGCGGTGAAGACAAACGGTTGCAGAATCTGTCCACTCACCATCGTTGAAGTCCAAGCATTCAACAGTTTGTGAGGAGATATGCAAGTTACATTGGGTTGCTCATTTAATTTGTATATGGATTGTAATTAAAGTACATTGATAAACGTGACATAAATAAACGCATTAATAAGTAAAGAAATACATATACGAAAGCATATATAAAGCACGAAAGAAAGAAACAGATAAATAAATGAATACATGAATAAGGAAGTAAACAAATAAATAAATAGATAAACAAGTAAATAAACAGATAAATAAATAAACAAAATAGATAAATCAGTAACCAAATTTTCTCTGGTTGACAGGATAGGAGTGACCTTGTCCTACTGGACAATACAGGTGTCCACTGTACCTCTGGTGATCACTTTTGGTGCTCTCCCCTCTCTTGCTTTGGGCACTGTCTATGGTTCTCCATACTCTGCCTTGAATAAGGTACTCTCGTTGTCTCTGTCTGTCTGTCCCCATGTCTGTCTGTCTGTCTGTCTATGGTTCTCCTTACTCTGCCTTGAGTAAGGTATTCTGTCTGTCTGCCTCTGCTGTCTGTCTCCCTTTACTCTCCATCTCTCTCTCTCTCTCTCTCTCTCTCTCTCTCTCTCTCTCTCTCTCTCTCTCTCTCTCTCTCTCTGTCCGAAAACATACGCGTGTGTGTGTGTGTGTGTGTGTGTGTGTGTGTGTGTGTATGTGTGTGTGTGTGTGTGTGTGTGTGTGTGTGTGTGTGTGTGTGTGTGTGTGTGTGTGTGTGTGTGTGTGTGTGTTGGGGATGGGAGAGTGGGAGTGATCGGGTGGGAAGGGGAGAGGGTGGTAGAAGGCTAATGCACCCTGTCTTCTCTGTCTTCATATTGATTAAGTGATTGATTGGTTCTTGTTTCTTCTGTCATCGTCTTCCCGTTGTTCCGTTTTCGGCAGCAATTGAAGAATTTAGAAATGACATATGACATTGTACACTCAGGTTTCTGTTTTTTAGCAGCAGTTTAGGAATACAGGAATGATATGACATTGCCAGCGCAGGTTTCTCTTCTCAACAGCAGTTGAGGAATACAGGAATGATATGACATTGCCAACTCAGGTTTCTCTTCTCAGCTGCAGTTTAGGAATACAGGAATGATATGACATTGCCAACTCAGGTTTCTCTTTTCAACGGCAGTTGAGAAATACAGGAATGATATCTGACACTGTCCACTGAGGTTTCTGTCAATTTTCAGAGGCAGTTAACGAGCATAGGACATTCGACGGCAAATGAGATCAGTGTTTGTTTTCAGCACCACTTCAAGTACATGGGGGTCGTCTACGGCATTGTCAATTCTGGTTTCGGGGGCGGAGCAGTGGTGTTCAATGTCGTCCTTTCCGCTTTTATCAATTCAGAGAACAGGGCCCCGGACAAATTCGATTCACACGGAGCGTATGTATACTGGCTGCTAACTTGAGAGAGAGAGAGAGAGAGAGAGAGAGAGAGAGAGAGAGAGAGAGAGAGAGAGAGACAGACAGACAGACAGACAGACAGACAGACAGACAGAGAGACAGAGAGAGACAGAGAGAGACAGAGAGAGAGGCAGACAGACAGACAGACAGAGATATATATAGAGAGAGACAGAGATAGAGAGAGACAGAGAGAATCAGACAGACTGACTGACATGACAGACAAAGAGACAGACAGACAGACAGACAGACAGACAGGCGGGCAGGAGAGAGAGAGAGAGAGAGAGAGAGAGAGAGAGAGAGAGAGAGAGAGAGAGAGAGAGAGAGTATCTGTACATGCCTTACTTTGTTTATTCATAATGTGATAAAAGTGACGTTTCATTGATGGGAAGGCCTGAATGTGTCAAGAACGTTGAGGAATGCCTCTTTCATTTGCAATTAAAACATAACAACAACAGCAGCAGCAACAACAACAACAACAGCAACAACAATAATAATAATGATGAGAAGAAGAAGAAGAAGAAGAAGAAGAAGAAGAAGAAGAAGAAGAAGAAAAATAATGACAATAATAATCATCATCATTATGATAATAATAACCTGGAGTAGTAGGTCAGAGTAAGAGGAGAGGGAAACACTGACCTTTCCTTTTTAGGAGTAGTAGGTCAGAGTCAGAGGAGAGGGAAACACTGACCTTTCCTTTTTAGGAGTAGTGTTTTTAGGAGTAGTAGGTCAGTGTAGGTGGAGGGAAAACACTGACCTTTCCTTTTTAGAAGTAGTGTTTTTAGGAGTAGTAGGTCAGAGTGAGAGGAGAGGAGAAACACTGACCTTTCCTTTTTAGGAGTAGTGTTTTTAGGAGTAAAAGGTCAGTGTAGGAGAAGGGAAAACACTGACCTTTCCTTTTTAGGAGTAGTGTTTTTAGGAGTAGTAGGTCAGTGTAGGTGGAGGGGAAACACTGACCTTTCCTTTTTAGAAGTAGTGTTTTATGAGTAGTAGGTCAGTGTAGGAGGAGGGAAAACACTGACCTTTCCTTTTTAGGAGTAGTAGGTCAGAGTAAGAGGAGAGGGAAACACTGACCTTTCCTTTTTAGGAGCAGTGTTTTTAGGAGTAGTAGGTCAGTGTAGGTGGAGGGGAAACACTGACCTTTCCTTTTTAGGAGTAGTGTTTTTAGGAGTAGTAGGTCAGTGTAGGTGGAGGGGAAACACTGACCTTTCCTTTTTAGAAGTAGTGTTTTATGAGTAGTAGGTCAGTGTAGGAGGAGGTAAAAACACTGACCTTTCCTTTTTAGGAGTAGTAGGTCAGAGTCAGAGGAGAGGGAAACACTGACCTTTCCTTTTTAGGAGTAGTAGGTCAGAGTCAGAGGAGAGGGAAACACTGACCTTTTCTTTTTAGGAGTAGCGGGTCAGGTTCAGAGGAGAGGGAAATACTGCCTGTTTCTTTTTAGGAGTAGTAGGTCAGAGTCAGAGGAGAGAGAAACACTGACCTTTTCTTTCTAGGAGTAGTAGGTCAGAGTGAGACGAGAGCGAAACACTGACCTTTCCCCTGGATAAAGGCGGGGAGTCAGAGGGGCAGAGTAAAAGGAAAGGAAAAGATAGACATTTTCTGTGCGAAGAGGTGGGGGGGGGGGGGGGGGGGGGAGGGGTCAAAGTAAAAGGAAAGGAAAAGATAGACATTTTCTCTGCGAAGAGGTGGGAAGGGGGGTGGGGGGTGGGGGGGGGGGTGGGGGTGGGGGGGTCAAAGTAAAAGGAAAGGAAAAGATAGACATTTTCTCTGCGAAGAGGTGGGGAGGGGGGGGGAGGGTCAAAGTAAAAGGAAAGGAAAAGATAGACATTTTCTGTGCGAAGAGGGGGGGAGGGGGAGGGGGAGGGTCAAAGTAAAAGGAAAGGAAAAGATAGACATTGTCTGTGCAAAGAGGTGGGAGGGGAGGGGGGGGTCCAAGTAAAAGGAAAGGAAAAGAGAGACATTTTCTCTGCGAAGAGGTGGGGAGGGGGGGGGGGGTCAAAGTAAAAGGAAAGGAAAAGATAGACATTTTCTCTGCGAAGAGGTGGGGAGGGGGGGGGGAGGGTCAAAGTAAAAGGAAAGGAAAAGATAGACATTTTCTCTGCGAAGAGGTGGGAAGGGGGGGGGGGGTCAAAGTAAAAGGAAAGGAAAAGATAGACATTTTCTCTGCGAAGAGGTGGGGAGGGGGGGGGTCAAAGTAAAAGGAAAGGAAAAGATAGACATTTTTTCTGCGAAGAGGTGGGAAGGGGGGGGGGGGTCAAAGTAAAAGGAAAGGAAAAGATAGACATTTTCTCTGCGAAGAGGTGGGGGGGAGGAGGGTCAAAGTAAAAGGAAAGGAAAAGATAGACATTTTCTCTGCGAAGAGGTGGGGAGGGGGGGGGGGGTCAAAGTAAAAGGAAGGAAAAGATAGACATTTTCTCTGCGAAGAGGTGGGGAGGGGGGGGGAGGGTCAAAGTAAAAGGAAAGGAAAAGATAGACATTTTCTCTGCGAAGAGGTGGGGAGGGGGGGGGGGAGGGTCAAAGTTAAAGGAAAGGAAAAGATAGACATTTTCTCTGCGAAGAGGTGGGAAGGGGGGGGGGGGGGTCAAAGTAAAAGGAAAGGAAAGATAGACATTTTCTCTGCGAAGAGGTGGGGAGGGGGGGGTCAAAGTAAAAGGAAAGGAAAAGATAGACATTTTCTCTGCGAAGAGGTGGGGAGGGGGGGGGGGGGAGGGTCAAAGTAAAAGGAAAGGAAAAGATAGACATTTTCTCTGCGAAGAGGTGGGGAGGGGGGGAGGGGGGTCAAAGTAAAAGGAAAGGAAAAGACAGACATTTTCTCTGCAAAGAGGTGCGGGGGGGGGGGGGGGGGGTTGGGAGGGGGGGGGGGCGGGTGTCAAAGTAAAAGGAAAGGAAAAGATAGACATTTTCTCTGCGAAGAGGTGTGTGTGTGTGTGTGTGGGGGGGGGGGGGGGGGGTCAAAGTAAAAGGAAAGGAAAAGATAGACATTTTCTCTGCGAAGAGGTGGGGAGGGGGGGGGGGTCAAAGTAAAAGGAAAGGAAAACATAGACCTTTTCCCTGGAAAGAGGTGGGGAGGGAGAGGTGAAGGGGGGACAAAGTAGAAGGAAAGGAAAACATAGACCTTTTCTCTGGAAAGAGGTGGGGAGTGAGTGCAGAGGGAGGGGTGGGGGGGTTGCAAAGTAAAAGGAAAGGAAAACATAGACCTTTTCTCTGGAAAGAGGTGGGGAGTGAGTGCAGAGGGAGGGGTGGGGGGGTGCAAAGTAAAAGGAAAGGAAAACATAGACCTTTTCTCTGGAAAGAGGTGGGGAGGGAGAGGTGAAGGGGGGACAAAGTAGAAGGAAAGGAAAACATAGACCTTTTCTCTGGAAAGAGGTGGGAGGTCGGGGGGAAGTAGAAGGAAAGGAAAACATAGACCTTTTCTTTGGAAAGAGGTGGGGAGGGAGAGGTGAAGGGGGGACAAAGTAGAAGGAAAGGAAAACATAGACTTTTCCTCTGGAAAGAGGTGGGGAGGGAGGGGGGGACAAAGTAGAAGGAAAGGAAAACATAGACCTTTTCTCTGGAAAGAGGTGGGGACGGACGTGGGGGGGGGGGGCAAAGTAGAAGGAAAGGAAAACATAGACCTTTTCTCTGGAAAGAGGTGGGGACGGACGTGGGGGGGGGGGGGGGGGCAAAGTAGAAGGAAAGGAAAACATAGACCTTTTCTCTGGAAAGAGGTGGGGAGGGAGGGGTGAGGAGGGGCAAAGTAGAGGGAAAGGAAAACATAGACCTTTTCTCTGGAAAGAGGTGGGGAGGGAGGGGTGAGGAGGGGCAAAGTAGAAGGAAAGGAAAACATAGACCTTTTCTCTGGAAAGAGGTGGGGAGGGTGGTGGGGTGGGGGGGGGGGCAAAGTAGAAGGAAAGAAAAGCGTAAACCTTTTCTTTGGAAAAAGATGGGGAGGGAGGGTGGGGGGGGGGAGTAGAAGCGAAATGAAAACATAGACTTTTTCTCTGGAAAGAGGTGGGGAGGGAGGGAGGGAGGGAGGGAGGGGGGTGGGGAGTAGAAGGAAATGAAAACATAGACCTTTTCTCTGGAAAGAGGTGGCAGGCAAAGTAGAAAGAGACGGAAACACAGAACTTTCCTCAGAGGAGCGGCGGGGCCAGTGGACAGGAGAGGGACACAACGCAACAAGGCAGACATTAAAACGAGTAGAGGGGGAACAGCTCGGACAAAGAGGAAGAAACCTGCTTGTTCTGAAGGTGTTTTGTGGGTCCTATGTGGGGTCCTTGTCCTTATCGGTCTGTTCATCCGTGTCCCAGCTATTTCAGTCAGGACGTCATTCTGGACCGGGTTCCGTTCAGCTTCTTACTGCTGGGCGCCATGTATGCTGTGCTACTGCCTGTGTCTGTGTGGGGCATGAGGTCCCCTCCTTCCCCTCCCGCTGAGGTGAGAGTGCTGGGCAGAGGAGAGAGAGAGAGAGAGAGAGGGGAGAGAGAGAGAGAGAGAGAGAGAGAGAGAGAGTCTGTGTGTGTGCGTGAGAGAGAGAGAGAGAGAGAGAGAGAGAGAGAGAGAGAGAGAGAGAGAGGACGCTTTGACGCAGCAGCGTGTGGTCAGTGTCAGATGGTCAGTGCTGTGTGAGACGGCCAGTGCTGTGTGAGGTACCAGCAGTGTATGGTCAGTCTAAGATGGGCACAATGAGATGGTCTGCGCTGTGTGAGGTGTATGGTCACCGTGAGATGGTCAGCGCTGTGTGAGATGTATGGTCACTGTGGTCAGTGCTGTGTAAGGTGATCAATGCTGTGTGAGATGCCCCCATGGGCCGGCCTTCTCGTGGCGGGGGTGTTTCTTGACCAACCTGTGCCCACCCCTTTTTCTTGTCTTTTCTACTGGTCTGCCTACCGTGTCTTTTGCTACCTCTTTTCACCCATAAAGTCTCCCCACATCATCTGCCGCTTCTATGTCGTCTTGTTTCTTCCTTCCCGGTTCTTCAATCTGTTCTTTCATCTATTTTTTCCAGTCTTCCTTTTCAATGCTTCTTTTTCTGAGACCTGTCGGAGTGGTGGCCCTAAGTCACTCGCAATCTAAGGTGCTGACACTGGCCGAAAGATGAATGGCTCTGCGTTAGTGAGTCGCTACAGCAGTCCTGTCTGGTTTTGTGGGACGGTATCAGGCAGACGGACGTCCTACGAGTTCATCTTCGCATGTCCTTCATAGGGCCATCCATTGTCCCTTCCCTAGCACGGCAGCTCTCCTAGGGTGACTGTTGAATTCCTGCCATCATTGAGCCTACGCCTTATGAGCAATCAAAACAGTCATTCCAAACGTCTGAGAGAATATGATTCGGATTCTGAGGAAGAAGTCAGGTTTGTGGCCAAGCAGAAGGAAATGTGGCTGAGATTCCTGGTAGTGGATGGCTTCCAGGGTCTCAGTGCATTTCTGTTTCAGAAATGGTTGGAGGGTGTATCAAAGTCTTACTCAGAAGTAAAAAAACAAAAAGACGGGACATACCTTGTAAAATGCCCGACCGAACGTTCATCATCCCAGCTTAAAAAGGCAGATGGTACGAAGGCAAAGTTCGGAAGCAGGGAGGTCTTGGTTAAGGTGTCCGGCCATCGTACGTTGAACTCCTGCAAGGGAGTGATACGTTGCGGTGGTTCAAGACACCTTAGAGATGTCTTGAAAGACGCCTCAGAGGCTGAACTGAAGGATTATTTGGCGGAGCAGGGAGTTTTGGATGTGCGGCGTCTTTCCGCTTTCCGAAAAGGAGAAAGGATGCCCACATTTACCTATATCCTGACGTTTGGCATGGCACAGATTCCAGTAGATGTGAAAATCTTCTACGAAAATGTCAAGGTGGATGTCTTCATTCCTTCACCCATGCGCTGTTTTAAATGTCAGAAATTCGGACACACAAAGGACAGGTGCAGGGCCACCTCAGAAGTCTGTAAAAGATGTGGCAAAGAAGCTCATGACACTAGTGTCGCATGTGACGCCTCCTGCGTCAATTGTTCCGGGAAGCACGAATCCAGCTCCAAAGATTGCCCTCAGTGGAAATTGGAGTCTGAGATTCAAAGGGTACGAGTGTCTGAGTGTTTGACATTTCTTGACGCAAAAAGGAAAGTCCTTCAGGAAAATCCTTCTGGCAAAAGCTACTCATCTGTATTGACATCAAAGCCAAAGATGATAGATCAGGCAAGCCAAGCAGATCTGTGCCCTTGTGCATGTTCAAAGCCATTAAACAAGTCAGCTTCATCCAATCAGACTTCAGCTGTGTTAAAAGATTCCGCTGTTTCTGCGTCAGTTGTCACACCTGTACCAACAGTATCTTTGTCGAGTTCAGTTTCTGAGGGTGCTACGAAGTCGAGCAAAAGTGATGATTTGAGGAGAGATTCTCTTGGGGTTTCTCCACAAAAAAACAAGTTATCGGGTGGTTCGAAGGGTGCTGGTGGTGTAAGACACCCATCACAGGCTAAGCCTGATCCCCCACCCAGACCACCTAACAAGTACGAGAAACAGAAAAAGATTTCAGATCGCCTTAAAAAAGGCGAAGCTTCTTTTTCTAGCTCCAACAGGTTTCGGGTACTGTCTGGGGAAGAGATGTCTGATTCAATGACCTGATGTTGTTGTTTTTTTAAACGCTGTATTTGATGTATTGTTCTTTTACATTTTACCTTATTTTAACCTTTTTTATGAGTATTCTCCAGTGGAATATAAGAGGGTTGAGGAGTAATTATGATGATTTGCTCCTATTATATAAACGTTTTTCTCCCAATATTATTGCTTTGCAAGAGCATCAGATTCAGCAGCCGATTCCCATTAGAAACTATGCTTGTTTATCTAAATATCCTAATTCAAACTCAGGTGGTGTATGCCTTTATATCCATAATTCTCTCCCTGCAGCAGAAATTCCATTGAACACTTCTTTACAAGCTGTGGCAGCAACTGTTTCTGGTAATAACACTTTTTCTGTATGTTCCATTTATCTTCCTCCTTCTGAAAATGTTTCCAAACAAGACCTTGAGAACCTTATTGAGCAATTACCATCACCGCTCCTTCTCCTCGGAGACTTTAATGCCCATTCTCCCGTTTGGGGTGATCCGCGTTCGGATAATAGAGGACAGACGATTGAGAGCCTCATTTCCGAACATCAACTATGTATTTTGAATAACGATCAACCAACCTTTGTTCATGCTACGTATGGAACTTCCTCAGCTATTGACTTATCTCTCTGTTCTCCCTCTCTACTTCTAGATTACAAATGGGAACCTCATGAAGATTTATGCGGCAGTGACCATTTCCCCATTTTATTAGAAAGTTTGGCTACATCTGACGATGAGACATCAAAATGTTGGAATTTGAAACATGCTAATTGGGCCTTGTTTGAACTTCAGTGCAAGACCAAAATAACTACAGTCATTCTTTCTCAGTCAGATCCTATGGACACCTTTACTTCTATCCTGATGGACATAGCGTCTGATTGTATTCCTAAATCTGTGATAGATTAAAAAAAAAAACCTCCTAAAGTGCCTTGGTTTAATAATGAGTGCAAAGAAGCTATTAGAAATCGCAGGAAAGCGCTTAGAAAATTCCGAAAACATCCGACGGAAGAAAATCGAATTGAGTATAAAAGACTAAAAGCTAAAGCGAAGTATATTATCAAAAGATGTAAAAAGAACTCGTGGCGTAACTTTTGTTCCTCCTTAAATTCTACAACATCATCTGCCCGAGTATGGAAATCCATCAAAAGAATCAAAGGGAAAAGATCTTCTGGTTTGAGACACCTGAAAATCAATGGGAAACCAATTTTGGATAGAAAAGACATAGCAAACCTCTTGGCCTCTTCCATCTCTCAAAATTCATCTCTAACCATTATTCCAGTAAATTTCAAAAAATTAAAGTAGAATCAGAGAAACACCATCCTCAATTTTTATCTGACAATTCGGAGGACTATAACGCTCTATTTTCACAGTGGGAATTAGACCAATCCATCCACAAGTCTAACAATTCAGCAGTTGGCCCAGATGAGGTTCATTATGAAATGCTTCGTCATCTTCCAGCGGAAAGTCGTTCTATTCTTCTTCAGATTTATAACGGTATTTGGGAATCGGGAAGTTTTCCCGAAAAATGGAAGGAAGCTATTATTGTACCCATCCCTAAACCAGGTAAGGACAACTCGGATCCGAATAACTACCGTCCTATAGCGTTGACAAGTTGTCTTTGTAAAACTATGGAAAGGATGGTCTCGGCGCGTCTCTTGTGGACGCTAGAGGATAAGGGTTTATTGGCCAATATTCAATGTGGCTTTCGTAAGAAAAGGTGTACTATAGACCATCTTGTACGTTTGGAATCTTTTGTGCGAGAAGCCTTCGCTCGCAAACAGCATGTTATCTCTATATTTTTTGACTTGGAGAAAGCATATGACACCACCTGGAGGTACGGCATTCTGAGAGACCTTTTCAACATGGAGTTTAGGGGCAGGCTCCCCGTTTTTATTGAACATTTTTTACAGGATCGTTGTTTCCGTGTGCGTTCAGGATCAGTTCTGTCAGACTTCTTTGTTCAAGAACAGGGAGTGCCCCAGGGAAGCATTTTATCTCCCTTGTTGTTTTGTATCAAATTTAACAATATCGTTGAGTCTGTTGTAAAAGGTGCCGATGCTTCTTTGTTTGTAGATGACTTCTCCCTTGCGATTAGAGGGAAGTTTTTACCTTCAGTAGAACGTCAGCTTCAGCTATGTGTCAAGAACATCCAAGAGTGGGTTGAAGAGAATGGTTTTAAATTTTCACAGTCCAAGACTGTGTGTATGCATTTTACGAAACTTAGAGCCCTTTTGGAGAGCCGGACATTAAGATTTCTGGTGAATCGATCAAAGTTGTGCATGAAGCCAGATTTTTAGGCGTGATTTTTGATGAGAAGCTCACGTTTTTACCTCACATTAGAGATTTGAGGGCAAGGTGTTTTAAAACTTTAGATATATTAAAGGTGGTTGGTCGCTCCGATTGGGGCGCGGACAAATTTACTCTGTTAAACCTTTATCGAGCTCTAGTGAGATCAAAGCTCGATTACGGTTGCCAGGTGTACGGGTCAGCTGCAAAGTCTTCCTTGAAGCTATTGGACACAGTTCATCATCAAGGTCTACGGATAGCTCTTGGTGCTTTTAGAACATCGCCAATCTCTAGTTTGTATGCGGAGGCTCATGAACCATCTTTAAACCTCCGTCGTACTAAACTCAGTATGAATTATTATTTAAAGTTGAAGGCTTCCCCAGAGAATCCAGCCTACTCTTGTGTTTTTGAGCCTCCACCTGCCAGCCTGTTTGAGGCATCTACGTTGATCCCTCCTTTTGGCCAGAGAGTAAAGGACTATTTTGAAGAGGCTAACATAAATTTAGTGGATGTTGATGACCTTACTGTTGCCGGTGTCCCGCCATGGAGACTGGTAACTCCACAAATAGATTTCTCTCTCTCTCTCTGCTTATAAGAAAGAAACAACAAGTCCAGAGATTTATAAACATTTGTTTTTAGAAAAGAAAGAGAAACATAAACATCGAACATTTCTATATACGGATGGTTCCAAATTGGAAGAGAAAGTTGCTGCAGCATCGACATCTGCCTCGGGCCATTCTCATTCTTTTCGTCTGAAAGATCATTCTTCTATTTTTACTGCAGAATTAGAAGCACTATACTTAGCTTTAAAGACTGTGCAAAGTTCAACTCGAAAGTCTTTTGTTATAGTCGTTGACTCTCTCTCAGCTTTACAAGCTCTTAAATCGTCAACTTGTGACCATCCTAAGTTAATATCCATTTTAGAACTTTTAACCGAACTCCCTGTAGATAAAGATGTTGTGTTTTGGTGGGTCCCTAGCCACTGCGGTATTACGGGCAATGAGATAGCGGACAGACAAGCAAAGAAAGCGTTAAATGATCCTGTCAAGCGATCCCATCGGTTACCATATCCGGATCTTAAACAGCTAATAAATAAGTTTGTAAAGAAACGTTGGCAAGATGATTGGAATTTGGAATCGGAAAACAAACTTCATGAGATAATGCCAGACTTGTCAGAATGGTTACCTTCGGTTTGCAAAAACAGGAAAGAAGAATGTGTTTTAAGTAGACTGCATATTGGACATAGTTATGTTACTCATTCTTTCCTCTTAAAGGGAGAAGATCGACCCCATTGTTTTGCATGCGATTGTGTATACACTCTTAAGCATGTGTTGACTGAGTGTGATGATCTCGGTGAGATCAGAGGAAAATATTTTGATAAAATGTCACTTAGTGAGCTTTTTAGAAATGTGCAAGTATCTGTGATATTTCAGTTTTTAAGAGATGTGAACATGTTTTATAAGATTTAGTTGTTGTTTTTTACATTTTAAGGTTGCAGATTGCATATGTGTTTGTATAACTCAAGTCACGTAATGACCCTCAGTGTATAGCTCTGATATCACCTCTTTATGGTGGAAAGGGCTTGTCCTTTATAACTATCTATCTATCTGTGTGAGATGGTCAGTGCTGTGTGAGGTGGCAATAATGTATGGTCAGTGTGAGGTGGTCAATGCTGTGTGAGATGGTCAGCGCTGTGTGAGGTGTATGGTCACTGTGAGATGGTCAGCGCTGTGTGAGGTGTTTGGTCACTTTAAGATGGTCAGCGCTGTGTGAGGTGTATGGTCACTGTAAGATGGTCAGTGCTGTGTGAGATGGTCAGTGCCGTGTAAGGTGTATGGTCACTGTGAGATGGTCAATAATGTGTGAGATAGTCAGTGCTGTGTGAGCGGGTCAATGCTGTGTGAGATGGCCAGTGCTGCGTGAGGTGGTCAGTGCTGTGTGAGGTGGTCAGTGCTGTGTGAGGTGGTCAGTGCTGTGTGAGGTGTATGGTCATGGTGAGATGGTCAGTGCTGTGTGAGGTGGTCAATGCTGTGTGAGGTGGTCAGTGCTGTGTAAAGTGATCAATGCTGTGTGAGATGGTCAGTGCTGTGTGAGATGGTCAATGCTGTGTGAGGTGGTCAGTGCTGTGTAAGGTGATCAATGCGGTGTGAGATGGTCAGTGCTGTGTGAGATGGTCAATGCTGTGTGAGGTGGCAATAATGTATGGTCAGTGTGAGGTGGTCAATGCTGTGTGAGATGGTCAATGCTGTGTGAGGTAGTCAATGCTGTGTGAGGTGGTCAGTGCTGTATCAGATGTTCAGTGCTGTGTGAGGTGGTCAGTGCTGTGTGAGATGGTCAAGGCTGTGTGAGGTAGTCAATGCTGTGTGAGGTGGTCAGTGCTGTGTGAGGTGGTCAGTGCTGTATGAGATGGTCAATGCTGTGTGAGGTGGTCAATGCTGTGTGAGATGGTCAGTGCTGTATGAGATGGTCAGTGCTGTGTGAGGTGGTCAATGCTGTGTGAGGTAGTCAGTGCCGTGTGAGATGGTCAGTGCTGTGTGAGGTGGTCAATGCTGTGTGAGGTGGTCAATGCTGTGTGAGGTGGTCAGTGCTGTGTGAGGTGGTCAATGCTGTGTGATGTGTATGGTTATGGTGAGGTGGTCAGTGCTGTGTGAGATGGTCAGTGCTGTGTGAGGTGGTCAATGCCGTGTGAGGTGGTCAATGCTGTGTGAGATGGTCAATGCTGTGTGAGGTGGTCAGTGCTGTGTGAGGTGGTCAATGCTGTGTGAGATGGTCAATGCTGTGTGAGGTGGTCAGTGCTGTGTGAGATGGTCAGTGCTGTGTGAGATGCTCAGTGCTGTGTGAGATGGTCAATGCTGTGTGAGGTTGTGGACGGCAGGACTGCCCGGGTCGCTGCAATGGCTTTTGAGCCATCGTGAGCTGATTGGATTTGATGCCACGGCTGTCCCACAGGATAGTGACGTCAACATAGCCCACGTGACTTCGGACTCAGAAAAGAGATGGTTAAGGAGAGACGACTACTTGCCACAGAATGGAGTAACGAAGCATGATTCGTATCATAGTATGCGGTAATGACAGAACTTGTCTTTAACTTGTCACTATCTCTCTCTCTCTCTCTCTCTCTCTCTCTCTCTCTCTCTCTCTCTCTCTCTCTGTGTGTGTGTGTGTGTGTGTGTGTGTGTGTGTGTGTGTGTGAGTATGTCTGTCTGTCTGTCTGTCTGTCTGCCTGTCTGCCTGTCTGTCTGTCTGTCTGTCTGTCTGTCTCTCTCTCTCTCTCTCTCTCTCTCTCTCTCTCTCCTCTCGCTCTCCTTCTGTCTGTGTCTATCTGTCGTCAATCTCTCCCTGTCTCTTTCTCTGTTTCTGTCTGTCTGTCTGTCGATCATTCAGTCAGTTTGTCTGTCTGTCTGTCTTTGTCTCTGCCTTTCTCTCTGTCTGTCTGTCTGTCTGTCTGTCTCTCTCTCTCTCTCTCTCTCTCTCTCTCTGTCTCTGCCTCCGTCTGTCTGCCTGTCTGTCTGTCTGTCTGTCTGTCTGTCTGTCTGTCTGTCTGTCTCTCTCTCTCTCTCTCTCTCTCTCTCTCTCTCTCTCTCTCTCTCTCTCTCTCTGTCAGCCCAACGTTATGGTAGTCTGAGTTCCAACGGCTGCCTTCGTTCATGGTTTATATACAGGCACACTGTTCCCCACACGTGTCCACAACTAGTTTTTTAAATCTTAAGTTAGTCCATCGTACGTTTTCTGTGTTCGCGTCTTCTGTACATATCTATACTACATAGGTAGTGTGTTTCAACTGACCACACTGGACACTAGCTGTCCCCCCTGTGCAATGCCAGATTGCCCTTAAGACATTCCTGAGTGTGTTTATAGCATGCCAGTTCAATCATTATTTCCTTGAGTTTTGACTGTTCTTTTTAATGTGGCGCGTAGCATTTTGAAGTCTGTCCTCTTCATAACCTTGTTTGACTCATTCCGGGATACCATTAGTTTAGTTATCACTTTATGTGTTCAAGGTTAACAGATAATTTTCAATCTATTTTGTGCTCTTCTTTTGTTGTATTCTTATCATTACAATGATGACCACACTAGGGAATAGTCTAACTTCCCAGATTATACATAATCCACCTCTACGACACCTTTCCCTTCCATCGTTGAATGTTCGTTTCTTGTGTTATCCTTGCACTCTTCATTCCAAACGTGACTTACGAGAAATGCGCAAAAGTAGGGGAGAGAGATGGAGAGGACAGGGGTAGGGGTGTGGGGGTGGGGGTGGGGGGTGGGAAGGGATGGGGAGGTTGGGGGGGGGGGGGCGTTGGAATCAAATTCGTAAATATATTCAACCATATATCAATTCATAGTGCATCACGTACCATGTTCACTGGTCTTCATGGCCTTTCTTTCTTTCGTCTTCTTCTTTCTGTTTTCTGTCTGTCTATCTGTCCGTCTCTCTTTCTATGCATATACGCTATTTTGCTATAACTATACAGTATAAAAGTGTCATTACACCACACATTAGTACACTTAGGAACGTTTGTATTAGACGCCAACATATTAAGTCCGCTTCCGAACGTCCATCTCTTAATAGAACATACAGATTTTTGTCTGGTGAATAAGATTTACTGAAGAAGAAGGCAGAAAAAAAAACCCACGTAAAACAAGAGTGGGTGGAAAACATCGGAAGCTGGAGGATCCGCATTACATAGAAAAGGGAAAAAAATGCGCAAAAGAATGCGGGGATAACCAGGAGACCGGAGGATCATCACCCTCGGAAAGAAAGGAGCAACCTTTTGAACTGGAATCACTGATTTAAGGAGTGTTGCTGACGCCCTCGTCATGGCCTACTTGGACTAGCCTTCAAGATGTACATCGTGTATGCTTCATGACAGAATATTCAGTGATGTCTTTATCGGCGTTTTTTTTTTTTTTTTTTTTTTTTTTCTCTTCCTTCAGAACAGGACCCTGCGTAGCAATAGCCCTGAAAATACCGAGTGCTATTGCCTGGGCTTCAATAAGGAAAGCACTTCTAAAAGTAAAATGTTATGAGAAAACAGTAACAACAAACAAACAAGAAAAACAAAACACCCGCGCACACACAATTATCATAACATCTCTGTCTCTCTCTATCTCTGTCTGTCTGTCTGTCTGTCTGTCTGTCTGTCTCTTTCTCTCTCTCTCTCTTCTCTCTCTCTCTCTCTCTCTCCTCTCCCTCCCCCCCCCCCCCCCCCTCTCTCTCTCTCTTTTACACGCTCACAACCTCAACTGTCCACCCGTCACCCCCGCCACGTTGTCTTTCCTCCTTCCTCCTTCATTATAGCCTATGTTGTGCATCT
The DNA here is from genome assembly GCA_033310375.1 of Conus canariensis. NCBI lineage: Eukaryota > Metazoa > Mollusca > Gastropoda > Neogastropoda > Conidae > Conus > Conus canariensis. Next base: position 19,507,278 of record CM065747.1, on the reverse strand, counting down.
TTGGTGACAGTGTTGCGATTTGATAACGTTTTCTCCTTGCCTGATCCTACTACTCTGTTACTGAGGAAAACCACCAATGTAGGATTCTTCCTTGACTAAAACTGTCCAAGCCAATGACATCTCTTTTCTGAATATAATGTTGTGGTGCAGTATCGACTCTTGTGGCTCTGGTGTCAGTTGTTAACTTTCTTTGTTTTCAGCTCACAAGAGACAGTGCTACAGACAATGCAGAAATCTAATGAAGAGAATGGACGAGGAGGAAGTGGAGGTGAAGAAGGAGGAGGAGGAGGAGGAGGAGAAGGAGGAGGAGGAGAAGAAGAAGGAGGAGAAGGAGCAGGAGGAGGAGGAGGAGGAGGAGGAGTGTCTCCAAGGCAATTGTTTCGCTATCGCACATTTTACGTGTTGTGGGGTGTCGTCTTCGCGTGTGGATTCATCAACAACGCTGTGGTTGGGCAATACAAGGTAATAATCCTTGACAATGTCGTGGTTGAACAACGCTGAGGTTGGACAATAGTTTCATAATCCATGACAATGATATTGATGAATAACGCTATGACTGGTCAATACAAGGTAATACTCCATGAAACTGACACAAGAACAACGCTGTAATTGGGCAAGACAGGGTAATAATCCATGGAAATGACATTGATGAACACCGCTGTGGTTAGGCAATACAGGGTAATAATCCCTGGCAATGACGTTAATGAACCACTGTGTAATTGGACAATAGACAGTAGTAATCCATGGCCATGACGTTAATGAACCACTCTGTAATTGGGCAATACACGGTAATAATCCATGGCCATGACGTTAATGAACCACTCTGTAATTGGACAATAGACAGTAGTAATCCATGGCCATGACGTTAATGAACCACTGTGTAATTGGACAATAGACAGTAGTAATCCATGGCCATGACGTTAATGAACCACTCTGTAATTGGGCAATACACAGTAGTAATCCATGGCCATGACGTTAATCAACCACTCTGTAATTGGGCAATACACAGTAATAATCCATGGCCATGACGTTAATCAACCACTCTGTAATTCGGCAATACACAGTAATAATCCATGGCAATGACGTTAATGAACCACTCTGTAATTGGGCAATAGACAGTAGTAATCCATGGCCATGACGTTAATGAACCACTCTGTAATTGGGCAATACACAGTAATAATCCATGGCCATGACGTTAATGAACCACTCTGTAACTGGGCAATACACGGTAATAATCCATGGCCATGACGTTAATCAACCACTCTGTAACTGGGCAATGGACAGTAATAACCCATGGCCATGACATTAATGAGCCACGCTGTAATTGGACAATAGACAGTAGTAATCCATGGCCATGACGTTAATGAACCACTGTGTAATTGGACAATAGACAGTAGTAATCCATGGCCATGACGTTAATGAACCACTGTGTAATTGGACAATAGACAGTAGTAATCCATGGCCATGACGTTAATGAGCCACTGTGTAATTGGACAATACACAGTAGTAATCCATGGCCATGACGTTAATGAACCACTGTGTAATTGGACAATAGACAGTAATGATCCATGGCCATGACGTTAATGAACCACTCTGTAATTGGACAATAGACAGTAGTAATCCATGGCCATGACGTTAATGAAGCACTGTGTAATTGGACAATAGACAGTAGTAATCCATGGCCATGACGTTAATGAACCACTGTGTAATTGGACAATAGACAGTAATGATCCATGGCCATGACGTTAATGAACCACTGTGTAATTGGACAATAGACAGTAGTAATCCATGGCCATGACGTTAATGAACCACTGTGTAATTGGACAATAGACAGTAATGATCCATGGCCATGACGTTAATGAACCACTGTGTAATTGGACAATAGACAGTAGTAATCCATGGCCATGACGTTAATGGACCACTGTGTAATTGGACAATAGACAGTAATGATCCATGGCCATGACGTTAATGAACCACTCTGTAATTGGACAATAGACAGTAGTAATCCATGGCCATGACGTTAATGAACCACTCTGTTATTAGGCAATACACAGTAGTAATCAATGGCCATGACGTTAATGAACCACTGTGTAATTGGACAATCGACAGTAATAATCCATGGCAATGATGTTAATGAACCACTCTGTAATTGGTCAATACAAAGTAATAGTCCATGAATATCATATTGATGAACGCGCTGTGGTTGAGCAATACAAGGTGATAATCCATGCAAATGTCACTAATGAACAACTCTGTAAGTAGGAAATACAAGGTAATAAACAACAATAAATTAACATTTATTCAAAACTGGCACAGCCTTTTCGATCTTTAATGAAGTCAAATAAACACATAGACGAACAGTAAAAAATCGAAAAGGCTGTGCAGGTCTCAAATCGATGTTAATTTTGTTCATTTCTCCAGTTGTTGTTGCCGTGTAGATGTATCAGGTACGGGGTATATGGGCAAGCTTAGAACATCTTTTTAGGGGGATGTCTCCTTGTTTGTTCTGTGTATTCTGTGTCGTCATTTCTGCCAGGCGGTTGCATTAAGCAACGTTTGTTTGGAGTTACGGGCCTGTAATTATTTCATCGTGGGAGGAAATGTTTGCCTACGTGGTTGCTGTTTACTGTTTACTTTTCCCTGCCTCATTTAAGATTTCCTTCCATATCAAAGTGATAGGACTAGCATACGTGTGTATGTGATCTGAACGTGGGCCTCAGAAATTGAGGCTGACCCTTGAAGGGATTGGACAAACACCCATTGATATGTGATGTGAACGTGGCTTCAGGAGTTGAGGATGATCCACATTTATTAAAGAGATAGGACTAACATCCATTGATATGTGATCAGAACGTGGCTTCAGTTGAGGCTGATCTATATCGAAGAGATAGGACTACCACCCATTGATATGTGATCAGAACGTGGCTTTTCCAGGAGCTGAGGCTGACCCATATTAAATAGATAGGACTAACGTACATTTCTATGTGATCTGAATCACTTAAGGCTCACCCATATTAAAGAGGTAGGACTGACGCACATTTATATGGGATGTTCTGAACGTGGCTTCGGGAGTTGAGTCTGACCCACATTAAAGAGCAAATAACAAACACTTTGAGTAACTTTTGCTCCCACGATGAAATAATTACAGGCCCTTAACTCTAGGCGAATGCTGCTTACGCCACCAATTCGCCTAGCAGAAACGACAACACAGGCACACAGAACAAACAAGAAGACATCCCCGAAAAACGGATGTTCCAAGTTTTCCAATATACCTCGCACCTGACACATCTACACAGCAACAGCAACTGGAGAAATGAACAAATACAAATTAACGTTTATTGAAGACTGGCACAACATTGTTTCATTGCTTGTTATGTGTACTCTGTGCGATTTGG
>CM065747.1:19488883-19496383 GCA_033310375.1 Conus canariensis | reverse complement strand
TTGCAGCAGCAGTTGCAGCAGCACCAGCATTAGTAGTGATAGTGGTAGTAATGGCGGTGGTAGTAGCAGCAACAGTAGCAGCAGCCGTAGTAGTAGTGATTGTAGTAGTTATGTGGTGATAATGGTAGTAGTAGTAACAGCGGTAACATCAGCAGCGGCAGCAGTATTTATAGAAGTCGTGGTGGTACTGGTGGTGATGGTGGTGGTGGTGGTGGTGGTGGTAGTGGCAGCAGCAGTGGCAGCAGCAGCAGCGGCAGCAGTATTAGAAGTAGTGGTGGTGGTGATGGCGGTGGTGGTGGTAGTAATAGGAGCAGTGGTAGCAGCAGCAGCGGCAGCAGTATTAACAGTAGAAGCGGTGGTGATGTGTAGCAGCAGCAGCAGCAGCAGCACAACAGTAGCAGCAGCAGCAGCAGCTACAGAGGTAGCAGTGGTGGTAATGATGGTGATGGTAATGATCGGGGCAACGATGATGATATTACGCTGTATAAAGTGACTCAGCATCTTTGTTGGCATTGATGTTTGGGGTGGGGAGGTTGAATTCAATATACATGCTTGAAGATTTTGTTAAAATTGATATTACATTATGTTTCAGGGTCACTACACACGTGCGTACACACAGACAGACAGACAGACAGAGACACACACACAACACACACACACACACACACACACAACACACACACACACCACACACACACACACATGTATGCATTCCACCATTTATGTATCTACATAGCAGGCATAAAACATATAATGGCCGGAGCTTTTTTCTTTCCAATACTTGTAAGAAATCGGAACTCCACAATAAAAGAAAAACAAAAAACAAAAAAACAAAAACCGAAACTCCCACCCACTCACTCCCACCTCACTAAAAAAAAAAAAGCGTTTACCTGAATGTGTATAACTTGTCATGAAAAAAAAATTAAACAAAGCATCAATACATCGCAAGAAAAAGAAAATGAAAAGCGGTGGTGGGGGGACTGGAGGCGAGAGAGGAAATGTGATGGTGAAGAGGGGGTGGGGGGGGGGATGAGGAGAAAACTGAATAAATAATCGAACAATGGTAACACCATAGAGGAACTAATTGAAATGATAGCAGTAACAGTAAAATAGTAGCTCACTGTACAGAGAAATAAAGGAACGAGCAGTGTAAAACGTTCCTTGTTGGATTTCATTACTGTTTGGGTCCCACCACTGAGAAAAAAAGATTGAGCACTGTGAACTGCTAGAGGTTCCCACCGGGTCATACACATCGACTGCAAGCCGTTAGCCTGCATGCAAAGGACCAGCATCACTCCACCCCCGTTCATGCACGACAACCCTTTGCACCAAAGTAAACAAGTGAGAAAAAAATAATGCACAGAAGGAGGACACAGGACACTGAAATTCCTCTGTCTACTGAAGGATAGCAATTGGCTACCAATGATAGCTGTCTCACGCGAGCTCATAGCTAGAAATCTCCTGGTCAAGGAACAGCATTTTGTTGATAGTCATGCACCCAGAACTCACACAGACATAGACACAGACACACGGACAGACAGACACGTACACACACATGCACACATACCCCCCCGCGCGCGCGCACGCACACACACACACACACACACACACACACACACACACACACACACACACACACACACACACACAGATACACACACACACACACACACATACAGATACTCACACAACCTCCCCCCCCTCCCCCAACTGACTTAAATGATACACTCGCACATATATCGCACAAAGGACAAGAGAGTAGGATATGAACAGAGAGAGAGAGAGAGAGAGAGAGAGAGAGAGAGAGAGAGAGAGAGAGAGAGTGCACGAGATATAAGAAGGAGAAAAGGACAATTAGCTATTGAGAGAAGAGGGTGGGCGGGGAATGGGGGGGGGGGGGGGGGGGCGCAAATTACAATCAAAAAGTGTTCAAATCAAATTTCAACTAAATGTAACTTTCAACTATGTCTGCCACTGGATTAGTGCATTTTCACAATATGGGGACTGTCAAATAGAGAAAAAAAAGTACCATAAAAATTTACACTATGCATCAAATCGAAAACAAAAGTGGACAGGTAGTTGCACCAATTCACTTAAAATCTATTTTCCTCTGTGATTTCTTCGCGCTGAAGTCTTCCATTAAAGACATTGAACATCTGAATCTCAAAGTAATTTAAATGGAAAGAATGATGGCACTGAATCCCCCACATCACTATGGTCGATGTGTTTTAAAAGGAAGATAAAAATATCAACATTATATTTCTCGTAATGCATAGTACTTTCAACGACACAGTTTTCTCGGTGACGTGGATATTCGCTGCCACTAGACCATTTTTCGGTGAAAAGATCTACCTGTATTGAAACCTTTCATCGCATTACACCTATGTGTTTGCTTGTTTGTTTGTCTGTTCGTTTCTTCAAAAGAAAAAAAGAAAAGGAAAAAAAAAACCATGCAACCGTTCCAAGTTTATAAAATGTTACAACATCTGCTCTTCTTCTTGCTTGGAGGTGATACTCCTCCCGGTGTTTCCGGGTCAGAAGAGTTTCCGGTTCCGTTGAGCTCCGCGGTCCGAGCGGTGACTGGCCTTGGTCTGGCTTTCCTGTTAGGGCTGTCCTGGTAGTCGTCATCGGGGTATCTTTCCTTCCAGAAGTCGTACAGGTAAGGGGGACCCAACGTAACTCTGCAGGCAGTAGAATTCTTTTTCTGCTGAACTGTTTCTTGTGTTGTTATTTCGTTTTGTTCTACGCTAGTATTACTCTTACCGTGTTTGCTGTGTCACCCCCCCTTGCCCCATCTCCGACCTTACTCCTTACACAGTACCCATATACTGGCTCTCCTTTACCAGTATGGATGTCGAGTGCATGGGTTTGGGGAGTAGAAGGGAGGGGGGGGGGGGGTTCGTGTGTCTTTCAGTGTAAATTGTATCCTTTTTTCTTTTTTTCTGAAAACTCTGGTCTTGTAGTTTTTTTCAAAGTGAGGTGACTGCTGGCACAAATGGAAAGAAACTTAAAAAAAAAAAAAAGACTTACATACTATTCCGACGAACGAGACAAACAAATTACAAGACAAAACATGACGCGTTTCGACGTCTTTGATCTTCCGAGTGCAAACTTTGGGCGCAAAATTGATGTGGGTCCCAACAGTCCATTTCACATCCACATTCCAATCCAACGGCCCCTTCCAAATCTATATCCGCCCAGTTGGTGGAGGTCAGTGATTGTTCATTCTTCGTTTTCATTGCCTAGAGTGTTGTCTGTCGTACCTGAAGAAGACCAAAGAGGTCGAAACTCGTGTTTTGTCTTGTAATTTGTTTGTCTCATTCGTTCGACGGACAGGATTCAAATCGTCTTTTAAGTCTGTTCTGGTAATTATCTTTCACTCTGAATTCGCCTTTTTTTCTTTTTGTTTTTGTTTGTTTGTTTGCTTGTTTACTATCATTCTGCATTTTGTGCACGTGTGGGCCTTCACTTACCTTTGTTCTTGAGAAAGTTTATAATGTTTTTGTTGTAATTTCTAAAGGCTATCTTTGGTGTTTCTGTTGAATATATAAAGGATTGTCGTTGCTTTGTTGTAGTCTTAAAACTAATCGTACAGATTTTTTTTTTGGTGCTTTTGTTGTGATCTGAAAATGCTTTTTCTTTTTTCTTTTTTTTTTTTTTCTTTTTTTTTTTTTAGTTTTCTTGCTGTGATATGTACAGCAACATTGGTGAAGATGATAATGATAAACAACACGTGCACAAACATGAATGACAAGACAATGTAATTCATATGAATCAAACGCATCATAATAACACCAAAGCGCAAATAATAGTAGCAACAAAGCACAATACGATTTACTTAAAGGAACAAACACTATATTGTGTCCCAGTTAATAAATATACTGTTAGGCAAAGAAAGGTTACAAACAAAAGTCAAAAGGCATACACAAGGCAGCAATTTACAACAAAAGCAAGTAAAATCGATTGAATTGAGGGAGACAGAGATAGACAGACCGGCAGTCAGACAAACACAGAGAAGAAGAGAGAGAGAGAGGAGAGAGAGAGAGAGAGAGAGAGAGAGAGAGAGAGAGAGATTTACTCTGGCGGGGGTGGTGTTTCCACGGGAGTGACCGCCCTTGGTTTTCTAAAACACACATGATCCAGCTGAACAAATAAATAGTGTGTTTGAATTGGTGGTGGTGGTGGTGTGGGGGGGGAGGTGGGGGGGTTGGTAAGGGAAACTGCAGGCAGACAATTCCTCTGTCATTAAACAATGACTAGATTGTTATAATGGGATGATGATGATGTTGATGATGATGATGATGATGATGATGATGATGATGATGATGATGATGCCTATGATTTTTACAATGATGAGAATAATATTTACAAGGATAATTCAAAAATAATACAAGTAATAACATACATGACAAATCTAAAGATAATAACAATTATAATGATGATAGTGATAACAATGATAATGATAATAATAATGATGATGAAAACAATAAAACATAAAGCTATAACAATAATAATAAAAATAACAAGATAAGAATAATTATAATGATGATGATATTAATGGTGATGATATTATTAATAATAATAATGATAATTATTATCATTATTATAATGATGATGATAATAATAGTAACAATAACAATATTAATGATAATATAATCTAAAACAATGATAATAACAATACTAATATAATAACAATAGTAATGATAATAATAAAAATAACAACAATAAGAATAATAATGATGATAATGATGATGATGATGATAATGACCATTATAAAAGAAGTGATAATAACGATAATAATAATAATTATGCAGATAATAATAATGACAATGATGATAATGATAATATTAAATGATATCAATAACGGTAATGATATTTGTAATAGCAACAATAATGAAACTAACTAGCACAACCCATGCTCCACACGGGACACGGGGAATTGAACCCCTATCGCTATCGTTCAAACGGCTTCAGATCATGAAGCCACCTAAAGGGAGAACCCATGCAGCCACAATGCTGTTACCATCTAAATTCAGACGGGTGTCAACTTAAAGTGTGTTTCAGGATAGCTGAGATTCTTGTTTTCACAGATGATTGTAGAGGTGGTAGTTATAGTAGTAGTAGTAGTAGTAGTAGTAGTAGTAGTAGTAGTAGTAGTAGTAGTAGTAGTAGCAGCAGCAGTAGTAGTAGTAGCAATGACAGCAGCAGCAACAGTAGTAGTGGTAATGATGATGATAACAATATATATTAGTAATAATAGATATAACAATAATACTACAATGAAAGTGACGGTGATGGTTATGTTAATAAACAACATGTGTATAATTATGAATGATGAGTTAGACATGGTGGTGGTGGTAGTAGTAGTAGTAGTAGTAGCAGCAGCAGCAGCAGCAGCAGCAGCAGTAGTAGAGGTAATGATGGTGATAACAATATAATAGTGATAATAAATATAACAATAATACTACACTGAAGGTGACGATGATGGTTATGTTAATAAACAACATATATGTAAATATAAAAAGTCAGTCAGACATGAGTTAAGAATATGAATGAAAAATCATCGTAAAATCAATGATGAAGTTGAGTTACCAGACCATCAAACGAATTTCCCTGTTCCGGTTTCAGTTTTATTCAGGATGTGTGAGAAACACATGTGTGTGTGTGTGTGTGTGTGTGTGTGTGTGTGTGTGTGTGTGTGTGTGTGTGTGTGTGTGTGTGTATAATTCTGAACAATAATGCTGAACAATATATATATGTTTGTGTGTATGTGCGTGCGTGCATGCGTGTGTGTGTGTGTGTGTGGGTGTGTGCGAATGTATGTGTGTGTGTGTGAGTACGCGCTATTGCATGTGTGTGTGTGTGTGTGTGTGTGTGTGTGTGTGTGTGTGTGTGTGTGTGTGTGTGTGTGTGTGTGAGAGAGAGAGAGAGAGGGGAGAGAGAGAGAGAGAGAGAGAGAGAGAGAGAGAGAGTTGGTCTGTCTGTCTTCTGTCTATCTGTCTACAATTCCATACCCTAACTCTATTCAACCCTCTACTGGCACAACGAGTCTCATTCACGGTAAACAGGTAGGTCCTTTCCCCTCCATTTTAGGTCGTATGTTTAACGTTTCTCTTGGGGGCTTGTCCCGCCAAAGGAAGCCCAGTAGGTCGCAACGCGTTGTTTCCGTTCAGCCGTTTGTCTGTTCCACTCGCGTAGGCGGTCTGGTGACTCAGCCTCCACTCTCTTGACTAATGACGGCCCGAGGTGTTAATTTGCAGCTTGCAAAAGATGTTAGTATCAAAGCATGGGACTTTGTGTACAACATGAACAGACATGTTAATAGCCAAGGACTGGTTAAAGGGGTATATGGATTAACCTTTTTCAGCCAGAAAATGGTTAAACTGGAGAGAGAGAGAGAGAGAGAGAGAGAGAGAGAGAGAGAGAGGGAGGGAGGGAGGGAGGGAGGGAGGGAGGGAGAGAGAGAGAGAGAGAGAGAGAGAGAGAGAGAGAGAGAGAGAGAGAGTTACACTGGTGGGGGCGGTGTCTCGACAGGAGTGATTGCCCTTGGTTTGCTCTCTATGCGACGATGGCGGGCTGGTCGTTTTCTGCACATCCACAGATTTTTTTTTTCAATCTGACAAGAAGTACAATAATAATAATAACAACCAATATTGACAAAGAAAACAGTAACGGAACAACAACATCACAGACTGCAGGCTCTGTAGCAGCAGACTCAGTGTCAGTGATAGAGGCATCACGGAGTGCGGACCGGTCCATACGCGCTGTGTTATTTATTGTGCCTATTCATGCTGTCACACGTCTCGATGTAGAGTCAATGTAGCATCACTTGTAGGGATAAAATAAGATAAAGATCGAAGAAGAAAATGGAAGTGGGATCGGAGACGGACCAATGTGAAGGTCGTCGGGGACAGGAAAGGGGAATAACGGGGAGTGGGGGGGAAGGGGGGGGGGGGAGACCTTAATTGCAATCAGTTTAATCAACGTTTGAATGAAGTGAAGAAAAAATAAAGCATACGTGACCAGGAGTGCAGGTAACATGGAAATCACTTCGACAAAGCATCAAAACAAGAGCAACAACAAGACAACAATCCGTGTACGGTTTGTAGTCAGTTGACAAGTTATGTTCCAGGCGATTCCCTCACTGTGTTCACCATGTTCACCCCCTCCATCCTCTCTTCCTACCCTCTGCAGCCATGTGGTCAGAACAGCTGGTGCCGGTGCACAGACGAAAGACCTGCCCATAAGGAATATTGTGTGTGGAATGCCTGGGATGGCTGGAAGTTCCGTGTGAGCAGGCATGGTGGGCACCCTGTGGGTTTGGAGTAGGGTTCCGTGGACTGTGTTCTGTCTTGGAGACAGATCTGGATATCCAGATATTGTAGAGTCGTCGTAGGTTCATAGAAATGAATTAATGGACTCTGCGTCAGCAGCCCACTGACCTCGTTATTTCGATCGCCGTTTCTAACGTCCACTCTCTCCGGGTTCACAAATTACGCG
>CM065747.1:19481383-19483883 GCA_033310375.1 Conus canariensis | reverse complement strand
TCCTTGGAATTTATTAGTTTATTGTGTATATATATATATATATATTCGCACGCGCTCACACACACATTCTCTCTCTCTCTCTCTCTCTCTCTCTCTCTCCCACGCACGCCCACACCCACCAACCCAGCCGCACGCACGCACGCACACACACGGGCGTGCGCATGCACCCACACACTCTCTGTTTCTCTCTCGCGCACGCACACATACAGAGAGAGAGAGAGACAGAGAAACAGAGACAGACAGAGATAGCGAGACAGCCAGACAGGTTGCAGACAGGCAGAGAGATACGCAAGCACGCCACAAACGCACACACATGCACCCACACCGAAGAGTGAACATGTTAGAAGGGTGACCATACACCCACACCGACAGACAGTGAACATGTGAGAAGTGTGACTATACACCCACACCCACAGACAGTGAACATGTCAGAAGTGTGACCATACACCCACACCGACAGACAGTGAACACGTGAGAAGTGTGACCAACTGACCACAGTGGTGACGGAGATGGGCACGGGGGTAATGCTGGTGAGGGGTCCGGGAAAGACTCCTCTGTCGTGGCACAACGCTGTCACGATGTGCGTGCTGCCCAGCGGAGGTCGGCTGGTCATGATGATAGACCCGTCCGTCAGCACCGTCAGACCGCTGCCTGTCGCACTGGCACCCCACGAACGAAAAATGCAAACATATTTTTACAGCCTGTGCTTTAAAAAAATATCCTTACTGTTGGTTTAGAAAAAAAAAAAAGGCAAGCCATTGAACCGTACGAAAAACAACGAAATGGAGATGCTATGGTCATGTATCAAAGATCAATAGCACTTGCCAAAACCATAGTGCAAGGAACAGTGCGAAAAAGCAGAAGGAGAAGGGACGACAGACAAAGAGAGGGGAGGACAAGGTCAGTGCATGGACTGGCCTCACGTTCAGCAAACTGCCTAACAGCGTCTGAGAACCGGGAGGAGTGGAGGAAGCTGGTTGCAAAGTATAATTCTGCGGCGCTCCAACGGTCTTCAAGACGCCCGGGATAGGTGATAGGTGTTAGGTGATAGGTGATAGGTGACAGGTGATAGGTGATAGGTCACAGGTGATAGGTGACAGATGGTTGGAGTTTCTTAACTGATTTCATTGTTGAAATTAGGAGGGAAATCATTGTGAGGTGAGCATACTGATAAATCATTGTAAATGTGATACTAAATCCACCGTTGATTTAAAAACAAAAAAAAACAAAAAAAAAAGGGGGGGGGGAGGAAGTGATGGTGAAGGGAAGAGAAGAACTGGGAGTAGGAAGTGTGAGGACAAAGAGAAGTACGGATGGAATGTGGGCTTAACAAAAAGAAAAAAAAATGAAATGTAAAAAAAAAAAAAAAAACGAAAATGGCCTGCTTATAAAGACCAGTCTAACAAAGACAATGAGTGAGTTCAATACTTCATTCCATGACGTGTAAACAACAAAAAAATAAAAAACACAAAATACAAAATAGCCTCCGTCAAGAACCGTCTTACAAACACAGTGAGTGAGCTGACTACTTCATTCCGGGCTGTGTCTTTGTCCTGAAGGCCAGATGACAGTTACGCAGACGGGACCGCACTCTGCTGGTTTGCTGTGCATTCTGGCACAGCGGACGGTGGTGAGTTTGACCCATTCAAGGGGCGGAGTTTTACAGCACGCAAGCCCTCTACCGGGCACCTGATTTAGACCAGAATCAGAATTAAAGAACGAACGAACGACATGTTTTTTTTTTGTTGTTTTTTTTTATGGAGGGAAAGGAAAAAAGCACAAAATCAGTGGCTTTTTTGTTGTTGTTTGTAATCCAGCCCTCAAACAAAGGGAAGATATCTAAAACGTGTGAAAGAAAACGTCGCATATCAACACATATACGACAATGAATTCATAACAGTTTAGAAGGAATAATGCAATATACATTTAGAGGAAGAGATTGTGTGAGAGTGGGATAGAAGGGGGAAATGGAGAGATAAAGGCGGATGGAGAACGACCGAGAGAGAGAGAGAGAGAGGAGAGAGAGAGAGAGGAGAGAGAGAGAGAGAGAGAGAGAGAGAGAGAGAGAGAGAAGAGAGAGAGGAGAGAGAGAAGAGAGAAGAGAGAGAGAGAGAGAAGAAGAAAGAAGAGAAGAGAGAGAGAGAGAGAGAGAGAGAGATGTGGCGGGGATGGGTGAGTGGAGGAACAGTATTAAGAGACAGTCTCTGACATAGAGGAGAGAGAGAGAGAGAGAGAGAGAGAGAGGAGAGAGAGAGAGAGAGAGAGAGAGAGAGAGAGCCATTGTAGTTCTTCAACCAATAAGCAACGCACGTATGTCAAAGAGGCGAAAGGAGAGGCACAGGCACCGCCAACAATCGTGCCGACCTCCAGACATGACCAACCTCAGACAGTTCAAAGCCCACAATGTCCATCAGGCTACGGAACTTTGACCTTTCACCTTCGAACGTGTATGCACAAAGCAGGAGATACGAAAGATGGGGGGAGGAAAGGTGAGGGGAAT
>CM065747.1:19461383-19476383 GCA_033310375.1 Conus canariensis | reverse complement strand
AACTTCCCTGTGATTTTAGCTTTGAAAGCCATGAATTGTTCTTGGTGGCCCATGCTCATGGAATGAACATTATATTGTGAATTGTGTCTTTCTCTTAGATATCAGAACTATAAAATAGGCACTCTGGCTCACCCACCTCCGCCAGCTCCAACCGGCTGAAGCCGGTTTCGCTGTTGCTCCGCCGGCTTACCCAGAGTGCCTATTTTATAGTTCTCTAATAGTAAACACTTTACAAACATACATAATGTGTAGGATTATCTGTTTTTAACACTAATTTAGAAAACTTTTGAGACTTAAGTTTTTGCTTAATCCTTCGTTTTTCTTGATCGTTTTCAATAACATCATTTTCACGCATACATTCATCAAATGCGTCTCTGTCTTTCATGTGAAATAAAACCACTGTCTTTAATTGTTCTCTAAAGTCTTTTAAAACTGAGTTATATTTTTGACATAAAATCCACACACTTATCCCAGCATGTCTTCCACTGAAAGCTAGTTTTGATAAAGTGTTTCTTTTTTTGACTATATCCTTTTCTGCCGAACAATCATCTATAATAAATAATGTCTGTGTTCCCTCAAACAGTTTAAAAAAATGTTCTAAACACTCACTCAGTTTATTGCTAGGGTCAACTAAATAGATTTCATCATCCGTCCATATAAACCTTCTATCGTGATATGCTTTGTTCCATTTAAGTGTCGGACAGAAAATTACAATATGATCAAAATTATAACTATAAACTGTTTGTAATAGGTCGAGGACAAATATTGTTTTTCCACAACCAGTCTGTCCACAAATCAATGAACAATGAGGGGTTTTTGTCATAAAGTTTAACATCGGCATTGACACCAAAGTTGTCTGCTCCATAGTTTTAAAACAGAATTTAATCTAATCCAGTTATTGTTTTTATCATACTCTCTGTCAAAACTTGTTCAGTATAATAAAACCCTATAAGGCCCAAATGTGTAAGATTAATCCAGTTCAGTTCTGTAAGATCGTTTCTATTTAGACTAATATCAATTTTGTTGCTTGTTGTCATGACCTTAATATCCTCGCCATTGTAAAGAACGACGACAGTAACTTTAAGTTTGTCAACGTCTAAGTTTTGCCAGCTAATAAGAATTCCTTTCATAAGATTGTCACTGACGCCCAGAGCTCCATTTCTCGCCTCATCTTTTAAGACAGAAATTTTAAATATCATTGTGAACGTGTCTCCTAATTTTGTGCGTGGAATGAACTGTAATTTTGTAGAAGCTTTCTTTAAAACCGATTCTCTTCTGTGGAGGATGTACTGTTTGTCCCCAAACGGCTTTATTTCGATCTCTTTCCGACTGTTGTCCTCTGGCATAAGACTTACATGTAAAGGGCCAGAGTTCAATGCTTTTCTGAAACTTTTTTGACGGTCAAAAAATGTAAATGGGCTTAAGAATTCAAATTTTATGTCCCATTCTAAATATGGTTCTAAGTGCCATTTGTTGTCAGTTTTTCGAACTATTTTATATTCATACTGACCCGCATTATTTGCTTCTACATTGCGTAGTTGTTCTAGTTTAGGAAACCTTTTGTTGTCGTCAACCTCTTTGCGCTTATAATAACCATCTTTAGTGTACTCAAAACCATATAAAGTGCCTATCTCACCGTTTTGTTCAAAGTCCTCAACGTCTGCAAGGTCTTTTAATTCTAAAGTTACACACCTCTCAGGCGCTAATGTGACCCCCGAATCGTCTGGTCCACGTGACATTTTTTAAAACAACGTATTATTTTATTTCTAAAACAATGTGCAGGTTATCACATTTCACGACTTTCCCTGTTTTATCTGTGATCTTTATATTAAATGATCTGACCCTCCCACAAGCTAATCTTTTAAACTGTAAATTAGGGAATTGTATAATTCCATAATCGCAATATGCAGCTTTCCCTGATGGAAGAGCTCTTAAAACAGTTGAGGGCCTTCCATCATATAAGTTTTCATCAGTGCTCAGCTCGTCCAAATGAACATAGAGTAATGAATGTAATGCAAGATCGAGCGGGTTTTCTCCCTCATAAGTAGTTTTGTCTGATGTAACTCTAAAACCATGATTGTCAGTTGCAAAGCCTAACATTTTAGCTAGCTCTACATCAAAAAGGTAATGGTCTACTTCTTCTTCAGGTTTGAATGTCAACATTATTTTCAAATTTGCATTGTTAAGTTTGAGAGTAATGTCGAAGTTACTCATTGCTTCTTTTAGCGAGCAAAACCCGTAATAACCATCAGGTATGGTTAACTGGCTAACTAAGTTTCCTCTATTATCAAATTTTTTAATCTTATTATTCTCCTTGGATTCAGTTATATTAAACCATACGACTTTGTAAAAAATTTCATGGAGTGCGACCCTTTGGGTTCCGCAGTTATTATCAATAGCATATTCTAAAAACGAAGGACTGTCTTGAGTTGTTATTGTTACAAACATTTTTAAAACAAATTTAAAAATGAGTGCATTCAAATATACTAATGCAAAATATTCTGTTGGGCCTCACTACAGTCCTAAAGATATAACAACTGATACCCTCGACATTTCTGTGACTCAGACTGACGCCTTTCAAGTAAAGGTTAGTACTCCATTGGATCGTTATCTTAACCCTCCTATCAAAAACGACTACATCCCGAAAGTGTGGTTCAGTCATCCGATGCAGTTTTATCAGAACCAGTTAAACTTTGCTGTGTTTTGTGCATCAACTGGGTGTGGAGTGTCGTATGCTGATCATTTAAATCATCCTGATCCTTTGGTGAGGTCAGTGTATAGATTTCATTTTTATTACACCTTCAGACGTATTTTATCTGAACTGCAAGCGCCATTACCAAATGACAAAACGTTTAATCCATTCAGCAACAGAATAGATTACAAGGCTTTTGAAAGGATCTGTAACGAATTTGATATTGACCCAAAGACAGACTTTAGACAAAAGTTGGATCGCAATCATGGTTTAGGCACCCCTTATTTTTGGGGCGTGCACAGAAAGTATAACTATGATTACAATCCTCCTTACACATCTTTCTCTTCAGGCACAACTGTTCACCTCGGGTCCATAGAGCAAGAGCATAAAACAGCATGGACAACATTTATTTTGGATACTTCTAAGGGTCTAACAAAAGCGGGAATAGAACGAATAAACGACTCTATTCGTACTTATGTTTGGTGTTTGCTAGGTTCGCAAGCACAAACGAGATCAAACATAATTGATCCTTCTACTGGCTTTGACGCCCAAAAACAATATTTAGCAAATTTAGAGGATTCTATTAATTCTGCAATTGATTTGCCTTCAAGTATTAAAAGGTACCAAAATGTTTTGCAATACGCAAGATCGAAAGTAGACTTTGCTGTTGGCACTGGTTTATACATGCTGCCTTCTGACCTCAGACTCCAGATAGGAACAATAATAAACTATAATAATGAAATCCTTGTGGCTGGTAAAGAAGAGAAGGTCGGAAAAAACGACATAAATTCTAAGCCAGCAATAGCAATAAAAAAAGAATCCCCACCAATCCCCAAGGCCCCAAAACCCCATCCAATACCCCCCTCAAAACCCCACCCCCAACCAATCCCCATGGTGAATAAAAGCGACCCCCATGAATATGAAAAGACGGCACTTGTTATTGGATTAACTGCCCTAGGATTACTTGGTCTTTATCTTACTAAAGAGTAACCCAACTATTAAGACAACTAATGCCCATAAGTGCTCAGCCATAAAGCCAACTACTTTACTTGCGGCAGACAAAAGCCAGCTAACGATCCCTCCTATTATACTAGGCAAAGAATCTATTGCCTTACTGGCTAATTTTTTTAATAAACTTGCAAGATGATCAAGTTGTTTTTTTACCCATGATTTATCAGGTGGAGGAGATGGTGGCGGAGGCACTAACCCTTGCCCACCGCCGCCTGTAATAGCCAACACCAGTGTACTTATTGCAAATCCTAAGGCTGTTATAACACTTGCTAATGTGACACCTTGCTCTCTAAACAGTGTTCTTATTCGTTCTGCTAACGTTATGTCTTCATATAAAATTCTTTGGATAGTTTCTCTTATTCTGCTCACTTGAGTTCTTAATTGTTCTCGGTTAGTAGACAGCACTTCTAGTCTTGCTGATCTCTCTTGTTCAAGATCTTTTAGTCTTTGTGTTATTCTTTCTTTAACACCAGGTCCTAAGTTGTGGTCATCAGCCTCAACTAGTTTTTCTTTTTCTCTTTTTATATGCTCATCTAGTTCACCCAGTTTTGCTAAATTGTTTGTTAATTCGCCTCTGATGCTTCTCAAAGCATGATCAAGGGCCGTTATTTCTCTCATAGGTAGCGGCGGATCGTGCATAGTTTTTAATGCTGTTTCTTCTGAAAAACTGGTTTCTGCTTGTATTATTTCGTCTGTTGTTGGGCTTAAATCTTTAAGTTCCATGTTTTGTATTTGGTTATCTGTTGGGAGTTCTTGTAGTGTGTTTTGAAGTTTAGCAACTGCTTCCCTATCTAATTTTGGTTTAGTAATGCCAAGGCGATTTTGATCGCGCACACTGAGTCTTTGTCTAATTGTACTCTTAGCTAAAAACTTTAATGGGTCTGGTTTAGTTGTAAGCTGAACAAGTTGCCCTTGGTCGTTTCTCACAGACAAATGGCCATCTTTTAATTCAAAATCATTAGGGTCTATAAATTCGGGAGGTTCTAGGCCTAAACTTTTGTAAAATGCTTCAGCCCTTTCTTCTGTTAATTCACGCTGCACTGAGCGCGATGGATGTGTCAAAGGAGTCATTTCACTCATGTCGTCTCCAGGATCAAAAACATCATAATCTTCTTCTGCCATGTTTTTAAATAATTAACTTTTTATTTTGTTTTATAAAAAAATGTCACAAGCATATGGCTCGATTCTTGACCCGCATAGAAGACTGAAAGAGCCCTTTGGCGTGAAGGGAAATAAACAGAATATTATTGTTCCAAATAATCCATCTACTATTGATTCAGATCAAATTCTTACTGTTAAATTTCCAGACCTAGGAGCAGATGAAGTGATTGTGCCGGGATCTGCACGGCTTACTTTCAAAATAGAACTCGAATCAGCAACAGACGTAAATAGGACAGTAGTTCAGAATCTGGGACGGGCAATCGTTAAGAAAATTTCTATAAAACTTGAGGGGCAAGAAATATTTTCTTTACACAATGCAGACATATTTTTAATCTATTGTGATCTATGGCTAACCGATAATGAAAGGGCCGATCTTGCGTTTCAAGGAATCGAAAATAACGAAGCACTAAAACACAGAATAGACGCCGAAGACGCTAAAGCCGGCAACAAGTATGAAGCTGTAAGTTTTGCTTATGGAAATCGCTTTTCTATACCCTTAGATTTTGAGTTGTTAAAAGCGCATGCACCATACTTTCAAGGAGCATTAAAAGACAGATTGTCATATGAACTAACTTTTAATGAATACAAACGTGTCATTAAATCTACAGACTCTAACGCAAAGTACAGCATTTTCGACATCTCGTTAGAGTTTGACATTGTTAGCAACCCTAACTTAGCAAGGCTGATTGAGCAACAATATCAGTCAAAATTAGCAATATATTACGAAAGAGTGATTCATCATACTAAATATCCTAAAAGCAGGGCAGACACAATATGGAACTTTAGTTTTAGTGCCACAGCAAGATCCCTTAAAGGTATTTTATTGCTGTGTGAAGATGAAGAACCATTCAAAAGACAAAGTGAAAAGTTTATCAATCCAAAAAACGTGCGGGAAAGCGTTGTACACGCTATTTCTCAAGTTCCAAGTAAACTAACAATAAACCCTCCAGTTAAAGTAAGGTTAGTTGTTTTAATCGACTATATAACAATAAATGAAGAAAATCTAGAAGTCTGGGTCTCAACTAAACAGCAGACTATTCTTTCCTCTAATGACTTAACACCTGGTTGGGCAGACCAGCTGCTTACACAGTTTGATGTGGCCGCTGAAGAAGCCAAAATGAGAGGCTCTGGCTGGTCAGAGGGTAAAGTCTTAGAGATCAGATTAAAACAGGCTAAGTATGAGCCGATTGTTGGCAAGGCTTACATTCCACTACCTCCATCATTAGTTGCAAAACGAGCAGTTCTAAACATAAAGAATTCAGACAACAAATGTTTTATGTGGTGCGTTCTTGCTAGGCTGCATGTATTCCGCAAAAACGCAGAGAGAGTGTCTAACTATGAACCTTACATCAATGATCTTAACTTTAGAGGAATATCCTTTCCTGTTAGTGTAAATCAGATTGATCAGTTTGAAGAACAAAACAAACCAATAACTGTTAATATCTACATATGGGATGAGGAAACAAATCTACAGCCGATTAAAGTGTCCAAGAACAGTCCAACGATTGGCGAACCAGACAAAAATCATGTTGACTTACTACTGATGTTTTCACCAACAGGGCTACCACATTACACATTGATACGCACAATGAGTAGATTACTAGTGCATACTACAAAACAACATAGCAAACAAGAATTCTGTAGAAAATGTTTAACAAGAATTCCATCTGTTAAAGCAGCAAGCGAACATGTAAAACATTGTATTAGCCCAGTTGACTGTGATACAGAACTAATTACGCCCGGAGAAGGCAGTAAAGTTAGTTTTAAGAACTGGAAACGGTTGCAAACTAGTCCATATGTTGTTTACGCAGACTTCGAATCACTCATTGTTCCTTATGAAGGACCAACCCCACAGAAACTTCCTAAAACAGTCTTAATGAGTAATCATCAGATTTGCTCATTTGCCTTCATCATTGTTAGGTCGGATGGCGCCCATTCAAAGCCAGAATTATACAGAGGACCAAATGCTGCAAAATACTTCTTAAAACGCATGCAGCAAGTGCGTAATGCCTGTTCTAATAATCTAAACTTATCTGAAATCATAATGACGCCTGAAGACCAACAACAGTATGACTCAGCCACTCACTGTTGGATTTGTGGGGCGGCCTTGGTTGCCACCGCAGAGAATCCAACAGTAAGAGACCATGATCACATTAGTGGAAAGTTTAGAGGAGCAGCACATAACAAATGCAATCTTCAACTAAAGTTTGAACCAAAGACATGGAAGCTGCCTATATTCTTTCACAACTTGCGAGGTTACGACTCTCACCTTATAATGCAAGCAGTAACCAGCGACTTCAGGGTGTCATGCATTGCACAGTCATCAGAAAAGTACATGTGTTTCACTTTAAATAACATGTCTTTCTACGACTCTATGCAACACATGATGGGTTCATTAGAGTCACTGGCTATGTCCTTAAAGTCCTGCCCAATAACAGAAGAATATTTTGACCCAACTCTTGTTAGAAAGGGCGTTTACCCTTATGAGTACATGAACAGTTGGCAAAGGTTTGACGAAGATACACTTCCGCCTAAAGGCGCGTTCTTTTCTAGTCTCAGAGGAAAGGACATCAGTGATTCTGATTACCAGCATGCTCAAGATGCGTGGCAGAAGTTAGAGTGTAAAACGATGGGAGACTATCATGATTCCTATTTAATGGCGGATACCTGTTTGTTGGCGGACGTCTTTGAAAATTATAGGAAGACCTGCATGAAACATTACAGCCTGGATCCCACGCATTACATTTCTGCGCCCGGGATGAGCTGGGACGCTTTCTTAAAATTTACTGGAGTACAAATTGATTTATTGTCTAACCTGCCAATGCTTCAGATGATTGAAAACGGATTGCGTGGGGGAATCAGTATGGCGTCGCACCATTACTGTAAAGCAAACAACAAATACTTGGACGACTATGATCCAAGTAAAAGGTCTAACTATCTCATGTATTTAGATGCAAACAATCTGTATGGATGGGCAATGGCGCAATCACTTCCATTACGCAACTTTAAAATGTACACAGACGGTGATACGGATAATATTCAAAAAGCATTAAAGTGGTTGGGCAGTTTGACGCCAGATCAACAGTGTGGATACATTCTAGAAGTTGACTTAGAATATCCTCAGAAACTCCATGACCTGCATAATGACTATCCATTAGCAGCAGAAAGTCTAAAGATGGCAAAAACAGAACCACCTAAACTTGTGCCTAATCTTCGAGGCAAAAAAAATTATGTCTGCCATTACAGGCTTCTACAATTTTATTTAAGACATGGTTTGAAGTTGACAGCTGTTCATCGTATAATTGCTTTTGATCAAGAACAGTTCATGAAACCATACATAATGAAGAACACTGATCTCAGAACTAAATCCACAGATGCTTCAGAAAAAGACTTTTTCAAGTTGATGAACAACAGCTGTTTTGGAAAGACTATGGAGAATCCGCACAAGCGTAAAGATGTTAGATTGGTCACCAGAGAGAACGATGCAATTATGCTAACTTCTAAACCTAATTATCAGGACTTCAGAAGATTTCATGATCAGCTTTTTGGCATAATGATGAAAAAAAAGAAAGTCAAATTGGATAAGCCCGTTTTTATTGGGTTTACTGTTTTAGAGCTGTCGAAGCTTTTGATGTTAGAATTTCTTTATGACTACTTTAAGCCCTTGTATCCAGAGTCCAGAGTTCTGTACACAGATACAGATTCCTTTGTTATAGATATCCCTACTGAAGATATCTATAAAGACATGGAATTAGAAGTAGCTAAAGGGCATGCGGGATGGTACGACACATCTGATTATCCTAAAGATTCGCCTTTGCATTCAACTGTTAACAAGAAGGTTTTAGGTAAGATGAAGGATGAATTATCTGGAGGTGTGATCAAGGAGTTTATTGGTTTAAGGTCGAAAATGTACAGTCTTTCAAGCCAAAAAAAAGTTGTTAAAAAAGCAAAGGGAATATCTCGTAGTGTTGTGCAATCAAGCATATCCCATGACAACTATAAAAAAGCATTGTTTGACAATAAGACTTTTCATCATGACAACGTAAAACTACGATCTAATCTACATGAGATCAACACAACTGTTGTAACAAAGAAGTCATTAGATAGAACAAACACAAAACGTGTGTTTGTTAATCCAGAGTTTTCATATGCAATCGGGCATTGGAAAACAGCATAATTACATACCTTCTTCATCCGCGGGTTTATATTTTTCCTCAAATTTATCTAGAAGCTCAATCATATCAATATCCAATTCAGACAAAATTTTTCTCATGTTTGCTTGATGTGCACGAATTTTTTTTATTTTTTCAAGATATTCTTTATCCGTTATTCTGATAATCAAAATTTGGGATCGTAGGCGATCAGGATGCGTTGCCATGTACCGATGAATCCACTTAATTGTTTCCTTAATAGCTGAACACGTATCATATGATTCTTGTATTAATTTTAAGGTCTCTTTTTTTATCATCATTTTAGTTTCATGTAAGATTTCTTCCTTTTGAGCTTCCATTTTAAACTCAAATATATTTACGTAAATTAATTAAGCGGAACTGTGTCTGGCGGGATTATTTGCAGTTCTTCTTTCACAAAAGATCTTTGAGGGGCTGGTCGTTTTGTTGTGTCAGTTTCTCGTAAATAATACACGGGCGGATTCATCTTTACAATTCTTTTTATTTCATATGAGTCAACACTCCAAACTGGATCGGATGCCCTGATGTGGGTGTCCCCTTCTGCTTCTCCTGGTAAATAAAGGTACCTTACTTTCAAACCAAATGGTAATAGTTTGCTTGATGAACTGGCGTCTCCTTCAACAACATTTATTTTTTGTTTTTTGATTGCTTGTACTGGTTTTAGACCTTTAAATTCTTCATTATTCATTGCACGTAGAACTGAGGGCAGTCTTCTAACCCATTCTGTGTTGCGAGAATTGTCAATCAGCTCTCTGTGATACTGGTAGGAAAAAAGCCTTTCAGATAACTGTTTGTTAAAGTTTTCAACCAAACCCTGTGATCTGTGAACTCCTGGAATGCCTCTTTTAATGGTAACTCTATGTTTTAACAATAATTGATTTACTTGACCTTTAAATTCTTTTCCATCATCGACTTGAATCATGCGAGGATAAGTTAACGGGCCTCGTTGATATATCAGTTGTAAAGCGACAGCAACAGCAGAAGCACTCTTTTGTGTTAATGGTTCAGCATCTTTGTATCTTGAAGCTATGTCAATGACTGTAAGTGCGTACTTAAATCTTTTTCGTCTAATCGTATCATGGGGTAAATATAGAAGATCCATTTGATGGGTGTCGTTCGGTATTGTGTTGACAAAGTGTGGTCTTTGTATTCGTTTAGGCGCTGGTAAATAAATTTGCCAAATCGCTTGTTTAGATAACCATTCTTTTGCTGTTTGTTCACTGACTCCCGCTGCTTGGCTAAGCTTTTTAATTGCTGTTATTCCCTTCCAATATCCTTTTGGAGAATAATAGATTTTGTACATTTTTATTCAGCCAATACTTTGTGCAACAAAATACACAGCGGTCATGCCAAAGACAATAAACAATATTTCTTGCATCTTTTGTTTTTCTGATGGTTGATAAAAGTCGCTAAATTTTGGTGGGGGCAATGTTTCAACTTGTTTGCCTGTTACTAGAAAATATTCTTTTATTGCCTGGTCAACATCTTTAAATGTGTAAGCTGCATGTCCCTGTTGTTTAAGTCTGTCGTTAATAAAATCTAACTGCTCCATTCTTTGCTTTTCATAGGTGTCTTGTGCAGCAGCTAGTTGCTCCATAGCTCTGTTATGTCTTTTTCTCTCATTGTTATTTTGTAGTTTACTAAATGCGTAATTACTTCCGCTAAAAGCAAGCGCATTAACCACAGCGCCACCAATCATCATTACGAGTGAAGCCATTTTTATAAATGTATTTTTTTTTAATTTTACATATTGATACTGTCTGGAATTATTCCTTGCTTAACTAGAAAATCTTTCGTAGCAAATGAAGCTGTAATAACAGCAATCAGCTTTGCTGAGTCTTCAAAGTCTAGTTTGCCAAGATCTGCTGGTTTTATTTTTAACAGGCTTTTACCAAGCATTGTGTATCCTACACTTAGGCCTCCAATAACAGCAGAATGGTATACAAGGTTAGTAATAGTTTTTTTGGTGCTCATTTTTTAAAAATAAAATAATTATAATTAATAAAAAACATGAACAGCGATGATCTACTTCCTGAACTTATGATTACAAATGATCAAGTTGATGACCAAGCTATTATGCGCCAAAAGGAAAGGCTGTATTCTTTAGCAGCATGTGGAAAAACAAAACAGTACCTTGGAAATGAATTCAGCATAGAACAGATTCAACAAATGTCGCCACAAGACATTGTAAAGTATCACAACAGGTATGAAGCGCAACTGGGGTCAAGAATGGTAAAAAGTGTTGGGCAAACGGTTCTTAGTTTGTACACTAAACTAGTTAGTAGATTTGCTCCCATTGATTCTGAACAAGATTTTATGTATGATTTAACACAGGATCCAGTTTTAACAAAGACATTAGAGTCTCTAGGATGTGATCTATATTACAGATTTGGAACATTGTTATCGCCATTAATCATGGGATTAATTACTTTTAATCATATAGATTTTGTTTCCCTTCAAAATGACCGAGCCAGAAAATCAGCAGAATCAGAATCAGAAAATACTGATGGAGAAAGTGACTAGTAAAAAGCCTCCTCATCCTGGGCGTGTTGCAGCAGGAAAAAAATTAGCAGAGTGGAACAAACAAAAAAAATTAATGTTCCGAGCACAGAATATAACTCATAATGAAAACATAACATCGCCAACGCCAACAGTTGTTTCAATGCTAGCTGTAAATACACAAGAACAAGTTGATTCAAGACCTACAACAACAGGGTTGTCTACAACACCAAAGTCGTCATGGAATATTGAATTTAAAACAGTTGTCATTTTTGGCGTCATTGCTGCTGGGGGTGGTTATTACGGTTATAAAATATATAAACAACGCCAGCAAAAACCAAAGCAGTCCAAAAAATCTCAGCCACTAAATACAGAAGCCGAACAAAAAAGCATGCCAGAACTGCCAACAACAAAATCTCATTTTGATCCATTTGATATGCAATAATATGTTAAGAACTTAATAAATAATTATAAGTGACTTGAATAAGAACTTGATAACGACTTGATGACGACTTGATAAAACTTAAATAAGAACTTGATAAGAACTTAATAAGAACTTAATGACGACTTGATAAAAACTTAATGACGACTTGATGACGACTTGTTAAGAACTTGAATAAGTACTTGAATAAGTACTTGAATAAGAACTTGTTAAGAACTTGATGATGACTTGTTAAAAACTTGATGTTGACTTGTTAAGAACTTGAATAAAAACTTGTTAAAAACTTGAATAAAAACTTGAATAAGAACGTGATGCCGATTTTTTTTTCACAATTAATTGTTACATTCTTTTCCGGGGAGACAACTCCTCTTCACTTCTGCCTTTATGTAGTACTCTAGGCCAGACATGTCTGGCCCCGGCTTACTCAACTGCATAATTGCCGAGTCGAAGCGCCGCACTCTTTGCTGGTTCGTGTCGAGTTACACATAAGGGCGTCGGGCGTCCATGCAGCATTGTATAAATTTAGACGGCTAAATTCCCCACCGGCGTCGTTCAGTACAGGCGTTAGACGTCATTGTATAAATTTAGGTGGCTAAATTTCCAAACATATCAAAACATGTTTCTTACCTTCCCCCAATCACAAGACTAGATAGAATCAGCTGATTAGTAACAGTGACGACATTTCCGCCCAGCACTTGTGTTGTTAGCAACTGAACCTAGCTGTCTTGTCATTTGCAGGTGTGCAGTGCAGTCGTGTTTTCAGTTAGAAAGTGTTGTGTTATGTCGCAAGACAGTATCTCTTCTGAATTAGAGATAGAACTTCTTGAAACACAAACCGTTCATCAAGAATTGCTACTTCATTGAAGTCTACTCCATGAGAAAAGAACTAAAAGCAATGTTTTCATATAGTGAGGAGATAAGGCAGTATTGGTCCACTCCCATTCAACTACCAATGCAGCTTGAAACACGATCTTCTCAAGAGCCACAGCAGAGAACTGCCACGGTCTAGCTAGACCGCGTGAAATGAATATTAAACAGGCACACGTCACAGCCTATAGCAGAAAGCCACGCTTTAACGGCCGCGGTCTAGGTGGACCGTCGCTTTGTCACGTCCTATTCAACAGGCTGCCTATTCAGGCGGCCGCCGGGTGTACTTTATACAATTGTCTTGTTTGTTGAATCAAGCTTTTAATAAGTGCACTTGGTGGCTGCTTAGAATAATCTTCAACAACGTGCCACGATTCTACGCTTGTGTGAACACACATCCCACCCCTTTCAGACACTCCCTATTCAGATAGCTTTCAATAGCCAGTCATTCCTCACAATAGAATGAAATCCCAACTTGGTTGACAAATAGCCCTCCTAAGAATAAAGGCATGGTTAACCAAGTCCCCATTGTTTTGTTTGTTTACTTCTTAACGGTCCAGTGACAGAGAACTATAAAACAGATAATCCTACACATTATGTATGTTTGTAAAGTGTTTACTATTAGAGAACTATAAAATAGGCACTCTGGGTAAGCCGGCGGAGCAACAGCGAAACCGGCTTCAGCCGGTTGGAGCTGGCGGAGGTGGGTGAGCCAGAGTGCCTATTTTATAGTTCTCTAGCATCAACGAAGTCCTCATCAATAGCATCCCAGTCAATGTTGAGGGGAGATCCATCCAGAGACAACAACGTCTGTAAAAAGATGGCAGACTAGCTACAAGAAGAGACGTCATTGGTGCACCTGGCGTCTGTCTGGACCCTCAACTACAACACATGATTCTCCTTTTGTATAAAACAAATTTCCCGCAAAATATCTAATAGTTGTTGTTTTTTTTTAGTGTTGTTCACAAACTTCCCTGTGATTTTAGCTTTGAAAGCCATGAATTGTTCTTGGTGGCCCATGCTCATGGAATGAACATTATATTGTGAATTGTGTCTTTCTCTTAGATATCAGACAATGTGTCGCGAACCTGAATACAGAAGCAGCTTAACAACTTTTCTTAAGGGGATACCCAGAATGTTTGCAATGTGCGTCTATATCATTTTCACTGTGAACATACGCTGGAACATTGTTTACTCATGTGCCCTGTCAAGGAGCGAAACGTTTGACAGAAGTCTCTGATGCGTTGAAGAAAAGAGACTAACAAGTTACAAGACAAACCACGACGCGTTTCGACCTCTTTGGTCTCCTTTCAGGAAAGGCGAGCAACATTTAAGACAAGGAAAAACGAAGAACGAACAATCACTTATAGCCTCAAACTTGGCGCACAACGAATATGGAATGACAACGAGGCTGTTAGGAAGGAGACTATGCGAATTAGAATATTAATGTAGCGGTTCGACTATCCTCTGATCTCTTTCCTTTCTCCTCCTCTGTTCGTATAGCCACTACTATCACTACAACTACCATCATCATATTATTAATTAAAGTAGTAGCAGTCTTCTCTATCATCATTTTCTGATATTTTTCATCATCATCATCATCATCATCATCATCATCATCATCATCATCATAACAACAACAATAATAATGACTGTGATAGTGATGATGATGATGATGAAAAGTATCAGACAATAACAACAGAAAAGATTGCTACCACTTTTCACTAATGACATGATGATAGCAGTTGTAGTAATAGTAGAGGCTGTATACAAACAGAGCGGGAGACAGGAAAGGGGTTAGAGGATAGTCGAAGCGCATGGCTGTTGTGGCAACAGTGATAGTGGTGATGATGTCGTCCCCTGTTGTTTTGTTTTTTTTTAATTTAATTTCAAGACTTGTTTTAGTCCTGTATGCTAATCACAAGTGAGTACCTGTCCCTCTCAGCAAGTGCTCGGATGCCGATGTCTGTTTTTTCTTTTCCACCTATTTCTCTTGGGGCAAAAAATCCACCAGACTGCGTGGAAATGAAGACATTGAAGACATTGCTTTAAATGCAACTCTGTCTTTCAAGTGATGTCTTTCTAGCGGCAAAGACTTCGAAGTTTGCCCCACTCCTCTCGTGGACAGGGAAGGCATT
>CM065747.1:19438883-19451383 GCA_033310375.1 Conus canariensis | reverse complement strand
ACGAGGACAACGACAAACAACAGCAGCAATGGAGCTCTTACCAACAAAGCGATTGGGGTTGAAGGTGGGAGGAGAGTTCTTCCTGATGCGGAGGTCTACTGTCTCAGTGACCGAACCGCCGGGGTTTCCATCGGTGCACTCAACAGTGATGGTGTACCGCTGGACCCTGTTCGCATCCAGCTTGTCCACACCGTCAGTGTAGAACAGGCAGTAACCTGCACAGAGGAACACACACACACACACACACACACACACACACACACACACACACACACACACACACACACACACACGCACACACACACACACACACACACACACACACACACACACACACACACACACACACACAAACTCAAAAATGATAATATGGCACAAACAATATTAAGTATGTACCCAGTGTCTGATCATCACGTTGAGCAAACGCACAGGTCAGACATCTGCCACGTCGTCGTAGCCATGAGACCGTCTTCTTACATTCTCTCATCTTAATCATTAAGTCATTTATCCCATCAGCTTTAATCCGTGCACAATGATTATGATCTCGAAACTAAGAAGATGTGGTGCTGCGATACAGTTCCTTGATGAAACTCAAACTTGACAGGATGCATGAAGACACCAATCGATTCGTGGTCAAGTCCGCGAGGAACATTCTGATAGAGCTGTTGCGACGAAGTTCAAGAAAGCATTTTGCACTGATAGTGGCTCTGTGATGTTTTGGGGTCCAGACAGAGGCCATGATCAGGCAGGCGGCATATACAGCAGGGATGAGAGATCGGTGCAGCGTAGGACTGCTGATGCATTAAGACGGTGGTTTTTCTCCTTAGAGTGTTCTGTAAACCGGGCAGTATCTGTTTTACCATCCACTGCGTGATATCGACGACACAATCTTGAAGATTTTGTGACGACAACTATCATAAGTTGTCTATCGTGTCAGAATGTTCAAGCTGAGTGCCATCGGCGAAAGTTTCACGATCAACAGAACGGTTGTTAACGATTTCAGTCAGCGGTGTTGTTTACAATTATGAAAAGCACTGGACCTAGCACAGAACCCTGGAAAACGCTAAAGTCTAGTGACGTTTTACGGAGTTTCTTGTTAATAAAGACGAAGAGTCATCTGTTTTGGAGATACGATCTATACCAGTTTACTGCAGTGCCACATATGCCAAAGTTTGTGCTTAGACTTGAGAATTTAAGGTCAATTGTTTCGAAATCTGCAGACATTTTTTTTAAACAGAAAAGGTTGTTTTTTTTTTAAGTAGAAAAAGAGAAACATAGTTCAAGATTCTAATCTAGAGTGTCCGTCATTTTTATATCTATTTCATGACCTCTGGACAACTGAATGCTCGGACATGCCATGAGCAAGCTGATGCAGCAGACCTGGAAAAACTGGACCCATGACATTCATGATTAGGATGCACCAGATGACACAGGTTTGCGCCTTGCCAAAGGTGAATCAGCAATTAAAAAAAAAAAAAACTCTTGCTTTCTTTTTTGTTCTTTCATACTGCTATTTTCAAAGTTACATTTGAAGGAGATAGAGATGGTGAATATCACTGTTTGTCTTTTTGTGGTACAAAATGTCTTTCCGGTCCTGAAAATCCATCCAGTGTCCCAATGTTGCAGTGCAAAGTGTCACTCTCAGTTCAGAATGTCGCCTCCTTACCTGGGTGACAGTCCGTAGCGGCGGGTCACATTCTTCCTGTCTACTGTGGGACAAATTGCCACCATTTACCAATGTACGCTTGTGGCAGGGTGGGGTCTGTCTGGCACTGTTTTGTGATAGTGTACAAAGAACATCAGCATCTGCTTTTTCCCAAGATGATAGTGATGTAAAGTGTGCAAGGAAGTTCAGTATCTGCTTTTCCCACGATGATAATGATTTACAGAGTGCAAGAATTGTCAGCATCTGCATTTTTCACGACGATAGTGATGCAGTTTGCACAGAATGCCAGCATCTGCTTTTTCCGTATTATTGTGATGCACAATGCTATAACATCAGCATCTGCTGTTCCACGATGGTAGTGATCCACAGTGTGAAAGGAACGTCAGCATCTGCTTTTTTCACGATGGTAGTAATGTACAGTGTGCAGGAAACATCAACATCTGCTTTTTTGATGACGGTAGTGATGTAAAGTGTGCAGGAGACGTCAGCATCTGCTTTTTTCTACGGCAGTTGTGATGTAAAGTGTAACGTCAGCATCTGCTTTTTTCTACGACGGTTGTGATGTAAAGTGTAACGTCAGCATCTGCTTTTTTCTACGACGGTTGTGATATAAAGTGTGCAGGAAACGTCACCACCTGCTTTTTCCACGACGATGGTAGTGATGTACAGTGTGCAAGGAACGTCAGCATCTGCTTTCTCCACGTGTGTACAGCGAACGTCAGCATCTGACTTTCCCACGATGATAGTGATGTACAATGTGAAAGAAACGTCAGCATCTGCATTTTCCACAATGGTAAAAATGCACAGTGTGCAAGAAACGTCATTATCTGCATTTTCCACAATGGTAAAAGTGTACAGTGTGCAAGAAACGTCAGCATCTGATTTTCCCACAATAATAGTGATGCACAGTGTGAAGGGAACGTCATCATCTGCATTTTCCACAATGGTAAAAATGTACAGTGTGCAAAAAAAAAACGTCAGCATCTGCATTTTCCACAAGGATAGCGATGTACCGTGTGCAAGAAACGTCAGCATCTGTTTTTTTGTTTGTTTTTTTTCCCAAGGTGGTACTGATTTACAGAGTGATGAATGTCAGCATCTGCTTTTTCCACGATGATAGTAATGTGTTCTGATGGTAGTGGTAGCAGGGTTTTTTTCTCTCTCTCTCTTTTTTTTCATCTTCCGTGCCATTTCTGTGGCATTGTTCCGGTACCCCGTCCCCATCCCAACTCTCACTTGTCCTGCTAACAGCCTCGGCACTGACAATCGGCAGGGAGCGGTCGATTTCAAGTCGTCATGAGGGTACCCACCTGAGGAGGTTCTGCACTGCACCTGAATCACCTCGGTGGTGTTCAGTGCTGCATATTCTGATCCAGCATGAGCTGGACACCACGCGCTAGGCACCCTACCGACAACAGTCATTGCTTAGTCACAGAAACCAGAGTGAGCGTCCGTTCTCTCTCTCTCTCTCTCTCTCTCTCTCTCTCTCTCTCTCTCTCTCTCTCTCTCTCTCTCTTCTCTGTGTAACACACACACACACACACACACACACACACACACACACACACACCACCACCACCACCACCACCACCACCACCACCACCACCACAACATTACCACTATCATCACCACCATCACTACCACCACCATTACCACCACCACTACCACTACCACCACCACCATCATCATCACCACCACTACCACCACCAAAACCGTCACCACTATCACCGTCATCACCGCCACCACCACCACAGCCATCACCACCGCCTCTACCACCACCAAAAACACCAACAACACCAGCAAACAACATCAACCTTCTTCCCCTTCCGCTTTCCCCTCCCGCCCCGCCCCCCCCCAACCTCACCTCCACACCCCCCTCCCCCTCTCCCACCACCTTCCTTCCTTCCTCATCTGCCTCCTGTCTCACCCGTGTCGGGGGGGTTGCAGGTGAGGACACGGAAGCAGCTTCCGCAAGGGGAGGACGGCGACACGGGGACCCTGGCCGATAAGTCCACTATGGTCGGATCATTGTCGTCATCGCTACAGGGCAGTGCCAGCAGTTGGGCCGTGCCGCTCCTCTCGTTCAGCGTGGCGGCGTAGGGAGTGTTGTCGAACTGCGGCTGAGAGTTCAACTCGGAAGTCAGCATGATGGACACACTGACCTCACACAGAACACACTGAGGACATTTGACTCTCATTTCACGGTGATGAAGACACTGACCTCACACAGAACACACTGAGGACATTTGACTCTCGCTTCACGGTGATGAAGACACTGACCTCACATAGAACACACTGAGGACATTTGACTCTCACTTCACGGTGATGAAGACACTGACCTCACACAGAACACTGAGGACATTTGACTCTCACTTCACGGTGATGAAGACACTGACCTCACACAGAACACACTGAGGACATTTGACTCTCACTTCACGGTGATGAAGACACTGACCTCACACAGAACACTGAGGACATTTGACTCTCACTTCACGGTGATGAAGACACTGACCTCACACAGAACACACTGAGGACATTTGACTCTCATTTCACGGTGATGAAGACACTGACCTCACACACAACACTGAGGACATTTGACTCTCACTTCACGGTGATGAAGACACTGACCTCACACAGAACACACTGAGGACATTTGACTCATTTCACGGTGATGATCACACTGATCCGTTAAACAAACACAGGGCATTTCACTATCATCTAATGATAATGATCACACTGATCCGTAAAACAAACACAGGACATTTCACTATCATCTCATGATGATGAACACACTGAATTATCATAGAACACAGGACATTTCACAATCATGTATGATGATGAACACATTGAATTCTCACAGAGCACAGGACATTTCACAATCATGTATGATGATGAACACACTGAATTCTCACAGAACACAGGACACCTCACTATCATGTATGATGATGAACACACTGAATTCTCACAGAACACAGGACATTTCACAATCATGTATGATGATGAGCACACTGAATTATCACAGAACACAGGACATTTCTCAATCACGTGTAATGATGATGAACACACTGAATTCTCACAGAACACAGGACACCTCACTATCATGTATGATGATGAACACACTGAATTCTCACAGAACACAGGGCACCTCACTATCATGTATGATGATGAACACACTGAATTCTCACAGAACACAGGACATTTCACAATCATGTATGATGATGAACACACTGAATTCTCACTGAACACAGGACATTTCACAATCATGTATGATGATGAACACACTGAATTCTCACAGAACACAGGACACCTCACTATCATGTATGATGATGAACACACTGAATTCTCACTGGACCTCACTATCATGTATGATGATGAACACACTGAATTCTCACAGAACACAGGACACCTCACTATCATGTATGATGATGAACACACTGAATTCTCACAGAACACAGGACATTTCACAATCATGTATGATGATGAACACACTGAATTATCACAGAACACAGGACACCTCACAATCATGTATGATGATGAACACACGGAATTCTCACAGAACACAGGACACCTCACTATCATGTATGATGATGAAAACACTGAATTCTCACAGAACACAGGACACCTCTCTATCATATATGATGATGAACACACTGAATTCTCACAGAACACAGGACATTTCACAGTCATGTATGATGATGAACACACTGAATTCTCACAGAACACAGGACACCTCACTATCATCTCACGTCGCTGACGGTGCCAATCCCGTTGCAAAAATACAAGTCACCATTGTACAACCAACACAGTCAGTCGGTTTCCACTGATGACACCAATTCAAAGGACGAAAGAGGACCATGGACAGACGATGGAAGTCCCTAATATGCTGCCCGTGAAGAACATTAAGTGTACATTCTAACGGCCTCCTTTTCACTCCCATTTCTCCCTCCAACCCCCCCCCCCCTCCCTTTTCCATGAATTCAACCCCCCCCCCCCACTCTCCCCATTTGTTTAAAAAAAAGTGTGCAACGAGTCATTGAAATAATGATGGAGAAGTTGTTAACCTCCGCTTTTTTTCCTCGATCGACTGCTTACTTGCCAAGCCAGTTATTGTTCAATGTTTAATAATCAGTGGGTAGTTGCATCTTGTAAGAAGTCCAAGAGAAGACTATTCTAGCACAGTTCTAAGCTGCTGTCAGCACTGTGATGTGACTGACGATGCTTGGGGTATTAGGTCACACATTTGTGACCCCCTTTTTTTTTAAATACTTAAATGGATCCTCCACCATGAGCTCAGAGTAGTTTCCCCTATATATGTATTCCTCCTTAAATCATGATTTCAAATGTGTGTGTGTACCAGCGGGCTGCACGTGTTGAGACTGCAGCAGGAGGAAAATGACTGTGGCTGTCTATAAAGGAGCCAGAAGAAGCGGCGAGAGAGCGAATCATCTGACGCGTAGACATGAGAGAGAGAGAGAGAGAGAGAGAGACAGACAGACAGACAGACAGACAGACAGACAGACAGACAGAGACAGAGACAGAGAGACAGAGAGACAGAGAGATACAGACAGAGAGATACGGACAGAGATGAAGAAGAAGAAGAAGAAGACGAAGAAGAAGAAGAAGAAAAGAAGAAGAAGAAGAAGAAGAAGAAGAAGAAGAAGAAGAAGAAAAGAAGAAGAAGAAGAGGAGGAGGAGGAGGAAGAGAGAAGAAGAAGGGGGGGGGGAAGAAAAAAGGGGATGGGATTTGCATATGGCATGGCTGAATGTAAGCAGAAAACGACCCACCTGTTTTGCCCAAGCCCACTGCGGCAGCAGACATGTTGAAGACAGCGCCACCACAGTCCACCAGACGTCAAGAGCAGACAACCACCATGACGCCATCGGACAGGGACAGGGACAGGGAAAGGCGAATCTGGCGAAAGAAGGAGATTAAGATACAAACATCCATTTCCCTTCATTCTCTCATCGTTGTGGAGTTATGGAGGAAGACACAATGAAGAATGACGTCAGTCTCCATTAAGGCAGAAATGCTAAGGTTTTTCATTCTCTCATCGTTGTGGACATGCAGAGGAAGGCACGATGAAGAATGATGTCAGTCTCCATTAATTAAGACAGAAATGCTAAGGTTTTTCATTCTCTCATCGTTGTGGACATGCAGAGGAAGGCACGATGAAGAATGATGTCAGTCTCCATTCAGACAGAAATGCTAAGGTTTTCTATTCTATCACCGTTGTGGACATGCAGAGGAAGGCTCGATGAAGAATGATGTCAGTCTCCATTAATTAAGACAGAAATGCTAAGGTTTTTCATTCTCTCATCGTTGTGGACATGCAGAGGAAGGCACGATGAAGAATGATGTCAGTCTCCATTCAGACAGAAATGCTAAGGTTTTTCATTCTCTCATCGTTGTGGACATGCAGAGGAAGGCACGATGAAGAATGATGTCAGTCTCCATTCAGACAGAAATGCTAAGGTTTTTCATTCTCTCATCGTTGTGGACATGCAGAGGAAGGCACGATGAAGAATGATGTCAGTCTCCATTAAGACAGAAATGCTAAGGTTTTTCATTCTCTCACCGTTGCGGAGATGCAGAGGAAGATACAATGATCAATGATGTTAATCTCTATGGAGATAACAAAAACGCCAAGGTTTTCTATTCTATCACCGTTGCGGAGATGTAGAGGAAGATACAATGATCAATGATGTTAATCTCTATTGAGATTTTAAAAAAAAACACAAAAAAAACCTGCCAAGGTTGTCTATTCTATCGCCGTTGTGGAAATGTAGATCAAGATATACTGAAAATGATGTTGACGCCCTGTGAGGAGATCACACACACTGTTGCTGATTGTACGAAAGAGCAGACAAAGGGGGATGATGTTAACCATTTCACCCCTCAAGGGATATAACTGAAGACACAATTATTTTCTTGTTTCTTTTCATCCCTTTCGGGGCATAAAAGGCGAGAAAGCAAATAATCATGTCACCGCTACAGGGGTATAAACAAGACAGACTAATAATGGTAACTATGAATCCTTTCACACCTTTAGGGGTATAAAAAAAAAAGACAGAGCAAATGATGATGTCAATCTTTTCACACCTTTAGGGGTATAAAAAAAAAGACAGAGCAAATGATGATGTCAATCCTTTCACACCTTTAGGGGTATAAAAAAGACAGAGCAAATGATGATGTCAATCCTTTCACACCTTTAGGGGTATAAAGAAGACAGAGCAAATGATGATGTCAATCTTTTCACACCTTTAGGGGTATAAAAAAAAAGACAGAGCAAATGATGATGTCAATCCTTTCACACCTTTAGGGGTATAAAAAAGACAGAGCAAATGATGATGTCAATCCTTTCACACCTTTAGGGGTATAAAGAAGACAGAGCAAATGATGATGTCAATCCTTTCACACCTTTAGGGGTATAAAAAAGACAGAGCAAATGATGATGTCAATCCTTTCACACCTTTAGGGGTATAAAAAAAAAGACAGAGCAAATGATGATGTCAATCCTTTCACACCTTTAGGGGTATAAAAAAGACAGAGCAAATGATGATGTCAATCCTTTCACACCTTTAGGGGTATAACAAAAAAAAGACAGAGCAAATGATGATGTCAATCCATTCACACCTTTAGGGGTATAAAAAAGACAGAGCAAATGATGATGTCAATCCTTTCACACCTTTACAGGTATAAAAAACAAAGACAGAGCAAATGATGATGTAAATATTTCACACCTTTAGGGGTATAAAGAAGACAGAGCAAATGATGATGTAAATCCTTTCACACCTTTACAGGTATAAAAAAAAGACAAAGCAAATGATGATGTAAATCCTTTCACACCTTTACAGGTATAAAAAAAAGACAGAGCAAATGATGATGTCAATCCTTTCACACCTTTAGGGATATAAAAAAAGACAGAGCAAATGATGATGTCAATCCTTTCACACCTTTACAGGTATAAAAAAAAGACAGAGCAAATGATGATGTCAATCCTTTCACACCTTTAGGGGTATAAAAAAGACAGAGCAAATGATGATGTCAATCCTTTCACACCTTTAGGGGTATAACAAAAAAAAGACAGAGCAAATGATGATGTCAATCCTTTCACACCTTTAGGGGTATAACAAAAAAAAGACAGAGCAAATGATGATGTCAATCCTTTCACACCTTTAGGGGTATAACAAAAAAAAAAGACAGAGCAAATGATGATGTCAATCCTTTCACACCTTTAGGGGTATAACAAAAAAAAGACAGAGCAAATGATGATGTCAATCCTTTCACACCTTTAGGGGTATAAAAAAGACAGAGCAAATGATATGTCAATCCTTTCACACCTTTAGGTGTATAACAAAAAAAAGACAGAGCAAATGATCATGTTAATCCTTTCACACCTTTAGGGGTATAAAAAAAGACAGAGCAAATGATATGTCAATCCTTTCACACCTTTAGGGGTATAACAAAAAAAAGACAGAGCAAATGATCATGTCAATCCTTTCACACCTTTAGGGGTATAACAAAAAAAAGACAGAGCAAATGATATGTCAATCCTTTCACACCTTTAGGGGTATAACAAAAAGAAAGACAGAGCAAATGATCATGTCAATCCTTTCACACCTTTAGGGGTATAACAAAAAAAAGACAGAGCAAATGATATGTCAATCCTTTCACACCTTTAGGGGTATAACAAAAAAAAGACAGAGCAAATGATCATGTCAATCCTTTCACACCTTTAGGGGTATAACAAAAAAAAGACAGAGCAAATGATATGTCAATCCTTTCACACCTTTAGGGGTATAACAAAAAAAAAGACAGAGCAAATGATCATGTCAATCCTTTCAGCCATTTAGGGATATAAAAAGACAAGAGCAAACAACGACGTTAATCCTTTCAGCCCTTTACGGATATAAAGAGACAGGGCAAAAATGAGTGGACAGAAGACAGAGCGCCGCTTAGGAGGTGTGAACGAAGACACAGCTCACAATGGCGTGAGTTCTTGCACACCTGGGTAAGGAAGTGGGGGGGGGGGAGGGGAGAGTGGACAGGAGGCTAGAGGGGGGGGGGGGGGGGGGCAGACGGATTTGAGGAGGGAAGGAGAAGAGTGAGAAGGAAGACAGTGACAATTGGATGCAGTCAGCCTCCCAAGAGGATGTCATTGACAACATGGATGACAACATCAAAGAGCGTCATAAGGCACGGAACTCCTTCCCTACCATGTGTATTAGCATTTAGCATTTCCCAGCAAAAGCGGATTTTTTTTTCAAAGCTTACTGCCTTCAAAGGCCTGTAATTTTTTTTCCCCCTTCTGCATGCCATTCTCTCGCCACGTATTCACAATAAATAATGATTAAAATCTCCACAACAGAAACTCTTGAAATCGTCATAGAAAAGAAAGCGGTTGAAGTAAAGTTTACACCTGTCATAACTTTCAGCCGCCGCCAAGACGTCTAGAATGCTTACAAGAAATAACGTATGAATTAGTTGACAGAGAGAGAGAGAGAGAGAGAGAGAGAGAGAGAGAACCAATGCTAAACGTCAGGGTGGGATTTGCTACTTCACTGGCTCCCAACTGGTTCAAGAGTCCCTGGATTACAGCAAAAAAAAAAAAACCCTGACAAGCCTCGGGTCACTGATAACATTCTCCACTCATGCCACGCAACAATGGAACCACAGCGGGAAGAGAAACTGGACACCGAAGTAGCGT
The DNA here is from genome assembly GCA_033310375.1 of Conus canariensis. Classification (NCBI taxonomy): domain Eukaryota; kingdom Metazoa; phylum Mollusca; class Gastropoda; order Neogastropoda; family Conidae; genus Conus; species Conus canariensis. The sequence goes on along the minus strand of CM065747.1, from coordinate 19,441,009 downwards.
AGGGTCTCGATGGCAGGAACATCAAGCCAAACATAACACACAGACCAGTGACAGATCTGTCGTCGGCCATCCGGTGTGTGCCTCGGGCGTGTCGAATCTAGCGGAGCCCCTCCCTCCCCTTGCTGGGTTTACTCCTCACCTGCGGCAGGCAGTTCAGGGTGAAAGAGGTTTTTTTTTTTTTTTTTTTTTTTTCTTTGCTGTCCCATCTTCAGTGCCACCTCAGTAGCATTGCACCCACACCGCTCATTCCGAGCCCGCCGACCACACGGTCACAGTCCCGGCACCGGCAATCCACAGGGAGCAGCCAATGTCAAGTCGTCAAGAGGTAACCCATCGGAGGAGACACTGTATGCACTGCCGCCGACTCACTTCAGTGGTGTGCAGTACTGCTTGTTCTGATCCAACACGCGCAGAACACCACCTGCTTAGCCCCCCCCCCCCCCCCCCCCTCCTACTGACGACAATAATCGCATAGTCGCGGAGCCGGTGAGAGTGAGGTCTCCCTCCGGAGGGCGCCACCACGTCCGTCCAACGACAGCCCCCATGAATTTGCCAATACCGGTGACCCCGACGGAATCAAACCAAGGCCATAGACGTGAGGAGGATACCGGATGACAGAATGTCTGATAGCAGAGGGGGCGGGAGGGGGGGGGCATCTGTCCTGATTGTTTACAGGGACCCAGGACTTGGCACCTAGCCAACAGAGCTTGGGGGAACGTGGGGAGCTATTCTTCAGTGTCACATCCCAAAGACTCTTCACGGAGTTGAGACAAGACCATACTCTTTCTTTACCAGGATACTAGACAGGCACAAGCGCGTTTCTTTCTTTACATCCAGTCCTCGCCCTGATCAGGTTCACAATGTAAATATAAATGCATATAAAGTATGGAGGGAAAACTTAACAGACAATCGGACAAGCGCAGGGAAAGGCGGAGAGATTGTGTGTGTGTGTGTGTGTGCGTGTGTGTGTGTGTGTGTGTGTGTGTGTGTGTGTGTGTGTGTATGTGTGCGTGTGCGTGCGCGCGTGCGTGCGTGCGCGCGTGCGCGCGTGCGTGTGTGCGTGTGTGTGTGCGTGCGTGTGTGTGTGTGTGTGTGTGTGCGTGCGTGCGTGTGTGTGTGTGTGTGTGTGTGTGTGTGTGTGTGTGTGTGTGTGCGTGATCGTATTTATGTGGGGTGGAGGGGGTGGGTGGTTGGGTAGAGAGAGAGAGAGAGGAGAGAGAGAGAGAGGGGGGGCATATAAAGCAACTTTTGTAACAAACCAAACTTGAAGAACATGATGATCTAGATAAGCAGATACGCGTACTGCCAAATATCCATGAAGTTATATTTCCATCGCCCATTCAGTCGTGGAGGCCATAAAGTTCTTTTCAGTCTAGTGGAACATTGTTACCATGAAGTAGGACGAATGAGTGAAAGTTGTGTGGAGAAAAAAGAGAGAGAGAGAGAGAGAGAGAGAGAGAGAGAGAGAGAGACAGACAGACAGACAGACAGACAGACAGACAGAAAGATAGACAAAGAGAGACAGAGACAGAGAGGCAGAGAGGGTGAGAGAGAGAGAGAGAGAGAGAGGGGAGACTCAGACAGACAGCCAGACAGATAGATAGACAGAGAGAGAGAGAGAGAGAGAGAGAGAGAGAAGAGAGAGAGAGAGAGACATGCATACATACAGACAGACAGACAAACAGAGACAGAGACACAGAGAGAGATGTCTCCCCAACTGAGAGAAGAATTCAAAGCTGGAAGAATGAAGGCAACAGCGACCAAACCTTTGACACACTGCAAAAAGAAAACAAAATGAACATAAGGCTACAACACATTGAATATGAACGATTTCCTCCCTCAAATAATGCACAGAATTAACTGCTAGAACGGACTGTGAAAGAACTGTGCAGGTAAGAGTAATGAAGAACAAGACGGCAGCGCTGGTAGACTGAACCACGCTGTCTCCCCTCTAGCTGCCACTTCACGGTGACACCTGTCTGGTTGTCTTCCTACCTGACGCCCTCTCTGTCCTGCAGGTATTTTCAGAGCAGCAAAACTCCCAAGCCTCAGCGAAGCACTGCAGAAAGTTGCTACTAAGAGAAGAGTGGTGCTCCAGTGGATTCCAGCCCACTGCGGGATACCAG
>CM065747.1:19411383-19426383 GCA_033310375.1 Conus canariensis | reverse complement strand
TTAATTAAGTCACCCCAAGTTCTTAATCAAGTTACCCCAAGTTCTTAATCTAGTTCTTAATCAAGTTACCTTAAGTTTTTAATCAAGTTACCTCAAGTTCTTAACTTAAGTCACCCTAAGTTCTTAACTTAAGTTATCCCAAAGTACAACAAAGTTCTTATTCAAGTCACTTATAATTATTTATTAAGTTCTTAACATATTATTGCATATCAAATGGATCAAAATGACATTTTGTTGTTAGCAGTTCTGGCATGCTTTTTTGTTCGGCTTCTGTATTTAGTGGCTGAGATTTTTTGGACTGCTTTGGTTTTTGCTGGCGTTGTTTATATATTTTATAACCGTAATAACCACCCCCAGCAGCAATGACGCCAAAAATGGCAACTGTTTTAAATTTAATATTCCATGACGACTTTGGTGTTGTAGGTCTTGAATCAACTTGTGTATTTACAGCTGGCATTGAAACAACTGTTGGCGTTGGCGGTGTTATGTTTTCATTATGAGTTATATTCTGTGATTGCAACATTAATTTTTTTTGTTTGTTCCACTCTGCTAATTTTTTTCCTGCTGCAACGCGCCCAGGATGAGGAGGCTTTTTACTGGTCACTTTCTCCATCAGTATTTTCTGATTCTGATTCTGCTGATTTTCTGGCTCAGTCATTTTGAAGGGAAACAAAATCTATATGATTAAAAGTAATTAATCCCATGATTAATGGCGATAACAATGTTCCAAATCTGTAATATAGATCACATCCTAGAGACTCTAATGACTTTGTTAAAACGGGATCCTGTGTTAAATCATACATAAAATCTTGTTCAGAATCAATGGGAGCAAATCTACTAACTAGTTTAGTGTACAAACTAAGAACCGTTTGCCCAACACTTTTTACCATTCTTGACCCCAGTTGCGCTTCATACCTGTTGTGATACTTTACAATGTCTTGTGGCGCCATTTGTTGAATCTGTTCTATGCTGAATTCATTTCCGAGGTACTGTTTTGTTTTTCCACATGCTGCCAAAGAATACAGCCTTTCCTTTTTAGGCATAATATCTTGGTCATCAACTTGATCATTTGTAAGTTCAGGAAGTAGATCATCGCAGTTCATGTTTTATTAATAAATAAATATTATTTTATTTTTAAAAATGAGCGCCGAAAAAACTATTACTAACCTTGTATACCATTCTGCTGTTATTGGAGGCCTAAGTGTAGGATACACAATGCTTGGTAAAAGCCTGTTAAAAATAAAACCAGCAGATCTTGGCAAACTAGACTTTGAAGACTCAGCAAAGCTGATTGCTGTTATTACAGCTTCATTTGCTACGAAAGATTTTCTATTTAAGCAAGGAATAATTCCAGACAGTATCAATATGTAAAATTAAAAAAAATACATTTATAAAAATGGCTTCACTCGTAATGATGATTGGTGGCGCTGTGGTTAATGCGCTTGCTTTTAGCGGAAGTAATTACGCGTTTAGTAAACTACAAAATAACGATGAGAGAAAAAGACATAACAGAGCTATGGAGCAACTAGCTGCTGCACAAGACACCTATGAAAAGCAAAGAATGGAGCAGTTAGATTTTATTAACGACAGACTTAAACAACAGGGACATGCAGCTTACACATTTAAAGATGTTGACCAGGCAATAAAAGAATATTTTCTAGTAACAGGCAAACAAGTTGAAACATTGCCCCCACCAAAATTTAGCGACTTTTATCAACCATCAGAAAAACAAAAGATGCAAGAAATATTGTTTATTGTCTTTAGCATGACCGCTGTGTATTTTGTTGCACAAAGTATTGGCTGAATAAAAATGTACAAAATCTATTATTCTCCAAAAGGATATTGGAAGGGAATAACAGCAATTAAAAAGCTTAGCCAAGCAGCGGGAGTCAGTGAACAAACAGCAAAAGAATGGTTATCTAAACAAGCGATTTGGCAAATTTATTTACCAGCGCCTAAACGAATACAAAGACCACACTTTGTCAACACAATACCGAACGACACCCATCAAATGGATCTTCTATATTTACCCCATGATACGATTAGACGAAAAAGATTTAAGTACGCACTTACAGTCATTGACATAGCTTCAAGATACAAAGATGCTGAACCATTAACACAAAAGAGTGCTTCTGCTGTTGCTGTCGCTTTACAACTGATATATCAACGAGGCCCGTTAACTTATCCTCGCATGATTCAAGTCGATGATGGAAAAGAATTTAAAGGTCAAGTAAATCAATTATTGTTAAAACATAGAGTTACCATTAAAAGAGGCATTCCGGGTGTTCACAGATCACAGGGTTTGGTTGAAAACTTTAACAAACAGTTATCTGAAAGACTTTTCTCCTACCAGTATCACAGAGAGCTGATTGACAATTCTCGCAACACAGAATGGGTTAGAAGGCTGCCCTCAGTTTTGCGCGCAATGAATAATGAAGAATTTAAAGGTCTAAAACCAGTACAAGCAATCAGAAAACAAACAATAAATGTTGTTGAAGGAGAGTCTTCATCAAGCAAACTATTACCATTTGGTTTGAAAGTGAGATACCTTTATTCACCGGGAGAAGCGGAAGGGGACACTCGCATCAGGGCAACAGATCCAGTTTGGAGTGTTGATCCATATGAGATAAAAAAAATTGTGAAAATGAATCCGCCTGTGTATTATTTACGAGAAACTGACACAACAAAACGACCAGCCCCCCGAAGATCTTTTGTGAAGGAAGAACTGCAGATAATCCCTCCAGACACAGTTCCAGTCGCTTAATTATTTTTTAATTTAAATTAAAATGGCGGCAAGAATGGAAAAGGAAGAATCCTTACGTAAAATGGCACTGGAAGCAAGAATGGTGAAGGAAGAGTCCTTAGAAATAATGCGAAAAATATTTGATTATAATCTTGCTATTAGACTAATATTTAAGAAGATTGATTATGCCATGCTAGACAAAACCTCAAATTTTGATTGGGAGCAAGAATATATTAAAAAAATTCGAGCGCATTTAGCAGTAATGGATAATAATTTGGTTGAATTGGGTGATGATATAGTTAAGCTTAACGAACTGTTTTAATCTACGCAAATACATTTGGGTTTAAAATGGAAGCTCAAAGGGAAATGGCAGAAATGGCAAAGGAAAAGTCTTTAAAATTAATGCAAGATTTATTTGAGTATCAGTATATCATTAAAGAAGTATTTGAGAAGATTGACAATCCCTGGCTAGAACAATCGCCAGACAATCGCTTTAAACCCCAAAGCTTTTATTTTGATTTTGATTTATGGAAACATGAATATTGTGAAATGACAAAAAAAATTAAAGCACATCAAGCATTAATAAATAATATTAATTTTGCTAAATTAGATGATGATATAATTGAACGTGCGATTGCTGAAAAATATAAGCCCATATGATTATACTATTCTCCAATGACCAATTGCATATGAAAACTCTGGATTAACAAATACTCTTTTTGTGTTAGTGCGGTCAAGAGACCGTTTTGTTACAACTGTTGTGTTGATCTCATGTAGATTAGATCGTAGTTTTACGTTGTCATGATGAAAAGTCTTATTGTCAAACAATGCTTTTTTATAGTTGTCATGGGATATGCTTGATTGCACAACACTACGAGATATTCCCTTTGCTTTTTTAACAACTTTTTTTTGGCTTGAAAGACTGTACATTTTCGACCTCAAACCAACAAACTCCTTGATCACACCTCCAGATAATTCATCCTTCATCTTACCTAAAACCTTCTTGTTAACAGTTGAATGCAAAGGCGAATCTTTAGGATAATCAGATGTGTCGTACCATCCCGCATGCCCTTTAGCTACTTCTAATTCCATGTCTTTATAGATATCTTCAGTAGGGATATCTATAACAAAGGAATCTGTATCTGTGTACAGAACTCTGGACTCTGGATACAAGGGCTTAAAGTAGTCATAAAGAAATTCTAACATCAAAAGCTTCGACAGCTCTAAAACAGTAAACCCAATAAAAACAGGTTTGTCCAATTTGACTTTCTTTTTTTTCATCATTATTCCAAAAAGCTGATCATGAAATCTTCTGAAGTCTTGATAATTAGGTTTAGAAGTTAGCTTAATTGCATCGTTTTCTCTGGTGACCAATCTAACATCTTTACGCTTGTGCGGATTTTCCATAGTCTTTCCAAAACAGCTGTTGTTCATCAACTTGAAAAAGTCTTTTTCTGAAGCATCTGCGGATTTAGTTCTGAGATCAGTGTTCTTCATTATGTATGGTTTCATGAACTGTTCTTGATCAAAAGCAATTATACGATGAACAGCTGTCAACTTCAAACCATGTCTTAAATAAAATTGTAGAAGCCTGTAATGGCAGACATAATTTTTTTTGCCTCGAAGATTAGGCACAAGTTTAGGCGGTTCTGTTTTTGCCATCTTTAGACTTTCTGCTGCTAATGGATAGTCATTATGCAGGTCATGGAGTTTCTGAGGATATTCTAAGTCAACTTCTAGAATGTATCCACACTGTTGATCTGGTGTCAAACTGCCCAACCACTTTAATGCTTTTTGAATATTATCCGTATCTGTGTACATTTTAAAGTTGCGTAATGGAAGTGATTGCGCCATTGCCCATCCATACAGATTGTTTGCATCTAAATACATGAGATAGTTAGACCTTTTACTTGGATCATAGTCGTCCAAGTATTTGTTGTTTGCTTTACAGTAATGGTGCGACGCCATACTGATTCCCCCACGCAATCCGTTTTCAATCATCTGAAGCATTGGCAGGTTAGACAATAAATCAATTTGTACTCCAGTAAATTTTAAGAAAGCGTCCCAGCTCATCCCGGGCGCAGAAATGTAATGCGCAGGATCCAGGCTGTAATGTTTCATGCAGGTCTTCCTATAATTTTCAAAGACGTCCACCAACAAACAGGTATCCGCCATTAAATAGGAATCATGATAGTCTCCCATCGTTTTACACTCTAACTTCTGCCACGCATCTTGAGCATGCTGGTAATCAGAATCACTGATGTCCTTTCCTCTGAGACTAGAAAAGAACGCGCCTTTAGGCGGAAGTGTATCTTCGTCAAACCTTTGCCAACTGTTCATGTACTCATAAGGGTAAACGCCCTTTCTAACAAGAGTTGGGTCAAAATAGTGATCTGTTATTGGGCAGGACTTTAAGGACATAGCCCGTGACTCTAATGAACCCATCATGTGTTGCATAGAGTCGTAGAAAGACATGTTATTTAAAGTGAAACACATGTACTTTTCTGATGACTGTGCAATGCATGACACCCTGAAGTCGCTGGTTACTGCTTGCATTATAAGGTGAGAGTCGTAACCTCGCAAGTTGTGAAAGAATATAGGCAGCTTCCATGTCTTTGGTTCAAACTTTAGTTGAAGATTGCATTTGTTATGTGCTGCTCCTCTAAACTTTCCACTAATGTGATCATGGTCTCTTACTGTTGGATTCTCTGCGGTGGCAACCAAGGCCGCCCCACAAATCCAACAGTGAGTGGCTGAGTCATACTGTTGTTGGTCTTCAGGCGTCATTATGATTTCAGATAAGTTTAGATTATTAGAACAGGCATTACGCACTTGCTGCATGCGTTTTAAGAAGTATTTTGCAGCATTTGGTCCTCTGTATAATTCTGGCTTTGAATGGGCGCCATCCGACCTAACAATGATGAAGGCAAATGAGCAAATCTGATGATTACTCATTAAGACTGTTTTAGGAAGTTTCTGTGGGGTTGGTCCTTCATAAGGAACAATGAGTGATTCGAAGTCTGCGTAAACAACATATGGACTAGTTTGCAACCGTTTCCAGTTCTTAAAACTAACTTTACTGCCTTCTCCGGGCGTAATTAGTTCTGTATCACAGTCAACTGGGCTAATACAATGTTTTACATGTTCGCTCGCTGCTTTAACAGATGGAATTCTTGTTAAACATTTTCTACAGAATTCTTGTTTGCTATGTTGTTTTGTAGTATGCACTAGTAATCTACTCATTGTGCGTATCAATGTGTAATGTGGTAGCCCTGTTGGTGAAAACATCAGTAGTAAGTCAACATGATTTTTGTCTGGTTCGCCAATCGTTGGACTGTTCTTGGACACTTTAATCGGCTGTAGATTTGTTTCCTCATCCCATATGTAGATATTAACAGTTATTGGTTTGTTTTGTTCTTCAAACTGATCAATCTGATTTACACTAACAGGAAAGGATATTCCTCTAAAGTTAAGATCATTGATGTAAGGTTCATAGTTAGACACTCTCTCTGCGTTTTTGCGGAATACATGCAGCCTAGCAAGAACGCACCACATAAAACATTTGTCATCTGAATTTTTTATGTTTAGAACTGCTCGTTTTGCAACTAATGATGGAGGTAGTGGAATGTAAGCCTTGCCAACAATCGGCTCATACTTAGCCTGTTTTAATCTGATCTCTAAGACTTCACCCTCTGACCAACCAGAGCCTCTCATTTTGGCTTCTTCAGCGGCCACATCAAACTGTGTAAGCAGCTGATCTGCCCAACCAGGTGTTAAGTCATTATGAGAAAGAATAGTCTGTTGTTTAGTCGAGACCCAGACTTCTAGATTTTCTTCATTTATTGTTATATAGTCGATTAAAACAACTAACCTTACTTTAACTGGAGGGTTTATTGTTAGTTTACTTGGAACTTGAGAAATAGCGTGTACAACGCTTTCCCGCACGTTTTTTGGATTAATAACTTCTAAATCAATCTCATTTAGTGCTCTTGACAAACGCTCTTCCTCGAGCATTGCTTCAAACAATTCATCTGAACCTTCATATATCTTATCCATGCTGAGTTTCTTTTCTAACTCAAAATATTTATTTAAATTTTAAAAAAAAATACTTAATCAGAATCAATATCAACGGTCTTTTTGTGCTTGGACTCATAAACTAAAGTATAAACGCCCTTTGGGGTTGTTAATGTGAGCTGTTTAGAACAGAGTTTAATGTTTCGTTTACTTTTTTTAAACATTCCTTTTTTATCTGGTCGGTGTCTGGCTGTTGAGAAAAAGTTGCCCTTGCCTTTCTTTGAAGATCAAACTTTTGTCTTTTGTAGTCCTCAAAATCAGCCTGTAGGCGACTAAATTCTTCATCCGTGATGTTCGAGTCGGCAAGTGCTTTATTTATTGTCAGTTTGAAGGAACTAAGTTTAGCTGTTATTAGTTGAACCATAGCTGTGTGCTTTTGGAGTTTAGCTTTTATTTTTTTGCTGACAGCACTTACAGCCAATGAACACAGGCCAAGAGTTAAAGACACACCACCTAGAGGTATAGCTACCGGTGCACCTATGCCTGTTGCTAAGAGACCTACACTGGTTCCTGCTGATAGAGCACTAGTGATCGATGCTCCAGTATTAACATATGTAACAGCATTAAAGACAGCAGAATACCTTCGTTTGGTTTTGCTGTATTTTGAAAGGTCCTGCTCTAGTTTTTGTTGCATTTGTGTAATGTTGGTTAATCTGAAAGTTTTTATGTCTACAGCAGCAGAATTGCCTACTATCTCTTCTTTGGGCACTTTTGGATAAGTCGTAACAGACATGCTTTTTTAAAATAAAAATAATTTAGTATTGGATATCTTTTAATCTGTTATCTTGAATATTCAGCTGCGCATCATATATTAAAAACAAATGTACATTAAGCGGTTTATCACTCTCTTTTTCTTTATCAATTTGAATGTTTATTACGTCTTTAACTGTTCTCCCACTCCCATGCAACTGATTATCCTCTGTTGACCTTAGGTCAATCCATAAACCGTATTTTGTTGTTAAATATTCATCAAGTCTAACACTGTGAAGGTGTAGATCTTTAGACACAAGGTCTACTGTTGGACTTCTAGACCTCCCGCCTCCAAACAATTTTCTTATTTCATCAAAATGATGATAAGGTTTAAGCCCGCTACCGTAGACTTGGTTAGGACTACCCTCAATTGAACATTGTACTTTAGTTATTTTAGGATTAATAAACTTTTCACTTTGTCTTTTGAATGGTTCTTCATCTTCACACAGCAATAAAATACCTTTAAGGGATCTTGCTGCGGCGCTAAAACTAAAGTTCCATATTGTGTCTGCCCTGCTTTTAGGATATTTAGTATGATGAATCACTCTTTCGTAATATATTGCTAATTTTGACTGATATTGTTGCTCAATCAGCCTTGCTAAGTTAGGGTTGCTAACAATGTCAAACTCTAACGAGATGTCGAAAATGCTGTACTTTGCGTTAGAGTCTGTAGATTTAATGACACGTTTGTATTCATTAAAAGTTAGTTCATATGACAATCTGTCTTTTAATGCTCCTTGAAAGTATGGCGCATGCGCTTTTAACAACTCAAAATCTAAGGGTATGGAAAAGCGATTTCCATAAGCAAAACTTACAGCTTCATACTTGTTGCCGGCTTTAGCGTCTTCGGCGTCTATTCTGTGTTTTAGTGCTTCGTTATTTTCGATTCCTTGAAACGCAAGATCGGCCCTTTCATTATCGGTTAGCCATAGATCAGAATAGATTAGAAATATGTCTGCATTGTGTAAAGAAAATATTTCTTGCCCCTCAAGTTTTATAGAAATTTTCTTAACGATTGCCCGTCCCAAATTCTGTACAACTGTCCTGTTTGCGTCTGTTGCTGAATCAAGTTCTATTTTGAAAGTAAGCCGTGCAGATCCCGGCACAATCACTTCATCTGCTCCTAGGTCTGGAAATTTAACAGTAAGAATTTGATCTGAATCAATAGTAGATGGATTATTTGGAACAATAATATTCTGTTTATTTCCCTTCACGCCAAAGGGCTCTTTCAGTCTTCTATGCGGGTCAAGAATTGAGCCATATGCTTGTGACATTTTTTTTTATAAAACAAAATAAAAAGTTAATTATTTAAAAACATGGCAGAAGAAGATTATGATGTTTTTGATCCTGGAGACGACATGAGTGAAATGACGCCTTTGACACATCCATTACAATCATTGCGGCGTGAATTAACAGAAAGTAAGGTCAAATCATTTTATCAAAGTTTAGGCCAAGAACCTCCTGATTTTATAGACCCTAATGATTTTGAAACAAAAGATGGCCATTTGATTTTTAAAAACGAGCAAGGACAACCTGTACAGCTTACATCTAAACCAGACCCATCAAAGTTTTTAAAAAAGAGTACAATTAGACAAAGGCTCAGTGTGAGCGATCAAAATCGCCTTGGCATTACTAAACCAAAATTAGATAGGGAAGCAGTTGCTAAACTTCAAAACACACTACAGAAACTCCCAACAGAAAACCAAATTCAAAACATACCCCTTAAAGATTTAAGCCCAACAGCAGACAAAATAATAGAAGCAGAAACCAGTTTTTCAGAAGAAACAGTATTAAAAACTATGCACGATCCGCCGCTACCTATGAGAGAAATAACGGCCCTTGATCATGCTTTAAGAAGCATCAGAGGCGAATTAACAAACAATTTAGCAAAACTGGGTGAACTAGATGAGCATATAAAAAGAGAAAAAGAAAAACTAGTTGAGGCTGATGACCACAACTTAGGACCTGGTGTTAAAGAAAGAATAACACAAAGACTAAAAGATCTTGAACAAGAGAGATCAGCAAGACTAGAAGTGTTGTCTACTAACCGAGAACAATTACGAACTCAAGTGAGCAGAATAAGAGAAACTATCCAAAGAATTTTATATGAAGACACAACGTTAGCAGAACGAATAAGAACACTGTTTAGAGAGCAAGGTGTCACATTAGCAAGTGTTATAACAGCCTTAGGATTTGCAATAAGTACACTGGTGTTGGCTATTACAGGCGGCGGTGGGCAAGGGTTAGTGCCTCCCCACCATCTCCTCCACCTGATAAATCATGGGTAAAAAAACAACTTGATCATCTTGCAAGTTTATTAAAAAAATTAGCCAGTAAGGCAATAGATTCTTTGCCTGGTATAATAGGAGGGATCGTTAGCTGGCTTTTGTCTGCCGCAAGTAAAGTAGTTGGCTTTATGGCCGAGCACTTATGGGCATTAGTTGTCTTAATAGTTGGGTTACTCTTTAGTAAGATAAAGACCAAGTAATCCTAGGGCAGTTAATCCAATAACAAGTGCTGTCTTTTCATATTCATGGGGGTCGCTTTTATTCACCATGGGGATTGGTTGGGGGTGGGGTTTTGAGGGGGGTATTGGATGGGGTTTTGGGGCCTTGGGGATTGGTGGGGATTCTTTTTTTATTGCTATTGCTGGCTTAGAATTTATGTCGTTTTTTCCGACCTTCTCTTCTTTACCAGCCACAAGGATTTCATTATTATAGTTTATTATTGTTCCTATCTGGAGTCTGAGGTCAGAAGGCAGCATGTATAAACCAGTGCCAACAGCAAAGTCTACTTTCGATCTTGCGTATTGCAAAACATTTTGGTACCTTTTAATACTTGAAGGCAAATCAATTGCAGAATTAATAGAATCCTCTAAATTTGCTAAATACTGTTTTTGGGCGTCAAAGCCAGTAGAAGGATCAATTATGTTTGATCTCGTTTGTGCTTGCGAACCTAGCAAACACCAAACATAAGTACGAATAGAGTCGTTTATTCGTTCTATTCCTGCTTTTGTTAGGCCCTTAGAAGTATCCAAAATAAATGTTGTCCATGCTGTTTTATGCTCTTGCTCTATGGACCCGAGGTGAACAGTTGTGCCTGAAGAAAAAGATGTGTAAGGAGGATTCCAGTCATAGTTATACTTTCTGTGCACGCCCCAATAATAAAGGGTACCTAAACCATAATTGCGATCCAACTTTTGTCGAAAGTATGTCTTTGGGTTAATATCAAATTCGTTACAGATCCTTTCAAAAGCCTTGTAATCTATTCTGTTGCTGAATGGATTAAACGTTTTGTCATTTGGTAATGGCGCTTGCAGTTCAGATAAAATACGTCTGAAGGTGTAATAAAAATGAAATCTATACACTGACCTCACCAAAGGATCAGGATGATTTAAATGATCAGCATACGACACTCCACACCCAGTTGATGCACAAAACACAGCAAAATTTAACTGGTTCTGATAAAACTGCATCGGATGACTGAACCACACTTTCGGGATGTAGTCGTTTTTGATAGGAGGGTTAAGATAACGATCCAATGGAGTACTAACCTTTACTTGAAAGGCGTCAGTCTGAGTCACAGAAATGTCGAGGGTATCAGTTGTTATATCTTTAGGACTGTAGTGCGGTCCAACAGAATATTTTGCATTAGTATATTTGAATGCACTCATTTTTAAATTTGTTTTAAAAATGTTTGTAACAATAACAACTCAAGACAGTCCTTCGTTTTTAGAATATGCTATTGATAATAACTGCGGAACCCAAAGGGTCGCACTCCATGAAATTTTTTACAAAGTCGTATGGTTTAATATAACTAAATCCAAGAAAAATAATAAGATTACAAAATTTGACAATAGAGGAAACTTAGTTAGCCAGTTAACCATACCTGATGGTTATTACGGGTTTTGCTCGCTAAAAGAAGCAATGAGTAACTTCGACATTACTCTCAAACTTAACAATGCAAATTTGAAAATAATGTTGACATTCAAACCTGAAGAAGAAGAAGTACGTTACTATTTTGATAGAGAGCTAGCTAAAATGTTAGGCTTTGCAACTAGCGATAATGTCATTTATGATTTTATAGTTACATCAGACAAAACTACTTATGAGGGAGAATATCCGCTCGATCTTGCATTACATTCATTACTCTATGTTCATTTGGACGAGCTGAGCACTGATGAAAACTTATATGATGGAAGGCCCTCAACTGTTTTAAGAGCTCTTCCATCAGGGAAAGCTGCATATTGCGATTATGAATTTATACAATTCCCTAATTTACAGTTTAAAAGATTAGCTTGTGGGAGGGTCAGATCATTTAATATAAAAATCAAAGACCAAACAGGAAAAGTCGTCAAATGTGACAGCCTGCACATTGTTTTGGAAATAAAATAATACGTTGTTTTAAAAAATGTCACGTGGACCAGACGATTCGGGGGTCACATTAGCGCCTGAGAGGTGTGTAACTTTAGAATTAAAAGACCTTGCAGACGTTGAGGACTTTGAACAGAACGGTGAGATAGGCACTTTGTATGGTTTTGAGTACACTAAAGATGGTTATTATAAACGCAAAGAGGTTGACGACAACAAAAGGTTTCCTAAACTAGAACAACTACGCAATGTAGAAGCAAATAATGCGGGTCAGTATGAATATAAAATAGTTCGAAAAACTGACAACAAATGGCACTTAGAACCATATTTAGAATGGGACATAAAATTTGAATTCTTAAGCCCATTTACATTTTTTGACCGTCAAAAAAGTTTTAGAAAAGCATTGAACTCTGGCCCTTTACATGTAAGTCTTATGCCAGAGGACAACAGTCGGAAAGAGATCGAAATAAAGCCGTTTGGGGACAAACAGTACATCCTCCACAGAAGAGAATCGGTTTTAAAGAAAGCTTCTACAAAATTACAGTTCATTCCACGCACAAAATTAGGAGACACGTTCACAATGATATTTAAAATTTCTGTCTTAAAAGATGAGGCGAGAAATGGAGCTCTGGGCGTCAGTGACAATCTTATGAAAGGAATTCTTATTAGCTGGCAAAACTTAGACGTTGACAAACTTAAAGTTACTGTCGTCGTTCTTTACAATGGCGAGGATATTAAGGTCATAACAACAAGCAACAAAATTGATATTAGTCTAAATAGAAACGATCTTACAGAACTGAACTGGATTAATCTTACACATTTGGGCCTTATAGGGTTTTATTATACTGAACAAGTTTTGACAGAGAGTATGATAAAAACAATAACTGGATTAGATTAAATTCTGTTTTAAAACTATGGAGCAGTTAAACTTTATGACAAAAACCCCTCATTGTTCATTGATTTGTGGACAGACTGGTTGTGGAAAAACAATATTTGTCCTCGACCTATTACAAACAGTTTATAGTTATAATTTTGATCATATTGTAATTTTCTGTCCAACATTAAAGTGGAACAAAGCATATCACGACAGAAGGTTTATATGGACGGATGATGAAATCTATTTAGTTGACCCTAGCAATAAACTGAGTGAGTGTTTAGAACACTTTTATAGACAGTTTGAGGGAACGCAGACACTATTTATTATAGATGATTGTTCAGCAGAAAAGGATATAGTTAGAAAAAGAAATACTTTATCAAAACTGGCTTTTAGTGGAAGACATGCTGGGATAAGTGTGTGGATTTTATGTCAAAAATATAACTCAGTTTTAAAAGACTTTAGAGAACAGTTAAAGACTGTAGTTTTATTCCACATGAAAGACAGAGACGCATTTGATGAATGTATGCGTGAAAATGATGTTATTGAAGACGATCAAGAAAAACGAAGGATTAAGCAAAAACTTAAGTCTCAAAAGTTTTCTAAATTAGTGTTAAAAACAGATAATCCTACACATTATGTATGTTTGTAAAGTGTTTACTATTAGAGAACTATAAAATAGGCACTCTGGGTAAGCCGGCGGAGCAACAGCGAAACCGCTTCAGCCGGTTGGAGCTGGCGGAGGTGGGTGAGCCAGAGTGCCTATTTTATAGTTCTCTCCGTCCCTGGTGACATTGCTATAAATACACTGGGGATAGGGTGCACCGTGACATGTCAACACTTCTTTGTCTGTCTGTCTGTCTGTCTGTCTGTCTGTCAGTCTCTCTCTCTCTCTCTCTGTCTCTCTGTCTCTGTCTCTGTCTCTCTCTCTCTGTCTCTCTCTCTCTCTCTCTCTCTCTCTCTCTCTCTCTCTCATTGTTGAATATGTGCACTGCATTAGATCTGAGCATTTTGAATGGTATGTGCAAAGGCGACTATGAAGGTTGCTACACATTTATATCTGATTCTGGGAGCAGTGTCACAGACTATTTTGTTTTTTCACGTGAACTTTTTATGATATTGCTTGACTATTGTGAATTATCAGTTGTTGATCGTATTGATTCTGACCATATGCCAGTGACAGCATGTATTGTTTTTCCGAAGGTTCAATCTCCTGATCTTTGTATGCAAGAAAAGGATTATGTCATGCACAAATTTGTGTGGGATGAGAAGTGTGCAGATATATATACCAGTATTTTGTGCAGTGGAGAAATTCACACCAAAATTGGTCTTGCAATTGATTTACTTGACGTTAATGTGAATGATGCTTTGAATTTTTTAACGATTGTATCAGAGAGAGTGCTGAATCCATGAAAAAACGAACATCATTTAATAACAATGGAACTTCAGGTAAATGGTTCGATTTAGAATGTAAACTTTGTAAAAGAAACACTAGAAGATTGTTGTGGGTATTTCGTCGTGCAGTGAAATCTCAAGAAAAAGTAGATTCAGTAACTAAAAAGAAAGATGAATATGTTATTTCAAGACGTGTGTACAAAAATTTATTAAAGTGGAAGAGAAAACAGTTCAACCAAGCATTGCTAGACAAACTTATATTGTCAGTGAAAAACCAAAAAGAATTTTGGGACGTTATCCATATTGCATCTTTCAAAAGAAAACAGCCTAGAAATAACATATCTATTGATTCCTGGTTTCAACATTTTAAAGCATTGCTGGATACGGATACTGACAATATGGTAAATGAGGACTCGGTGGAGGATGAAACGGAAGGCTACATGAATCGTCCAATTTCTAAAGAAGAAATTCTGCTTGCTTTTAGAAAACTAAAAAACCGTAAAGCAGCTGGTCCTGATGGTATTATTGCGGAGTTCTATAAGAATTCAAACGATCAAGTAGTTCATTTTTTCTTCAAATTATTTAACAAATTGTTTGATAACGGTGAATTCCCTGACAGTTGGTCTGAATCTGTTATTCAACCTATTTTCAAGAAAGGTGATATTAATAATCCAAACAATTATAGAGGGATTTCTTTGAGCGATGTTAGCGGTAAAGTATTTGGTATAGTAACAAATAACAGATTGCAAGAATGGGTGGAAGAAAACAACATCACAGGTGAGTATCAAGCCGGA
>CM065747.1:19401383-19406383 GCA_033310375.1 Conus canariensis | reverse complement strand
GGAAGAGGAAGAGCAAAAAGAAGAAGACACAAGAGCGCTTCTTCAGAGACCCCTTCCAGTTTGCCAGAACACTGTTTGAGCAGCCAAAATCTGGGACCCTAAGTGTGGACAAAGGAGTTCTTGAGCAGCATCTGAGGAAAACATACTCTGACCCACAGAGCAAAGCACCACTCGACATTCAAGGTCTGGTGTGGCCAACCAACCCTGAGGAACAGTTCAATGGCAAGCCTCCAACGTTGGCGGAAATCAAGAAGGTGGTCGACAAAGCCAGAGCCAAATCATCACCAGGGCCAAACGGAATACCTTACCAGCTTTACAAGAAATGTCCCAAGGTGCTGGAGTGGCTCCACAGGCTGCTGCGATCGGCTTGGAGAAACCAGAAGATCAGCGGCCAGTGGATGACGGCAGATGGTGTGTACATCCCCAAAGAGCAAAACTCAAGTGACATTGGCCAGTTCAGGCCAATATCACTACTGAACGTCGAAGGGAAAATCTTCTTCTCTGTCATGGCAGCAAGGCTGACCAAGTACCTGATGGAAAACAAGTACTTGGATGTGTCAGTCCAGAAAGGTGGCATCCCAGGCGTGGCGGGCTGTGTAGAACATGCCACAATGATCTGGGACGCAATCCAAAAAGCAAAAACAGAAAAGAGAGACCTGGACGTAGTGTGGCTTGATCTGGCAAACGCATATGGATCTGTGCCCCATGAGATGATACAGTTGGCTCTTGAGATGTACCATGTGCCAAAGAACATCCGCGACATGCTCAAGAAGTACTTCAATGGCTTCTCAATGCGGTTCTCTACCAAGGAGTACACAACAGACTGGATCAACTTGGAAGTGGGTATTGCAATGGGCTGTGCAATTTCCCCAATACTGTTCGTGCTGGCAATGGAACTCATCTTGAAAGCAGCAACAAACAACGCGAGACAAACAGACCTTGGCGATGGATACAAGATGCCTCCTCTCAAGGCCTTCATGGATGACACTACAGTGATTTCATCCAGAGAAGACGAGACACGTCATGTGCTGGAGAGGCTGGACGACATAGTTGCCTCATCCAGAATGAAGTTCAAGCCAAAGAAATCACGGAGTCTCTCACTGAGGAAAGGAAAAGTGGCCGGATCTGTGGTCTTCAGTGTTGCCAACCAGGCCATTCCAACAGTCACAGAAGAACCAGTCAAGAGCCTTGGAAGATGGTATGATGATACGCTGAAAGACACACAAAGAGCAAAAGAAACCAAGCAGATGGCGGAGGAAGGCTTGGAGACCATTGACCAGTGTGGGCTCCCTGGCAAATACAAGGTCTGGTGTCTGCAGTTCATGCTGATACCAAAGCTGCTATGGCCTCTGATGATATACGACATCTGCACCAGCATAGTGGAGGCAATGGAAGCCAAAATCAACAAGTTCACAAGGAAATGGCTTGGTGTCCCACCCTGTCTGACTGACATAGCGCTGTACTGTCGCCAAGCAAAGCTGAAACTACCCCTGAAATCCATCCTGGAGGAATACAAAGCAGGGAAGATCAGACTTCAAAGCATGCTGGAGGACTCAGGAGACAAGGTGGTAGAAGCAATTAAGCCCCAGCTGAAGACAGGCAGAAAATGGAAAGTTCAAGAGGCGATGGATTCTGCAAAAGAAAGTCTCAAGATCAGAGAAATAACAGGACACACACAGACCAACAGACAGGGACTGGGGGTGACCAAAACTGAATGGTGGTCAAAGGCCAAAGGAAAAGCCAAAAGAGACATGATGATTCAGGAGATGAGAAAAGAAGAAGACCAAAAAAGACTCCAAAAAGCAGTCCAGCAGAGCCAGCAAGGGCAATGGACAACGTGGGAGAATGCACTCCAAAGAAGTCTCACTTGGAATGACATTTGGCACATGGCCCCTCTCAGGATCAGCTTCATTCTCAGATCTGCATATGACCTTCTGCCCTCAAATGCAAACCTGGTGAAGTGGGGGAAAACAGACGATCCTGCATGCCCCCTCTGCCATGAAAAACAAACAGTGGAGCATGTCCTAAGCTCATGTAAAGTAGCCCTGGCTCAAGGAAGGTACACATGGAGGCACAACCAAGTGCTCAAAGAAATTGTACAAGTAGTCTGGGCTAGTACCAACACCACAAAAGGGAAAATCAGGACTCCAAAAGCACCCGCAACATTCTTCACGGCAGGAGGCAGCAAATCATGGCCAAGAACAACAGTGCCACTCGAAACATGCAGGCAGAGTCTGCTGGACGGGGCAGATGACTGGGAGTGCACTGCAGACCTCCCAGAATGGAAGAGTCACCCAGAGATCATCAGCAAGAGTGGCATGAGACCAGACATAGTAGTCCACTCTAAGTCAACCAAGCAGCTGATCATGATCGAGCTCACGGTGCCATATGAGAACAGAATGGAGGCAGCTCAAATCTACAAGACTGAAAAGTATACTGATCTGGCAAACAGCCTGAGGAGAGAAGGCTATCAGGTCAAAGTCCTCACTGCAGAAATTGGAGCTAGGGGGTTTGTAGGAACGTCTGCATACAGCCTCATGAAACAGCTCTCAGTTGCAGGGAAGGAAAAAACCAGAGCCCTGAAAGCAATGGCAGAAGCGGCAGAGAGGTGTTCAAGCTGGATCTGGTCAAGGAGGAACAAAAGTGAACTTCATAAAGCTTAATTTCCCTACAAATATCAGGTGTCCCTGTGGCTCAGTGGTTAAAGCGCGAGTCATTAAGTGGAAAATGAGCATGTCCAGAGGGTCATGGGTTCGAATCCCAGCCATGGCTCGTCCCAAGATGGGAAAAAAAGGGGCAGCAGAGGGACATCCGGAGTCATGAACCGGGTGTGGCCCAACCCCCCTAGAGTGTCAGGAGATAAGGGCCGAAACACTTGCTTGAAGGGGGCTTCTCTTCTGAGGACTCTCTGCTGCCACGCTCTCCACGAGTTTCTTTCTACTATAGCTAATTGTTCGTAACAAATCTTTTATCGGTCCATCAACACACACACACACACACACACACACACACACACACACGCACGCACGCATGCACGCATGCACGCACGCACGCACACACGCACGCACGCACGCACGCACGCATGCATACACACAGTATTTCCCTAACTCTGTCTAAAATCACTTTATGTGAATAGACGTTAAATTGAAGAACGAACGAACGAACACACACGCACACACAGAGAGAGAGAGAGAGAGAGAGAGAGAGAGAGAGAGAGAGAGAGTTTGGTTAAGAATGGGTTAAGGAGTGTGTGCGTATACTTGCTGACTGACATACATACATTCAGACCAAAGGGCGTGGCTGAGTACATAACCCCTTCAGCTGAAATAACGATTGAGTGCAGTGCATACAGGCAGCAGGAATCCACACGAGAGAAACATGGTCAAAATTAACTCTCCTGCTTGGCGCCGCTTTTGCACGTCTCCACGCAGAACATCGTCAAGGGAAGTCACTGGGTCCATGCCTGAGGTAGAGGATAATGGAATCTCATTTCACCCTCACAGCGGAGTCATTCACCTGTACACGGGCCGTTCACAGATTCTCATTCATCCGAGTGATCGGTCTTCGTCACCCGATTCACTCCCCTGTGGAGTGAGTGACTCTCTCCAGCTGTGATTAAAGGTTTTCGGTCACCCTACCCGGCGTGAAACGCGAGAGCTTCTTTCGCCCACGTGGTGCGAGTCCACGGTTACAGTTTAGACCACGAACGCAATACATTATTCTCTATTACATTCAAAGCTGCACCTGGCTTTTCTCAGAAGAACACATTCATCGCGCAGTCCAGCCCTTGACCCATACCATACCTGACTCTGAGGCAGAACTCATGTCCGTTTCTTTTTTCTTTTTTTTTTGTGCACGCACGATCCACATGACCCTTCATTTTCCTGTCGTCTGCTAGACTTTTCACTCCAAAAATCCTTGCGCCCTACCAATGGCGTAGAAACACAAGGAGTCCACAAGTCATGCATCATTCTGCTATTTTTGCCAACAGATATTATTGAACTAGTTTAGTGACACCAAATTCTAGGATAAAATATCATCTTTTTTCACTTTTTTTTTCACGCAGAGCCAGGGCGATTTTCTTCCGTTCAAACTTTGTTACTACTTGACCTTCACTGTAACCCCAGCTCTGTGGTTAATAAACGTCATCAATAAGTCTGTTTCAACATTGTCGTTCTCGACTTGTGGCCTAACGTTTTCAACGTTCTGTGTCTCCGTCCTGCTCTGTTTGCCTGTTCGTCTGTCTGCTAGCTTCTCTCTCTCTGTCTCTCCGTCTCTGTCTGTGTCTCTGTCTGTCTGTCTGTCTGTCTGTCTGTCTCTCTCTCTCTCTCTCTCTCTCTCTCTCTCTCTCTCTCTGTCTGACTTAATAAAGACATTCTCACATTTGTCATTTTATGTTAGTGTTGTTTGTAGCACTTTGTCTGCAGTCGGATAAATAAAAACAAATTCTCATGTATGCCATTTTGTATCGGTGTCGTTTGTGACATTTTGTCTGCACCTACAACCGCACAGTGATGGTCAGAATTCATTTTGTTGTTTTTCTTTATTTCTTATATGTTCGTTTTACTGGTTTCTTATTCTTATCGCTCTTTTTTGCTCATTGTGCCTGTTCACATTTTTCCCCCTTTTTTTTTTTCTTTTTTTTTTTTTTTCATTTTTATTCTTTTTCTCCTCCCCCTCTTCTCCCCATTCTTCTTCTTATTCTACTACTACTACTATTACTGCTTCTGCTTCTTTTTCTTCTTCTTCTTTGCCTTCCTGTGTTTTCTACTTTTTTTTTCTTTTCTTTATTTCTTTTTCCTTTTTCCTCCTCTTCCTCTGCCCCTCTCCCTCTTCCTGAATATCAACTTTACGTGTTCTCCCTCTTTCCACTCCACTTTCTATGTTCCTCTCCTTCTTCCTGAATATTAACTTCACGTGTTCTCCCTCTTTCCACTCCACTTTCTATGTTCCTCTCCTTCTTCCTGAATATTAACTTCACGTGTTCTCCCTCTTTCCAC
>CM065747.1:19368883-19388883 GCA_033310375.1 Conus canariensis | reverse complement strand
GAGGTGGTACTGTACAAGGTGCTGTAGGTTCAAACTGGTACGGCTGAACTCCATACACTTCAGTGAAAATTTCACGTTCGATGTCCTCTTCGTTGGAACTTGACTCGTAGCTGGGAGCATCTGCCATTATCGCCGGAAAATAGTTGAGTTTTACGTCCTCATAGCGAAAGCTTTTAGGGACATGTCTTTCATTCACGGTAGTCTTGGCATTTATACGTCACTTGCGGAATCCCCGACTCTCGTCTCTTTCCGTACTGTGCTCGGCAATCTCCGTGGCGAGTCACGATTTGGCTACTTGCACGACCCGAAACACGGATAGAAGTGAGTTCCAGAAGAAAAGTAACACGTACATCGAAACACGCTCGGTCATACTTTTGAACAACCTAAACATGCTATTTATGGGTGAGGACCCCTTTAAGCTAGCTAGGTATATATATATATATTTTTTTTAATTTGATAACATGTATGTATGTATGTATGTATGTATGTATGTATGTATGCATGCATGCATGCATGCATAGATATATGTTTGTATGTATGTATTTACTTATTGGTTTCTATGCATTTATGTGTATGAGTGCCCATCAATTTAGGCACGATATCAATATGTATATATGTTTCTTTTTTACATGCGGATAGACCCACCTGATAATATTTCAGCCATTCCCCCCCCCCCCCCCCCTCCTCCCCCAAGTTTTTATGCCCATTTTTATGCAGACATTTTTTTCTTCTGAAAGTCGCTTATTTGTTTTGTAGAAGTTATGTTTTTCCGCTGCGTTTTGGATGCGTGCTTGTCTTTTGATCTGAATGTACTGCCTTGAGAGATTTCCAACTTTATATTTCCTTCGTTTTGTTTTCATATTTGTCTCTCCTCGTTTTGATTTTTTTTTCCCTTGTTCTTGAGCATGTTTTCTTCTTCTTCTTCTTCTTCTTCTTCTTCAAGTCCATTACCCATGCAAATGCACAAACTAAAAGACTCCACAGGGTTCGATTTACAAGTTAGCTGCAGACATCTTTGAATCCAATCGAGAAGAGAGAGAGAGAGAGAGAGAGAGAGAGAGAGAGAGAGAGAGAGGGGACGTTTGAAGGGATCTGTCAATTCTTCAGCGACAGTGCTTTGAACTGATCGGGAATGCTTTTACACAGTGGCATGAAGAGCCAGTTGATTTTTGTCGATCCTTTTCACAAACACACGCAGCACTCAAGGCGAAGATCTCCCACCTGCAAATGGAACGATCTGTCACAGTGCGGTTTGACAAGTTGATCACAAACAAGGCAATCTGCCCACGGCTCTGCCCTGGCACCGAAAGAATGATAAGAATCAAGAGAGCTCTGCTGCATGGGAAAAACTCGACTTTGTCTGTTGGCCGGCAGAGTCAGATGGAGGGGGAGGGGGGGGAGGGGGATCGGAGGGGGAGGGGGGATCGGGGATGGGGGAGGGCTATTGTAGGGGTTGGGGGTCGTGGGGAGGTGTTTGCGGTGCATATAGGCAGGTGTTTGTGGTGCATGTAGGCGGTTGTTTGTGGCGTGTACAGACAGGTGTTTATAGGTGCATAATATAGTCAGGTGGTTCTGGTGCGTATAAGCAGGTGTTTGCGGTGCATATAGGCAGGTGTTTGTGGTGCATATAAGCAGGTGTTTGCGGTGCATATAAGCAGGTGTTTGCGGTGCATATAGGCAGGTGTTTGCGGTGCATATAAGCAGGTGTTTGCGGTGCATATAAGCAGGTGTTTGCGGTGATATAGGCAGGTGCTATGGTGCATATAGGTAGGTGTTTGTGGTGTATATAGGCAGGTGTTTGTGGCGCATATTATAGGCAGGTGTATCTCTTGTACATAAGCAAGTGTTTGTGGTGCATATAGGCAGGTGTTTGTGGTGCAAATAGGCAGTTCGTGGTGTGTACAGGCAGGTGTTTATGGTGCATATAGCCAGGTGATTCTGGAGCATATAGGCAGGTGTCTGTGGTGCAAATAGGCAGTTCGTGGTGTGTACAGGCAGGTGTTTATGGTGCATATAGCCAGGTGATTTTGAAGCATATAGGCAGGTGTTTGTGGTGCATATAGGCAGGTGTTTATGGTGCATATAGCCAGGTGGTTCTGGAGCATATAGGCAGGTGTCTGTGGTGCAAATAGGCAGTTCGTGGTGTGTACAGGCAGGTGTTTATGGTGCATATAGGCAGGTGATTCTGAAGCATATAGGCAGGTGTTTGTGGTGCATATAGGCAGGTGTTTATGGTGCATATAGCCAGGTGGTTCTGGAGCATATAGGCAGGTGTCTGTGGTGCAAATAGGCAGTTCGTGGTGTGTACAGGCAGGTGTTTATGGTGCATATAGCCAGGTGATTCTGAAGCATATAGGCAGGTGTTTGTGGTGCATATAGGCAGGTGTTTATGGTGCATATAGCCAGGTGGTTCTGGAGCATATAGGCAGGTGTCTGTGGTGCAAATAGGCAGTTCGTGGTGTGTACAGGCAGGTGTTTATGGTGCATATAGCCAGGTGATTCTGAAGCATATAGGCAGGTGTTTGTGGTGCATATAGGCAGGTGTTTATGGTGCATATAGCCAGGTGGTTCTGGAGCATATAGGCAGGTGTTTGTGGTGCATATAGCCAGGTGTCTGTGGTGCAAATAGGCAGTTCGTGGTGTGTACAGGCAGGTGTTTATGGTGCATATAGCCAGGTGATTCTGAAGCATATAGGCAGGTGTTTGTGGTGCATATAGGCAGGTGTTTATGGTGCATATAGCCAGGTGGTTCTGAAGCATATAGGCAGGTGTTTGTGGTGCATATAGGCAGGTGTTTATGGTGCATATAGCCAGGTGGTTCTGGAGCATATAGGCAGGTGTTTGTGGTGCATACAGGCAGGTGTTTATGGTGCATATAGCCAGGTGATTCTGGAGCATATAGGCAGGTGTTTGTGGTGCATATAGGCAGGTGTTTATGGTGCATATAGCCAGGTGGTTCTGGAGCATATAGGCAGGTGTTTGTGGTGCATATAGGCAGGTGTTTATGGTGCATATAGCCAGGTGGTTCTGGAGCATATAGGCAGGTGTTTGTGGTGCATATAGGCAGGTGTCTGTGGTGCATATGAACAGGTTTTGGTGCTGCACATGAGCAGATTTTGTTCTGGGAAGAGGAAGGTGTTCGCGGTGAATTTAGGCAAGTGTTTGTGGTGCATGTAGTCAGGTATATAGGGTGCATACAGGCAGGTGTTTGTGACGCATGCAGGCAGGTGGTTGTGGTGCACATAGGCAAGTGTTCGTGGCGTATATAGCAGGTGTTTATCGTGCATATAGGTAGGCGTACCTACTTGTACGCATTTCGTTTGGATGACTGACTGAACGGTACCCGTTGTAGATGATCAATATGGGACAGCTTTCCCTGTCAGACTACCTACTGATCTGTGTTATTCGACCCCGGGTTAATACGGACCAAGTTCACTTTCGCATTTTGACATGTACATACCTGCCACGTCTAAGTCTCGGTAAACTGGCATTTCTAGTTCCGATTTGCTTCACGATAGGATGATCACCTTCTTTGGTGTTCCCCACTGTGGTGAAAATTATCTTCCCTCCGTCCTCCGTGTCCCTGTCCCCCTCCCCCAGGACCCACTCTCACTTTCACCCACCCACGTCTTCCATTCCTTCCCCTCCCCCCCCCCCCCCCCCCCCCCCCCCCCCCCCCCCCCACACACACACACACACACTTTTTTTTTTTTTTTTGTAGGCTTAGATAGTTGGGGCCCTGCAGTTCAATCGTCAACAACGACCCAGACAAATGACATGTGGAAGGAAAAGGGACTTGCCGACAGTAACACAAGCTTTGTCAGAGTCAAGAACGTCTGAAGATGCGTCAAACCGTGTTGATTGCTGCTTGGGCACCTTTGACAGCTCAAACTGTGTTGATAGTTCCAACTATGTTGACAGCTCTCAAACTATATTGACAGCCCACACTGCATTGATAGCTCCAACCTTGGTGGAATCTAATACCTGACCCTCAGACCTAGACTGTATTGGATGGTCAATGACAGTATTTTCTTCTTTTTTTTCCTTTTTAAACGATAAAGCATTCTTTTCAACAATGCTAACGAATGTCTCAACAAACAAACGATGCTGGAACCAATTTGTTTAAGGTAAAAAAAACACACACAAAAAAAAACACACCCTTCAAAGACTATTATTACAACAATCTCTCTCTCTCTCTCTCTCTCTCTCTCTCTCTCTCTCTCTCTCTCTCTCTCTCGTGAAATGTCACATTTGCATGTCACCACATTTGCTCTCCTTGTCTTTCTTTGCCATCCCATAATACGACCCCTCACAACCCCACACTTCCCAAGGGAAGTTATCCAGTGACTGACCGTTCCAGACAGACCATTACTGTGACATGATTCTTCGCGCTTCGTTCTGGGGAAGGGGGAGATGGAGGGCAGAGAGAGCTGACACGACGACTGGCGTGGCCATACGCCACAATTGGGATTTTTCACAAAACACTGTATAATCCATGGAAGCATTTTGAGGCCTACCATAAGTTTGAGCAATGTTTAATGTTAAACTGATAACTGCTCAAAAGAACAACTCCCACTGATTATTTCCTTTCTTTTCTTTCTTTTTTTTTTTTTTTTTTTTTTTGGGGGGGGGGGGGGTTGTTCCATCTATGAAATCACGCACAAATTTTCAAACGCATTACTTTCCCCTTAGCTGACGTCACATATCAGGCCTTTGCACTCACCCATGACCCTATTTTTGCGCCAGCTGGAATTCCCCCAAATTGTCCCTATTCCTTTGATTTTTATCTCTTAGCTTGGAATCATCTGGCTTGTACCCTGATGGCCATATGAAAGAAACTGTGGAGAATCAACTTCCAGACAAAATGAAAATTCTCAACAATCTCTTGGCACCAGTCTATAAATATTCGACTCCTTAAGCAAGGCCTTGGCGCATTGATTTTTGGCGTGCAGCCTGTGGTGGTGGCGGGTCTGGTTTCTTCAGTGACAGCGGACGATGTCGGCCAGACCCCCTGTCGCTGGGCCCCCACAGGCTGCACACCAAAAATGAATGCGCCAAGATCTTGCCTAAGGTCTCGAATATTCATAGACAACTAGTTTTGGGAATGGTTATAGCGTCTGAAAGTTGATTCTTCTCATTTTCTTTCATATGGTCATCAAGGTACAAGCCCAGTGGTGCCAAGCAGACAGATTAAAATCAAAGGAATGAGACTATAAGGAGGCTTCCAGATGACACAAACATAGAGACACGGATGAATGCAAAGGCCCGAAATGTGACGTCAACTAAAGGGGGGGGGGGGGGGGTCATTTATTGAAGATTGTTTATGCTTTCATCGAGGAATCCCGCGAACACAGCGGAAATAACTAGTGGGGAGTTGTTCTTGTAATCAATTATCAGTTTAATGTTGACCTCTGTCTCACATTTATAGTGGCCGTCAAAACGCTTACATGGCCTGCGTAGTGTTTTTTCTATGGCCTGCATGGTGTTTTTCATGGCCTGCAGAGTGTTTTTCATGGCCTGCAGAGTGTTTTTCATGGCCTGCAGAGTGTTTTTCATGGCCTGCAGAGTGTTTTAGTGCAAAATCCCAATTGTGGCGTGTGACCACGTTCCTCGACACGCCCGGAGCTTGAAAATTGATCGGAAGGAGAGGGGGGGGGGGGGGGGGAGGGGGATTCGGAGAAAGGGAGAAGTGAACACAGAAGGGGGTAAGGGAGGAGGGCTTGAGGCGGAGGGAATGGGGGGGGGGGGGGAAGGGGTGGAAGGGAGGTATATTAACAGGAGTGCCCGAATGTCCTGGGGGGGTGATTTATATGAAATGATAAGCTTGTTCAATGGCTTGGAAGCTTTGCTTGATTGATCCCACAGAAGAGAGAGTCAATCCGTTCCTTTCCACCCGAGAGGGGCATATCCCCCACCACCCCACCCTCTCCTTTACCTTCCCTCATTCCCTCCCCCTCTCCCCTCCCTCCCCTCTTCTCGCGCCTTCTATCTGCTCTCTCTCTCTCTCTCTCTCTCTCTCTCTCTCTTGTCGCGTGCAAGCACGCGCGGGCGCGCTCGCGCACACACACGCACGCGCGCGCGCGCGCGCGCGCACACACACACACACACACACACACACAGAACTATAAAATAGGTATACTGGCTCACCCACCTCCGCCAGCTCCAACCGGCTGAAGCCGGTTTCGCTGTTGCTCCGCCGGCTTACCCAGAATGCCTATTTTATAGTTCTCTAATAGTAAACACTTTACAAACATACATAATGTGTAGGATTATCTGTTTTTAACACTAATTTAGAAAACTTTTGAGACTTTAGTTTTTGCTTAATCCTTCGTTTTTCTTGATCGTCTTCAATAACATCATTTTCACGCATACATTCATCAAATGCGTCTCTGTCTTTCATGTGAAATAAAACTACAGTCTTTAATTGTTCTCTAAAGTCTTTTAAAACTGAGTTATATTTTTGACATAAAATCCACACACTTATCCTAGCATGTCTTCCACTGAAAGCCAGTTTCGGCCGAACAGTCATCTATAATAAATAGTGTCTGCGTTCCCCCAAACAGTCTGTACTACCAGTCGGTTGACTGTCAGCTTTTTTGCAAGGCCAAGACAACACAATTATAACGACGCAGTAAGTCAGCAGGCCGAGCGTCCTGTTTACAAACTGTGTGCCTCCCTATCAATAAAACACGCCTCGCGCGCCTACTGCGTTTCTTTTCTCACCGGGCTCGCGGCGCGCTTTGTCACAAATGTTCTTGAACATTCTCGAATGGGAAGCCACCACTTCGCTGTTTTCAGTGTGCGTGTCGGTTTGTTGGTGTGTGGGGTTTACGACTTAACACAGACAAGAGGCCTTTGTTTACACAGAACACAGCACACAGTCAGTTAGTTGACAATGTACATACCTTCTTCACATCCAGTCAGCTGCCACACCGGCGTGGGTTTTTAGAGCAGCATGTATCTTTGGCGTCAACGCGATGGCTTGTGTAATAGAAATTGTCAGATTTGCGAGTTCCGGATATTTTTCAAAGAGTTCTGTCGTCTTTCTTAGTTTATTAATCCAACGAAGGGAGTACTTCAAATGACTACACATTTTTACTACACTATTTTACACACACACACACAGCAGCGCGCACACAACAGCAATGTTTAAAGTGTTGAGTCAGTCAGGGAAGGTCGGTCAACTATTCACCAAATGATAGGTCTGTCCGCACAGCGGGCGTGCGCTAACACGTTCTTTGCTATAGCGTGAGCTGCCTCTTTCTCTGTTCTTCATCGCGCTTAACTAGTAGTTGCAGGCCAGCCCGACAACGAATCACTGCACAGCGCCCACGCACATCCTGTTCAGTCACAAAGCAAGTGGCTGACATATCAAATGAGAAGTGGTCCTACCAGTTCCACTTTTCGCCCCAAGTCCTTAATTAAGTCACCCCAAGTCCTTAATTAAGTCACCCCAAGTCCTTAATTAAGTCACCCCAAGTCCTTAATTAATTTCTTAATTAAGTCACCCCAAGTCCTTAATTAAGTTACCCCAAGTCCTTAATTAAGTCACCCCAAGTTCTTAATCAAGTTACCCCAAGTTCTTAATCTAGTTCTTAATCAAGTTACCTTAAGTTTTTAATCAAGTTACCTCAAGTTCTTAACTTAAGTTACTTTAAGTTTTTACTTAAGTCATCCTCTATGTACAACCAAGTTCTTATTCAAGTCAATTTATAATTATTTATTAAGTTCTTGAAATATTATTCCATCTGAAATGGATCAAAATGATCTTTTGTTGTTGGCGGTTCTGGCATGCTTTTTTGTTTGGCTTCTGTATTTAGTGGTTGAGATTTTTTTGACTGCTTTGGTTTTTGCTGGCGTTGTTTATATATTTTATAACCGTAATAACCACCCCCAGCAGCAATGCCGCCAAAAATGACAATTGTTTTAAGTTCAATATTCCATAAAGACTTTGGTGTTGCAGGCCTTGAATCAACTTGTGTATTTACAGCTGGCATTGAAACAACTGTTGGCGTTGGCAGTGTTATGTTTTCATTATGAGTTATATTCTGTGATTGCAACATTAATTTTTTTTGTTTGTTCCACTCTGCTAATTTTTTTCCTGCTGCAACACGCCCAGGATGAGGAGGCTTTTTACTGGTCACTTTCTCCACCTGATTCAATGTTTTCTGATTCTGCTGATTTTCTGGCTCGGTCATTTTGAAGGGAAACAAAATCTATATGATTAAAAGTAATTAATCCCATGATTAATGGCGATAACAATGTTCCAAATCTGTAATATAGATCACATCCTAGAGACTCTAATGACTTTGTTAAAACGGGATCCTGTGTTAAATCATACATAAAATCTTGTTCAGAATCAATGGGAGCAAATCTACTAACTAGTTTAGTGTACAAACTAAGAACCGTTTGCCCAACACTTTTTACCATTCTTGACCCCAGTTGCGCTTCATACCTATTGTGATACTTTACAATGTCTTGCGCGACATCTGTTGAATCTGTTCTATGCTGAATTCATTTCCAAGGTACTGTTTTGTTTTTCCACACGCCGCCAAAGAATACAGCCTTTCCTTTTGGCGCATAATAGCTTGGTCATCAACTTGATCATTTGTAAGTTCAGGAAGTAAATCATCGCAGTTCATGTTTTATTAATGAATAAATATTATTTTATTTTTTAAAAATGAGCACCGAAAAAAACTATTACTAACCTTGTATACCATTCTGCTGTTATTGGAGGCCTAAGTGTAGGATACACAATGCTTGGTAAAAGCCTGTTAAAAATAAAACCAGCAGATCTTGGCAAACTAGACTTTGAAGACTCAGCAAAGCTGATTGCTGTTATTACAGCTTCATTTGCTACGAAAGATTTTCTAGTTAAGCAAGGAATAATTCCAGACAGTATCAATATGTAAAATTTAAAAAATACATTTATAAAAATGGCTTCACTCGTAATGATGATTGGTGGCGCTGTGGTTAATGCGCTTGCTTTTAGCGGAAGTAATTATGCATTTAGTAAACTACGGGATGACGGCGAGAGAAAAAGACATAACAAAGCTATGGAGCAACTAGCCGCAGCACAAGCTGTGTATGAAAAGCAGAGAATTGAGCAGTTAGATTTTATTAACGATGAACTGAAAAAACAGGGACATGCAGCTTACACATTTAAAGATGTTGATCAAGCAATAAAAGAATATTATCTTGTAACAGGCAAGCCAATCGAGACATTGCCTCCACCAAAATTCAGCGATTTTTATCAACCATCAGAAAAACAAAAGATGCAAGAAATATTGTTTATTGCCTTTGGCATGACCGTTGTGTATTTTGTTGCACATAATATTGGCTGAATAAAAAATGAACAAGATCTATTATTCGCCAAAAGGATATTGGAAGGGAATAACAGCAATTAAAAAGCTAAGCCAAGCAGCTGGAGTCAGTGAACAAACAGCAAAGGAATGGTTATCTAAACAAGCGATTTGGCAAATTTATCTACCAGCGCCTAAACAAATACAGAGACCACACTTTGTGAATATAACTCCAAACGACACCCATCAAATGGATCTTCTATATTTACCCCATGATACGATTAGACGAAAAAGATTTAAGTACGCACTTACAGTCATTGACATAGCTTCAAGATACAAAGATGCGGAACCATTAACACAAAAGAGTGCTTCTGCTGTTGCTGTCGCTATACAACTGATATATCAACGAGGACCCTTAACTTATCCTCGCATGATTCAAGTCGATGATGGAAAGAATTTAAAGGACAAGTGAATCAATTATTGTTAAAACATAGAGTTACCATTAAAAGAGGCATTCCGGGTGTTCACAGATCACAGGGTTTGGTTGAAAACTTTAACAAACAGTTATCTGAAAGACTTTTCTCCTACCAGTATCACAGAGAGCTGATTGACAATTCTCGCAACACAGAATGGGTTAGAAGGCTGCCCTCAGTTTTGCGCGCAATGAATAATGAAGAATTTAAAGGTCTAAAACCAGTACAAGCAATCAGAAAACAAACAATAAATGTTGTTGAAGGAGAGTCTTCATCAAGCAAACTATTACCATTTGGTTTGAAAGTGAGATACCTTTATTCGCCGGGAGAAGTGGAAGGGGACACTCGCATCAGGGCAACAGATCCAGTTTGGAGTGTTGATCCATATGAGATAAAAAAAATTGTGAAAATGAATCCGCCCGTGTATTATTTACGAGAAACTGACACAACAAAACGACCAGCCCCCCGAAGATCTTTTGTGAAGGAAGAACTGCAGATAATCCCTCCAGACACAGTTCCAGTCGCTTAATTATTTTTTAATTTAAATTAAAATGGCGGCAAGAATGGAAAAGGAAGAATCCTTACGTAAAATGGCACTGGAAGCAAGAATGGTGAAGGAAGAGTCCTTAGAAATAATGCGAGAAATATTTGATTATAATCTTGCTATTAGACTAATATTTAAGAAGATTGATCATGCCATGCTAGACAAACCTCAAATTTTGATTGGGAGCAAGAATATATTAAAAAGATTAAAAAAATTCGAGCGCATTTAGCAGTAATGGATAATAATTTGGTTGAATTGGGTGATGATATAGTTAAGCTTAACGAACTGTTTTAATCTACGCAAATACATTTGGGTTTAAAATGGAAGCTCAAAGGGAAATGGCAGAAATGACAAAGGAAAAGTCTTTAAAATTAATGCAAGATTTATTTGAGTATCAGTATATCATTAAAGAAGTATTTGAGAAGATTGACAATCCCTGGCTAGAACAATCGCCAGACAATCGCTTTAAACCCCAAAGCTTTTATTTTGATTTTGATTTATGGAAACATGAATATTGTGAAATGACAAAAAAAATTAAAGCACATCTAGCATTAACAAATAATATTAATTTTGCTAAATTAGATGATGATATAATTGAACGTGCGATTGCTGAAAAATATAAGCCCATATGATTATACTATTCTCCAATGGCCAATTGCATATGAAAACTCTGGATTAACAAATACTCTTTTTGTGTTAGTGCGGTCAAGAGACCGTTTTGTTACAACTGTTGTGTTAATCTCATGCAGATTAGATCGCAGCTTGTAATTGTCATGATGAAAAGTCTTATTGCCAAACAATGCTTCTTTGTAGTTGTCATGGGTTATGCTTGACTGCACAACACTACGAGATATTCCCTTTGCTTTTTTAACAACTTTTTTTTGGCTTGAAAGACTGTACATTTTCGACCTCAAACCAACAAACTCCTTGATCACCTCTCCAGATAATTCATCCTTCATCTTACCTAAAACCTTCTTATTAATATCTGAATGCAAAGGCGAATCTTTAGGGTAATCAGATGTGTCGTACCATCCAGCATGCTCTTTTGCTACTTCTAATTCCATGTCTTTGTAAAAATCTTCAGTAGGGATGTCGATTACAAAGGAATCTGTATCTGTGTACAGAACTCTGGACTCCGGATACAAGGGTTTAAAGTAGTCATAAAGAAATTCTAACATCAAAAGCTTCACAGCTCTAAAACAGTAAACCTAATAAAAACGGGCTTGTCCAATTTGACTTTCTTTTTTTTCATCATTATGCCAAAAAGCTGATCATGAAATCTTCTGAAGTCCTGATAATTAGGTTTTGAAGTCAACTTAATTGCAACGTTTTCTCTGGTGACCAATCTAACATCTTTACGCTTGTGCGGATTTTCCATAGTCTTTCCAAAACAGCTGTTGTTCATCAACTTGAAAAAGTCTTTTTCTGAAGCATCTGCGGATTTAGTTCTGAGATCAGTGTTCTTCATGATGTATGGTTTCATGAACTGTTCTTGATCAAAAGCAATTATACGATGAACAGCTGTCAACTTTAAACCATGTCTTAAATAAAATTGAAGAAGTCTGTAATGACAGACATAATTTTTTTTGTCACGAAGATTAGGCACAAGTTTAGGCGGTTCTGTCATTGCCATCTTTAGACTTTCTGCCGCTAATGGATAGTCATTATGGTAATCATGAAGTTCATGAGGATATTCTAAATCAACTTCTAGAATGAGACCTCTTTTACGATCAGCTTCTAGAGTAGGTAGCCATTTTAAAAACTTTTGAATGTCTTCTACACCTCCTGTGTACATTTTAAAGTTGCGTAATGGAAGTGATTGCGCCATTGCCCATCCATACAGATTGTTTGCATCTAAATACATAAGATAGTTAGACCTTTTACTTGGATCATAGTCGTCCAAGTATTTGTTGTTTGCTTTACAGTAATGGTGCGACGCCATACTGATTCCCCCACGCAATCCGTTTTCAATCATCTGAAGCATTGGCAGGTCAGACAATAAATCAATTTGTACTCCAGTAAATTTTAAGAAAGCGTCCCAGCTCATCCCAGACGCAGAAATATAATGCGCAGGATCCAGGCTGTAATGTTTCATGCAGGTCTTCCTATAATTTTCAAAGATGTCCGCCAACAAACAGGTATCCGCCATTAAATAGGAATCATGATAGTCTCCCATCGTTTTACACTCTAACTTCTGCCACGCATCTTGAGCATAAGAATAATCAGAATCACTGATGTCCTTTCCTCTAAGACTACTAAAGAACGCGCCTTTAGGTGGAAGGGCTGGGTTATCAAACCTTTCCCAACTGTTCATGTACTCATAAGGGTAAACGCCCTTTCTAACAAGAGTTGGGTCAAAATATTCTTCTGTTATTGGGCAGGACTTTAAGGATCCTGCCAGTGACTCTAAACTCCCCTTCAGGTGTTGCATAGAGTCATAAAAAGATAAATTATTTAAAGTGAAACACATGTACTTTTCTGATGACTGCGCAATGCATGACACCCTAAAGGCGCTAGTTACTGCTTGCATTATAAGGTGAGAGTCGTAACCTCGCAAGTTGTGAAAGAATATAGGAAGTCTCCAAGTCCTAGGATCAAACTTTAGTTGAAGATTGCAATTGTTATGCGCTGCTCCTCTAAACTTTCCGCTAATGTGATCATGGTCTCTTACTGTTGGATTTAAACTTTTAGGTGTTAGCTCTAAACCACAAATCCAACAGTGAGTGGCTGAGTCATAGCGATCTTGATCTTCGGGGGTCATCTTAAGATCGGATAAGAATAGATTATTAGAACAGGCATTACGAACTTCTTGCATGCGTTTTAAGAAATGTTTTGCTGCATGTGGTCCTCTGTATAATTCTGGCTTTGAATGTTCACCATCTGACCTGACAACAATGAAGGCAAATGAACAAATCTGGTGGTTATTCATTATAACTGTTTTTGGTAAATGTTTTGGAGCTGGCCCCTCATAAGGAACAATAAGCGATTCAAAGTCTGCGTAAACAACATATGGAGACCTCTGGAGTTTTTTGTAATTCTTAAAACTAACCTTACTGCCTTCTCTTGGCATAATTAGTTCTGTATTGCAGCCAACTGGGCTGAGACAATGTTTTACATGTTCGCTCGCAGCTTGAACGGACGGAATTCTTGTTATACATTTTCTACAAAATTCTTGTTTGCTATGTTGTTTTGTAGTATGCACTAGTAATCTACTCATTGTGCGTATTAGAGTGTAGTGCAACCCATTAAGGCTTTGCATTAGGAGTAAGTCTACATGAGTTTTGGTTGGTTCACCTATTGTTGGACTGTTCTTTGACACTTTAATTGGCAGAAGGTTGGTTTCTTCAGACCATGCGTAGACATTAACAGTTATTGGTGGATTTTGTTTTTCAAACTGATCAATTTTGTCTACAGCCATAGGAAATTCAAGGCCGTTAAAGTTAAGATCATTGGCCCATTGTAAATAGTTAGATACTCTCTCTGCATTTTTGGCAACGTGATGCAGCCTAGCAAGAACGCACCACATAAAACATTTGTCGTCTGAATTTTTTATGTTCAAAACTGCTTTCTTTGCAACTAATGTTGGAGGCAGTGGAATGTAAGACTTGCCTACAATCGGCTCATACTTAGCCTGTCTTAATCTGATGTCTAGGACTTCACCCTCTGACCAACCAGAGCCTCTCATTTTAGCTGCTTCAGAGGCTTCATTAAACTGTGTAAGAAGTTGATCTGCCCAACCGGGTGTTAAGTCATTATAAGAAAGAATAGTCTGCTGTTTAGTTGAGACCCAGACTTCTAGATTTTCTTCGTTTATTGTTATATAGTCGATTAAAACAACTACCCTTACTTTAACTGGAGGGTTTATTGTTAGTTTACTTGGAACTTGAGAAATAGCATGTACAACGCTTGCCTGCACGTTTGTTGGATCAATAACTTCTAAAACGACCTCATTTAAAGCTTTTGACAAACGCTCTTCCTCGAGCATTGCTTCAAACAATTCATCTGAACCTTCATATATCTTATCCATGTTGAGCTTCTTTTCTAACTCAAAATATTTATTTAAATTAAAAAAAATACTTAATCAGAATCAATATCAACGGTCTTTTTGTGCTTGGACTCATAAACTAAAGTATAAACGCCCTTTGGTGTTGTTAATGTGAGCTGTTTAGAACAGAGTTTAATGTTTCGTTTACTTTTTTTAAACATTCCTTTTTTATCTGGTCTGTGTCTGGCTGTTGAGAAAAAGTTGCCCTTGCCTTTTTTTGAAGATCAAACTTTTGTCTTTTGTAGTCCTCAAAATCAGCCTGTAGGCGACTAAATTCTTCATCCGTGATGTTCGAGTCGGCAAGTGCTTTATTTATTGTCAGTTTGAAGGAACTAAGTTTAGCTGTTATTAGTTGAACCATAGCTGTGTGCTTTTGGAGTTTAGCTTTTATTTTTTTGCTGACAGCACCTGCAGCTAATGAACACAGGCCAAGAGTTAAAGACAAACCACCTAGAGGTAAAGCTGCCGGCGCACCTACGCCTGTTGCTAAGAGACCTACACTTGTTCCTGCTGATAGAGCACTAGCGGTCGATGCTCCAGTATTAACATATGTAACAGCATTAAAGACAGCAGAATACCTTCGTTTGGTTTTACTGTATTTTGAAAGGTCCTGCTCTAGCTGGGTTTGCATTTGTGTTATGTTTGTTAATCTGAAAGTTTTTATGTCTACAGCAACAGAGTTCTCTTCTTTGGGCACTTTTGGATAAACCTGAACAGACATGCTTTTTTAAAAAATAAAAATAATTTAGTATTGGATATCTTTTAATCTGTTATCTTTAATATTCAGCTGCGCATCATATATTAAAAACAAATATACATTAAGTGGTTTATCACTCTCTTTTTCTTTATCAATTTGAATGTTTATTACGTCTTTAACTGTTCTCCCACTCCCATGCAACTGATTATCCTCTGTCGTCCTTAGGCCAATCCATAAACCGTATTTCGTTGTTAAATAATCATCAAGTCTAACACTGTGAAGGTGTAGATCTTTAGACACAAGGTCTACTGTTGGACTTCTAGACCTCCCGCCTCCAAACAATTTTCTTACTTCATCAAAATGATGATAAGGTTTAAGCCCGCTACCGTAGACTTGGTTAGGACTACCCTCAATTGAACATTGTACTTTAGTTATTTTAGGATTAATAAACTTTTCAGTTTGTCTTTCGTATGGTTCTTCATCTTTACACAGCAATAAAATACCTTTAAGGGATCTTGCTGCGGCACTAAAACTAAAATTCCATATAGTGTCTGCCCTGCTTTTAGGATATTTAGTATGATGAATCACTCTTTCGTAATATATTGCTAATCCTGACTGATATTGTTGCTCAATCAGCCTTGCTAAGTTAGGGTTGCTAACAATGT
Source organism: Conus canariensis (assembly GCA_033310375.1). Lineage (NCBI taxonomy): Eukaryota > Metazoa > Mollusca > Gastropoda > Neogastropoda > Conidae > Conus > Conus canariensis. The sequence goes on along the minus strand of CM065747.1, from coordinate 19,373,157 downwards.
CAAACTCTAACGAGATGTCGAAAATGCTGTACTTGGAATCAGTGTCTGTAGATTTAATGACACGTTTGTATTCATTAAAAGTTAGTTCATATGACAATCTGTCTTTTAATGCTCCTTGAAAGTATGGCGCATGCGCGCTTAATAACTCAAAATCCAAGGGGATGGAAAAGCGATTTCCATACGCAAAATTTACAGCTTCGGGCTTGTTACCGGCTTTAGCATCTTCAGCGTCTATTCTGTGTTTTAGTGCTTCATCACTTTCGATTCCTTGAAACGCAAGATCGGCCCTTTCATTCGCGGTTAGCCATAGATCAGAATAGATTAGAAATATGTCTGCATTGTGTAAAGAAAATATTTCTTGCCCCTCAAGTTTTATAGAAATTTTCTTAACGATTGCCCGTCCCAGATTCTGGACTACTGTCCTGTTTGGGTCTGTTGCTGAATCAAGTTCTATTTTGAAAGTAAGCCGTGCAGATCCCGGCACAATCACTTCATCTGCTCCTAGGTCTGGAAATTTAACAGTAAGAATTTGATCTGAATCAATAGTAGATGGATTATTTGGAACAATAATATTCTGTTTATTTCCCTTCACGCCAAAGGGCTCTTTCAGTCTTCTATGCGGGTCAAGAATCGAGCTATATGCTTGTGACATTTTTTTATAAAACAAAATAAAAAGTTAATTATTTAAAAACATGGCAGGCATTGAAGGTGAAGAAGATTATGATGTTTTTGATCCTGGAGACGACATGAGTGAAATGACTCTTTTGATACATCCATTACAATCATTGCGGCGTGAATTAACAGAAAGTAAGGTCAAATCATTTTATCAAAGTTTAGGCCAAGAACCTCCCGAATTTATAGACCCTAATGATTTTGAAACAAAAGATGACCATTTGTTTTTTAAAAACGATCAAGGACAACTTGTTCAGCTTACAACTAAACCAGACTCATCAAAGTTTTTAAAAAAGAGTACAATTAGACAAAGGCTCAGTGTGAGCGAACAAAATCGCCTTGGCATTACTAAACCAAAATTAGATAGGGAAGCAGTTGCTAAACTTCAAAACACACTAAAAGAACTCCCAACAGATAACCAAATACAAAACATGGAACTTAAAGATTTAAGCCCAACAGCAGACAAAATAATAGAAACCAGTTTTTCAGAAGAAACAGTATTAAAAACTATGCACGATCCGCCGCTACCTATGAGAGAAATAACGGCCCTTGATCATGCTTTGAGAAGCATCAGAGGCGAATTAACAAACAATTTAGCAAAACTGGGTGAACTAGATGAGCATATAAAAAGAGAAAAAGAAAAACTAGTTGAGGCTGATGACCACAACTTAGGACCTGGTGTTAAAGAAAGAATAACACAAAGACTAAAAGATCTTGAACAAGAGAGATCAGCAAGACTAGAAGTGTTGTCTACTAACCGAGAACAATTACGAACTCAAGTGAGCAGAATAAGAGAAACTATCCAAAGAATTTTATATGAAGACACAACGTTAGCAGAACGAATAAGAACACTGTTTAGAGAGCAAGGTGTCACATTAGCAAGTGTTATAACAGCCTTAGGATTTGCAATAAGTACACTGGTGTTGGCTATTACAGGCGGTGGTGGTGGGGGAGCAGTGCCACCAGGCCCGCCAACTCCGTCGTCAGATAAATCATGGGTAAAAAAACAACTCGATCACCTTGCAAACTTACTAAAAAAAATAGCCAGTAAGGCAATAGATTCTTTGCCTGGTATAATAGGAGGGATCGTTAGCTGGCTTTTGTCTGCCGCAAGTAAAGTAGTTGGCTTTATGGCTGAGCACTTATGGGCATTAGTTGTCTTAATAGTTGGGTTACTCTTTAGTAAGATAAAGACCAAGTAATCCTAGGGCAGTTAATCCAATAACAAGTGCCGTCTTTTCATATTCATGGTCATCACGAACAAAGTCCGCGTCTTCAATGGCCTTTGGGCTTTGGGCCTTGGGGATTGGATGACTTAATCTTGGGGGGCCATCTTGTTTTTTTATTGTTTGTAATATTACTGGCTCAGAATTTATGTCGTTTTGTCCAACCTTCTGTTCATTTCCTGCAACAAGGATTTCATTGTTGTAGTTTATTATTGTTCCTACCTGGAGCCTGAGGTCAGAAGGTAGCATGTATAAACCAGTGCCGACAGCAAAGTCTACTTTCGATCTTGCAAATTGTAAAACATTTTGGTACCTTTTAATACTTGAAGGCAAATCAATTGCAGAATTAATGGCGTCCTCTAAATTTGCTAAATACTGTTTTTGGGCATCAAAGCCAGTAGAAGGATCAGTTATGTTAGATCTTGCCTGTGCTTGCGAACCTAGCAAACACCAAACATAAGTACGAATAGAGTCGTTTATTCGTTCTATTCCCGCTCTAGTTAGACCATTAGAAGTATCCAAAATAAATGTTGTCCATGCTGTTTTATGCTCTTGCTCTATGGACCCGAGGTGAACAGTTGTGCCTGAAGAGAAAGATGTGTAAGGAGGATTCCAATCATAGTTATACTTTCTGTGCACGCCCCAAAAATAAAGGGTGCCTAAACCATGATTGCGATCCAACTTTTGTCTAAAGTCTGTCTTTGGGTCAATATCAAATTCGTTACAGATCCTTTCAAAAGCCTTGTAATCTATTCTGTTGCTGAATGGATTAAACGTTTTGTCATTTGGTAATGGTGCTTGCAGTTCAGATAAAATACGTCTGAAGGTGTAATAAAAATGAAATCTATACACTGACCTCACCAAAGGATCAGGATGATTTAAATGATCAGCATACGACACTCCACACCCAGTTGATGCGCAAAACACAGCAAAGTTTAACTGGTTCTGATAAAACTGCATCGGATGACTGAACCACACTTTCGGGATGTAGTCTTTTTTAATAGGGGGGTTAAGATATCTGTTTAATGGAGTACTAACCTTTACTTGAAAGGCGTCAGACTGAGTCACAGAAATGTCAAGGGTGTCAGTTGTTATATTTTTAAGATTGTAGTGCGGCCCAACAGAATATTTTGCATTAGTATATTTGAATGCACTCATTTTTAAATTGTTTTAAAAATGTTTGTAACAATAACAACTCAAGACAGTCCTTCGTTTTTAGAATATGCTATTGATAATAACTGTGGAACCCAAAGGGTCGCACTCCATGAAATTTTTTACAAAGCCGTATGGTTTAATATAACTGAATCCAAAGAAAATAATAGGATTCAAAAAGTTGATAATAGAGGAAAACTTAGTTAGCCAGTTAACCATACCTGATGGTTATTACGGGTTTTGCTCGCTAAAAGAAGCAATGAGTAACTACGGCATTACTCTCAAACTTAACAATGCAAATTTGAAAATAATGTTAGCATTCAAACCTGAAGAAGAAGAAGTAAGTTACCGTTTTGATGTAGAGCTAGCTAAAATGTTAGGCTTTGCAACTGACAATCAAGCCATTCATGCCATTCATGCTTTTATAGTTACACCAGACGAAACTACTTATGAGGGAGAATATCCGCTCGATCTTGCATTACATTCATTACTCTATGTTCATTTGGACGAGCTGAGCACTGATGAAAACTTATATGATGGAAGGCCCTCAACTGTTTTAAGAGCTCTTCCATCAGGGAAAGCTGCATATTGCGATTATGAAATTATACAATTCCCTAATTTACAGTTTAAAAGATTAGCTTGTGGGAGGGTCAGATCATTTAATATAAAGATCACAGATAAAACAGGGAAAGTCATGAAATGTGATAACCTGCACATTGTTTTAGAAATAAAATAATACGTTGTTTTAAAAAATGTCACGTGGACCAGAAGAATCAGGAGTTACATTAGCGCCTGAGAGGTGTGTAACTTTAGAATTAAAAGACCTTGCAGACGTTGAGGACTTTGAACAGAACGGTGAGATAGGCACTTTGTATGGTTTTGAGTACACTAAAGATGGTTATTATAAACGCAAAGAGGTTAGCGACAGCAAAAGGTTTCCTAAACTAGAACAACTACGCAATGTAGAAGCAAATAATGCGGGTCAGTATGAATATAAAATAGTTCGAAAAACTGACAGCAAATGGCACTTAGAACCATATTTAGAATGGGACATAAAATTTGAATTCGTAAGCCCATTTACATTTTTCGACCGTCAAAAAAGTTTCAGAAAATCATTGAACTCTGGCCCTTTACATGTAAGTCTTATGCCAGAGAACAATAGTCGGAAAGAGATCGAAATAAAGAAGTTTGGGAGCAAACAGTACATCCTCCACAGAAGAGAAT
>CM065747.1:19303883-19356383 GCA_033310375.1 Conus canariensis | reverse complement strand
CGGTATGTGCGGCGGTTGTTTATTTTTATTGCATTGTGTTTCCGTCGTTTGTTGAAAATGAATTTTTTTTAAAAATGTGTTGTTTTAAATTCGGATAATTATCGAGTCAAACCATAAGTTCGTATATATGAAAATTGATGAGGATTATAATAGGTTTTCGTTTATTCTTATTTTTCTTTTGATTGGAGAAGAAAATTATTTCGTATGCCCCTCTTTTCATATGAAGGATGGCTGTTGCGCCGAAGCGATAATGGGAGGGGGGATGGTGGTGTGCTTTGACCTCGAGTAGGGGGAAGAGGGAGTGTGAAGGTGGTTATTGTAGTTGGAAAGAAAATGGTATATGGTTGTTTGTGTGAAGTTGGTGAATTATATGACATTGGTGGTTTGAATTGATGAATATTTGCGGTGTTATGCATTGATATATTTAATGCATTTAGTTTTCTTTTTGTGATTATGATTGGAAGTTGGAATAGGTAGTTTTTAAATTTGTTTGTGTTATTCTTAAGTTAGTGCAGTGATTTGGTTGCAAGTTGAAATTGATTAGGCGTATGCCTAGTCACGTACAGCCCAGCAGGGGGGCGCGTCCTGTCGCTCCGCTTTTGTTAGTATGTCTGGGTCATCGTTACTATATATGGCCTCGCCGGTCATTTGTTTTCGATCGCTATCGGTTTTGGTGATAGTGCGCTGTTTGAGTTCAGGGCAGTGACAGTGGTCATTCATTTTATTATTGGATTATGATATCATATCGGGGTTGACCCAATATTGTCTCTTATTCTGCAGCGGCAAGCGCTTCCGCTCTCCGGTGTTGTTGTTGAATCGTTTGGCATTCATTATATGCCGTTGAAGAAAACAGTAATTCTTTATTATGTTATAAATTCCCTGTGGATAATTTTGTTGATTGATTTATGGCATCATCCTGTCCCACTTGGATACATACCGTTTGAGGTGTGTCGATTGAGATATGGAATAATATGATATTGATAGTGTGGTATGTGAAAGGATGGTTGTTAATAATTTTTTTTTGTCACATTGACAGTATTATTAATTGACTTTGTTGACTTCGATATTCCAGAATATGGAGAAGTCCGGCGTGTTCATAATCGGAAGTTAACAACTGTTTGTTGTTGTTTTTTTGTGTGCACTCTGGTTTTTTTATGGATATTGTAGGCTGATTTATGTCCCGTTTGGTAGAATTGTGAGTGCCAGATTGGGTTGTTGGTGTATGTGTTACACTTAGTTTGATGGCTCAAATGCCTTGGCCGACATTGAAGTCGCAGAGACAATGGGCTGTAGTTCTAGTGTGCCCGAAGTTCTATGATCAGTTGCGGGCCAGAGTAGTCATGAAACTATTTTATGTCCAGGTGTCGACAGGGTTTGACCGCTCTGCTGCTGCAACCTCTGGTGTGAGGCATCTTACCTGGTACTGCCCTGTTTCCGACTTCTTTCTGGCCGACCTCTAGGTCATCGCTACGAACGACTGGGAGGGGGCGAGCTCATCCTTCTGCGAGCGTCGGAGCTCCCCCTCCGGCTGCTGAGATCTGTTGAGCTGCTGGGCACTTCATTTTCTTCAATGTGTGTCACAGTGTACTTTGAATCAGTGACTCCGTGTTGAACCTTGTGACATCGTCGATTCTTCATCGTTCGGCGTTTCGTCTGCTGGGGCATCAGGACCTCAGTGACAGTGTGGTCACCAGTGCACAAACCGTGAACGTTCGTGAAGGAAGGGGAAAAAGTTGGAGTGTGGGAATTGATTGTGTGAAAAAAAAGACGGTTCGAGTGTGTGTAGGGTGAATGGAATTGTGCGTGAGTGTTGTTATATAATATCTATCTATCTATATATATATATTAGATAGATAGATAGATAGATAGATAGTAGATTTAGATATATTTGTATGTATTGTGTGGAGGGGGAATTGTAACGAATTGGGTTTTTTTTGGTTTGTTTGTTTGTTTTTTTTTTGGGGGGGGTAGTTGTGTCCCCTTTGTGGTTCGTATCGCGCGGGCACTTTGGCTTCGGTGGACCATCCTACCTCTAGGATGACCCAGCCCCAGGTTACCACGTGATAGTCCCTGGAGTATCCCTGGTCCGGTATTAACCCTGTGTGGGTTGGGGTCCCTTGAGGCTTCCTGGATTTGAAGGTGGGGTGTCGGGGCATTTTTTTTTATTGTGTATTACTGATTTTGTGCGGTTTTTTTTGTATTATTGTTGGAAGATTTTTTTTTTTGTTGCTGATAGTGTGTGGGTGAGTGTGAATTTGAATAAAATTTGATTGTTTGTTGCACCTATTATTTAGTGTTTTGTATTTTTGTTCTGTGGTGTCGGTAGTTTCAGAGCGTGGGCGGGGTGGATTAAAAGGGGGTACCCTTCTACATTCGGGTATCCCTGTCACCGCACTAGGCGTAGTGACAAATAGGTGGTGGAGATGCGGGGTAGGGTTAATTAGGGTAATTAGGTTAATTGGGATTTAGGTTCTTTCGGCTTTTGGGTACAGAGTTAGGGACCTGTTGTGTCTTTAGTTAGTATAAAAGTTTTTGTTTTTTTGCTAGGGCCATTTTTTCAGTGTGGGTGGTTGGAGGGCGCGTGCTATATGTAAGTAGCACGGTTACCTGGGAAATAAAAGTTTCCCAGATCCCAGGTAACATTGTCTTGTTGTGTCTTGGCTTGGTGCGGCCAAGGGGTGAGTGGTGTGTGAATGGTTGTGTCTTTTGTGTTGTTAATGTTATATTGTGTTGGTGATTTGGTTTTGTTTTGATGGGGGATACCACGTGGTGGATATACATGCGAGTACGTGTGTGAGAGGGAAAAAACGTCCTGTTTTGGGTGTTTCATACACTTGTTTTTCCTGCTGTGGTAACCGTAGTGTAAAGGTTGAACATTAACCCAGTGGGGTAGGGGGTAGTAGCCCAGTAAGTGTTTAGCCTTCGTTGGCTAATTGGGTACTCTCCCTTGGGTTAAAAAAGGGGGTAATAGTTTAGGTTATTGTGGTTTCACGGTTGCGGTCACGGTTTCGGGTACGGTTGCAGCCACGGTTGCGGTCACGGTTGCGGTCACGGTTGCGCTCACGGTGTTAGCCGTTAATCCTGTGTTGGGGGGCTGTGTGAATTAGGTTGGGGGTTAGTCCGTGTGGGTGCGTGATAGTATCTTGTAATCATTCGTCATGGCGACAGGATCGGACCGAGTGCTACGGTCGCATACTGCTGCGCTTCGGGAGGACGATGGTCAAAAGGAGGGACCGACCTCCACCCCCGCCGGGCGTTCAGTGAGGGCCACCTCCCCGGTCACTCCTGCGTCCGGTAGGCAGGGTGTTGAGGATCCCACAGGAGGTGGTGCCAGGTTCGGGACGCCCACCGGGACGGCTATGCAATTCTACCTGCGCTTAGGTAGTGATAGGAACCTCAGCAAGGCAGAGTTAGCACAGTTTGTGGCGGATAACCTTGCGAAGAAGGAGGAAAGGAGCCAGGAGTTGTTCTGAAGGAAGGCTCAAGTTGTGCGCGAGGTGACGTATAAAGAGAAGGAGGCTGCAGCCAGACTCAGGAGAGAGGAGGCTGCCCTCAGGAGGGGGGGAGGAGGAAGCTGCCGCTAAGTGCCAGAGAGAGGAGGCTGCCCTCAGCCTTCCAGAGAGAGGAAGAGGAAGCTGCCGCCAGGCTGGCCCTCCTGGAGGCGGACAGGTTAAAGAAGAAGGAGGAACTCGCCCTCATGAAGTCCAGGGGAATGCAGGAGATGGCCGCTAGCCAAGAGGACGCAGAGGCGCGTAGAAGGAAGGAGGAAGATGAATTAGCCCTGAGAAGGAAAGAAGTGAGCCTCAAACAGGAAAAATTGAGACTCCGGGAACGTGAGATGGAGGCCACAGCTCAGAGGGCCGAGGACGAAGCTACCAGCCTCGTGGCTATCGACCCTCTCACAGATACAGATGATGTCGACACCTATCTGGCTCATTTTGAGCGTGTCGCCAATCTATGTAGGTGGAAGAAAAGTTCATGGTCGTCCAGACTCATAGCTCTGCTGAAGGGAAAGACAAGGAACGCCATCCTGAGGCTCACTGCAAAAGACCTCACGGACTTTGACTATGTTAAGAAGGCCTTGATGGATTACTTCCGCCTTGATGCGGAAGCGTATCGCAAGAAGTTCAGAAATGTGAAGAAGGAGGCCGGGGAGACTTTTGAGCAATTCCTTGATCGTCTCACCATACAAGCAGTAAAGTATATAGTTCCATTATAAACAATAGGATCCAAGAGTGGGTTGAACTGCATGATATCAAGCGGGATTTAAAAGAGACTACTTTACCATCGATCACATGTACACATTATTAGCTCTAATACAATAACAGTTTTGCTACAGCCGCAAACTTTACGCTGCTTTCATCGATTTTGAGAAAGCTTTTGACTCCATAGAAAGAAATATATTGTGGCCAATTCTGGTGAAAAACGATATCTTAGGAAAACGTTTCCGATGTATTCATCGTATGTAATATAGAGTCAGGGCTAGAATTCGTTCTGGTGCAAAGTTAACAGACTATATAAACTGTACCAGAAGGGTAAAACAAGGTGATGTTACTAGTCCTGTGTTGTTTTCATTATTCGTAAATGAACTAGCAATAGAAGTGATCAGACACGGGAGACATGGTGCAACATTTACATGTGATAGTTTTGAATTATTTATATAACTTTTGGCAGATGATATTGCCCTTCTGTATGAAACGGTAATTGGGTTACAGACACAGTTAAACAGTCTACATAGGGCAGAGTCAGCACTCTATCTAAATGTGAACATGAGTAAAAGTAATATAGTTGTATTCAGGAAAGGTGGATTCTTAGCAGCTAGAGAACATTGGACTTATGATGGAGTCCCTATGCCCATCGTTAATGCTTATTGATATTCAGGCATTTATTTTTCAACAAGGTTGAGTTTTAATGTGTCATGTCAAAATCTTGCCAGCAGGGCCAAACATGCGTCGTGATGCATTTTACACAAATTATTTAAGTTGAAATTTAATTCTCTGTCGTATATCTAAAACTCCTAGACGCACAGATACAACCAATTGCTCAATATGGTGCTGAACTGTGGGGACTTAGTAGTGCAGCTCGCCACTGTGAAAAGATACATCTTTTTGCTCTTAAAAAGTTTTTAAGAACCCAAATGCGAACACAAAACGATTTAATTTATGGAGAGACAAACATATCCAATTTACATAAATGCTGTTGTAAGGTATATACAACATGCGATAAAATTGACAAGGATGGATGAGTCGAGACTACCACGAAAACCATATAGAACACTGTTCGATTTAGATTCTCGTGACAAGACAAACTGGGCATCAGATATTCGTTGTGAATTGTATATGTTTGGTTTGGGTACGCGTGGCTGAATCAAGGTGTTGAGGGAGTAAATAAGTTTATCGCAGACTTTAAAGAAAGACTGGTACTCCACAAATGGCAAGAATGGGATTTTAATGTTAAGAACAGTGACAGGTTCAGTATATATAAAACGTTTTGTACAATAGTTGTTGATTTTTTACTCTTTGTTTTCTTTTTTCTTTTCTGCATACACAGGCGGATACGCCTGCGGATACTTTCTGTATAGTCAGGCAAGGATTAATCTTATCTACCCAACAAAGGGAGTGGCTGTAAACATTCAGATACCTTGAAAACTTAAGATACGTCTCTTTTCGAAGCACATATTGTTGCAAATGACCGTTGGTAAGAACCAGCAGAGACACTTTCCAGGATGGACTACATCATTCCAAGAACAGACTACAGACAGTTGTTCAAACCACGTAAGTGCGGTAAGAGCTGGTTTGCCGTGCACGACAACAACTCACAGACTGTCCCACAGAAAACACCAAAAGAGAACACCCAGCCCCCCCGTCATTATCTACCCCCGTTCGGCGCAATACACCCATCCAACGTCGACACCTCCACGTCTTCCCAGTCCCGGAAGTTCGAACTCCTCCTCGCACGCGCAATGCCGTTCACGCCCTCCTTCCGCCGGTCAGGCGTCAGCAAGGAAGACTGCCTCCGCAGCCGCTGCCTGTGCTCCGCCAACTCCACGTCCGCCAACGCCTGATACTCCGTGGCCCTGGCTCCACCGCTGCGTGCACAGGCGGCGTAGGGAGGGTTCTTCGATGGCGTAGGTACCAGTGAGCGTGCGGGGACCTCCCTGTGGCTGACCACGGTGGCGCAGCGGTAGCAGCGTGCCGGGCTGGGCGGCCGGCAGCGGTGGAGACACAGCGTGCGGCAGAAGACGTGCCGGAACTTGGAGCTGGAGACGGAGTAGAGCAGGAAGTTGATGGAGGCGTTGATCTGCAGGAGGAGGTTGGTGACGTTGGCCGCCATGTGGAACTGGTTCCTTCCCTGCACTGACACCTGCACCTGGCAGTCACCGTGAGAGCGGTCATCATTAGAACAATAACAACACCTGCACCTAGCAGTCACAATGAGGGCAGTCATCATTAGAACAATAACACCACCTGCACCTGGCATTCACCGTGAGGGCAGTCATCATTACAACAATAACAACACCTGCACCTGGCAGTCACCGTGAGGGCAGTCATCATTAGATCAATAACAACACCTGCACCTGGCAGTCACAGTGAGGGCAGTCATCATTACAACAATAACGACACCTGCACCTGGCAGTCACAGTGAGGGCAATCATCATTACAGCAATAACAACACCTGCACCTGGCAGTCACAGTGAGGGCAGTCATCATTACAATAATAATAACACCGCACCTGGCAGTCACAGTGAGGGCAGTCATCATTACAACAATAATAACACCTGCACCTGGCAGTCACAGTGAGGCAGTCATCATACAACATAACCCGCACTGGCAGTCACAGTGAGGCAGTCATCATTACAACAATAATGATACCTGCACCTGGCAGTCACAGTGAGGGCAGTCATCATTACAACAATAACAACACCTGCACCTGACAGTCACAGTGAGGGCAGTCATATCATTACAATAATAACAACACCTGCACCTGGCAGTCACCATGAGGGCAGTTATCATTAGAACAATAACAACACCTGCACCTGACAGTCACAGTGAGGGCAGTCATCATTACAACAATAACAACACCTGCACCTGGCAGTCACAGTCAGGGGAGTCATCATTAGAACAAGAACAATGGAAACACACCTGGGCTGTCACATCAAAAGCAGTCATAATAAGAACAGTGACAACCTGCACCTGGACAGTGACAGTGAGGGCAGTCATCATTACAACAATAACGACACCTGCACCTGACAGTCACAGTGAGGGCAGTCATCATTACAACAATAACAACACCTGCACCTGGCATCACCTTGAGGGCAGTCATCATTAGATCAATAACAACCTGCACCTGGCAGTCACCTTGAGGGCAGTCATCATTACAACAATAACGACACCTGCACCTGGCAGTCACAGTGAGGGCAGCCATCATTACAACAATAACAACACCTGCACCTGGCAGTCACAGTGAGGGCAGTCATCATTACAACAATAATAACACCCGCACCTGGCAGTCACAGTGAGGGCAGTCATCATTACAACAATAATGATACCTGCACCTGGCAGTCACAGTGAGGGCAGTCATCATTACAACAATAATAACACCTGCACCTGGGCATTACAGTGAGGACAGTCATCATTACAACAATAACAACACCTGCACCTGGCAGTCACAGTGAGGGCAGTCATCATTACAACAATAACACCTGCACCTGGGCATTACAGCGAGTACAGTCATCACTAGTACAATGATAACAGCCACATCTGGGCAGTGACTGCGAGAACAGTTAGTATTAGAACAATACAATAGCAACGCCAGCACCTGGGTGGTCGCAGTGAGGGCAATTATCATTAGAACAAAATAGCAAATACCACTACGACTACTTCTTCTTCTACTTCTCCTACTACTACTACTACTCCAAACTAAAAGAATAATGGCGATTATGATGAAGTTGAGAACAATGTGAATAATTGGGAAACATGGCAAAGGTGATTATCAATAGTGTTGATAACATGATCATGCATATCATTTCATTCACCTCTTCATTATCACTTACTGTTCACGTTGGCAGTCAATAATTATCTCATAGTAGCAGAGAATGGAAAGAAAGTCACTACACCACCAAACGAAGGTAGCTAATTATAAAACAGAACTAACGCGTTTTGACATCGGGTCTTCCTCACACAAAGCGCCTAACCTTTTTTTTTTCCCTCTCTACATTATTTTAGTATTGTCCTGTTTGCCCCCTTTGGTCTTGATTGACGAAGCCTAGCAGGGCAAAACGCGTTGCCTCATGTTGTAGCTTTTTGCTTCAACTCCCCCCCCCCCCCTCCTCCGCCATCCCCCTGCCCCGTCCGCATTGGAGTCTCTACTTTCCAACATTATGACAATGTCTGATGATGATGATAATTAATAATATAATAATAATAATAATAGAATAGATAGATAGATAGATAGAGACAGACAGACAGACAGACAGACAGACAGACAGATAAAGACAAAGAAAAGAGAGAGCAAGACAGAAAGATAGACGGACAGATAGCCAATGGGAATGGCAGAGAGAGAGAGAGAGCTTTGGCATGTCCACAGTGAAAATTGAACAAGGGTTTCAGCAATGTTGACAAAGATACACCATCCCTCACAGTTTACCCCATCCCACCCCTCTTAATCCTTCATCCTACCTACCTATCCTTGCACCTCCCCCCCCCCCCTCCCAAGCCCTTCCCCTCTCACCTGCGCCAGGTCCTTGTAGGCCCAGAAGAGCAGCAGGATGGCTCCGGGCAACTGGCAGAGGATGAAGACCACGACAACCGTCACCAGCATCTTGGTGATCCAGTGCTGCTCCCGCGAACACCTCTCCACCCGCCGCCCGCCGGCAGGAGAGAACCTGGACGACACTGTGGAGGACGAGAAAGGGCACGAGGACCCGATCTTGACCGGGCAGGATGCCGTGAAAGAGGACCCTGGGGCTGGGCCCTGAGGCCGACAGGACCCTGTGGAGGTCATGCGGGTCCTCCGCTGGGCCGCCCTGAAAAGCGAGGCCACCAGCAGACCGTTGAAGACGCAGAGGAGCAGGAGCGGGAGGAAGGTGAAGAGCGTGGCGATGAACCAGTAGTAGCCGATCTGGTAGCTGTACGTGGAGGCAAAGCTGGTGTACTGGCTGGTGGGTAGCTTTGGTAGTGATGGTGGTGGTTGTGGTTGTGGTGGTGGTGGTGGTGGTGGTGGTGTGGTCTAGGTTGTCGCTGGTAGTGTTGGTCGTGGTGGTAGTGGTGGTGTTGGTGTCGATACTCGTTCTGTCCGTTTTCCACACCACCTGTGTAGGTAGACCTCAGGGCGATTTTTTGCTCGGGATCTCTCTCTCTCTCTCTCTCTCTCTCTCTCTCTCTCTCTCTCTCTCTTGTGTGTGTGTGTGTGTGTGTGTGTGTGGGTCGGTGTGTCTGTCTAGTATCTGTATGTCTTCCTCTCTCTCTCTCTCTCTCTCCCCCCCCCCCCCCCTCATCCACCGCACCTAGTACTTGTTGACAGACCTACCCTCCACTGCACCTAGTAATCAGACCTACCCTCCACTGCACCTAGTAATCATAGACGGACCTACCTTTCACTGCACCTAGTAACCAGACAGACCTACCTTTCACTGCACCTAGTAATAATAGACAGACCTACCTTTCACTGCACCTAGTAATCATAGACAGACCTACCTTTCACTGCACCTAGTTATCATAGACAGACCTACCTTTCACTGCACCTAGTAACAATAGACAGACCTACCTTTCACTGCACCTAGTAATCATAGACAGACCTACCTTTCACTGCACCTAGTAACAATAGACAGACCTACCTTTCACAGCACCTAGTAACAATAGACAGACCTACCTTTCACTGCACCTAGTACTAATAGACAGACCTACCTTTCACTGCACCTAGTACTAATAGACAGACCTACCTTTCACTGCACCTAGTACTAATAGACAGACCTACCTTTCACTGCACCTAGTAATAATAGACAGACCTACCTTTCACTGCACCTAGTACTAATAGACAGACCTACCTTTCACTGCACCTAGTAATATAAGACAGACCTACCTTTCACTGCACCTAGTACTAATAGACAGACCTACCTTTCACTGCACCTAGTAATAATAGACAGACCTACCTTTCACTGCACCTAGTAATAATAGACAGACCTACCTTTCACTGCACCTAGTAACAATAGACAGACCTACCTTTCACAGCACCTAGTAACAATAGACAGACCTACCTTTCACTGCACCTAGTAATAATAGACAGACCTACCTTTCACTGCACCTAGTAACAATAGACAGACCTACCTTTCACTGCACCTAGTAACCAGACAGACCTACCTTTCACTGCACCTAGTAATAATAGACAGACCTACCTTTCACTGCACCTAGTAACAATAGACAGACCTACCTTTCACTGCACCTAGTAATCAGACAGACCTACCTTTCGCTGCACCTAGTTATCATAGACAGACCTACCTTTCGCTGCACCTAGTTATCATAGACAGACCTACCTTTCACAGCACCTAGTTATCATAGACAGACCTAACTTTCACTGCACCTAGTAATCATAGACAGACCTACCTTTCACAGCACCTAGTTATCATAGACAGACCTAACTCTCACTGCACCTAGTAATCATAGACAGACCTACCTTTCACTGCACCTAGTAAACATAGACAGAGAGCCGTGTCCGAACTTGCCCCCTTCCCAGACTAGCTTACCGCTGTAAAGAGTTAACGTAGCCTTGCAGAGAGACAGACAAACGGACTAACAAATGTCACTGATGAGGAACCGGACATACATGGTTATACCTCCATTTCAAACACCTCTGGTACGGTGCACGCCACGGCGACGATCACGACAAGGGCGATCACTACCCGTGCCCGTTGCGGCGTGCAGAGTAGGCGCCCTTTGATGGGATGGCAGACCCCGATGTAGCGCTCCACGGTGAAGGTGATGGTGAGCAGCACGGACACGTTGGCCGCCATGTCACTCAGCACCCGCCCGTAGCGGAACCAGTGCACGTACACCGCGTCCCTGCCAGGTCACACACACACACACACACACACACACACACACACACACACACACACACACACACACACACACACACAGCAAGTGAAAGGGACGGTACTCCGTTTAAAGCCCCTCTCGCTTCCTCCGTCCATCCACCCCTTGCCGGCATCCCCCACCATCCCCTCCTCCCTCGAACCCTTCTTCTCCCCATGCCTTGAAACGCTTCTCTCCGTCAATATTTAGGACAGTGTGATTTCAGACAAATATTTGAGAATGCTCTGATATGACAAAGGACGTACAGTGCCAGAAGGTTCTTATTGAATCAGTTCCATAGCTTGACGGAAAACTCTGTTTCAGGAGACAGGTGCAACACTGAAATATTCCCATTTATAATGTGCAGAAATAAAAAGAGACGAGGATGAAAAATAAAGTTTAAGCTGCCTAGTCTCTGACTCATGTTCTTTCAATTTAAAGCGTATTTCAGTTTCTATATAAAACACAACCAATTTTTTTTTTTAAGGCAGGAGGTTGGTAACAAGATCACACATCACGTGCCGCCATTAGAATGTTTTGTGCACCGTAAATAATAACGTTCCGTGACTGGTACCTAGTGTTCCGTGCCATTCATACTCTCAGAAATAGCTGTAGACTTGCTTGCTTGCGTATGTTCCAGCTTTCACCGTCCGGACGTGAAAGCCGAACGGTGTCAGTTATTATTATTATTATATATCATTATTATTATCAACATCATCATCATCATTATTTTTATTATCATTATTATTATGAATACTTATATAGCGCCTATCCTCGGTTACAGACCAAGCTCTAAGTGCTTTACAATCCACACTCGTTTACACAACGGGCTGCTTACCTGGGTAGTGCCGACTGAAGAGCTGCCAGCTGGCGCTTCATTCAGTCGTTTCCCGTGTCATCCAGTCAGTATCGTTCAATATCGTTCATTCAACTTCCTTACTTCCTTCATTCTTTCAATTCCTCATGCAGGGTGCATGCTATGTGTAACGTGTCATCCATACCAACGGCCAAACTGGCCTTCTCTTCCGGAAGTTGGTGATGGGATTTTACGTGTAAGCAAGATGTTATGCGTGCGTTCACACTCGGAACCTCGGTGTATAGTCTCTTTCGAAGGACTGTATGGGAAATGGAGTCAGGACCAAAGTTATACTTTGGGTTTGCTAAAGATGATCTGTGGAGAACCCAGTCTGGCGCGATCGGCTCTCAGATGAGGGGTTTCTGTGGGGTCTCCATCACCAGCAGACAGACGTTCACAGCCACCTCTCACCCTCCACACACGACCATCCCCACCAAGACACACAGCACCCTGCCACCAGGGCGAACGTCTCAGTCATGTAAAG
Source organism: Conus canariensis (assembly GCA_033310375.1). Lineage (NCBI taxonomy): Eukaryota > Metazoa > Mollusca > Gastropoda > Neogastropoda > Conidae > Conus > Conus canariensis. Next base: position 19,343,974 of record CM065747.1, on the reverse strand, counting down.
CACAGTGGTGATGTAATAAAGCTGTTGAATTCTGGTGGTCTGCCCCTTGGAAAACGGCTGAATCATGTAAAGCAGTGATAATGTAATAAAGCTGTTGAATTCTGGTGGTCTAACCCATGGAAAACGGCTGAATCGTGTAATGCACAGTGATGATGTCATAAAGCTGTTGGAATCTGGTGGTCTCCTCAACGGGAAACGGCTCATTCATGGAAAGCACAGTGATGGTGAAATAAACTATGGAAATCCGGTGTCCTTGGAAATCATGAGTAAAGCTGCAGAGCTCCCGTGCGAGATTGGGACAGGATAGCGGGGTGAGGGGTGGGGTGGGGTGGGGGTGGATCGGTTAGGGTCTTGTACGTTCTGGCTGCATTTCCGCCCATGTGAAAGACAGCCGCAGAGTCTATTGATTTCTCGACTGGACTTAGATCCTTTGGTGTGTTCATATATTGGTATGAATGTTGTTGTTTTTCTTAGTCAGATCAGTCAGTGTATGGCTGCACTCTTTCTGCTGTGATGTTCTAAAAACAAGATATCGATAATGTCCAAAACGGCCCATGACATTTGACATTCACATTACGCTTCATTGCACATTGTCGTCGCCTCAGTTGTAGGTTGGAAATGGTTAGGCTACAGATGACGACTGTCAGCATACAAATGACAATTGTCAGACTACAGATGAGGACTGTCACGTTACAGATGAGGACTGTCACACTAAAGACGGGGACTGTCATGCTACAGATGAAGGACTGCCATGTTACAGATGAGGAATGTCAGGCTACAAATGACGACTGTAAGGTCATAGATGAGGAATATCAGGCTACAGGTAAGGCGCACCATGTCAAAACTCCTACCTCTAAACCAGGTCATAGTGTATGAAGAACGGAGACGGGCCACAGATGAGGTAGACGTGAGAGTAGTCCCACCTCTGAATCTCTTCGTAGTGTTTGAAGGACAGAGGGAATCTACAGATGAGGTAAACTTACCTCTCATCATGTTACAATATTTGAAGTCTGCGGACCAGGTACACCATGCGGAACGTCTCACCTGTGAATCAGGTCATACTGTTTGAAGGACAGAGTGAAGCTATAGATGAGGTAAACGTACCTCTCAATCAGGCCACAGTTGTTGGAGGCTACAGAGAAGGAACACCATGTGGTAGGTCTCACCTGTGAATCAGGTCACAGTATTTGAAGGCGACAGACCAGGTACTCCATGCCAGCGCCTCACCTGTGGATCATGTCGTTGTGTTTGAAGGGCAGGGTCAGGTCACATACCAGGTACACCATGTGGAAGGTCTCACCTGTGGTTCATGTCGTAGTGTCTGAACGACAGAGTCAGGCTGTACACCAGGTACACCATAAGGATGGTCTCATCTGTGGATCATGTTGTAGTGTTTGAAGGACAGTGTATCACCTGTGGATCAGGTCGTGGTGTCTGAACGACAGAGTCAGGCTGTACAACAGGTACACCATGTGGAAGGTCTCACCTGTGGATCAGGTCGTAGTGTTTGACGGACAGGGTCAGAAAGGTCTCACCTGTGGATTATGTCGTAGTCCTTGAAGGACAGGGTCAGGAAGGTCTCACCTATGGATCACGTCACAGTTTTTGAAGGACAGGGTCAGTCTACACAGCAGGTCCACCATGTCAATGTCTCAACTGTAAATCATGTCGTAGTGTTTGAAGGACAGGGTCAGGCTATAGACCAGATACACCATGTGGAAGGTCTCACCTGTGGATCAGACCATAGTAGTTGAAGGCTACACAGAAGGTACACTGTGCGGAAAGTCTTACTTGTGGATCATTTCGTAGTGTTTGAGGGACAGTGTCTCACCTGTGGATCATGTCGTAGTGTTTGAAGGACAGAGTCAGGAAGGTCTCACCTGTGGATCATGTTGTAGTGTTTGAAGGACAGAGTCAGGAAGGTCTCACCTGTGGATCATGCTGTAGTGTTTGAAGGACAGAGTCTCACCTGTGGATCATGTCGTAGTGTTTGAAGGACAGAGTCAGGAAGGTCTCACCTGTGGATCATGTCGTAGTGTTTGAAGGACAGGGTCAGGGAGGTCTCACCTGTGGATCATGTCGTAGTGTTTGAAGGACAGTGTCTCACCTGTGGATCATGTTGTAGTGTTTGAAGGACAGGTCTCACCTGTGGATCATGTTGTAGTGTTTGAAGGACAGGTCTCACCTGTGGATCATGTCGTAGTGTTTGAAGGACAGAGTCAGGAATGTCTCACCTGTGGATCATGTTGTAGTGTTTGAAGGACAGTGTCTCACCTGTGGATCATGGCTAATGTTTGAAGGACAGTGTCTCACCTGTGGATCAGGTCGTAGTGTTTGAAGGACAGAGTCAGGAAGGTCTCACCTGTGGATCATGTTGTAGTGCTTGAAGGACAGGGTCTCACCTGTGGATCATGTCGTAGTGTTTGAAGGACAGTCAGAAGTCTCACCTGTGGATCATGCTGTAGTGTTTGAAGGACAGTGTCAGAAGGTCTCACCTGTGGATCATGTCGTAGTGTTTGAAGGACAGTGTCTCACCTGTGGATCATGTGTAGTGTTTGAAGGACAGAGTCAGGAAGGTCTCACCTGTGGATCAGGTCGTAGTGTTTGAAGGACAGTGTCTCACCTGTGGATCAGGTCGTAGTGTTTGAAGGACAGAGTCAGGAAGGTCTCACCTGTGGATCATGTCGTAGTGTTTGAAGGACAGGGTCTCTCACCTGTGGATCAGGTCGTAGTGTTTGAAGGACAGAGTCTCACCTGTGGATCAGGTCGTAGTGTTTGAAGGACAGAGTCAGGAAGGTCTCACCTGTGGATCAGGTCATAGTGTTTGAAGGACAGGGTCAGGCTGCAGACCAGGTACACCATGTCGAAGGTGGCCAGGGCGGTGAGGTAGCAGCTGGTGGAGTTCTTCATGGACTTCCTGGTCAGGACCACCATGCTCAGGCTGTTGCCCAGCACTCCTAGAGCCACCACCACCGGCACGCACACCTGACAACATCCACATCGCCGCCGTTATCAACATCAACATCATCGACGTCATCCTCTTTTCTTTTTTTTTAAAAAAATCTTTTTATCATTAGTATTTTTATTGTCGTTATATTCGTCATCGTTACGACGTTTCCGTTCTATGATTTCTTTCTTTGACACACCTGACACAATGTCTATCATCTTCATCATTATCATTCTCATCGGCATTGTCGTCGTCCATATCGTCACGATCATCACCATCGCCATTATCATCATCACCGAACATAGACAATTTCCCAGAATTATCTAACACCGAGATAAATTCAACACTATTATCACTGACTGTATCGCTGCTGCCATTAACGTTTCATCGACACCGTTGTCATCGTCATTGTCATCGTCACTGTCATTGCCTCTACCATCATGATCACTGTTGGTGCTGGCACCATCAGCGTCGTCCGCATCATTGTCATCAACAGATTAACGTGTTAAAGCTTATGAATGATACCATAGACAAAGGGACGACTACTGCCATTGGCGCGCGTGCGCGCACACACGCACACACACACACACACACACACACACACACACACACACACACACACACACACACACACACACACACACACAGAGAGAGAGAGAGAGAGAGAGAGAGTGAGAGAGAGAGAGTAGAGAGAGAGAGAGAGAGAGATGCAGACAGACAGACAGACAGAGGATGTCAGGTGAATAAACCAGAAGATAACCACACAGCACTGACAACGTCAGTGAAGAAGGAGGAGGGGTAAAAGGAACAGGAGCAAAGAACACAGGAAGAACAAATAAGAAGAACAATACAACACAATCAGTGAAATTTTTTCATATCCCAGCTAACCACATGGGGGTCACAACAAAGCTGTTTGCTAGTTAGAATGAATAAGAGAGGGAAGAACAGGGGGGAGGGGGGGGGGGGAGAGAGAGAGATCAAGAAAAAAAAAAGAAAAAAAAAAGACACGAAAAGAAAGGTAAATGAAGACAAACGAGTACAAAAACAATAAACGAAAAGACTGGCAAACACTAGCAAACACTTGCAACAACATGAGTAAGAAGAACAGAAATATCGAGGGGAAATAATGAAGAAAACAAAACGAAGAGAACGAGAATAAACAAACAAACAAGCAATGGCAAGAAGCATAGGAACGATCAGGAGAAACAACGAGAAAATCAAAAACAAGAAAAAGACAAGCGGCAGAAGTAGAACAAGAACAAGACAATAACAGCAACTGCAATAACAATAACAGTTGAAAAATAACCCTCCAAATTAACAACAAAAAGAAAACACACACACACACACGCACACACGCACACACGCACACACACACACACACACACACACACACACACACACAAGGAAGTAACTGTCGGTGGGCGGAAGCAGTTATTATCCATGTGCACATTAATGTTTTGCTGATGATCGACCCAGAATGCACTGTTTGATCCAGATTCGCATCACGGATCCGCTATGACATTTCATTGGTTCGTCCCGGGCCACATAACATACTTCCACCCAGTGTCATTAAAATCGGCTTCGTCGTTTCTGCATCGTGTGCATTAAGAACCAAGCGAACAAATGGACATGGGCAGAAACATACACTGGGAGAGGGAAGGTGAAAGCAACAAGATGGACAAAGACAAAGGAAAAGCAGAAAGACCAAGAAAACGTGAACATGAACATCAACAAGAAACACCAGAATTACAAGAACCACCAAATGAAAAGAAGAAATACAGACAGAAAGACAGTGAGAGAAAATGAGAAATGAGTAAAAAAAAAAATAAAAAAAAAAAGAAAAAAAGAAAAAAAAAAAAAAAAAAAAAAGAAAGAAAGAGAAAGCGAAGGAAGGAAGGACAGAAGGAAGGACAGAAGGAAGGAAGAAAAAAGAAAAAAAAAGGAAGAAAGAAGAAAGTAAGAAAGAACGAATGAAAGAAAGAAAGAAAGAAGAAAAAGATGAAAAAGAACAACAACAGTACTGCAGCAGCAGCAGCAGCAGCAGCACCACCACCACCACCACCAGCAGCAGAACAGCAACAATGTCCATTTACCCTCAATAAAAAGAAAAAGAAAAACAGAAAGAGGGAAATGCTATGACAAAAGGAGAAAATCAGCGGTTAAGAAAAAAAGAAAAGAAAGTGAACAGGGGACAAAGGGAAAAAAATGAAAGGAAAAGACAGAAGTGAAACGAAGAAATGAGCCAGGGAGAACTGAAACGAAGGCAAGAACAGATGAGAAATGTAGGGCTGCCCGAGAAAAAGTTGAAGAGAAAAGAAACAACTGACGAATAAAGATCAGTAACTGACAAATAAAGCAAACGAAACAAGGAAAGGGTCGAAGAGTAGAAAAAAAAAATAAATAGGACAGAAAACGAAAACAGGGAAAGCACAAAAAGAAGAAAAACGAAGAAAAGAGATGAAAAGAGAGGTAAGGTAAGGTAAGGTACTGCTGCTTATAGCCCAGCCGACCGCAAAGGGCCATCTCAGGGCTGTCACCACGTTAAAATCAACTCAAGTCATTTAGAAAAAAAAAAGAAAAAAGAAAACATTCCCTTTAGAATAAACCTTCTAAAAACGCACCAGAAACTTCGTTAAAAATCTTTCTGCCGTAAAATCTTAGATCAGATGAAAAATATTAATCTCTTTCAGAAATTCAAAGATCACGTCAGGTGGGACATCTCTGAACAAAGTTTTCATGGAGTCTGCCGTAAAGTGTTTATGTCTCACATCGTGCAAGTCCCACCACTCTGAAAGAATATGTTTCACTGTGAGTGGAACATGACATGGAATGCACCACAGAGCTTCTTCACCTTTTAAAAGATAAGAATGGATGTAAAACGAGTGGCCTGTACGCAAACGGCACAAGACTGCATCGTCTTTACGGCCGCCTCGGGAACATGGTAAAAACTCTTTTAGGTTTGGACGGATTTGATGAAAAGAGAGGAAATAGAAATAGTAAAAGAGACGGAAAGGAAAGGAAAAGAACTAATAAGAAATGAAGAAAGAGGAAGGAATGGAGTGCACAGTACGAAAAACAGATGAAAATGGACTGAAGAGAAATGAAGCACAAGGAGAAGTATGATAAGAAAGGACTGAAAGAACGAAGCAAAAGAAGGAACGGAAAAGAAATGAAACCGACAGAAACCAAAATGGAAAATGGGAATCAGAAACCAGCTTCAAGTCAAAGTCAATCGTTTGAATTTAGAAGAAGAAGAAGAAGAAGAAGAAGAAGAAGAAGAAAGAAAAGAAGAAAGAAGAAGAAGATGAAGAAGAAAAAGATGAAGAAGAAGATGATGATGATGATGATGATGATGATGAAGAAGATGAAGAAGAAGAAGAAGAAAGAAGAAAGCAACTGACCACTCACCTTCTGCACGACATAACGCACGAGGTGTAAAGTCTCCGTGTTGTCTGCCATTGCCTCTTCTGTTGGCCACACTGACGTGACAATAGTCGTTCCTGATGCCATTGCCGCCGTAGTGCTACTGCTGGTGTTGCTAGACAACTCAAACTCGGAGAAGGAAGAGGAAGAGGAGGAAGAGGACGGCATCAGTGACAATGCTGACGACGAATTGCTCGGTAAGATCGCAGTAGACAAAGAAGACATACCGGAAGTAAAGGTCGCCATGATGTTTTGGGCTGTGTGCGTATTCAGTGAGCCTGAAACAAAGACATAACGGAAGTATATGTCGCCATGAGGTTTTGGATTGAGTGCAGTATTCAGTGAGCCTGAAACGACTACATAACGGAAGTATAGGTCGCCATGATGTTTTGGACTGAGTGCGGTATTCGGTGAGCCTGAAAAAAAGACATAACAGAAGTATAGGTCGTCATGATGTTTTGCGCTGTGTGCGGTATTAAGTGAGTCTGAAACAAAGACATAACGGAAGTATAGGTCACCATGGTGTTTTGGGCTGTGTGCGGTATTAAGTGAGTCTGAAACAAAGACATAACGGAAGTATACCTTCTTCCTTCTTCCTTTGAGTGTCCACAATCAACAATTTGACTTTTTATGACACTTTTCAGGTTGGGGTTCGCCCGGCGAAGAAGGAAAAAAAAATCAGAACAGCAGTTGCACTCTTGGCTGGAAGGTGTCAAGAGTGGGGGCGGCCACAGTCTCTGCTGGCAACTCATTCCAGTCTCTAATTGTTCTGGAGAAGAACGAGTTCTGCCGGTACTGTGTGCGGCACTGGATGGCAGAGTACTGTTGGTCATGTCCTCTTCTTTGGCGGACCGGAGCTGGATGAAGTTTGCTGTGGCTGACTACGACCATGTTATTGCGACTCTTGTACAGCATTGTCAGACGTGCTATCTGCCGGCGTTGCTGAAGGGAGGGCCATCCCAGTCGAGAAACATGTTATTCACACGTGAGGTGTTGTTGTAGCGGTTCAATACGAAGCGAGCCGCCCTTCTCTGTATTGCTTCCATTCTGTCCACCTTCCTCTGTGTATGGGGGTCCCACAGAGAGCTGGCATATTCCAAAAGGGCCTGACAAATGTCAGGTAAGCCCTCTCTCTCAGCTCTGTGGGGGCAGCTTTCAAGTTCCGACGAAGGAATCCCAACATCCTGCTTGCTCTCAAAGTATGGCATCAATGTGATAATCCCAGATGATGCTCTTCCTCAATGGTGACGCCGAGATACTTCACCGATGACACAGTGTCAAGTGTGTGTCCATGCAGCTTGTACTGGTAGTGGAGGGGTCGCCGACTTCTGGTCACAGGAAGAACACATTTCCCTGGGTGAAAAACCATGTCCCAGCCTCTTCCATTCTCCAAGGCGATGGAGGTCCTCTTGTAGCTGGTCTTGGTCTTGCTGGGATGTGACTACTCTATAAGCTGCAGTGTCGTCAGCGAACAGCATACAAGGTGAAGTCAGGCTCCCAGGGAGATCGTTAATGTATACAAGGAATAAGCAAGGTCCCAAAACTGATCCTTTTGGTACACCTGACTTCACACTCACATATTCTGATTGGGCTCCCTCTGCTACAACTGTTTGACGTCGGTTTGACAGAAATCCCTTGATCCAGCGGTTGACCTCACTCCCGATGCCATAGTGGTGAAGCTTGTGTAAGAGGAGACTGATTTACCTTGTCATTTGCTTTAGCGAAATCCATGACAAGGATGTCAGTCTGTCGTCCCTCTTCCATGCTGTCTACCAACTCATCAATGAACTCCAGGAGCTGGGTCTCACAGGATCGCTGTCTCCTGAACCCGTGCTGCTGGGCATAGAGGATGTCGTTCCGCTCTAGATGCTCCATCACAGAGCTCACGATGGTGTGCTCAAGCAGTTTGCAAGAGATGCAGGTCAAGGAGACAGGCCTGTAATTCGCTGCGTCGTAATGCTCCCCCTTCTTATAGATTGGTACGACGAGCGCATTCCTCCAGTCAGATGGAACTTGACCAGTAGTGAGGGATGACTGAAAGATGGCGGTGAGTATGGGGGCTATTTCCTCCGCAAGTTCACTTAAGACTCTTGAGCTGACTCCATCGGGGCCACTGGCTTTATGAGGGTCTAGTTCTTTCAACAGTCGTTTGACTTCTTCCTCAGTGACCGTGATAGTGTTCAGCTGTGAGTAAGCCTTGTCTGCCATACCACACTTCTCCAAAAACTCGTCGTGGGAGTAATTTCTGCCATCACTGAACACTGATTGGAATTGTTGATTGAGGGCCTCTGCTTTTTCTTTTGGGTCAGATAACAGGGTTCCGTTCATCTTGAGAGAAGCAACTCCTGCATTGGTCGACCTCTAGTGCTTGATGTATGTCCAGAAGCGTTTGTACGTGCCAGCTTGCTCGGAGTCTTCTCCAGTATAGGTCACCAGGATGCTTTGGGCTGTGTGCGGTATTCAGTGAGCTTGAAACAAAGACATAAAGGAAGTATAGGTCGCCATGAGGTTTTGGATTGAGTGCGGTATTCAGTGAGCATGAAACGACTACATAACGGAAGTATAGGTCGCCATGGTGTTTTTGGATTGAATGCAGTATTCGGTGAGCCTGAAACAATGAGGGAGGGAAAAAAGGAATTGACGAGATTTGTTCACGGGGATTTGATGACAGTGAAGTATGTATGTATGGGTGGACGGATGGATGTGCTCACAATGCTGCTGCTGCTGCTGCTGCTGCTGCTGCTGCTGCTGTGCTGCTGCTGATGATGATGATGATGATAGCCTGACCTGTTTCAGGTTAGGCTGGTTTGGCATGTTTCAGAACTAAATGGCTGGCCCCTTTCAGGACTGATTTGCTGTGTTTCAAGCCTGGCTTGGCTTGTTTCAGCACTGGGCGGTATGGTCTGTTTCAGGACTGGATTGGCCTGTTTGGGGACTGGATGGCTTGGCCTGTTTCAGGATTGGATTGGCCTGTTTGGGGACTGGATGGCTTGGCCTGTTTCAGGATTGGATTGGCCTGTTTGGGGACTGGATGGCTTGGCCTGTTTCAGGACTGGATTGGCCTGTTTGGGGACTGGATGGCTTGGCCTGTTTGTTTCAGGACTGGATTGGCCTGTTTAGGGACTGGATGGTTTGACCTATTTCAGGACTGGATTGGCCTGTTTCGGGACTGGATGGTTTGGCCTCTTTCAGGACTGGATTGGTCTGTTTGGGGACTGGATGGCTTGGCCTGTTTCAGGACTGGATTGGCCTGTTTGGGGACTGGATGGCCCCGACCTGTTAAAGGACTGGTTTGGCCTGTTTGGGGAATGGATGGCTTGGCCTGTTTCAGGATTGGATTGGCCTGTTTGGGGACTGGATGGCTTGGCCTGTTTCAGGATTGGATTGGCCTGTTTGGGGACTGGATGGTTTGGCCTGTTAAGGGACTGGATTTGCCTGTTTGGGGACTCGATGGCTTGGCCTGTTTCAGGACTGGATTGGCCTGTTTGGGGACTGGATGGCTTGGCCTGTTTCAGGACTGGATTGGCCTGTTTGGGGACTGAATGGTTTGGCCTCTTTCAGGACTGGATTGGCCTGTTTGGGGACTGGATGGATTGGCCTCTTTCAGGACTGGTTTGGCCTGTTTTTGGGACTGAATGGCTTGGCCTGTTTCAGGATTGGATTGGCCTGTCTCAGGACTGGATAGCTTGGCCTGTTTCAGGACTGGATTGGCCTGTTTGGGGACTGGATGGCTTGGCCTCTTTCAGGACTGGATTGGCCTGTTTGGGGACTGGATGGTTTGGCTTGTTTCACGACTGGATTGGCCTGTTTGGGGACTGGATGGCTTGGCCTGTTTCAGGACTGGATGGCCTGGCCTATTAAGGGACTGGTTTGGCCTGTTTAGGGACTGGATGGCTTGGCCTGTTTCAGGGCTGGATTGGCCTGTTTAGGGGCTGGATGGCTTGGCCTGTTTCAGGACTGGATTGGCCTGTTTGGGGACTGGATGGCTTGGCCTGTTTCAGGACTGGTTTGGCCTGTCTCAGGACTGGTTTGGCCTGTTGCAGGACTGGTTTGGTCTGTTTCAAGACAGGTTTGGCCTGTTTCAGGACTGGTATGGCCTGTTTCATTACTAGTTTGGTCTGTTTCAGGACTGGTTTGGTCTGTTTCAGGACTGGTTTGGTCTGTTTCATGACTGGTTTGGACTGTTTCAGGATTGGTTTGGTCTGTTTCAGGACTGGATGCTCTGTCCTGTACACACTGGGGTCATAGACGGGCGGCCTCTTCCCTATTGGCCAACCAGTTCGATTCTACAGGGCCCGCGGCTATGTTCTTGTGGAAGCCCGTTGGTGCTTGCAAGCAGGCAGGTACTGGACCCTAATGGTACTTGTACCAAATGGCCTTATTTTGTTTTCATATCCGCGGTTTCAAACCAGTCTTCTTGGTTCTCTCCTCCCCCCCCCCCCCCCCCCCCCTCCTTCTCGTTCTTCTTTCCTTCGTTTTCGTTGCTTCACTCATTATAATCTTTGTTATTTTTTTCATTTTATTATTATTATTATATATTATTATTATTATTATTATCATCATCATCATCATCATCATCATTGTTATTATTAATATTATTTTCATCATTATTGTTGTTGTTGTTGTTGTTGTTCTTCTTCTTCTTCTTCTTCTTCTTCTTCTTCTTCTTCTTCTTCTTCTCTCTTCTCCTTCTTCTTCTCCTTCTCTCCTTCTTCTTCTTCTTCTTCTCCTTCTTCTTCTTCTTCTTCTGTTTCTTCTTCTTCTTCTTGCTATTGTTACATTATTGTTGTTGTTGTTATTATTATATTATTATTATTATTATTATTATTATTATTATTACGATTATCATCATCGCCAACATCATTATTATTATTATTAATTTGGTTATCATCATTATCATTATTATTATTGTTATCAATAGCAGCAGCAACATCATGATTATTATTACTATTATTATCATCACCATCATCATCATCATTGTCATCATTATCATCATCATCATCATCATCATCAACAACAACAACAACATTATCACTATTGCTACTACAACCATATTATCAACTGCCCTCTATCCCCTCTCCTTGCTGTCATTCTGTCAGTATAGTTACTATCATTACTACAATTCATATTATCATTTTTGTTATAATTAGTGAGTCGTTATGCTAGCATCCTTCTCAATATTAAAAGCACAGAGAGTAATGCTCTCTTTATCATTGTTCATCATTATTATCATTATGATTCTAACCTGTATTGTCTCCTTTACAAGCAGCCATGTTTCCATTCCATTTCCGTTTGGCGCCCAGTTTGAGGAGACAAGTGACTGTCTGTTCATGCTTCGTTTCCATTGTCTTCATTGCTATTTGTCTTGCCTGAAGAAGACCAAAGAGGTCGAAACGCGTAGTGTTTGTTTTGCCATTTGTGTGGTCTTTCGTCTGGCGGTACAGTAATTTTTCTTTTAATTTCGATGTCAGTGTTTGAATCAGTACTTTGTAGGTTTTTCAGAACAGTTGAGGTGGGGAAAAAGTTGCCCAGTATGAACTATCAGCTATGTGTCTGTTCTTCGATCATTAAGGTCATCCATATGAAAATTCAGTCTTGCTTTAACTGTTAAGCTTTCTTCATGAATCGTTTGAATATAGCTTGCTGTTGTCGTATCTCGAATTGTCCTATTCCGGGTGGATAGCGGTTCTGAGCTATGTATGAATTATTGTGACGATGTATGCTAAGAATGCTGACAAATGCTTTTCCCAGAATAGGGCCTTTCCCTGGTTACCATTGGAGTTCTACATATAAGGCACATGCTCAGTTTCATTCCACATCAGAAACCTTGTTTTGGAGAGTTAAGCTTAATGCCCTCCGAGCACAATTTCACAAAAATTTGAAGTGCCTTTGTGGAACAGTTGAAAGGTTTTTTTTCACCCCACACTTGCTTTATGACTGCCCTTACTTCAATTCTTCACTGTCGAATTATCGACAGAAAGGTTCCATCTGCATTTTCCAAAATGTGTCCGACTTGTTAGAATTTGTTCAAGTTCTTATGTTACGCCCAATGAGTTCATCTGCATGATTTCCACCACAGTGTTGCATTTTTCTTTGTCTTCGTCACACAAAGTTTGCATTTTAGAGGCCCTATGCGTACAAATCTACCCATACACATGTTTGCGTGCATAAACACGCACGCGCGCACACGCACACACACGCGCGCGCGCGCACACACACACACACACACACACACACACACACACACACAGAGAGAGAGAGAGAGAGAGAGAGAGAGAGAGATTTATAAGTACTACCATAGCACTTCGTCTAATATCACTTTCAGTGAAAATCGTTGAATTGAAGAGTTAACTATTCCACATGAGAAAGGTCTGTACAAAGAGAGAAGAAACGTACACCCGGAGGTGGTAGTAGGATTCAGATACGTGCTGTCCTCCGCTGTACTGACCTGGCATCGTGGGGTGTAAAGTCTCCTGAAGGTTCTGTTGTGTACATGCTTATGTAATTGTGAGAAATGTCATAGACGAAACATCTAACTGTAGCAAGCGAAACAGAATTATCGTTCTTTGTATGGTCTGTATCACCAACTGTCAAAATATGCAAAAACAGACTTTCCAGCCAGGTGCCATAGTAAAAGATGGACAAGTTGTCTTGGCGCCATTTTCTTCTTGTTCTGGATGGGGGCAGGGGAGGGCGAAGGGAGGGTAGGGTAGGTGGGAGAGGGAGGGGAAAGTTGCGAAGAATTAATCTGTAGTTTTCGCTTAAGGAATGAACAGTTGCTCTAAATCAAAATCATCCGCAATTCAGTTGCAGATCCAAGCACTCTGTTTGTACATTCTCTCTCTCTCTCTCTCTCTCTCTCTCTCTCTCTCTCTCTCTCTCTCTCTCTCTCTCTCTCTCTCTCTCTCCCTCTCTCTCTCATGAGTGTTAGTGCGCATATGCCAGTGTGTGTGCACATACACGACCACGACTTGCATTTTACTAGCACCTTAAAAAGTGTTCAACTATATATTCAGAAGGGTGTCCGCAGTCAGCGGGGCGAAAAACAGCTCGACGCGAAATGAAAACGAGTGGTCTCCGTAAGCAGACTGCTGGAGACATGTGTCTGAGCTACGGATGTAGGAGAAGATAACTTGGATGGAGCATAAATTCCCTAAGGACTGAACGGGTTGTCGTCTCTTAGTCTGTCGGAGGCCATTTGCCTGGAGCGTCTGTGAGGCTGACGTGAAGAGACATGAATAATGAGAGAGAGAGAGAGAGAGAGAGAGAGAGAGAGAGAGAGAGAGAGAGAGAGAGACAAACAGACAGACAGACAGACAGAGAGAGCGACCAACAGACAGACAGAGACAGACAGGCAGACAGACAGACAGACAAGACAGGAAGGCAGGCAGACAGAGAGACACAGAGAGAGGGAGAAATGATTTATCATTCATAGGTGATAGCCCTTCGTAGAAACCTCGGGGGGGGGGGGGGGGGGGGGGAGGGGGGGCGGGGGGGGGAGGTGCCTGCAGCAAGACACATCTGAAAATGAAAATTATGTAGCTAGCAGAGGCATGAACCCGTAGCCAAAGCCAAGTATTTGAGAACCATTGCTTGATTCAAAACTTTGATAACGTGATAACGTGATTGAACATGAAATGAGGCAGGGAAGAGTAAACAATAAACAAGTAGGGTAACCCTTCCTCCCATAAGAAAATCTAACTCAGGGTAACTTTAATTCAAGACTGGCACAGCCTTTTAAACATGAATAAAGTCAGACAAATACAAAGACGAACAATCTTATAGTGGGGGGGGGGGGGGGAACAAGCACAGACCAACAACCCCTCCGTCATCACAGTAATGACTTGGCAAATACAAAGACGAACAATCTTATAGTGGGGGGGGGGGGGGGGGCAACAAGCGCAGACCAACAACCCCTCCGTCATCACAGTAATGACTTGGCAAAGATTTGAACTTAAGGGGGGGGGGGGGGGTTGAAGATGAAGAAAATGGGAACACAAAATTAAGAAAATTATAAATATATTATAAATATAAAAGATCTTCACTAGCTGCATGAGGGAACCATCGTAATCCCTCTCGAAGGCAGATCTCTTTGTATTGCCTGCTCCTAGGCCTTTCGTCCGCTGGATGAAAGTGGTAACGTGAATCAAATATGCTTTTAGTGATAACATGAATCAAATATGCTCATCATTCCTGAACACTTCATCATCAAGAGAGAAAGATACACTCGAAGGTGCGGGTAGGACCCAGAGAAGTACTGTCCTCAACTGCTGAACAAACCAGCTGGAAGCAATCCTGCACCACGCTTGGAAGTCCGTGCTGTATTCACAAAGGGGGCAGGCACGCCCAGGGCGTTCCATTAACACGTGAAGGGACACAATTGCCCCCTGGCAGATGCCATTGTGTAATGGCCACCTGATGTGGTACGACAACAGAACCTCCACGGGGAAGCGTTTCCATGGGTGCAGCAGCCCATATTTCATAACTGCAGAGCCCACCGGCAAAAAAAAAAAAAAAAAAAAAAAAAAAAACCGCCACCGTCAAGCAACTGCCGTGTGCATCCCGTTGCTTCGCTCGTTCGTTGCTGTTTGTAAACACACACACACACACACACACACACAACACACACACACACACATGTATATATAGGCACACACATATATATAGGCAGAGGAGTCAAGTTACCACTTTCCGCGGTCACTGAGGAGAAACAATCAGGTTTCGAAATACTGGTATCTGACCAGGAGTTATATGTTAGTGAGTTTCCTCCCCATTGGAGATTGTCTCCCCCTTGGAGACTATAAGCTTGGTGAAGGCTCATTTTGAGAAGCATTTATTACTTCCCATTCACCCACTCAAGCACATACTGTTAGTTAGGCAGAATTATCTACCACTGCAAATATGAACGCTTATCTTCTTTACAATGGAATATTTCTTGCAGTCATTGCAACGCCAAGCTGCTCTGTAAGTTGCTGGAATGGTGCTCGTTAACTTTTCCTTGGAATTTATTAGTTTATTGTATATATATATATATATATATATATATATATATATATATATATATATTATATATTTCTTCAATCTAAGACATAAGAGCAAGCTTTGTTTATAATTGAATATATATATGTATATGTGTGTGTGTGTTTGTGTGTGTGTGTGTGTGTGTGTGTGTGTGTGTACTGGCGACTTGTAAACCTTCTTGTACTTACCGCTTTTAGACCTCTGTATTTTCGGTCAATCTAGTGCTGTTTTGATTTATCTAAAACATTTGGAAAGTGAACGTATGCATAATTGTTCAGTTTTATTTTCGGATTGATTGATAATGCTATTGGAATGTTCGAGATTATGTTAGAATGTTTACCAGGTCTCCGTAAGTTGCTAGTGCATTATCGAAGGTTCGAAAATGTTGTAGAAGTTGGTCGATTGATTTCATTGGTTGAGCTTACCGATATGCAGAATATTCTGGTAAAGAATGACCCAGTATTTTCGAGAATATTCTTTAGATAAGATAAAAAAAAAATAAAAAGGATGAGAGCTGTGCGACTGGGGAGGGAGAGAGAAATGAGAGTAGCTAAAGAGTTCTAGTCATTGTCGAGCACAGAGGTGTTCGAATCTTCATTGAGTTTGAGTCTAGTCGATGAGAAGCTGCCATTAGTCCTAGTAGAATATTGGCTGCTGTATGTACGATTGAGTTCCTGTTACGACTTATCGAACCTGAAGGTCAGTTGATTGCTGTTTGTTGTTCCTATATCCTTCAACGTTTGTAAATAAAATGATCCTCTTCGTTTCAAAACCGCCCAGTGTATTTTGTAGTCTGCAAGCTGAACATCTACCACAGGATCTACAACGAACTCTCGCATGTCACAGCACTTACCTTGTACTGAGGAAGTCAGCAGTCTAGCGTGTAACAATATATATATATATATATATATATATATATATATATATATATTTATAATGCTGAACAATTAAGTAGTGGGAGAAAACAAGTGCAGGCTAACAATTCTTCAGTCATTAGAGTAATGACTTGGCAAAGATTTGAATTAAAAATAAAAAATAAAAAAAAAATTGAAGATGAGAGGAATATATTATAATATGAGAAACCCTTCACTAGCTGCCTGAGGGAACTATCATACTCCCCTTCAAAGGCAGATCTATTTGTATTGCCTGCTCCTAGGCCTTTCGTCCGCTGGATCGGACTCATCAGGGAGACACGGCTGATTGTGTCTGCACTCTTGGTGTCAAATAGAGACACACCACAGTCCGTAATTCTGTGGTGTTCTCACCACCAAGGGTTCAAAAAAGAATCCAACAGCACCCCCAAAGCAGCCAGCGGAGGGTAGTAAATGGAACAAAACGAAAATGTGGAGAGGAAAAAAGTTGCTGAAAAACTAAAAGCATTATGCAAACAGTATAAAATGTAGGGGACAATCTTTGAGCCTATGCTTGAGGATCCATTCAAGGATGCAAGGGAGATCAAAAGATATGGAACAGTCTGAGTGGTCAGCTCTGCTGTTCAATAACCCAAGCATTGTGAGTGGCTAAGAACTGTACAGAACAACCTTTACTTTGGATCTCCTAAGAGATGCAATCTCCCACTGATTGACCAAACATTATAATGCTGAACAATTAAGTAGTGGGAGAAAACAAGTGCAGGCTAACAATATATATATATATATATATATATATACTAGCCGGTGTACCCGGCTTCGCTCGGGTATATCTGTACAATAATTTTCTGGCCACCCCTCTCTCTCACCACTTAAAAGACAATACAATAAAATTCAGCTTGGGTTTGTTTCGTTTTTCCCATGCCGAACCAATTGCCCAGCCTCCTCCTATCTACTTCACCCAATTTCTTCGGACGCCCACTCCCTTCTTGCCTCTCAATCTGTTTTCCCTCACGAATTTTTTTTCCATAGATACACAGTCCATAGAGGGATGCCTGTACTTTGTGAACTTACCGATGCATTCTCAATTCCTTGATTGAAGTGCTCCAAAATGACAACTCTGTAGGGGCCGCCATAACCTAGTGGATAAGGCGCTGGACTCATGATCCAAAGGTCGTGGTTTCGAATCCCGGCTTGGTCTTGGAAATTTTAACGTGGAATGTTTCCAGCTAAAATGACCGTAGTTCACCCCGATGTCCGCCCTGGCCCCGCAGGTGTCAGGCTAATGTGACGGACCAGCCGTCTGCATATCCTTGATTTGGGCACGGACGTTAAATCCAACTCAAACATGACAACTCTGTGAAAAGACTGCATTTTCACGATGTATCATGTCTATTGGAGAGTCTCTGGGTAGACATTTCTGGTCTCCCTGTTTGGCGCAAGTATAGTCAGTGTTTCTGCGTTTCCAGTTCGTGATGCTGCAACGTAGAACATTCCATGTGTAAAACACGGAACGGTCAGGTCTGCCCCAAGGGATGAAAATGTCGGACCCTGGCTCTTGATGATTGTCAGAGCGAAAGCTGGTTTCATGGGAAACTGAAGCCGTCAGAACTGGAATGGCAGGGGTGAGTCCATGGGTTCCAGAGGAATTCTGGGGAGCAGCACCAGTTCACCTTTATGGGGGCCACATGATATTTTCGCTTCTACAACGTTCCTGTGCAGTCTGGTGAAGACACATCGGGTGCCATTGATCACCTTTGGCGGGTCCAGTGAGCGGAGAATGATAATAGGGACTCCAGATTTCAGCAACAGTTCATGTGGTGGAAGTCCAGAAATCTCAATGGAGTTCAGGAGTTCTTGTGGATAAAGGACTGCCTCATCATCATTCTTGGCCGTGTCAACAGATCTGTACAGAGTTTCCTCTCCAGGGAAGTCAGCTACGATTTTTCTGTTCAGCCTGTTGACAGTCTCGTTCAGGGAGGAGATTATGGCCCTTTCTGCTAACCAGTCTGAGTCTGCACAGTGAGCATGAAGATCCGGGTAGACTGCTTCTATCAGATCCTCCTGGCTATCAGACAGGCGTTGACAATGTTGGCTCTGGTGTCATTGAGGACGACATGGAGGATCTGCCTGAAGTCCCCACAGAACAGCGTTGGGATGCCTCCCATTGGCCTGTGCACTTGGGTGATGTCCTGCAGCGTAGAGTCCATGGCCTCGTAGACAGCTTTGTGGGTCATGGGAGCTTCATCAATTATGACGGTTGCAGTCTCTTTGATGACTTTGGCCAACGTTGACCCACGCTTGACAGAGCAGGTTGGCGTTTCTTGCTTGTCGGCATCCAGAGGGACCTTGAAAATGCTATTTACTGTCCGCCCACCCGGCAAAAGAGTAGCGGCAATGACACTGGAAGCAGTGGCTAGCACTATTTTGCCTGTGGAGCGGATCCTGTTCAGGTTAAGATTCAGGATGGTCTTTCCTGTCCCTCATGGAGCATCAAGGAACATTATGTTGCTGCTTGCTGTGGGATCCTGCCTCTGCTCAACCATGGTCATAAAGCTGTCGTACACGTCTCTCTGGTCAGCTGTCAGCTTCTTCAGCTGGTCATCAGCTGCTGCCCGGAGTGCAGTAGTGTCGTAATTGGTCTCGCAGTAGTATTCTCAAGGCAGTTTGTTGTTGTGTGACTGTTGGCATCCCATACTCCTCTGTAGACTTGCCTCCAAGAAGGAAGAGTTTGTGCTGAATCACAGTAAGAGCTTGGTTGTAGATGGCATCTGTGTACTGCGCTTCATAATAGGCATCTCTTCGGACTTGGAAGAGGAAATCTTCAGCAAGATGGTCTCTGAAGAGGTTCCACAGGTTGCCTGGGTTACTGGGGTTGAAAGCCACCAGGATAATACAGAAGTCACGCAGCAGTCGGGGTCTCTGAGAGATGGAGGCTTCCTCCAGGGCAAGTTGTAGAAGGCGGTCATCTTCTAGGAGTCCAAGAGCATTGCAAGCATCTCGAAAAATGTTGTGGACATAGCCATTGACAATCTTCAGCTCCTCGTACGAACGGGATCCTTTCATAACATTGAGTAGAAGCCTCAAGAAGTAGCACTCTCCCTGGCGAGGACTGATACTGTACAATCGCCGGATTGCAGTGCCCCTTTGTCGTTAACCCCGCGTTTCTTCCACATATTCTGAGTGGACATCAATGTGAAGTGCTCAGGGACTTCCACGTACTTCAGCTCTCGTGCTGTAGGGTCTTGAGAGCATAGGCTAAAGATGGCGGTAAGGGTTGCTTCTGGGGGAGAGCCTTGTGCTCTTTGTGCTGCGTTCTGTGGATTGAAGTAGACCCATTATCCATTCTCCAAATGGACAGCTGGTCTCTGCACCATGGGGTGGCGCTCATGCAGGTCAAATCCCAGGCGTCTCCAGGTCGCCTCGATGCTGCCAACGTAGCGGGCATTCTGGTACATTTGGATCTCATCAATGACTGGAGGTTGTTGAGCTGCTCCTTCACCTGCCTGAGTGGCTTGGAGTTAGAAGACGGCTTGGTCTGTGCCCTTGTGGACATACTTCAGGACGTACTTGATGAATTTGATGCTACTGCATATTTCCACATTGATGTGGCAGTTGAACTAATGTAGGAGGTAAGGGTTGTAGGGGACAACCCACTGGTTGGTGACGTTGATTTCTCTCTGCCCAAGCTTCACAGTGCCAGTATGTCCACATTCAGACTCCTCGCATCTCCTGTACTTGGGGTAGCTGTCCTCACCCTGCTCTATGACCCTTCTTGCCTCTCAATCAATTTTACCTCACAATTTTTTTTCGTAATGCGATACACAGTCGATAGAGGGATGCCTGTACTTAATGAACTTACCGATGCATTCTCAATTCCTTGATTGAAGTGCTCCAAAATGACAACTCTGTAGGGGCCGCCATAACCTAGTGGATAAGGCACTGGACTCATGATCCAAAGGTCGTAGTTTTGAATCCCGGTTTGGTCTTGGAAATTTTCACGTGGAATGTTTTCAGCTAAAATATCCATAGTTCACCCCGATATGCACCCTGGCCCCGCAGGTGTCAGGCTAATGTGACGGACCAGCCGTCTGCATATCCTTGATTTGGGCACGGACGTTAAACCCAACTCAAACATGACAACTCTGTGAAAAGATTGCATTTTCACGATGTATTATGTCTATTGGAGGGCCTCTGGATTGACAACATTTCTGGTCTCCCTGTTTGGCGCAAGTATAGTCAGTGTTTCTGCGCTTCCAGTTCGTGATGCTGCAACGTAGAACATTCCATGTGTAAAACACGGAACGGTCAGATCTGCCCCACGGGATGAAAATGTCTGACCACGGCTCTTGTTGACAGACAAAAATCAGACGGTATTGCAGAGCATCATAACTTCGGTGTATTTCTGAAATCCTCTGCAGACTACCATCTCTAAATTTAGAAATTAACGGTTTTTAACGGTCAATTTTAAGTTTCTGTTCATATTAGTTGTCTATCATTGATCAGCGTGTAAAACTGCACCTGTATACCAAATTTCATCAAGAAAGGTCTAAATTTAGAAAATAACGGATCTTAACGGTTTTTAACGCTCAATTTTATAGTTTCCGTTCGTGTAAGTTGTATATCATTGTTCAGCGTGTAAAACTGCGTCTGTATACCGAATTTCATCAGGAACGCTCTAAATTTATATAATAACGGTTTTTAACGGTCAATTTTTAAGTTTCCGTTCGTGTAAGTTGTATATCATTGTTCAGCGTGTAAAACTGCATCTGTATACCGAATTTCATCAAGAACGGTCTAAATTTATATAATAACGGTTTTTAACGGTCAATTTTAAGTTTCGGTTCGTGTAAGTTGTATATCATTGTTCAGCATTTAAAACTACACCTGTATATCAATTTCATCAAGAAAGGTCTAAATTTAGAAAATAACGCTTTTTAATGGCGATACCATCTCTAAATTTAGAAATTAACGGTTTTTAACGGTCAATTTTAAGTTTCTGTTCATATTAGTTGTCTATCATTGATCAGCGTGTAAAACTGCACCTGTATACCAAATTTCATCAAGAAAGGTCTAAATTTAGAAAATAACGGATCTTAACGGTTTTTAACGCTCAATTTTAAGTTTCCGTTCGTGTAAGTTGTATATCATTGTTCAGCGTGTAAAACTGCATCTGTATACCGAATTTCATCAGGAACGCTCTAAATTTATATAATAACGGTTTTTAACGGTCAATTTTTAAGTTTCCGTTCGTGTAAGTTGTATATTATTGTTCAGCGTGTAAAACTGCATCTGTATACCGAATTTCATCAAGAACGGTCTAAATTTATATAATAACGGTTTTTAACGGTCAATTTTAAGTTTCGGTTCGTGTAAGTTGTATATCATTGTTCAGCATTTAAAACTACACCTGTATACCAAATTTCATCAAGAAAGGTCTAAATTTAGAAAATAACGCTTTTTAACGGTGATAAATAACGGTCATAAAAACTATCGAATGACCCAATGTTATTCACAGTATGTCCTTCTAGACTCATGCCAAGTTTGGTGGCGATCCGAGGACTCCCTTTGCCGCCAACATCAGAAAAGATTGTATTTTTGATCGTTTTTAGGGGTGTACGTGTTGTTAACGGTTTTTAACGGTCATAAATAACTGTCGTAGAAACTGTCCAATGACCCTATGTTACTCGGGAGATGTCCCTCTAGGTTCGATGTACCTGTGCAATGTCACAACGGCCATTTTATGAAAAGCAGAGGAAAAAGATGTCTTTGAAGCCGTTATAACAGTTTTTTAACGGTTTTTAACGGTTTTATTTCTTTAAAGATTAGCCCAAAACCATCCTCGGGTCACAACAGACATACCTGCTAAATTTCAAGAAGATCGGGTTTTAAACAGTTTCTTTTATAGGGTTTGGTGTTTTTAACGGTTTTTAACTGTTATAAATAACGTTTTTTAACTGCCAAATAACGGTTTTAATTTTAGAGAAGTAGTCCTGTACCTGTGCAATGTCACAACGGCTATTTGAAGAAAAGCAGAGGAAAAAGATGTCTTTGAAACCGTTATAACAGTTTTTTAACGGTTTTTAACGGTTTTATTTTTTTAGAGATTAGCCCAAAACCATCCTCGGGTCACAACGGACGTACCTGCCAAATTTCATGACAATCGGTTGAGCCGTTTTTGAGTCTATAGCGTACACAGACCACACCACACACACACACACACACACACAGACAGAATTTGCCCTTTATATATTAGATATATATATATATATATATATATAACCCTTCACTAGTTTTGTTTTATAATTGAATATTTCTTGCAGTCATTGCAACACCAAGCTGCTCTGTAAGTTGCTGGAATGGTGCTCGGTTACTTATCCTTGGAATTTATTAGTCTATTATAATTTAGTCCCTTGCGGATTCATTCCAAGAACTGGCCCTCAGCACTTGTGTCTAAGAGGTTATCTTTTTATATTTTCTACTTTTCACAAGAAAATGTAGCTTGTTTTGCTCTTTCATAATATTCTTTTGCTTCTTAGGTGGCACCTTTGGTGTTGTTTTTTTTTTTAACTCAACAAACATACTATGGTATTGCACACCAGCCTTTTTCTGGGATAGCATTCTGCTTAAAACCGAAAAGGCAGAGGAGTCAAGTTACCACTTTTGCGTGGTCACTGAGGAGAAACAAGCAGGTTTCGAAATATCGGTACCTGACCAGGAGTTATGTCAGTGAGTTTACTCCCCATTGGAGATTGTCTCTCCCTTGGAAACTATAAGCTTGCTGAAGGCTGGTTTTGAGAAGCATTTATTATTCCCCATACCACCCTCTCAAGCACATGCTGTTAGTTAGGCAGAATTAACTGCCACTGCAGATATGAATGCTTATCTCCCCCTATTTCTTCACTTTAAGACATTACAGCAAGTTTTGTTTTATATTTGAATATACATATATATAATGCTGAACAAGTAACTTGTGGGGGGGGGGGGGGGGGGAACAAGTGCAGGTTCACAGTTCTTCTGTCATTATAGTAATGACTTGGCAAAGATTTGAAATTAAAAAAGGGGGAGAGAGGGGAGTGGGGGGGCTGAAGATGAAGCAAATGGGAAAATATATTATAAATATGAAAACCCTTCACTAACTGCATTTGGGAACCATCATAATCCCTCTCAAAGGCAGATCTATATGTATTGCCTGCCTGCTCCTAGGCCTTTCGTCCGCTGGATCGGACTCATCAGGGAGACACGGCTGATTATGTCTGTGCTCTTGGCGTCGAATAGAGAGACACACCACAGTCCGTATTTCTGTGGTGTTCTCACACCAAGAATTCATAAGAAAAATCCAACAGCAGCCAGCGAATGGTAGTAAATGAAACAAAACGAAAGTGTGGAGAGAAAAAAAAGTTGCTGAAAAACTAAAAACATTATGCAAACAGTATAAAATGTAGGGGACAATCTTTGAGCCCCTGGATCCATTAAAAAATGCAAGGGAGATCAAAAGATATAGAACAGTCTGAGTAGTCAACTCTGCTGTTCAATAACCCAAGCATTGTCAGCGGCTAAGAATTGTGCAGAACAACCTTTACTTGGATCTCCTATGAGATGCAATCGCCCACTGATTGACCAAACAATATAATGCTGAACGAGTAAGTGGTGGGGGAAAACAAGTGCAGGTTCACAATTCTTCCGTCATTATAGTAATGACTTGGCAAAGATTTGAAATTTAAAAAAAAAAAGGGGAGAGAGAGAGAGATTACATATATATATAGAGAGAGTGAGAGTGAGATAGACATATACATGTGTGTGTGTGTGTGTGTGTGTGTGTGTGTGTGTGTGTGCGTGCGTGCGTGCACGAGGTCATACAGCGGAATCTGAATCGGGACAGATTTTGTTTTTGCCAAACATTTGACACTGAAATAATACTGTTAGGGCACAGCTGCCGAATCATTCACAAATATCTTTCACTATCACAATGCGCTGAGCAGTTAAACATGAAACATGTTTCATTTTCAATTTTACATGTGAAGAACAGGTGTCATCCTTTACCGATAACTTCAGTGTAATGGTGGACATTATTGCTTTGGAGGAACAACACCTAACCTGATGTGAACTAGCACAGCCCCAAAGCAATATAAACTAACTGGTCAGTCAGTATTTCTCTCTCAAACACTGCAAGTGACTGGTAGGAAGACTTGTGTTTCTCTGTTTCTAATGCCTCTAGACAATTCCCAGACAAGCATATCGACCAGCCGTTGTTTAAAGTGGTTAGAGACATTTCAACATTTCCCGAAGAGAGAGAGAGAGAGAGAGAGAGAGAGAGAGAGAGAGAGAGAGGAAGAGCAGACAGACAGACAGACAGACAGACAGACAGACAGACAGACAGACAGAGAGACACAGAGAGAGAGGGGGGGAGGGAGGGAAGGAGGGAGGGAGGGAGTGAGAGAGAGAAAGAGACAGACAGACAGACAGACATAGATACACACACTCACAGAGTTGGAGGGAGGAAAGGAGGGAAGGAGGGAAAAAAGAGAGAGAGAGAGAGACAGAGACACAGAGAGACACAGAGAGAGGGGAACACACACACACACACACACACACACACACACACACACACACACACACACACACACACATGTATGTATATGCATGCATACATAGAGATAAAGCTCACACATTAATTCATTCACTCGTTCATTCATTGTTTCATTCACTTGTTCCTTTGTTTATTCTTTACTGTATGGTTCATTGTACATATAGTCATTCTTGTACAATTTTCAGATTGTTTTAAAGATGATGATGGATATGTGGTAACGAGGGGCACTCTTTGTATATCATACATTAGAGAGAAATTGATTGAGTGAGTGAGTGAGTGAGTGATTGATTGATTGATATTGATTGATTGATTGATCTTTAATACACAAGGATGAAGATTTTAGGCCAAAGCCTAGTCTTACAATCTGTCCTTGTCATGCATACATTATTTCAACACATATCATTCATACTGACAATTCAACATAGCAACATGGTAATCTAATTCTACAATGATAAGCAAACAATTCATAAAAGCACTAATGAGATGGGGGATGGTAAAACAGAAGGAAACTTACAAACAAACAAACAAAACTACAGAGAGAGAGGCCCAGAGGAGGGTGGGGAAGAGAGAATGGTAGGTAGGGGGAGGAGAAAAGGGATGGTAGACAGAGTGGGAGTGGGGATGAGCGATTTTAACGGAGTAGGTTTTATGTTCAGACGATTTATTCAAAGTATGGTACACAGGAGACTTTGCGAATGGGCGCTAATCATTGTAATCGTATAATTAAATTACTGAGACATAAAATGTTTATGCAAATGTTCCTTGAAAAGTTTTAAAGTATTCATGTTTTGTAGATTCAGTGGAAGTGAGTTCCAGACATATGGTCCAGAGTAAGCTAGGCTTGTTTTGTATAGACCAATGCGTGGGTAGGGAAGAAGGAATTTCGTCGAGCCAGAAAAGCTGTTCGATCTTGTAAAAAGGGCATTGATATAACATGGCATAGTATCTGTCAAGATTGTAAACATAAATCATGCCTTGTTGAATTCCAGTTGCCTATTCAGAGAAAGTACGTTCAGCGCTTTCAGTTTTTCGTCTGTTGTTAGAGATACAGCTGGATGGAGTAGCTTTGCTTCACGTCTATGGAGAGAATTCAGCCTTTTTTGTGGACGTCACTACTTCCGTCCCACACTGTTGATGCGTAATTGATACGTGACATTATGTGCGCATTGAAGAAAAGTTTAAGCACATTACTGTTGACGTAGCGCTTTAATTGAGATAACAGGAAAAGGTGTTTTGAGACTACCTTGCATACGTTATTGAGATGAGATTGCCATTTCAATTCTTTATCTATCGTTAACCCTAAAACACGATGCTCGTCTACCTGCTCGATAGAAGTGCCATTCAACTGAAGTTTTAGGCAAAGAGGAGTCAACTGGTGTTTTTGGCGGGTAGATATAATCATAGATTTGGTTTTGGCTGGGTGTATGACCATTGAGTTTGAATGACACCAGTCTGACACGTCGTTTAGACTTTCCTGGAAAGAAGTTTCTATTGTCTGTAGATCACTACCATTCGTTTGGAGTGACGAGTCATCAGCAAATAAATAAGAGAGAGAGAGAGAGAGAGAGAGAGGAGAGAGATTTCTTCGCTGTTCTTTTTTTCCACACACAGCAAAACCAGAAGGCGTGAGCTGGCAGAGGAAGAGGGGTGGTGGTGGTTGGGGGGGGGAGGAGAGTAGGGGCGGAGAGAAGAGAGGGGGTGGGGGTGGGGGTGGCGAGGTTTGTAGGAGGCCAGACAGCACAAGACATCAAATGCCGGACAGGAGACAAAAACGTCACACCTCAGGCCGATGGGAGCCGGAAGTGACGCACATCAGGACCGGTGTTCAATGAGGACGGGGATGATGGAGGGAGTGAGGGGATGGGAGTGGGTGGGAGACGGCGGGGTAGCTGGGGGGGGGGGGGGGGGCAAGTGCGGGGAGGCGGAAAGGAGAGGGGAGGATTGACATGAAGACGGAGTGGAGAGTGGACTGCGGAAGGTCAGAAGGGTAAGAGAACGAACGAACGAATGAATGAATGAATCTTTTTTTTAATGAGGGAAAAAGCAGAATAAGCACAAACTGGCTTTTGTTTTGCATCCGGCCCTCAATAAAAGGAAATATATAGAAAATACAGTAACAACAACAGCAAAACTAGTCTAGAATTGAAGTAAACATACATAAGCGCTATAAATAGAAAGAGGAAATGGTTACACACAAAAACGGAAGACAATCAATGCCTGAGAAAAGAGAGAGAGAGAGAGAGAGAGAGAGAGAGAAGAGAGACAGAGACAGACAGACAGACAGACAGAGACAGACAGACAGACAGAGAGAGAGAGAGAGGGAGGGAGAGAGACAGAGAGACAGAGACAGAGAGACAGAGAGACAGACAGAGACAGACAGAGAAGCAGGTGGGGGTGGGACGGAAAGGGTCATCATATAGAGTTCATGGCAAAATGGTTATTGGAAGATAGATAAATATATACAATAAACATTATCACAACAATAAAATTATAACACACATTTCGGGGGAGGGGGGGGGGGGTGCCATTGAAATGGCACTCCATCGTGTAAGCAAAGACAAAAATTTACATTGACAAGCAGCACCTTTGGAACAATAGATGGGAGAGACCAGTACAGAGAGAGAGAGAGAGAGAGAGAGAGAGAGAGAGAGAGAGAGAGAGAGAGAGAGAGAGAGAGAGAGAGAGAGAGAGAGACAGAGACAGAGTGTGTGTGTGGTGTGTGTGTGTGTGTGTGTTTTGTGTGTGTGTGTGTGTGTGTGTTTAAGAGCATGAATTGGAAAATTCAGTCCTTAGTTGGGTATGAAGTGTCCTTTTAAAGCTATATAAGCTGGCATGAACATCAAGAGAGGGTGAAATGCGGTTCCACAAGAAGCCACCAGGATAGTGAAGACTGGTTTTAAACATATCTATTCTTGGACGGGGTATTACAATTTTATGAATATGGCGATTTTTATTAAATTTAAATTTCTCTGTAATTGAAGGGGAAGCACGACCCGAAAGAATCTTAAACATAAAAAAGCTTTATTGACTTTAAGCTTCAAATTTAATGGCAAAATATCCAGATCTGTACAGTCAGAGTATGATAACGTTATCGATTTTAACAAAACTAAATTCAGGAAACGCCTATAAAGACTGAACAAAGGTTTGAGTATATGATTACTTGCTGAATCTCAAATTGTAGATGCATAATTTATATGGGATTCGATATAAGCGTGAAAAAAATATTTTACGTGAATGGCAGTCTAGGAAACGTTTTCTCTTGGACAGCTGGTATATCTTTTTTGAAACTGTTTTGCATAAAGACCGTACATGTTCTGACCATGACAGATTGTTGTCTATAACTACTCCTAAGACTTTATGACAGACTGTTTCTTCAACAGTTATACCATTGATAGAAAGGGATGCACTCGCATAAGAAAGGTTTTGACGTTTTTTCTTGTGGTTATGATCATATGTTCGGTTTTGACAGGATTTAGACTCATATGATTTAATTCACACCATTCGGTTAGCTGGTTAATACTTTGCTGTAATAACATAGATACTTTTTCTGCTTTGCGATCACACGCATGAACGGTAGGGTCATCGGCGAACATACCACAAAGCGCTGGGAGAAACAGGGGAAGATCATTATATTGAGAAAAGTATGGGCCCTAGGACGGAGCCTTGAGGAACACCATGTTTGAGAAGCGAAATAGAAGATTGGCGTTCATGAATTGAGACAATTTGTTTTCTGTCGCTTAAAAACGAAGACATGAGTTCTAGAGCATTATTCGATAAACGGTACCATTTTAACTTTTTTAGAAGCAGTGTATGGTCAATTATATCAAAAGCTTTTGCAAAGTCAATAAAAAGGACACCAGTACCTTATTTTCAGTGAGCCATTTGCCTACTAGGTTGGTCAGTGCAGTGTGGCAGGAGTGACGTTTCCTGAAACCAGACTGATTAGGGTGAAATAAGTTATATTTGTCAAAATGGTTAAGAATGCATCTTCTTAGATGATCCTCTAAAGGTTTTGAAACCATAGACAGGATAGAAATTGGTCTGTAATTACAAGGATCCGAGGTGTCACCTGATTATGGATGGGTCTTACCCTAGCAATTTTGAAAGATTTAGGAAATTGGTTTTCAGATATACATAAATTGAAGATGTAGGTCAGTGTATCAGAAATAATTGGAGCTGCACGTTTTAGGATTTTGCCATCAATGCCATCAAAGCCACGAGCACATGTTTCTATTAGACGGATCAGGGCATTATATACAACATGGACTGACATTAAGGGGATGTCTAAATCTGAGGATATGGCTTTTGAATCACAGACATCGTTTAATAATGTAAGGGCGTTTGGGGCAGATCTATCTGATTTTATTGTTGTCGTAGCAATATTACAAAAATGGTCATTAAGATTTTGGGGACACGGGTCTTCATGAGATGTGTTTGTACTGATGTTTTTGTTTGTCAGCTGACTGATAGCATTCCAAACTGATCTGCTATTGGTATTGGAAGAAACAGTTTTATATAATCAACATGATTTCTTTGCTTTACAAGTTCTTTCTTCGTTCCCGTAGACGAAAGGTGGTCTGTTTGGTTCAAAGCGTCCTGTACATCTTTTGATAGCCGTGGTAACATAGGGCTGCTTCTAACACGCTTGGTTTTGAATGGTGCATGTTTATCATAAATTTTTTTTTTTTTAATTGTGGTATCAAACATCCCAGGCTTCATCAGGATTTGTATATTGGTAGAGTAGGAGAAGATGTGACTTGCTCAAATCAAACAAAAATTTGTCTTTATCAAAATTCTGTAAGCACCTGTATCTTATAAACGTGTGACCATTCTTCGGAATTTTAACTCCTTTTTTCGACCAAGTGAAGCATACTGGAAAGCGATCACTACAACCATACAGTGGTGAACACACTTCTATTAGATTATTTTTTGTCGTGGTGTAAATGTGATCAATAAGAGTTTTGGATGTGGATGTTACCCTTGTAGGTTTATCGATTAACTGAACAAGTTGAAAAGATTGATAACAATGAACCCATGTGTTTTTACATTTGAGCAAATCAATGTTAAAATCGCCTAACAATATCAGCTAATCCAAAAGCAAGGAAATATCTTCTATCAGTAGAGTGAAATTGTCAATCCAACAGACTTGTTCTGTTGGAGAGAGAGAGAGAGAGAGAGAGAGAGAGAGAGAGAGAGAGAGTGAGAGTGAGAGACAGACAGACTGACAGGTAGACAGACAGACAGACAGAGACAGAGAGACAGAGATTGCAACATTCGCTGATATTATGAGGTTAAAAAAAAAAAAAACAAGAAAGAAGAAGAAAAGTAGAAAACTAACATTAAAAAAAAATAGAGAAAAAAAAAGTAATCCCATTAACTATCACCTACGCCGCCCCCAAGAGAAAAAGACTGATGATTATATGAGCAGTATCATGGCCCACACACGTACACTGCATGAGCATATAATAAATCTTACATAATTATGTTGACATTTGCATGCACTAACAAAGCGTTTCAAAAAGAAAAACTAGCGAATTATTTTGAAACAGTACCACAAGAAAACAGCAACAGTCACTTTGGAAAAGTCAATGAATATGTACGTTGTGATGATACAGTAATAACATACATGTTGGAAGGCAATGGTAATATGAATTATACACAGATAAGAGAAGAGAGAGAGGAGAGAGAGGAGAGAGAGAGAGAGAGAGAGAGAGAGAAGAGCAGACAGAGCAGACAGAGAGAGACGAGAAGAGAGAGAGAGAGAGAGAGAAGAGAGAGAGAGAGAGAGAGAGAGAGCACAAAAGACGACCCATTGCCTGTCTCCTTTTCCACCCTCACACACCTCCCATTCGCAGGATCCTCGAGTCCAAATAGCACTCAGTAGAAAATCACAAATCTGCCTTTCCGCCAAAACGCCTTATCCTCTCTCAGACGCGACAGAAACCGTAAAGATGAAAGCCTCTTCGGCCGGTGCAAATTGAACACAGCCACCTCGCCACCGCCATCTGTCCATGCGCTCAATGCAGCTGCAGAACATGTCGTTTCACCACACTGGACACTGGCCTACATTGCCTCTGAGTCTCAGTCAGCGTAAAACTGCGCAGTCTCCTGTCATAGCCGTGACATTGTTGGTACCATCCACTGTGATCCGTGTGGTAAGACCTACGTTGGCGAGACAGTCTGTGTATATATGCACATTTCCGCTGTGCGTTTCATCCATCCCCAAAACAACATAAAGCCATGTCAAGCACTTTGCCCTGTACTACTTGCAGAGTGACAGCTCCGTGCCACCTGCAGGAGGCTGTCTCACTGCCAGACTAGGAATGTGTCCGCTCGGAACCAACACCCATACATGGTATACTATTCCATTCCTACAGAAATAGCCTAATTCTCCATTCCTACAGAAATAGCCTACTTCTCCATTCCTACAGAAACAGCCTACTTCTCCATTCCTACAGAAACAGCCTACTTCTCCATTCCTACAGAAATAGCCTACTTCTCCATTCCTACAGAAACAGCCTACTTCTCCATTCCTACAGAAACAGCATACTTCTCCATTTTTAAAGAATTAGCATGCTTCTCCATTCCTACAGAAATAGCTTACTTCTCCATTCCTACAGAAACAGCCTACTTCTCCATTCCTACAGAAACAGCCTACTTCTCCATTCCTACAGAAACAGCCTACTTCTCCATTCCTACAGAAACAGCCTACTTCTCCATTCCTACAGAAATAGCTTACTTCTCCATTCCTACAGAAATAGCCTACTTCTCCATTCCTACAGAAACAGCATACTTCTCCATTCCTACAGAAATAGCCTACTTCTCCATTTCTACAGAAACAGCATACTTCTCCATTTCTACAGAAACAGCATACTTCTCCATTCCTACAGAAACAGCATACTTCTCCATTCCTACAGACATAGCATACTTCTCTATTCCTACAGAAACAACATACTTCTCTATTCCTACAGAAATAGCATACTTTTCCATTCGTCCGGATTGTCAGCCGCGACGTTTTGAACTAGGCCTACTCCGAACAAACTCAGTCCTCTCTGAATGCAAGATTTTCGCAGTTCGTACTCTTTGTTTGCGACTCTTGTCAAAAGACCACTCTCAAGACATTGAACAACATGGCGGTGAGAGGCAGTGCGGAAAGAGAGGCCAAGTACTCTCCACTTCGTGTGCACCAAATCGACATGGGGGACAATCCACGCCGTTGCACGTTGACAGATGTATTAACCAGGGGGAAGAACTCAATGCGCCGATCTTACTGTAAAGACGAAAAGCTTTTGGGGGTCACATACCATCTTCCCACCAATTTTTTCAATTCCATCATTTCGGAACGATGTGCGTGTGTGTGTGTGTGTGTGTGTGTGTGTGTGTGTGTGTGTGTGTGTGTGTGTGTGTGTGAACGTAAATTGTTGACGGATGCACAAACCAGCTGATACTGTTGAAAACATTGCCTCCTTACCGGAAGTGGTAACACCAGCAGTAGCGGCTACATCAGAAACACACCAGCTACGGCTACTACTACTACTACTACTACTACTACTACTACAATGACTACTGAAGCCACAAAGCCGCCAGTACACGATGCACGCCACGCCCGCCTGCCAACCTGTGAGGGAGATAAGGGACGTGAAATGGGGAAAGGACAAGGTCCAGACGGATATGTATCCGGGGATCACGTGCCACCCCTCAGGGACGTGAAATGGGAAAGGACAAGGTCCCAGACGGATATATATATAATATAATATATATATATATATATATAATATATATATATCCGTCTGGGACATGGGAAAGGACAAGGTCCCAGACGGATATATATATATATATATATATATATATATATATCAGGGGATCACGTGCCGCCCCTCCGCCCCACGTCAGCCACGATTGGCTCACACCATGTCCATGCATCGGCCACACCGTGACACGGCAAACTTCTGTCCTTCTTGGGAACCCGAGGCAGAAAGGAGAGGCGGGAGAAGGGAGAGAGGAGTGAGGGAGTGGGATGGGTTTGAGGAGGGGGGGGGGGGGAGGAGGGAGGGCGCTACCGAACGAAAGTGCGCGAGACAGAAAAAAAAGAAAAAAGATTAGACCCCGTCTGCCTACAAGACAGGGTAAGAGGTTTTCTTTTACTATAAAAAAGAAAAAAGAAAACAAAAAGTGGGTCCACGAAAAGTGATTTTACACGTCACATGTAACCAATGTCAGCCATTGCATGCTTTCCATATCAAATTCAGATGGCCCGATTTTTCTGAGGCGTCACACTGGTCGGCTCAGCAACATACTGTTGGTACTTTAGGCAAAATAAAAGAACTGAAAAAGGTCATAAAACCTCCCGGTCTTCCCAGTTAAAGGAAGGAATCACGTGCTTAAAACAAAAGTTGACGCTCCCTAGCGACAAATTATCATACCTGTCTTAACAAGAGCATTAATTAATTAATACAAAATAATAGGTATATGTAAGAACTGGGCGATCTTATTAGAGAACTAGGTATTGTACATGATTTTCTGGCTGCTTATAATCAACATTAAAAATTTTGATCGAAATTATTAACATATCTATAAAACGGAATACGCGACTAGGAATACTGCTATTTTTCGTTGTAAATGATGAACTGATTTTAACACATTTGCTTTTAAAGATCAAATTTGTATCATTTTTTTTCTCTTGTATCTCCAACATTGGAACGAACAACGGAACACATCACTCACACCATGGCAACAACATTTGAAATACTGTCCTTACGACGGTTACTAAAATTTTTCCCTGTTTGAATACGAAACTTTTGATTCAGCCAAGAGAATACATTTGCTACAGATTCTGGTAAAAGTTCTAAGATCTTTTTGAAAGGAGAACGCACCTTAAACATAGTTCATAATTGCTGTGTATTTGTTTCCCAGAAACCGATACTTTATGTATTGATCTTTTAAAGCCACAGTTACCTAACATCTGAGCCGCTTCTGCAAAATATTTTGGTGAGGTTGATGACAATTTGCCACTTAAAGTGAGGGTGTTTTGCCCACATAGGATAAATATGGCAAATTCTGTTTTTCTTTGCACAACTAAAAAAAATGAAAATAAAAAATACACTGCATATGAACATTGATGCTGATTTGTGTCATTAAGAATCTTGAAAAAAAAAATCGCTCACTATTCGTAACTTCGAGGAAGTAATCATTATAACACCATTTTTATTCAGAAACGGAATAGAAGAACTTGGGATTCCGAGCACATTATCGTCATAGTTTGGTTGGCTTCCTATGTACGATTGTCATATGCGGCCATCTGTGTGATTTATCGACATGAGTAGACGTTAAAGTAAAGAACAGCGGAGTTTGCACAATACGACACAATGCAGTTCGATCAATAAGAGAATAATTAATACAAAACTGCAGTAGCATGCAACACAATACAATTAGTACAAAACAATACGAAACATCGCAATGCATTACCAGACACAGCACAGTGCATAAAATTCAATGCGGTACAACATAGTGCATTAGTGAAGAATTGTGCTGTACGCGGCAATTAAAACAGCGCAAGACAGCGACATGTAACTGAGTGCGATACGTTATTACACAAAATTACACAAGGAATATATACCACAGAACACGATGTCATTCCATTCAACACATCACAAGACAGACAACAAAATACTGCACTACACAATGTAATGGAATGTTATCCAACACAGCGCAACGAACACTACAAGGTACAACACAATATTCTGCAGCGCGGTACTACACAACACAAGGTATACAATGATATACGGCACAATGCAATGCAGTACTCTACAACACAAGGTACACAATGATATACAGCACAATGCAATGCAGTACTCTACAACACAAGGTATACAATGATATACAGCACAATGGAATGCAATACTATACAACACAAGGTATACAATGATATACGGCACAATGCAGTGCAGTACTATACAACACAAGGTATACAATGATATACAGCACAATGCAAGCAGTACTATACAATACAAGGTATACAATGATATACAGCACAATGCAATGCAGTACTATACAACACAAGGTACACAATGATATGCAGCAACAATTCAATGCAGTACTTATACAACACAAGGTATACAATGATATACAGCACAATGCAATGCAGTACTATACAACACAAGGTATACAATGATATACAGCACAGTGCGATGCAGTACTATACAACACAAGGTATACAATGACATACAGCACACCACAATGCTATGCAATTAACACACTGTTATACAAAGCAGTACTATACAACACAAAGAATACAATGATAAACACCACAACACCATGTTATGCAATGCAGTACTATACAACACAGGGAACACATCAATATACAACACAACTCAATGCTATGCAATGCAATATTATACAACACATGGGAATGTAATTATATACAGCACAACACAATGCTATGCAATGCAGTCTATACAACACAAGGAACACATTAATATACAACACAACTCAATGCTATGCAGTGCAGTACTTTGCCACATAACACAAGGAACACAACACAACACAGTGCAATACAATGCAATGCAACACAATATGTGCAATACAATATAACGAATGCTGTACAACGACAAGACAATTGCTGTACGACACAACAAGACAATTGTGTAATTTAATCTTTTGCTACATAATACGTGAGCACAACACATCGCAGTGCAGTGCAACATAGCGAAATACAATAAAAATGAATGCAATGCAAAACATCGCAATACTGTTTGACGCTGCACAAAACAAAAGCCAGAATGCAACGCAACTCCGTGCAGAGATAGCGTCAAAATTCAATAAAGTACAAAACTATACAAAGCGGGCTATGCATCATCTCACAATGGAAGCAAACCACCATAGCATAGTAGAACAGTTGACATTATGTAGCATAACACTACGTATGCAAAACAGTACAATGTTACGCAACGCAATACAATATTTTAAGCGACAGGGTACAATTACAACACAACACAGCACATTTACAACTCAAGACATATATCGATGCAGCGCAAGGAAATCGCATTCTCTCTCTCTGTCTCTGTCTCTGTCTGTCTGTCTGTCTGTCTGTCTGTCTGTCTCTCTCTCTCTCTCTCTCTCCAATCCCCCCCCCTCTCTCTCTCTCTCTCTCTCAAAAATTCCGACGTTATAGTATGTAAATTACTTCCCACAACACAGAGAAAGAAACACCGGAGGAATAACAACAAAAAACATGTATAAAAGAAAAAAGAAAGGCATTAGAAACACAATCGAAAGAACGAAGAGAAAAGAGAAGAAAAGAAAAGGAATGGAAAGAAAGAGAGAAAAAAAGAGGAAAGAAAGAGGGGAAAAAATTAATGGCAAAGTCAAAGAAACAGAATTGCGGGAGAAAAAAAAAAGTAAAGGAAAGCAGGTCAACGCGGTCAGGGAGGAAAAATGAAATTCTTTCTTCATGGAACTGGTCTGACAATGCCTGTGTTCTTTACTCCCGTCGACCGACATGGTCAGCGCTACTGCCGTGAGGGGTGGAGGAGAGACAGACAGACAGACAGACAGACATGACAGACAGAGTGATGGACAGACGAACAACAGATAGACAGACAGACAGATTGACAGATACACAGACAGACAGATGGAGTGGGAGAGACAGAAAGACAAGAGAGAGGGAGAGAAGAAGAGAAGAGAGGAGAGAGAGAGAGAGAGAGAGAGAGGAGAGAGAAGAGAGATGTTTCATTCAATTAAATAGCCATTGCAAGAGGCGAAAACATTTTACGAGAAGTGACACGCAGGCAATTGTATCACGACTCTTCTCAAATTAACGTGCAAAATATCATGATACAATGATCTCTTTTAGTTGAAAGGCTACACTCTCATACAACGCTAAATAATCTCGTTTTTTAATGACATTAATAAATAAAAATGCAGTGGACATGGCTCGTTACAAAATTTCCTTGTAATCAGTTTCAAACAGACATTACTGCAAAAAAAAAGATGAACTTCACCTCCAATGAATTCTTTAAGATGGGGACAAGGTAGTTGGTTGTTAACATTCACTTTTGTAGCGATGTATATTTACTTTAATTTCGAAGATCCCATGTCTAAATCCAGTTACAAGAAATCACAGATGTCTGTTAATATTCAACGAGAAATATTTCTTTCTTTAGTGTGAAAAAGTTTCAAAGTTTGTGTATATCAAACCTGTTACTTTATTGATTGAATATTACTTTCCCATGTTTGCTATCTGTTATCGATCCGTCTTTGTCGAAGGGTTTGTACAAACACAACTTGTCCTACTTCTTGATATACACATGCATACCCTAGCCCAAGCTCACACAAACGTGTATGTATATTACATATCCATTTAATCTTAACCTTTGAGTCCAGTTCAAATAGGGTATTACAGGCTATTCGTGGCAACCTGTCATTATTCACACTTAAAAACTTTGTCAGTGGTGGATACACCTAATTGAGAAGTGTCTGTAGACTGGATATCTGTTTGTTCCCCCTTACATTAAATCTGTCACGAGTCGGCCGAATATTCTCCTGTCCTTTAGGCAAATTAAATTAAGGGTAATTTTGCCGATGTTGAGATCAGTTTCTTTGGGTTCTTCAAGTGAGCCGGAATAGCTCAGTTGGTAGAGCGCCTGACTCATAATCTTGGTGATCCTGGGGTTGCGGGTTCGAATCTCCGCCGGGGCGTTTCGGTACAGGGGGATTTTTCCCTCAGAGTTAACATTAGTTCTGACTCCATTTCCCATACAGTCCTTTGAATGAGACTATAAACCGAGGTTCCGTGTGTGAACGCACGCATAATATCTTGCACACACGTAAAATCCCATCACCAACTTTCGGAAGAGTAGGCCAGTTTGGCCGTTGGTATGGATGACACGTTACACACAGCATGCACCCTGCATAAGAAATGGAAAGAATGAAGGAAGTAAAGAAACTGAGTGAACGATATTGAACGATATTGACTGGATGACATGGGAAACGACTGAATGAAGCGCCAGCTGGCAGCTCTTCAGTCGGCACTACCCAGGTAGGCAGTCCGTTGTGTAAGCGAGTGTTGATTGTAAAGCGCTTAGAGCTTGGTCTCTAGCTGAGAATAGGCGCTATAGAAGTATTCATAATTATTATTATTAAGTGTGCGAACAAAGGCATTACCAGAGGGAATACCCCGAGTCGTATACTGAAGGAGGGAAAGTTACTGGGAAGTGATTCGCATGTCCAGGAGGGCAGTAACAAGTACATGTCGACCTGCCGGTCCCGGGTGGGGGAGAGCGTCCACCTCCACCATCGGCTATTCGCTGGGTACTCCAGTGGGCCTGAGGGGAGCGATCGTGACAGGCGACCGTCACGGTTTGGTGACTGTCGGCCTGCAGGCAGGGCACAGTGACCATTCAGCCGTTCTTGTCCTGAGGGAGAAACACGTTCGAGGAAGTTACGGCCTGTTGAGTGGTTTGCACCTTGTTGTCTATAGAGTATAGCAAACACTTGAAGCATCAGTCCTGACTTGTGGAGAAGTCCGGGCTGTCAGTACAATGGGTAGCTTCGGGGAATCGAACATGATTTGAATTGGAGGTTATGCATTAACCACATGGTACCCAAGTCTTTGTTGGTGTTAGTAACTGTGGTGTGTGTGTCTGTGTAGGTGACTAGTGATTCCACTGGTGGAATAAAAGTAACTTGGGAAGTTATTGGTGCAAATCGTTGTGATGTGTGTGTGCCAGTGATTCCATCGGTTGAACCAGTATAACCTGGGTTCTCTGTATTTGAGAATGGACATAAGATGCTCAGAAAACCAGGAAATGGGTGACTCGCTAGGAAAGTGGAACTCATCCTGTCTTGCTGAGGGCTCAAGAAAATACAGCGAGAAGCAGTTGTTTTGCTATCGCCTCGAAGCCGACGACGGTAGAGAATTGTCTCCTGGGTGGGGACGTAAGACAGTGGAGGTTGCTGTAGCCTCAGAGCCGACAACGTTAGAGTATTGTCTCCTGGGTGGTGATGGTAGACAGCAAAACGTGTCAGCTTGTTAGGGCCTAGACAGGGAGCTGCCAGAGAAGTCCTGTGAGAGAGGCTGACAGGAGCCCTTTCCGTGGAGAGGGTGAAGTTCAGTGGAGTCCGGGACACTCGGTCAGAGGGTGCAACTCGAGCTACGTTGCCAGTGTCCCCCAACTGGGATTTAGCCAATCGGGAGGACACGACAGTGTGGCAGCTTCAGCGATCGTAGTGGCACTGAGTGATGAGAGAACTGACTGATCAACCAACTGGCAAGTTCTGAACGTTTATTTGTTCTTAAGTTTATAAGCGTGCAACCAGAATAGTGGAATGTGTCTTTCCTGGTTAATTAAGAGTAGTTGAAGGAAGCGGGATGCGATTATGAGATTAGCTGTATGATGTTTACATTTTTGTATGATACAGATAAGTGTGTTGTGTAGTGACGGGTGAGGGCTCGGAGTCAAGTTAAATAAAATTTGATTATTTTCTATGAAACGTTGTTTGGTTTCCCGTCACCTTTGTGCGGGCCCGATGTGAGTGACAGAGTGCGTGTGCCTATGCGAGAGCGTACTTTGGGTTGTGAAAACGTGAATGCTTCTGTCTATGCCCCCCTGCATCCCTGCATATGATAATCATATTTTAATAACGAGGGGAACGCCGGAGACCCGTCACAAAATCAAATGGTGTTCTACTTTCTACACCCAAAACTTTTTACACAATAAAATGAATCGACTCTCGATGTTTAACAGGGTTGTTTGTTGTTGTTGTTGTTTTTCAGATACAAATCCCGTAACTCGGAGTCATACTGCGTAATAGCCTATGCTTGTGCACTTAAAATCCTAAGCAAAAACTTCAAAGAAATTTTTATTTAGCATAATTTTCATTTCGTCACACGCAGCAACAGAAAGGTATCTACATGCAGCAACAGAATTCAAGCGAGTAGAGAAAGCGATTCCAAGGTATTGGTAAACGCTTACACCAGGCATGGAGTACCCTCGTACAGCCATCTCTACCTGACTTCATATAGCCTCCGTTTTGAAGACAATGATTCTATATTTTTCAAAACTGACCTTCAATTCTAGTTTATCATCTGAAAGTTTTAAATTATAGTTTAAATCATTCAGTTGTCTCTGCAGACTAACTATAGTCTTCGAAAGAAATTTTACATCATTGGCTGATAATTAATTTTTTTTTTTAAAGCTCCATAAAATTACACGTAAATCTTGCATTGTGTCGACTAAACTTC
>CM065747.1:19246383-19288883 GCA_033310375.1 Conus canariensis | reverse complement strand
CTGGAAGGGTCAGGGCGATGAAGGTCATGGACACCACGACGATGGTCAAGGTCACTGAATTGGTGTCCTTTTTCCGTTTGAGGGTCAGCTCAGAATTGCCAGAGACAATGTTTTTGTGAGCCTCTGTCATAGAGTTGATCAGTGTGGTCACCAACACGCAATTGCCCATGACTAGACATATAAAGGGAAGCACACTGGTAAACGCCGTAGCTATGTAAACAAACACATTATCCAGAAACCACGCATACCCAAAGGTCGACAGATTCATACACTGTGAACCAGTCATATTGGTCGCCATAGTGACGTGAATGCAGTACAAACGATTAGAATATAGCACCACTTGAAATACCATCACGCCGACAATCACACTCACGACCCTGCCTCGGGTAAAGATACGGGGGACACGGTGAGGCCAGGCGACGGACAAGGCTCTCTGCATGGTCATACACACCAGAATCCAGCTGACGAACCCTCCTGACATTAGGGACACACAGGTGGCGGGAAAGTACAGGGCAGGCCAGGTGTCCACGACGTTCACACCAAATGCGAAGTTGATCCATTTCATGATGATTCCTGTGTGAATCAAAGTACTCCTTGTACATTTTGTAATCGAAAGACAGGTCGCAGATTCTTTTGCACTTTCAACAATTATTATACAAATCAGGAAGAAAGAAAAAAAACAAACAAACAACGTTTTCACCCTACGCATAATATTGTCATACAGCTTACTGTCATCAAGTCTGAAGTCCACTGTCACGACTGATACAGTCAAAGTTAGACAGATCGAGATGCAAAGGCAACTTAGCCGAGTAAGCCGTAATTTTGTGAGTTACCCGGTGATCAACCTTTTACACACATCCATGGCTATGACACTAACGTACGTCCGTCCGTGCGTGCGTGCGCGCGCGCGCATGTGTGTGTGTGTGTGTGTGTGTGTGTGTGTGTGTGTGTGTGTGTAGGTAGGTAGGTAGGTAGTTCACTGTTTTTTTCATAGCCCTTTAAGACGTCCACATACGCAGATGGTGGGAGGATGAAGTGTTACGGATGGTGTGCGGTGCGTGTTTTGCTGTCTGACTCTCGCTCTCAAAAGTTTGGATGCGTGTAATAATTATTCCCTACGCACACCCACACCAAACGCACATGGATAGCCAGGCAACACATGAGTTAGATTTTTTTTTCTTTATAATTATGCTGCCTGAACCATCAAACATACATTCATGTGAACTGGTACAAATCAATACATGTCACTACATAGCATATAGATCAAGATATCAATACATAGGAACTTCAGTCATCAGATATCAGCATATCATAGTACATATCTTGATATCACTCACAGATCTCGCCGGCGCCGTCCACAGTGTCTCACATATGCAGTCAACACACTCGGTTCCACAGTACCCAAGCCACAGTCTACAACACTAAAAGAAGACAAATAAGGATAACCAAGGTCCCCACATAATAAGCACAGCCGTTCACAAACACAAGCGATGAAGAAGAAGAAACAGGGTCTCCACACAACAAGCACAATAAATCACGTCAAACTATCAGAAGAAGAACCGCAAATTCACAAGGCACAGTAATCCATAGCAGAAGAACCGCAGATTCACAAAGCACAGCAATCCACAGAAGAAGAACCGCAGATTCATAAAGCACAGCAATCCATAGAAGAAGAACCGCAGATTCACAAAGCACAGCAATCCACAGAAGAAGAACCGCAGATTCACAAAGCACAGCAATCCACAGAAGAGGAGCCGCAGATTCATAAAGCACAGTAAACCATAGAAGAACTGTAGATTCACAAGGCACAGCAACCAATATTGAATCCCCAGAGAACACGATTTCAGCAAAGTCCCATAGAACACAATAAACTTCGATTCCACGTACTGTTGATCTAAAACAAAAATTAATTAGCTT
Source organism: Conus canariensis (assembly GCA_033310375.1). Taxonomy (NCBI): domain Eukaryota; kingdom Metazoa; phylum Mollusca; class Gastropoda; order Neogastropoda; family Conidae; genus Conus; species Conus canariensis. The sequence continues at coordinate 19,286,966 of CM065747.1, read as the reverse complement.
CTCCGTGTATTGATATTACAATGTTCACATCAATAACTTCAGCCCACCGACGCACATGAGGTGGTACAATTAGAGCACATAAATATTCTTGCAGGAGTTTTAAGTCACTCTCGGCGACACAACATTCACAACATTTCTATAACAATTAAATTTCCTGGTACATATTTCGCTGGTACCGTCATCAGAAGTATCGCACATACACAGTGAATATCAACGTACTACTGACTTGAAAGTCAGCCTCTCCACATAGTAACACTACGGAGAAAACGACGATTAAAACAAAATAAATTAGGCTGGACACCAAAGCCTCGGCCGTTAGTTCTTGCTCTCCTCTTCCGTCAAATTTTATTATTTTCGTCATGTAGTTACCTATGTCATTTTAAGTTGACGTCATAATTTACGTTGACGTCACAATACTCCCCCTCCTCAAACAAAAAAACAATGACCGAATTGTTTTTTGAAGAAGAAGTAAACAAACAGCAGAATACACAAACCCAGAAATCACATTCACTTAACGGAAAACGAAGCTGCTCAAGGCTCACAGAAAACACAAGTTGTCGTCCCAACGAACTCTGAAGCCCTTTGACATGTTAGCTTGTTGCTGACCTCACGGACAGCCTCTCCATACCCACACAGGGTAGAGACCACACATATCTACTGACCACTCGGTCAGCCTCTCCATACCCCAACAGGGTAGAGACAATGGCTGGGCATGGGCTGCACCCCACACCCGGATGGCAATACACATACAATGTCTACTGACCACTCGGTCAGCCTCTCCATACCCACACAGGGTAGAGACCACACATGTCTACTGACCACTCGGTCAGCCTCTCCATACCCCACGGGGTAGAGACAATGGATAAACATTCCCGCTCAATAGTGCTGTACGCCTTCTCACGATTCAGTAACTTTCGACTAGCGAATACGACTGGGTGAAGAACATCATCATTCTACTGGGACAATACAGCACCCAAACCAACAGAACTAGCATCAGTCCTGAGAATAAAAGGATTACCCAATCTAGGTAACAACACACAGGTGCAGAAGACGAGATTCCTTGAACCTTCATCAAAGCTTCAGCACACTCAGGAGTCCAAGAAATAGACCTGAAATCAATGCAGAAACGACACGTACAATCTTTCTTCCTGACGAATACAACTGGAGATGCACACGGACTATTCGATGGCTCAATGATACCAAGATCCAACATGATACCAATCTCTCTCTCGACAACCTCTTTGGCAAAAAAAAGGATATCATAACGTTTCTTTCTAACAGGTACATCTGAAGTAAGAGGGATCTCTAATAGTACATCACCTGAGAAACAACCTGGTTTAGGACTCAAAATGTCCTGGAAATCGTCAAAGACTGCACGCAACTCCCTGGAACTGCTGTCAGACAAAGCACAATCAAACTGTACAGAACGAACATCTTCATCTGGCATAGAAGACGCCATCGGAACAGTTAAAGTGGGAATGGTTAAAGCGTCATCACAGTCCTGGACGACACCAACTGTACAAACTACTTCATGAACAGTACAAACAGACTCCGGAGAGGGATCCACAGAAAGACCAATTCCTGGAGAACTGTCCAAAGAACCCTGTTCTTGCTCACAAGCCAAAGGTGCTATCTGTGACCCAGGCACTGAAGTACCTTGTGAAAGAACGACTGTAGGTACAACATCAGAAGTAGACACGGCACACACATCAGAAGACGCTAACTGAAAGCAAGACTTCAATGACTCATCCTTCTGTTTCTGAACAAGATCAGAACGGGAAATGTTCAGATCATCAGTGATCTGACACAAAGGCTTTTTGTCCACAACATGTTTATCTCTAGCCCTCGTAACGGTGGCGACAGAGAAACGTGTACCAGATACATCAGTAAACTCACCACTCACAGAAACTCCAGGTACATTACCCACAATGAGATCTGCGACAGGGCTATCCAAGACACAACAAGTCAAATCACCCACAAAATAAGGACAACTGACTGAAACTGTAGCCAGTGGAAACTCATCCACACGACCACCAAAAGAAACACACTTCACTGTGGTTCCTAACATCTGACTGTCAGAAACTAATCCTTTGCGAACGCCACAAATGGTAGCACCAGTATCACGCAGAACAGAACTCAAAGTGCCACTCACAGAACCAGACTCCAAACGTAATTTGCCTGTGAACTCACCAGCTGCTAGACAAGCAAAAGGAGTATCAAGAACAGAGCAACAAGCAATGGACTGTTTGCTGTCAGCTGAGTTCTCAGCAACAGTAGAGTTACCAACCACAAAAGGACATTCACCTGGGTGGCTAAGGCTACAAATTCTACAAGGGTTTCTACCTGACTTCCATGGACACCTAGCAGCTACATGTCCTGTCTTTTTACACAAAAAACACACAACACTTGCAAACTGATCAGAAGCACTTCCTGGGGGACTCTTACTGCCACAGGTATGACGGGCGCCACGACCACGATAACGGCTACCGCCAAAGTTATTTCCACGACCAGCTGAGTAACCAGAGCTCTGATGACCACAATAACAGCTACCACCGAAGTTATTTCCACGATCAGCTGAGGAACCAGAGTAGTGGCCACTGTTTTGAAAAGTAGAGTATCTGTTTCCTCTGTCAGACTGACCACAGTATGGAGTTCTATCAGACTGACCGGGATATGGATTTCTATCAAATTGACCAGGAGTTTTGTATCCAACAGAAGCAAAAATGTTTACATCAGCTTTCCTAGAAAGCACCTTAGTGGGATGAGCATGTCTGTATGACTCTGCAGACTTGATCATTTCATCAAACGTTTTCACATCTTTTTCACACAAAAAAGTAGCCAAGTCCTTAGAGACACACTCCAAAAACTGCTCACGCAAGATAAGATCCACCAGACCTTCAAAAGACATCATTTTTTGACAAAGAGACCCAACGGTCAAACAAACGTCTAAGTTCAACTGCAAAGGTCTCGAAAGGTTCATCTGAGCTAGGTTTAGCCTCACGAAAACGCTTACGAAAACCATCTGAAGTACATTGAAATTTTTTCAGCAAGCTCTCTTTCAAAAGCTCGTAAGACACAACATTATTTTCAGCGAGACTGTGATAGAGAGTTAAAGCGGAACCCTCAAGTAGTGCAGACAGGTATGTAACCCACAAACTCTCAGACCATCCTAAGGACCGAGCATGGGTTTCAAAACGAAACAAGTAACTGTCTATATCATCAGTTCTTTCCTTGAAAGGGGGCAACTTAGGAAAAGTAGGACGAGGGGCGTTAAACCTGGGAAAACTAGAACCCTGACTCTCACTGTCCTGTCCTGAGACCGCACTCTGCTGAGAAGTTATTTGTAACTGTATTCTTTTAGTTTCCTCTATCTCTTGCATTCTTTTTGTTTCCTCTTGCATTGTTTTTGTTTCCTCTTCCTCTTGCATTCTTTTTGTTTCTTCTTGCTCTTGTATTTGTATCTGCTCTCTTTTAGTTATCTCTTGTATCTGTTCTCTTTTAGTTATCTCTTCTTCCTGCATTCTTTTCATTTTGATTCTTTCCTCTCTTTCCATATCTTGAGCAATGCATTTATCCACATAGGCCAACAGATCTTCTCCCTCCAGACCACATACTTTACCTCGTTGTAAATATTTAGCGAAAACTTTGTCCTCGTCCATAGAGGACACAACAGGACTTTCTTCCTTAGCCTTTTGTGCCATAATGAAAATATGAAATAATGTCCTGTCAAACCCGAGACACACACTAGTGGATCAAATACAAACAATTGCTATCACAAGCAAAAAAGGTTTGAAACCCATGTCCACTAAAATATATATATATGAATTCCAAAGAGGATTTTTTTTTTTTCAAACAAACATTAACGACAATCACTCTTAAAAAGACTAAGTATTATCAAACCCAACCAACAAAAAGATAGAGATAAACAATGAAACAGGATTTCAGGGATATGGGGAGAAAGAAAAACACAATCGATAATCAATACCAAATTTTCAGCAACAAGTATAAATCAAGCAATGACATGAGAGTAATAACGAATATAATCAATGTATTGTTGTTGTTATTTTATTTATTTATTTTTAACTGGTTCAGGGCAGCCACTCACACACTCATTCATTCAAGAAAAAAGAACCCTAAGAATGCTGAAGAAGCAACACAATCCCCAAGTAAAGATAAAAACAGAAATAATCAAAGAGATAACTGAAGATAATGAAAATAAAGCCCACAAAGGAAGGAAGAACTAGGAACTAGGCCCTCGTATCTCCAGAAACTATACAGAAGGAGATACCCCGTTACGCTGAAGACGGGAAAGAAAGTAGACAAGAACAGTCATAAAACAAAACAATACAACACAACTCAATTGTTCAAAAGAAAAGTCTGTGAACGTGACCTATTACTTCTAATTGGGCAATTATAGGTGTACAAAAACAAATCCTACCACTAAGGCGATTTTTAATTCAATAGCAAAAGAAATTTAACTACGGGGTCACCAGATGTTACGGATGGTGTGCGGTGCGTGTTTTGCTGTCTGACTCTCGCTCTCAAAAGTTTGGATGCGTGTAATAATTATTCCCTACGCACACCCACACCAAACGCACATGGATAGCCAGGCAACACACGAGTTAGATTTTTTTTTCTTTATAATTATGCTGCCTGAACCATCATGTGAACTGGTACAAATCAATACATGTCACTACATAGCATATAGATCAAGATATCAATACATAGGAACTTCAGTCATCAGATATCAGCATATCATAGTACATATCTTGATATCACTCACAGATCTCGCCGGCGCCGTCCACAGTGTCTCACATATGCAGTCAACACACTCGGTTCCACAGTACCCCAGCCACAGTCTACAACACTAAAAGAAGACAAATAAGGATAACCAAGGTCCCCACATAATAAGCACAGCCGTTCACAAACACAAGCGATGAAGAAGAAGAAACAGGGTCTCCACACAACAAGCACAATAAATCACGTCAAACTATCAGAAGAAGAACCGCAAATTCACAAGGCACAGTAATCCATAGCAGAAGAACCGCAGATTCACAAAGCACAGCAATCCACAGAAGAAGAACCGCAGATTCATAAAGCACAGCAATCCATAGAAGAAGAACCGCAGATTCACAAAGCACAGCAATCCACAGAAGAAGAACCGCAGATTCACAAAGCACAGCAATCCACAGAAGAGGAGCCGCAGATTCATAAAGCACAGTAAACCATAGAAGAACTGTAGATTCACAAGGCACAGCAACCAATATTGAATCCCCAGAGAACACGATTTCAGCAAAGTCCCATAGAACACAATAAACTTCGATTCCACGTATTGTTGATCTAAAACAAAAATTAATTAGCTTCTCCGTGTATTGATATTACAATGTTCACATCAATAACTTCAGCCCACCGACGCACATGAGGTGGTACAATTAGAGCACATAAATATTCTTGCAGGAGTTTTAAGTCACTCTCGGCGACACAACATTCACAACATTTCTATAACAATTAAATTTCCTGGTACATATTTCGCTGGTACCGTCATCAGAAGTATCGCACATACACAGTGAATATCAACGTACTACTGACTTGAAAGTCAGCCTCTCCACATAGTAACACTACGGAGAAAACGACGATTAAAACAAAATAAATTAGGCTGGACACCAAAGCCTCGGCCGTTAGTTCTTGCTCTCCTCTTCCGTCAAATTTTATTATTTTCGTCATGTAGTTACCTATGTCATTTTAAGTTGACGTCATAATTTACGTTGACGTCACATGAAGTGACATCGACTAACGCGAATGTCGACTTATCCTATGTCGACAAAGAGGGACGCTAGCCGGGAAAAAGTAACACAATGTCGACTAAACCGAATGTAAACTTATCCCAGCGTCAACTTATCGATCCCGACTGTCTATATGCATACATATCAACTGTTATATGACCTTTAGTCATGGTCGTAGAAAATCCGTGTCATGAAAATGTGACTGACACCGGCACACGTGACTGCAGGCACATCCTGACCTTCCTCAAAGGAATGTGACTGTCAGTAGCACATGGTGATGTAGACACATTTTCAATTTCCCTGTAAAAAAAAAAAACCTGACTGATAGTAGCACACGTGACTATAGACACATTCCGAGGTTCCCTGCAGTGAATGTAAACGATAATGGCCAACAGGCTTGCAACCGATATTTTTTTTTTCCTAATCGCATCTGCAATGACCCTCAGTGGCATTACTTTCCTGTGATCCAGTCCAGCCACCCCATACACAACCACACCCGGTTAGATATAGCCCCTGCGTTTCAACCCACGGGTGTCGATCAATGTCCAAAAGTCATCAACAGGTGACCCGTCCGAGGGGACACTGCGTTGCTGCCAAGTCATTTAGATGGTGTTCAGAAAAGGTTTCTGGTCCATCAAACACAGACCACCACGTAACAGGCCACTCAAACAAACTGCAAACTAACGACAATATTTACGTAGTCGTGGGACCGACACGAGTGAGCGTGTCCTCCGGACGGGAGCAAATTGCAATTCAGCGACAGTCCCCATGAGCTTCTGGTACCGATGACCTTGACACGGTACCGATGACCTTGACACGGTACCGATGACCTTGACACGGTGACCTTGACACGGTACCGATGACCTTGACACGGTACCGATGACCTTGATACGGTACCGATGACCTTGACACGGTACCGATGACCTTGACACGACCTCAAAAACGAACATGGACGAGGAGAGCGGATGAGAACTGACGGAGAGCGGGAAACGAACGGTCACAGAATTTGATTTGTTTAAGATGAGCAATGGGGATAAGCATGATAATGATACGTGCTTGCGTTCTGCTCTGGAGACCACACGACAAGCCTGTACAATACCCACCTTTTCATGGTGTATCAGGGTGTTGATCAGCCTTAGGACAGATGCAGATCTGCAGTACCGCTTAGGGAAATGTTGATTTTATCCAGCGCTGTCAGAGATGCATCCAAGAGGTGGGTGAACCGAAACAGTTTAGTTCTTGTCCTGCCACCGGAGCCCAGTGAACTGTGGGAAAGAGGGGCTAAAACAAAACTACTACTACTACTACTACTCTTCCTCCTCCTGCTCTTCCTCCTCCTCCTCCTCCTCCTCCTCCTCTTCTTCTTCGGTTTCTTCTTCTTCTTCTTCTTCTTCTTCTTCTTCTTTCTCTCTCTCTCTCTCTCTCTCTCTCTCTCTCTCTCTCTGTGTCTCAGACACACACACATACACACACACACACACACACACACACACACACACACACACACCACACACACACACACACACACACACACACACACAGTTACCTTCAATCACTTAACCAATCAGTCATCGTGCTCATAATCCAGCCCACAACAATGAGATCCGCCATCCCCCCCCCCCCCCCCCCCACCACCACCACCACCACCACCACACTCACCCCACCCCCCACCCACCCTCCCCCAAGATGTGAAACCAAGATCAAACCTGCGCATAAACGAAACTACACTCATCATGCTCGTAGGCCAGCTGCCCTCAATGATCTCCCCTGGGATGTAAAATTAGGACCAAACATGCATACACAAAACAAAACCACCACAGGTATATAGACAAAACCCCTCTGAATTATGGCTTCCATCCACCCCATTTCACCGCCCCATCCCCTTTTTTTCCTCGGCCCCTCAGTCTTCTCATTGCATGCCATCCTCCTCCGATAGAAACACGTACACGTCAGCCATAATCCATGCCGGATGTGTAAAGGGCAGCACGTTGGGTATCAATCACCACCACCACCACCATCACTCCACCACCACGACATTCTCAAAGAAAACAGGAACAGTAAAAGACATCTCACTGAGATTATCTGTGGAAAGTGGAAGTGGATGAAGATGAGCGATTGCTCGTTCATTTTTGTTGTTCTGAGTGTTTGTTTTTGTTTTTTTTATCTTGCCTGAAGAAGACCTAAGAGGTCGAAACGCGTCGTGTTTTGTTTGTGATTTGTTTGTCTACGTTTTTTGGGTTTTTTTTTTTTTTTTTTTTTGGGGGGGGGGGGGGGTTGTCTTTTTTTGCGGTGTGCTATTAATTACATTCAAAATTTACCTGTGGAAAGTGAACAAATTCTGCCTAGAATGTATCTTTTACAACTTTTAGTAATAAACTGTACTGACTGAATATCTGACTTCAGAAGGGCTATTTTGAATGTCGTAACTATTCAAGTTTCCGTTTCATTCGTACTGATTCAATACAATGTCGTTTCGATGAGGAGTGAAGACTTCAGAGAATTTAAAAGCAACAGACCACCTCAAGAACCAACAACACAGTGAGTCCTGTACAAAGGGTCACTGCAATTGTCGAAACCTTCAGTGGATATCACTGCCATCTTCATTTGGATGAGAGAGAATCTGGTATCCAAACCCGCACAGAAAATTCATCGTCAACTGATAATCATCATCACAAACATAATCGTCATCATCGTCATCATAATTACCATCATCATCATCATCATCATCACCATAACGGAATATCAATAGCTGAAAGTCAGAATTTGATGATCACACACACACACACACACACACACACACACACACACACACACACGCACACACACACACACACACACACAGAGAGAGAGAGAGAGAGAGAGAGAGAGAGAGAGAGAGAGAGAGGAAACTGACAATTTCAAACCATATGTCATTCCCACCATCGGCTCTTCAATACTTGCAAGAGAATCAAAAGTACCATTCCTATACCGCCGAATGAAAAGATGGAACACGTAGCACAGAAGCAAGGTCTTCTACCAGCAAGACGAACAAGAGAGACAGACAACAACAAAGAACAAACAACAAAGAAGGAGGGAGCAGATACAGCAGGCTTTGTCTTTCTCTAGATAGTGTCCTTTTGCAGGTGAGCAGCAGGAATAACGGGATTTAATCTCTTTAGGATATGATAAATTCCAGGATGTGGAGGTGATCACGAGCATGCTGAGAAGAGTCGTAGTCACATGAATTTTAACAAAAGATGAAACAATCATAATGGCACATAATACTAGTATAAGTGAATCAATAAACAGGGGATGAATGCACAAACAAGAGATAAACAGACCGACAAATAAATACAACTAATATTTCTTTTCTGCGGACATAGTTGGGTTGTTTTTGTTGTTGTTTTTGTACTCCCAGTTCTTATAGAACAGGGAGTACTTTAGAATGGGAACGAAGAAATGCTCTGTGTGTGTGTGTGTGTGTGTGTGTGTGTGTGTGTGTGTGTGTGTGTGTGTGTGTGTGTGTGTGTTGTGTGTGTCCGTGGTCAAAATGTGTTCCACTCGCTCCAGACAAACCTACTGGGCCGATCTTTCTGAAAATTTGTAGGTATGTTCATTATGGGTCATGGATGATGCCCGATGTTTTAGTTTACCGCTATAGCCGTTACTAACGGCTGTAACGGCCTGTAACGGTTTTTCTTCTTTATGGAATATCTCAGAAAGTACTTGGCCGATCTTTCTGAAAATTTGTAGGTATGTTCATTATGGGTCACGAATAATGCCCTATGTTTTAGTTTACCGTTAAAACCGTTATTAACGGCTGTAACGGCCTGTAACGGTTTTTCTTCTTTATGGAATATCTCAGAAAGTACTTGGCCGACCTTTATTAAAATTAGCAGGTATGTTCATTGTGGGTCACGGATGATGCCTGATGTTTTAGTTTGTCCCGTTATAGCCGTTACAAACGGTTGTAACGGCCTGTATATGGCCTGTATTATGGAATATCTCAGAAAGTACTTGGCCAATTTATAAGCGATTTGGATGATCTTGTGACAAATCGGAGCCTCTGTCCATATGTAAGTGATGTAATGCTGAAAATGGATTAAACAACCGTTAAAAACCGTTATTCTGCCGTTATTTCTTATATATAGGTGGGTTTTAATGAAATTTGGTATATAGAAAGGTTATCACACACAAATGGCACTTCTATATAGTGTTTCAAAATCTGATCGTTAAAAACCGTTATTTTTGACATATTGTCCGATTTGGATGAAATTTGATATGTACACAGGCTTTAGCCCAGTGAGAACTAAAATACCGGTTTCAAAAGTGTATATCGGTTATATAACCGTTAAACCGTTATTTTGCCGTTATTTCTTATATATTGGTGTGTTTTAATGAAATTTGGTATATAGAAAGGTTATCACACACAAATGGCACTTCCATGTAGTGTTTCACAATCTGACCGTTAAAAACCGTTATTCTTGACATATTGTCCGATTTGGATGAAATTTGGTATGTACACAGGCTTTAGCCCAGTGAGGACTAAAATACCAGTTTCAAAAGTGTACATCGGTTAAATAACCGTTAAAACCGTTATTTTGCCTTTAGTTTTTATCTCACAAAGCACTTGGCCGATTTATAAGCGGTTTGGAAAATTGAGGGTACGTTTATATGCTTTGCATCTTGTTTTTTGTTTGATTGGTTGGTGTTTTGGGGGAGTCTTTTTTTTTTCAATAATTTTCCAGTCAACCACCCGGGATATTTTCAGAGCGGTCAAACTCATCCAGGAGGGGAAAATGACATGTTCTGAAAAAGATTACCCACAGAACGAGCAGCATAAAAACATTTAATAAGATAGTAATTAAACTATCCATATCCTCAAGGTGCACATGACTAGACAAAGCTGGGAGCGTCAGCCTTTTCGCTTAATTTCTAGGTTTCAGATTTCTTTAAGTAAAAAGAAAAATAAAAGCATCCAAATGTAACACACACAAAAAAAAACTGGAAAAAAAAACAAACATACCTGGCAGACAGTGCAGGAATGACGGTTCGTGCCCATCATGTCCAGTGTGCACAATTTCCATTATGTCCAGTGTGCACAATTTCCATTATGTACAGTGTGCACAATTTCCATTATGTCCAGTGTGCACAATTTCCATTATGTCCAGTGTTCACAATTTCCATTATGTCCAGTGTGCACAATTTCCATTATGTACAGTGTGCACAATTTCCATCATGTACAGTGTGAACAATTTCCATTATGTACAGTGTGCACAAGTTCCATCATGTACAGTGTGCACAATTTCCATCATGTACAGTGTGCACAATTTCCATTACGTACAGTGTGCACAATTTCCATTATGTACAGTGTGCACAATTTCCATTACGTACAGTGTGCACAATTTCCATTATGTACAGTGTGCACAATTTCCATTACGTACAGTGTGCACAATTTCCATTATGTACAGTGTGCACAATTTCCATTATGTACAGTGTGCACAATTTCCATTATGTACGGTGTGCACAATTTCCATTATGTACAGTGTGCACAATTTCCATTATGTACGGTGTGCACAATTTCCATTATGTACAGTGTGCACAATTTCCATTATGTACGGTGTGCACAATTTCCATTATGTACAGTGTGCAGAATTTCCATTATGTACAGTATGCACAATTTCCATTATGTACAGTGTGCAGAATTTCCATTATGTACAGTGTGCACAATTTCCATTATGTACGGTGTGCACAATTTCCATTATGTACAGTGTGCAGAATTTCCATTATGTACAGTGTGCACAATTTCCATTATGTACGGTGTGCAGAATTTCCATTATGTACAGTGTGCACAATTTCCATTATGTACAGTGTGCACAATTTCCATTATGTACAGTGTGCACAATTTCCATTATGTACAGTGTGCACAATTTCCATTATGTACAGTATGCACAATTTCCACTATCTCGTCGCCAGATCATAACAAAACAATTATAACATTTAAAAGACAAACCGGAATGACGTCATTTTGTGAGCAGAAAAAAAAAAAAAAACATACAAGAGTTTCAAGAACAGACGCAGATGAGAGGTTGACAAAAGCCGAAAAACAGAAGAAAGTAGCAAAGGAAGACAAAAACAATGGAGAAAAAAAAAAAAAAAAAAACAGAGTAAAGAAATGAGCAATTAACAAGCAAAGAGTCTCCAGATTGCAGAAAAAGCCTTTTTGGTTTTTCTTAAAGAACCCCCGGCATCCCACGGAAACTGCCTCAAAAATTAAAAGATAAGTAATTAATACGATTACTTTACGTAACACCTCGATTGTTAATAACGATAATGATTAAGACAACTGACATGTTGACTTTAGAAAGCAGATAAATAAGAAAACTGTATTGAGAGAGAGAGAGAGAGAGAGAGAGAGAGAGAGAGAGAGAGAGAGAGAGAGAGAGGAGCGGGAAGGGGTCACAGAATGAGCGAATGTGGCGGAGCTGATGTGTGCGCGATCTAATTATCAGACAAGAACAAAAGAGATGAAGGAAGGAGGAGGAGGAGGACGTGGACGAGAAGAAAAAGATGGGAGATGAGGATGGTAGTGGTAGTGGTGGTGGTGGTGGTTGTGGTGGTTGTGGTGGTTGGTGGTGGTGTGTGTGTGTGTATGTGTGTGTGTGTGTGTGTGTGTGTGTGTGTGTGTGTGTGTTGTGTGTGTGTGTGTGTGTGTGTGTGTGTGTGTGTGTGTGTGTGTGTTTGCGCGCATACGTGCGTGCGTGCATACGTACGTACGTACGTGCGTGTGTGTGTGTGTGTGTGTGGTGTGTGTGTGTGTGTGTCTGTGTGTGTGTGTGTCTCTGTGTGTGTGTGTGTGTGTGTGTGTGTGTGTGTGTGTGTGTGTGTGTGTGTGATATTCAGTGGCATCACTTCCCTGCCGCTCAATGCAGCCACCGTATACACAGCCCCACCCATGCTTGTTCCGTCACAGATGCTGTCAAGTATGTGGCATTCGCTGCTCCAGCATGCACATCACAACGCTCTTTACTGCCCGGTGACTACACCTACTGCTTAGTCGCGCGGCCAGCATGAACAAACGTCCTCAGTCCGGAAGTGTCACAACGTCCATCAGTAAACAGTCCCTATGAACTTGCCGAGACCAGCAACGTTCAAATGAACCGAACTCCAGCAAGAACATGGACGTAGACAGATAAGGACACTGAGGTCATCACGATAAAGGGCTGCAAGAAATGAGACTCTTTATGAGAAAAAAAAAAAGCCATATGAAGATGTTGCTAAGTTGGTCCACTGTTGTCGGTGACCACATGGCATGGCTATACACCGTTATGAATCCTTTCACATTTCCCAGCATGAATTGGTCGTGAGAGACGCGAACTTCTGAAGACTTGGTCAGGAAATGTGATCAGCAACCGCAGAGACGCACTCATTGAATGGATTGTGCGGCTGTGGTTCCCCTTTTGGAGTTCACAGCACATTCAGCTCTGGGTAAAACACAGTCGACACACGACAATTAGCAGCCTGTAACCCCGGAGCCCGCATCGATAACGACCATACAGCGGTGCCTAAACGAAACCTTTTTTTTTTTTTTCTTTTCGTTAATAAATCAAACAAGAAGAAAAACATAGTAAGGAAAAATCGAAGATACCCCGTGCATTAACAAACATTCTATTCCATCGTTGTCCCGAATCTCTTTCTTTCTTCACCCTTTGGTTTACCGTCCTTTTTTTTTCCTCCTGTAAACCAAGACACCTACCTGAATACAAGACCAGCAGGTCCCCAACAGCCAGGGGCCAGGAAGAACAGGTTGATGGTGGACTCCTTGGTCATCATTCTACGCATGATGACGATGCTCATAACGTTACCGAACGTGCCCAGAACGTGGAGGACGGGGTAATAAGTCCACAGTGACACACTAAGTTTACAGAGAGGCAAGGCTGTGAGAGGAAGTTTTCCGCCTTCCATTCTACTGTTTGGAAATGATGACCCGTTTTGCTGAACAACATTCATGATGGGAAAGAAGTGACGCCCGGAAATCTCTGATCATGAAATTTTTTTTTTTTTTTTTTTTTTTTTTTTTTTTTCTGATCGATGCCAAAATGTTTTCAGGGAACCAAAAGGAGAAATAGATGGCGCTCGAGCATTTGTATGCCTGTATCCGAGTGCATGTGCTCATATTTCTGTGTATCATTTACATGTGCTTGGATGCAAGAAAGTGGGTTGAAAAACACATTATATGCATGAATCTGTTATGTTCGCGTATGTATAAATAAGAGAGAGAGAGAGAGAGAGAGAGAGAGAGAGAGAGAGAGAGAGACGGGACGTGGAGGGGGTAGGTAGAGGTAGAGACATACAGACAGACAGACAGGGAGAGAGCCAGTGTGTGTGTGTGCGTGCGTGTGTGTGTGTGTGTGTGTGTGTGTGTGTGTGTGTGTGTGTGTGTTGTGTGTGCGTGCGTGTGTGTGTGCGTGCGTGTGTGCGCGCGCGCGCGTGATAGAGAGAGAGAGAGAGTTTGTAACTGTTTGAATTTGTGTGCGCATCTCTGTGTGCGGGTGTGCGTGCATGCGTGCATACTTATGCGTACGTGAGTGCGTGCGTGCATGCATGTGTGTGTGCGTGCGTGTGTCTGTCTGTCTGTGTGTGCGCGCGCTCCCACACAAGCGTGCGTGCGTGCGCGCTCACGTCACCATTTGTAAATGTTGTGGAGAAAATTAACTCAACAACTCAGAATGTAAAGATGTTTTCACAGACATTTCAAAGCTCAACACGTTCGCCGATTAACAAGCCCATTTATTCCTTCACGCAATCGTCCATCCTTCGGAAGATGGAAAAATCATATAGACAAAGTATGCTCTTGATCCCTGCAGTTGTAATCGAACATACATACGAAGTCTTTAATGAGCTGCACAAAGAGAAGAGAGAAAAAAAAAAAAAAAAGTAACGCGCGCTTGTACACACACACACACACACCACACACACACACACACACACACACACACACCACACACACACAACGCAATTAGAAATCGAAGCACTGGGAAATCCAGAACTACCATCACCTTCTTACACACGAGTCAAATACTCACCCGCTCGCGCGCGCGCGCGTGCACTCAGGGACACAGACTGACAGACAGACAGACAGAGGGACTGGGGTTAAAGTAATGAGTGGGGTGACTTATAAAGAGTATGCAGAGGCAGAGACTGATGGAACTGTTATTGAAACAGATAACACGTTGTACACTTCATCTAGAATCGTCGCGCAGGCAGCACATAGTCGCAAAGTCGTATTGTTTGAAGCCTTGCCGACGACGGTTACACATACAATGGTTAACTCTGAGGCGGTGCTGTTCATTACCAAAGAACTGTTAAAGAAAGGACTCGATAATCAACTGTTGGTGGGTTTTTTTTCACCAGGTACTAAATACAGAAGATACCGTTAGTCAGTTAAGATCTCATTATTCCTATCCATCAGTGCAAATCGGGTCATTTTCTAAACTTAAACGTTGGGAAAACAGTGAGCAAAGACACTCTGAGCGGGAGATCGCTGAAAGATGTGTGGCTCTGTGATGTGTTACGCTGAATCTTCAACTGGTCTCCCCGAGGAATGCTCTGGTCCCAGTATCTAGAAAAAAAAACACAACAACAACACTGTCCTCACCGAAAGAAATCAAGTCAACAACTTTTATCTGATTGATTGTGCCGCAGTTCTGCACAATTAATCAGTTAAAGCAGTTCATTGTCGTGCAAATGCTTTGAAGAAGCTTTTTCTCCGTCACCTCTCGACTTCAACGAGCCAACACCTTGACCGTTCCCACTTCGTTTACAAACCCCACAAAGGCACTGACGTCCCTTCTTCACAGGACTTTCCTCCACTTCAACAATCTAATCTGTTTTCTGCGCATCCTTTTCATTGATTTCTCCTATGCTTTCAACACAATACAACCCCCATCTTCTAGCTAAAGAACTGCTTGATTTAGATGTTGATCCAAACTTTATTCTCAGGAGAACACAGTCTGTCAAGTTTCCAATCTGCAGTTTTCTGCCAACGCTCTATCATCACTGGTGCACTTGAGGCAATTTCACTTCCTGGAATAAATAGTGTTTCTCATGTTATTTTCTGTCATAATGTTTATAGCACGGTGCTCACGTCAGTGCTACAAGCAAGTTTAACACGGAAATACAGACAATTAAAATACGAAGGCTAATATCAAATTCAGGTGCTGGAACTACAATTCTGATCGAAAACTTAGCATATCACTGACCACGTCTATTCAGATCGAACGAGAAACATTAATTCTTTTTTGTTGTTGAAAAAAAAAAAAAGGGGGGGGGGGGGAGTAGAGCTCACACCAAGTAGTTCTATCTAAGACAAGGTAGTCACGGAATTTGAGGTGAATTGTTTGCATCTTTGATTTTCCACGTCCCAACATCTAATAATAACGCCTTGCTTACTGGGCAGTTTATTTCACTGCGTGCCCCATGAAAGTGTCTCCATATTTTTATGGATAAGTAGAAACAGGTGCGACCAGTATGCAATCTTCCAAATTTCTTTCCTTTTTACGGTTAATGTGACAAGATGTAAAGAATTTCAGCTAGTCTCGTCAAATTTGAAAACATAAACTGTAGCCCGTTTGTGTATTCGATTTTCTGTCTTATGTTTTTGACATAGCCAGGCATCGGGTGCTTCTCGTCTTCTTCTTCTTCTTCTTTTTATCATTATCGTATTATTATTATCGTTATCATTATTATTATTATTGTCATCATCCTTATTTTTATTTTGATGATGATGATGATTGTTATTATTAATCTTGCAGTGTGAAGTTCGTTTGTTGTCGAAAAGGTCTACGTCGTTTTTGATCGGACTGTGAACCCATTTGACCTTTGAGTACGGTTCATCGGATACACACCCCGATTGGCGATGCTCAGGTCCTCTGGTGCTGTGTGTTGAGTTGCTTTCAGGCCGGGTTCCCGTTCTGCCCGGTTGTCCTCCTTGTCAGTCTAGGGAGTTCGGGTCAGACATGTCTATTTGGGAAATGAGCGTCCGAGTCCAATTTTGCATAAATTCAAATATGCAACATTTTTTTTTTAATCTGTTCTTTTCTAAATTGTCGAAACTTAATTTGAAAAAGAAGAAGAAGAAGAAGAAGAAGAAGACAGAAACGATTTCTTTTCTAAACATTTTTGGATTTCTTATCATGATTTCTCCTCCACTCCGATCTTCCATGAAAGAGCGAGAGAGAGGGAGAGAGAAATCTGCTGTGAATCGCAAGGAGACACACCAGAGACGAATTTCTGATGGGGATCTAAAATCGGCTCCGAAATATGTCACTGTGTGTGTGTGTGTGTGTGTGTGTGTGTGTGTGTGTGTGTGTGTGTCAGTGAGCGCGCGCGCGCATGTGTGTGTGTGTGTGTGTGTGTGTGTGTGTGTGTGTGTGTGTGTGTGTGTGTGGTGATTTCTTAACTAGCGTGTTAGCCTCTCTCCTTTTAGAAAGTCAGGGAAAGATGAAGATAGTGCACAAAATTTGGAGATGCATTTTCTGTAATATCCAGCTAAGCCCATGGAAGACTGGATTTGTTCCTTTGTAGGACATGCCACCTCCTCAACTTTCTGTACATCTCTTTCAAACTATTTTAAAGTTCATTTCTGGTGAGTTCAAAGAGTTGATTTCCACTCTCTCTTTATCAACCGTAACCGCCTGGGTCTTGTCAGTTTCTTTCAATGACACACTTTCCCCCATCTTTCTCTGCTTAAGCTCTCAACGTCACCGCGTAAGTCTCAGCACGAACATCACTAGCGGAAGTGAAATCGTATTTCTTCCTTGGTTCCTCTGTTCTATAACAAAGGTGTGTTGCCACTGTTTCACCCTTTTAAATACACTCATCGGCACAGACAGTCCACTCTTCTTGAGACTCATTCCCTTGACCTGAAATGGTCGACTTCCCTTTCCATTACGGGTTAGGATCATCTGCAGCTCTAGTTCCCTCAATGTCGCCGATGATGTGATCATAAATGGGAGTAGGCAGCCACAGAGTTCCAGTCTCTCCAGAAGAGTAAAGAAAGTACAGCATGTCTGCACTGGTCAGGGCTGTGGGCATCTTCTGCACCACACTGCCAACCCACAGAAAGGAATCGGGGCGCCCTGTGTAGTGGTCTTCACCAAACAGGTCCTGTTTCACGACGACTGTGCGTCCAGTGTCTCTCTCGGAACATTTACAGTGCAATCGGCTACTGGCAAATTGTCATTTCTTATTGGCGCTGTTTCATCGGCTGTCCCACTTTATTACAGGAATCTTCTTTCCACTTGCTGACAGGAACTGACTGTCTCCCAACCAGGACTCTATGTAATCAGGGGAACATTTTGGTCTCATTGACAAGAGACTTACAACACCGCCAGCACATATTCGTCTTTCCTCCTTTGCTACTAGTGCTCTGTCACCTCTGTTACGTCGGTTATACTGCCCTCTGTACAGCAGTGCCCCTTGTCGTGAGGTTCCTTTTCCAGAAGCAGGGCAAGCTCGACAGTTGAACTGCAGGTGTCTTGACACGATGGCAGTGGAAGCATTTCTATTGTTTCTTTCTTCTTTTGCTGTCAGGTTTGTGCCCCTCACTTCCAGTTTGAGGATGACTGGACTTTGGGCTTGCTACAGTGCGAGTGTGTGCCATCAGGTAACGTTCTGCTGCTGTTGCCATGCCAGTCAGTTTCTAAGATTCTTGCTCACAAAGATGAACGGCCACATTTTGGGGGCAAGCGTTGATAACCTCTCTGACGATTAGGCCAGACAGTCCTCCCAAGTCTTCTGCAATACCTGACGGTTGCACCCAGTGTTTGAGGTAGGCTTCGGATATGAAAATGGAATGCTGTGGGTTCTTTCCAGCCTAGGGTCTGCAATCTCTAAAACGACAACGATGACCTTCCTTCAATCAGTCATATCCTCCTATCAACACTTCCATCAGTACATGAATAAAGTGTGCTGCCTCTTCACGTGAAAGACGACTGCACTTAGCAAGTGCCTTACCTGACAAGACAGCACTTAAATCAGATTTGAGTCCAACCAGCTCCTTTTACAAAACGCTTTGACCCCTCGAAGAAGATATCAACGTCATTTTCCCATCAATAAACACTCGTTGTTATTTATTATTTATTATTATTATCATCATATGATAATTACTATTACTTGTAGTAGTATAAGTGGTTATACAGCGCCTATTCTTGGTAAGAACCCACGCTCTAAGCGCTCTATAATCCACGCTTTAGTTTACACAACGGCCTGCCTGACTGGGAAGGGCCGACTGAACAGCTGCCTGCTCCCTCTTTTCCCACGTCAGTCAGTCAGTATCGGCCTCCAGTTTTCTTCCTTCATTCTCTCCGTTTTTCACGTGCATGTTATGTGTAACTTGTCATCTTCACCAACGGCCAAACTGGCCTTCTCTTCCAAAAGCTGGTGGTGGCCGGGATTTTACGTGTGCACAAGATGTGATGCGTGCAAGCACAAATGAAACTTCGGTTAATAGTCTCATTTTAAGGAGTTCTGGGGAAACGGGGTCAGAACCAACGAAAGCCTGTCCGGAAAAGACTTTATATTTTCAGCATGGCAATTTAGGTGTTCTGTGATAATCACCATCACTGCTTATTCTTTGAGCAGCAACATCAGGTTCCAGTCCAAGTCTTTTAAGCTCTAGTTCATGACGTCTTCGAGGTTCTGATTCCTATTTTTCCGTTTCAAATCTCTCTTTATATTTTTTTTTCCCCCTTTCTACTCTTTCTCTCAAACTTTTATTGATTTTTTCCTGTCAGCCCCATACTGTCGGACGAAATTTTTGTTTTATCTGTACTGTACGGCATACTGAAAATGTAAAGATTTCTTACACAAAATGAACACGTGTGGCTTGACTACTAACACTTCTATGGGGCCTCAAATGCTGTAAGTCACGTCTCGACAACGCGCTGGCAAAATAATTTAATATCACGTGCATTCATCAATTCCATTTAGTCAAGGCTAATGTGCACATATGAATCTTTACCAAGTCAATACAACACACACAGGATCGACGTAGATCAGACGCTTGATCCAGCCCTGTCTGAGGCAAAATCAAGATTGAGGCCCTCCACGGGCAGTTCTGTTTCACAATATTTACCGTTTCTCACAGAACCACACTAAGTCAGTCTGAAACACCGCAGCGCTTCAGACACAAACATTATACAAACACAGAATTTTTCACAAAGAAAATGGTCACTGTTGTCACGATCACATTTGCGAACACAATGACGATGAACTTGAGATCTGAACTTGTAGAAGGTATCCATGATGCATTTGTTCTGGGCAGCTCGTGGACTACACTGACGGTGTCATTTTCGCTCAGTGAATTCAAGAGGCCGGAAGATGCTGGGCAATTGTGATGTCTCTGTGAGGGTCTCTTCCGTTCAGGGTGGCTGTATGTTGTGCATGAATAGATATTGTGATAAGGGGAAAGAATAACTAATGTTCGCATATTTTATGCCCCTGGCCACAAAAAAAAAAAAAACAAAAAAAAAACAACTCTTGACTGAAAACACACAAACACGAGTGCGCCAGAAAATGCGCAAACAGACGCACCCACAAAGCCTCTGCGGCTTTTTTTTTTTTTTTTTTTTTTTTTTACTTGGCGCCGCAAGTAATTTTATGAATGATGTCCCTTTGTGTGAATTCATGAAGAAATTATTTTCTGATTTCATATTTTCCGCTCAAATGTCCGATATTTTGTACAGGCTGAGGTTAGGGTAGTTTTCCACCACCACCACCCCATCCCCTCCCCCTCCTTCTCCTATCCCCACCTCCTGCCCTCCAACTTCCCTCTCCCAAGTCATGGAATATGTTCCATTTTATTCTGGCCTCTTGCCCCCCTTTCTTATCAGCGTGTCTTTTAGTGGTTTGCTCCCTTCTGTTACATTGACATGTTTATTTCCAATCCCACTGGGGTGTCAGGGAGAGATTCGGTGTCTGGCAGCAGCGTCCTCACTAGGACGGACCGGCATCACGGGTCTCCACCCCCCTAGACACTCCACTCTCACGACTGGCTCCGGACCGCTTTCCCAGACACACCCCGGTAACCGCTTCTGCGGCAGGCGAAATGTGCCGGGGGAGGGGTGGGGGGGGGGGGGGGGGGGCGGAGGGGGGAGGGGCGCTGATGCGTTTGTACTCACTAGTAGGAGACCTGCGGTCGATTGCATAAAACCCTGCTAAAGGTTAAGTTACCAGCTAAACGCAAGTTCCCAACTTTTTTTTTTTTTTTTTTTTTAATAAGGTTTCATGTAAGAGACACCGCTGGAGAGGGGACACGCTGCCAGGGCATATACTCCAAGACCACCACAGGAAGGACGCGGAGAGGTCACGACACAAGACAATAACATGCCGATCGGCGGAGTTATCTCCCCTACCACTTAGGTGATGGGAATGAGATGAGATGAATGAGGTGAGATGGAAGTTTCCCATCGATATTTTTTTCTTTCTGTGTGTTTTTACTTCTCCTCCCCTCCTCCCCCCGCTTCATCTCTGTCTGAACTTCGCTCTTCGCCCATAAAAACAGGATCATGTTTTCTCTCATAGTATACAGTTGTAGACGTGGACCAATTGAGCGTTCTCCTTTTTTTACTCCTTTTCCCTAAGCTGTATTCAGCTGTAATAACGATAATAACAGTGCGTTAACAGCGCTTTATCTTTCGCAAAGAGAACAATTCAAAGAATGTCGTTTGTTCACATGTATTTTATGACTTACTGAGAAACAACTGTAGGAGGCGAAATAAACTGCAAGGGGGGGGGGGGGGGGGGGGTAGAAAAAAGGAACATTTTAAGCTAGTTTTGAAAGAGCCCATGTTGTTGTTGTGTGCGTGCGTGCGTGCGTGCGTGCTGCGTGTGTGCGTGCGTGTGTTGTTGTTGTTGTTGTTGTTGTTGTCAACGAAGAGCAAAAGACACCGTCTCAGGTACATAGGCCAAAGACTGAGAAAGAGTGAGGGCAGACTCTTAGTTTGAATATGGGAATTCGGATGCATTGTGGATCTGTCGCGAAACGAAGAGAATGGGATGGACTGTTGGGGTGTAGACAGCCACATAGACCGGAAGAGCAAGAATTATGAATACTTGTTCAGCAGGGCACTGGTCTCGTACTTTATTCCCAGTGAGACAGGCAGCTAGTGGAGAGATTACAAGGTGGGAGCGATGCGACTGGATTTTAGTCTTTCCCAGGACAAATCGAGTGGCGGAATTTTGTACTAGATGGAGAGGCAATGGATGGGTCGAGACACAGGAAAACCAGACGCGAGAGAGTGACGTAAGTAACAAGTTTTTGACGTATCATCAGTGAACATCTATTTAATGATTTGAACTGATGCGCCGTACTTGACAGCAGCAGGTCTTAAAAAAAAAAAAAAAAAAAAAAAAAAAAACCACCACCACCACCACCACCGGACGGTTGTGTGTGCAAAGGAATGTCCAACACACCGCCAAGTCTCTTTAAAAAGATAAATAAGAGTACAATTGTTTTATCACACACCGTGATGGTGCGGCGCCTAATTGTTGTAAATGGAAAGAACGGCTTTCACTTCCAGTACGATGAAATAAATGCCTTGTTATTGTTAAACAGTTATAATAATATAACTTCAAAATGGGCATGGATGATGATGCTCTTAGAATCTTGTAGTCCTTAACAGGAATCCTGAAAAGAATATGATCCTTGCTATTTTGTATAGGTAATGTTGAAAACGCCCTGTAACTGGACAATTTCACAACGATTTTTAAACTCTGCTAGATGCAGAATCCGCACTAGCCTTATTTTGTTCTGGATTCGATGAAAACGTGACTTGAAGCTGTTTTCAACCCCATTATGCATTTGAATAATATTATGATGACAGTCCGACTTAAAAGCTTTCAAAATAGTTTTAAAATACGTTTGTGATGCAGAAAAGCATCATGCGGAAACATGTTTTTTTTTTTTTTGTTTGTTTTTTTTTTGGTTTAATTTTC
The DNA here is from genome assembly GCA_033310375.1 of Conus canariensis. Classification (NCBI taxonomy): domain Eukaryota; kingdom Metazoa; phylum Mollusca; class Gastropoda; order Neogastropoda; family Conidae; genus Conus; species Conus canariensis. The sequence continues at coordinate 19,264,206 of CM065747.1, read as the reverse complement.
TACCTAATGGTGTTACTATAAAACATGATTAGGTGCCTATGTGTACTGATTTTACTCACAATAATTTGTTTCTGTACATACAGTATTCACATAGGCTGTTCATGTATATTCACGATGACACTTCATGGTTTCTTAGGGATATACTGTTCTCGTGTGCCATCGTGTACCGGTGGAAATGGAGGACACGTATAAACGATCGCATGCATCCTATGTGAGAAACTGGAGGAATAAATGAGATAAATGAAAAATGAGTGACTGATATTTGAATGGTACGGGAAACGACTGAATGAGCGCCAGTAGGCTGCTCTTCGGCCGGCTCTACCTGGGTAGGCAGCCCGATCAGTGAGTGAGGTAGTGTGTTTATTGTAAAGCGCTTAGACCTTGGTCTGTGACCGAGGATAGGCGCTATATAAATACCCAAATAATAATATACAAAATACACTGTATTTTTGTATTTCGTTTCCTTTTATTATAGCCCAACCGACCATCAAGGATTCTTTCAAAATTACTTAGTTATTGTGAATGATATTATCTCTTTGTTAAGAAACGTGCAAGGAAGCGTAATGTACAAGAAAAAAAAAAAGAATGCCCTTTTGTGAAGAATATTCCAATCTACATCACATTGTAACTTAAGATATATACGTTTGTCAATTCGACTTTGTTTACAGAATGGAAACGTGTTATTTTTTTATATTGTAACTGGCTTGTTTTTGTTACTTAAAAAAAAAAAAAAAAAAAAAAACTATCATCAAAAATAAAGCTAATCTGTCTGCGGTGACAGATAACTTCTTCATACAACAGTGTGTGCGTGCGTGCGTGCGTGCGTGTGTGTGCGTGCGTGTGGTGGGTGTGTTGTGGTGTGTGTGTGTTGTGTGTGTGTGTGTGTGCATGGTGCGTGCGTATGTGCATGTATTATATTATAATTATATATTGTGTGTGTGTGGTGTGTGTGTGTGTGTGTGTGTGTGTGTGTGTGAAGAGAGAGAGAAGAGAGAGAGAGAGAGAGAGAGTTACATTATTCTGTAATACATTCAGCATCCCACCGAACAGCAAATCACTTACGAGGCACAAACGAGAACATATGACTTTTCATTAAATCACATCATTAGTTGCTCTACACGCTAGAATCTTGACAAACTCCTCTCTGAACCTGCGTCCAGTCAGACAGTATAGGTAGAAGTTGATGGTGCTGTTGGTGCTCAACAGGAGAGAGCCCACGGAGTAGAACAGGAACACTTCAGCCTTCTTTTGAGTGGAATATCTGGACCGGTCCTTGAACCGATAAAAAGCGCCATAAATGAACACTGGAAGGGTCAGGCGATGAAGGTCATGGACACCACGACGATGGTCAAGGTCACTGAATTGGTGTCCTTTTTCCTTTTAAGAGTCAGCTCAGGATTGCCTGAAACAATGCTTTTTGGGACCTTCATCACAGAGCTGATCAGGGTGGCCACCAGAACGCCATTGCCCATCACCAGACACACAAAAGGGAGCACACTTGTAAACGCCATAGCCAGGTAAAGTAACACATTATCCAGAAGCCACATGTACTTAAAGGTCACCAGACTTATACACCGAGAACCGGTTATGTTGGTCGTTATAGTGACGTGAATACAGTACAAGTGATGAGAGTATAGAAGCACTTGAAATACCATCACGCTGACAATCACTTTCACGACCCTCCCCCTGGTAAAGATACGGGCGACACGGTGAGGCCAGGCAACGGACAAGGCTCTTTGCATGGTCATACACACCAGAATCCAGCTGACGAAGCCCCCTGACATCATGTAGACAAAGAAAAATGAATGGTAGAGCGCGGGCCACACGTCAGTGACGTTCACACTGAATGCCACGTTGATCCATTTCATGACTATTCCTGTGAGTTAAAGAATTTCCCGAGTGCGCAGAATTATATTCGTGATAATTTCTGCATTTAAAAGTCAAATATATCTCTAGCAAAGAATTCTACTTCATTCAGGCTGTTCTTATGCAGTCATATTGTAACTAAGACTTAATTCAACTGTCACAGTGAATAAAGGCTCGTCCATACATTGCAGTTACTGAACAGATTACAACCCTTTTTTTTTTCTTCCAGTCATTAAATGATTTGCCAATGGAACTAGCAGTCAGCTTCCACTCTTACCTGACAAGAGGGGCAATGCATATACGATTCACACGTAATGAACACACGCATTCAGGGCAAGGGTGGACGGGACAAGTGGGGAAAGAAACGGCCATTTTGTTTCCATTCTAAACACACACACACACACACGCACGCACGCACGCACACGCACACACACTATACGCATACTACTTACCCCACGTCTCGCCACACCACTACAAATCAGAGAGAGATGATTCGAATGACTTTTTGGCCTGCTGAGAGCTGGGTTTTGTCTGATATTGCTAACAAGGCTCAACACTCCGCTGGTCACGCCACCACAATCCCCCCACGTTGTACCCCCATCACCTCCTGAGTGCTCAGGAAAGTTTAAGGCCAGCATGCCCGCCTGTGTAGACATTGTCTGTTCAATGCCTTTGTCAGTGCACACCGAACGCATGCTTTCCCTGGCGCTCCATATCTGGTTTCATGACTTTCTTTGTGAGAGAGTTCTCTGACGTATTTTAAATAAAATGCATCATAAAAACTGACGTCATATATCAGTCTTATTTTACCCTGATTAGCACCTTTTTATCTATTTGGCAAAAACGTATAAAAATGAATCACGCATCTGAGATTTTTTTTCCCCGGAAGGGGGGAGGGGGGGGGGGTAAAGATATGTTACTGGTTTAGAAAAGAAAAAAAAGGGGAAAATAGTTTACAGTGGCTTCACTGCAGAGTCCGAAAATAGACTTGAACTTGCCACCATAGTGCAATTGCTATTATAACATATCGCGGGCTTGGAGATCTGAGGTGTTCGATTCACAATAGAGACATTCATTTTTGTGGGATTTTTTTTTTTTTTTTTTTTTTTTTTTTTTTTTACCCGACCTGCTACCCAAATAGTGCTTCAGGTGGTAGAATGGAAAGGTGACCCCGGAGGGGGAGTGGGGGGGGGGGGGGGGGAGGGGGATTTGCCACTATGATTTTCTTGTGTCTTTTCACATCATAAACTGAAATGCATATGTCAACAATTGATTTATTGGAGCTCTTGGGAGATATAGCCATGTTTATTAGCGAATGTTCCTTCTTTAGGCTAAAATATTTGCGATTAGAGGGTATACTTAGTTCAAGACCTGTCGATATGGAACTAATCCCCTTACCGTCAAATGGTTTGCAGGTCCTGATAGAAAGATAATTGTTCCATTTACAGATAGTCATCTTGTTGCAGAAACAATGCCCATTTGACAGTATTTGGCGCCAACTTCCGGGTATTTAAAAAGAAAACGTAAAACAAACTGGCTTACTGCCTAGCTGCAAAGTGAGACGACGACTGCAGGCGGAAATCTAAACAAATCTTAAATAAATGTTATCGAACCGCCAAGAGAAACGTGGACAAACGAGTCACAAGACAAAACACGACGCGTTTCGACCTCGTAGGTCTTTTTTCAGGCAAGACACAAACAAATAGGAAATCGAAAATGAACGAGGCCTCGTTTTCATTCAACGCCTACCTTGCGCTGAAGAGATCAAAGATAAGTGACAAACTCGTTCATTTTCATTGTCCTATTTGTTTGTGTCTTCTGAAAAAGGGCCTAAGAGGTCGAAATGCGTCGTGTTTTGTCTTGTGACTCGTTTGTCCACGTTTTTCTGGGTGGTTCGCTAACATTTATGTAAGATTGGCTTACTGCCATTCTCCAGTATGATCATCACCGTCAGCAGTCTGAAATGTGTCTAACATTAAACCACATGTAGTTGTTGTGGAAGTAGTAGTAGCAGTAGTAGCAGCAGCAGCAACAGCAGCAGAAGCAGTAGTAGTAGTGTTGGTCGTAGCACGAAAGTTATAGGCAATGAGTGTAAAAATATTTTTCATACATAAACCAGATCTAAATCAGAAAACCAGAATCTGGGCAGGCTGGGTATCACTCACTGGGAGGAATCTGGTATGGTGAATGACCAGTCAACGGTTGACTACATGCAGCCAGTTCTACATCCCGTCACTGAGAACGCTACTGTTGAACATACCCTCCAAATTTCTGTTGATGCTTCAACAAGGGAAGTGGGCCAGAAACACACCTGTTCACCTGTGACCTGGCTGTTGCAAGAAAGGCATACATGACTGTTTGGGAGAATGACCGGTTCAAGGACGTTGTCGTTCGCCTTGGCATATTCCATTTTCTGTGTTCATACATGGCAGCACTTGGAAAACTCATGAGGGGATCTGGTATTCGGAGAGATCATTGTGTAGTCAGGAGTCTGCTCAGTGGGTCGATCGATGCTGTCTTGGCAGGAAAGCACTACAACGTGCCCTGAAAGTCCACAAGGTTGTTCTCGAGGCTCTTGAGCGGTTGCTTCTTCAGACATTTTTGAAGGAATCAACAGAGGCTTCAGATCTTCTGAACCAGCTGTCTGAAGATCTGCCAGAGTGCACAAACAGACATCAACTTCAAGACACTCTTAAGAAGCCATCTGTTGTTCTCCTCTTCAGACTGTACTCGAACTTCAAGAAGGACGTTATAACGGGGAAGAGAGGGAAAGACAGCACAGTTCTGGTTGCAGTATGCTTAGAGAATGTGGCTGATTCTGCATCTCCCCCGGGCTACAAAAGAAAATGACTTGGACTTGCACTTGTCATGCATAGAGAAAATGTTCTTTGTGATGGATCACCAGAACTACTCAAGATACGCCACAGTCTATTTCCAGAGCATTCTGAATCTCAAGCACAAACCATCCCTCAGCAGAAGAACTCCTGCGACATAGGGGGACTCATGTGTCGAGTCAACAGTTCCTTCATGCGAGTACCAGTTGACCAAACTATTGAGCAAACGATCAACGCCATGCAAAATCTGCGGGTGGGATCATAGGATTCAGCAGAAACAGTGCTGCCTACCTCGCTGGTGCCTGACACGTCATGTCAGAGCTTCTTTTCTTGCTGCAACGCTTGAGATGGCTGGCCATGACTGGGGATGATGTCAAAGTTCACAAGACCTGACATGTGCAGAGACTAGAGCCAGTGAGGAGTGTGTGAAAAACATGGATTCCTTCTGCAGCTTCATGGATCCCTTTCCAGTGGTAGAGAGGGGTCTCTTCTGTCTCTCATCAGGAATGCAAGCACCAGACAGCATTCAAGAAAAACTTCTATCAGCAGATGCACGAAGAAAGGAAGCCTTTCGCCAATTCTGACAGAACGACTGACTGAGAAAACTCTGAATTTCCATGCTCCTCTGAAAAAAATGGAGCTGAAGACATTTGCGAAACTGCAGAAGGCAAAGACTCTGTGATCATCTTGGAACAAACTGGTGCAAGTGGCAGCGCAGAGAGACATGTTCGGACAACTCCTCATGATCTCGCAGGAAAATAACATCAGTGTGCAGAAGGTCGTGAACTACCCTCTGAGTCCAGTACCTTGGGCTCTAGCAACTCCTGATAGTTTGCCTGCAAAAACAGAAAGCAAAGCTTGTGCATCTCTCGAGGAGATAGAGTTGAAGGAGCAACCAGATCGGGGGAAGTGTTCCATCTGCAGTCACTTACCTCTCTTCCCCCAACATTTGGAGACCTGGCAGACAGAATCCTGAAACATCTGCCATCCACAGACAAGATTTATTATGTGGCAGATGTGTACAAGCACAACCCCATCAAATCAATGGAACATTCTCGTCGGGGGGAAAGGTGAAGCATTCCTTCTGAAGGGTCCCAACACTAAGGTCCCAGAAACTGGAAAGGGTTTATGGAAAATGGTGACAATAGAACCAGCTCATCAAATTCCTGCTTTCTGAATGGAGAAAAAATTCCCATGCTGCCACACATCCTGAACAGAGAGCTGTTTGTGACATGTGGGCCCGATTGCTTCAAGCTCTCCTCCACGGATGGCAAGACTGTGGAAGCCTCACCAGTTCAAGAGCTGTTTTCCACTCGGAAAGTAGCGGACACGAGGATCATCCTTCACTGTTTTCACCAGAACAAGAATGCTTCTGACTCCGAGGGCATAATTGTGCGTTCTGACTTCAGACACTGATGTGTTTCTACTCTTATACACTTCAGTTCCCAGCTCCATACAACAGTATACTTGGACACTGGCACTGGAAACTGCAGGAGGCTGCTTTCCACCACAGATCTTGTTGCCAAATATGGACAGGATACTGTGAAGCACTCCTTGGCCTACATGCTTTTTTTCCGGCTGCGACTCCACCAGTTCTTTTGTGAGCAAAGGGAAGGTCAGGGCGTTCAATGCGTTCACAAAGAGCCGTTCCTTCTGATGCCTTCCGAGCACTGGGAAGCCCAGAACTGTCTTCTGATTCAGTGGACAACCTTGAACACTATGTCTGTTGTCTGTGTGGCAGACCCAAATGCAGGAACATCAACCAGGTCCGCTTTGACCTTCTCAGAGAAAAAAGTTTGACACCAGTCGGGGACATGCAGTGTTGGCCAGCTACAACGGAACTGACCTGAGCCTCCTACCTCCCTGTCAGTCCTCCCTGTGGATGCACACAGAGCGAGTCAACTACCAGGTGTTATATCTTACTGTTTTTAACATGATAGTTATTGTTGTTGCAGGGTAGTCTTGCAGTGTTTGATCAGGTCTGAAGGAATGCTGTCATTCCTCCAGACCTCATGCTGTTGAGCAGATTAGTGAAGAAAAACTGACAGCTGCTGCAGCAGAAAAGCAAACATGCAGAAAGAAGATGGTAGGAAACAAACCATTGTCAACATGCAGATGTGACCGTTGTGACAGAGACTGCCACTCGTGCATCAAACTCTACAGCCACAGGCGACACTGCTTGGGCTGAGCAGACAGTCAAGTCTAAACCTAAATCTTAGGTTGGATATACTCTATCCATGGTCAGCTACAACCGACGGAGACCTACAGTAGTGTTGTTGTTGATAACTATAGTTAAACAAATGCTATTTGACCTGGCCAGGGGTAACACAATAGCCTGAATATGACATTTTGAACATAAATAGGATTGAGTCCTGAGACCGAAACCTAAGTTAGTCATTGCCAAGGCCATAAAACGGCTATGAGATTTTATCATCTTTACCCTGTTATCTTCTGTTCTAACGTGGAGGTTTGGAAGCATGCCATTGCGCTCAACCAGCCATTGATGGGCCATCAGGCAGAGGCTGGAAGACAACAGACAGTGGTGTGGAGATCGACTGTTGTCAGGAGGATATACTTCCATATGAACTTGTTGGTATCCTCTGTGACCAGCCAACTCCTGAGGAGGAGAACGGTGACCTTGAACTTGTGAACCTTTGTGATGCTGTTCAAGAGGAAGGGTTTGACACTGAAGAATCTGTTGTCAACAGTTCAGTGTAAAGGTGCAATCTTCTTACTGGTGGACAGGCGCATACTGCGACACTCAGTCATCACTCGCTTGTGTTGAGACAGATCCCTTGGTCATGGTTTGTAAGCAGATTGTCCAAAACTCTTCTAACCATTTTCTTGACACCATTTTGAAACAGGTTAACGGTTTCTGTTCAATTTTATCCATTTCAAAACCGATTTAAAGAGTAATAGGTTGGTGCGCTAAAAGTAGTTAAAAAAAAGATTGACAAATTAACGCATATGTCATGTTTATTTGGATGCTGTTACTACAATTGTGCTTCAAACACGTCACATTTAGTATGCCCATGTAGAGCAAGCATCAGCGCATTTAAAAACAACTTGTATTTGATTTTTAAGGCATCAAACTATGAGTAATACATGTTTTTCACCCCTACTCCCTTTTTTTTAGAGTAGAAAACGGGTGATTTCTTCCAGACCTCGTTGCTCCCAAGAGCTCCAACCAGTCTTTTGTTGACATCCTATGATGACGCATATAGTCTAAACTTTCAGAAAAACACAATGGAAATCCCCCCCCCCCCCCCAGCAGGGGTCAGGGGGGGGGGTTATGGTCACCTGAAGTACTAATAGTAGAGCTTGCTATGCCCATTAATGGGAAGACTGGAACCACAAGATCGAGTTCCATCAACTTCATGACCGTGTTTCTGACAGCGCTGCTCAGATTCCTTGACCAACACTGCAGGTGTCTGTATTGCTTAGGCCCGGTTGACGCTGTGGTAAGGAGGCATAGAGTGCAGCCTATCATCTAGTCTCAGATTGGAGTGAAACTCGAGAGCATCATCTTCTGATCCTCACCCTCACTGGTCAGCACCAAGAAGTCTCAACTGCGGCGGCGGCCCTATATGCCCTATTCTCGTGGTGACCTCGGTTTTTATTTCCTCCTCACATCCAAGCTCTTGGCGAGTTCGAGCTGAGGTCATGGGTATCGACACGTCAATGTCGTGGGATGGATCATGTCGCGCGCTCTGGAGAATGCCGCTAATTCAAGCTGGCTCCACGACGAAACAATGTCGTCTACAGGAGGAGGCTTTGTAAGTTGTGTCCGGCGTAAGTTAGGTCAGGGGCCGTACATACATATCGTGGGTGACGGGGAAGTGACCTCCGTACCTCGTTGTAAGCTCGAAGGGCCGTTACTTGGGGATCCATATTTCGAGAGTAACCTTTAACCTCGTGTTTAGCAGTGGGTGAGGGGTGGGTAACGTACAACGAGGACAGGGCATGAGTTCGCCGTGGGTTAGATCAAAACAAAGCCATTGGACACGTTCAATGATCACGAACTTCACGCAAAGTTAAGATTTCGTCGTCACAACATCTTCCAGCTGACAGACACTCTCCTAGAAAACATTGAATTTGATTTGCACAGACTGAGACACGGAACTCGGCCTCCTGCTCTACAAGTGTGTCTGTAGCTCCCAAGTTCGTCTGCTCCGATAGCTGGCTTAGCTCTTGGTGTGTGTGTGTGTGTGTGTGTGTGTGTGTGTGTGTAGGCTAAATCAGTCTTCGTGCCTTTGTGTGTCACTGTTACTTTGTGTCAGTGTGTGTATGTGTGTGTGCGTGTGAGCGTGACTTCATCATGTTTATGGCCTTTTAATAGTTTTATCAAACTTGTTTTAGTTCAGCTGCTTTTTCAGTCTTTGTGTGTGTGTCTGTGTCAGCGGGCATGCGCAGAAGGTTGGGGGTTATTCTAGACATGCGCAGAAGGAGGGAATCCCTCTTTTTATCTGACCTTCACCCTTTGCTTTCTGGACACTTCGTAGGTAGAAACCGAGACAAAACCCAGAGAATACAGATACGAAAGTAGATTGCGCTGAACCCACAGGGTTTGTACCCAGGAGGTCTATCTCGTCGTAGAAGTAAGTTTACCGACGACATGTAACTACGGCCCCAGAACTGGTGCCTTGATACTGACTGCTTCCTGTGGTTGCCCGTGCTGAGGCTGCGACACAGCAAACAAACCAGGGTGTGACTGTGAGTAGGGACCAAAATGTACAGCATGGGAGTATTGCCAATGAAATGGCTTACACAGAGACACTGCAAGAGAAACAGAAGCAAACTGTAAAAAAAAATCAGACTTAACTGTTAATTGGAATCGGTTATTTCTGACAGTGATGCAATTACATGTTAAAACATGCAAATAAATACAACATACTTTTGCTATGCACATCTTATCCCGCATTAACAAAAAAAAAGTCTTGCCATGGCTGGATAGTGTTTAAAAAAAAACCTATCTAATGACTCTAGAAAGCATATTCTTGGTGTCCTATGCTCCCCAGTTTCCAACTGCCTCGAACAGCGTGCATGACTGTTGACACATTATTGCCTGTATTAAGTGTGCCCGGCAGTACGATACATAACTAGAGACACATCACTACACACGTAGTACACCAAGACTGTATGAAATGGGACCAAAAGTAGCGCACGTGACTTCAGTCACGTTTTTAGCACGCCTGTAGTTAGAGTAAACGTGTGATGTAAATGAAAGCAACAAACACGGCTGTAGACACGTTTCAGCATGCCTGTGATAAAAGCGTGCACGCTGTTGCCACACGTGACTAACAACACATTGCTATTCGCCAGTATAATTACTTGGTATGTAACTAAAACAAAAAGCAGCTTACGTGACGGCAGACACATTTTAGCATGGCTGTAATATCAGTGAAAGCGGTACACGTGACTCTTCACACATTAACGCATGCCTGTAATGAATGTGACAGACAGAAGCATACGTGACTGTCGGCCACATTCATCTCTAGCACGCATGTAATGAGCGCGACTGACAGAAGTACATGAAACCGAACACATTTTTAGCATCCTTAATTGACTGACACCGTGCGTGAATGTAGACACATTTTAGCATGCTTGTAAGGTCACTGACATTCAGCGCACGTAAACGTAGCTACAGTTTGACGTGTCTGTCACGAAAAGAGCATATGTGAACAATAGAAATATTTTAGCGACAAAACAACAAGAGTTGCGATCGTGATAAAAAAGATTCAGATGGGGGGAGAGGGCAGTGATTTGGCGGCGAATCTCTCTCTCTCTCTCTCTCTCTTCTCTCTCTCTCTCTCTCTCTCTCTCTCCTCTGTTTCTGTGTGTGTGTATGTGTGTGTGTATGTGTGTGTGAATGTGTGTGTGTGTGTGTGTGTGTGTGTGGTGTGTGTGTGTGTGTGTGTGTGTGTGTACGCGCGCGCGCGCGCGCTGGTGGCACATGCAGATTAAAATAATGTTGCCAGAGACTGCAAGAGATTAACTTCGTTAAGATTAACTTGCATTCCCGTCTGTACATGGAGACTGAAAACTCTGGAAGCTAATCATGAAGAGCTTCTTTACCGTTGCATAGTAATAATAAAAATGTTTATTTCTATAGCGCATATTCCATAAAAATGCTCAACAGCGCTTTACATTTCAAAAAAAAAAAAAAAAGAGCGAACGGTAAAAACTGGAATTATAAAAGTCATGCACATCGAAAAACACAAAACCTCGAAATATCCAATACTCAAACAAATCGCACTGCGTTCACAGTTAAGACATTGTATAATAATAATATTATTATTATATTAATAATATTATCATTATTATGATAACAATTTTAAAACAAATCACATAAGAAATTTCACAAAAAGTCTCCCTCTCATAAATCCTCTAAAAACCATTCCTTTTCTTACACACACGCGCGCGCGCGCACGCACGCACGCACGCACGCACCGCGCGCAACACACACACACACAACACACACACACACACACACACACACACACACACACACACTTTCACGTTACTGGTCTAGAAACATACAGGCAGGAGAATGAATCTAATTTGGAAGGATGTTCACTTTTCAGTTTCTCAGGATAGATGAGTTTGAAAGAGGTAGGTTTTCGAGTGCCATTTGAAAGCTGAGAAGCAGTTTGTTTTCCTAAGAGACAGGGACAGAGCGTTCCATACATTTGGGTCAAAGACAGAGAACCACAAGTTAAGATTCTGAAATCCACACTGGCTAGAGAAATATAGCTGGAGGCCAACAACACACGCAGCAAGAGCGCAGAAGTAAGCTACTCTGGGTTCTCTGCAGACTGAACAGCAGACTTGCCTAGTTTGAGCTACCTGAATGGGCAGGCTTCGTTGCTTAAACGGATGAGAACCCGCAAAGAAAAGACACTATGAAATACCATCCTGTCATCTACCCACCGTGATGGGCTACAAGGTTGTGCAGAAGTGCCTATGAGGCAAGCTTAGAATGCCACCCGTGAGAAGGAGCGATAACACTACACCAGCACCTTCAATAGGAGGCTATGCGTAAAGCCGTATCAATCACATGGAACCAGCCTCACCAGTACCAGAAGCACATCATTTTGCGTTCAACGATTCCATCTGGTTTCTCTGCCCACACGGTATCAACAGGCCAGAGAACGGATGCGTTTGAAATACCGAACTTTTTTTTGTGGTGGGGGGGAGCTCTCTGAAAGGTGTTCTGAATGGCAAACTGTGGTTACACACCTCTGTTGCACTGAAGCTGGAATACCTGGAGTGGCTGCGCCTCAACACTTTCCTGAAAACAACAGGAGCAGAAAAACCCCTTTTCGTCTCCACGAGCAGAAATTATATTTAAAGGACCTCCACATATAATTCGGCGACAGAGTATGGAATGCAGATTTGCAGCTTCCTACATCGTGCCAGTTGGACTGGAGGATGCTGCCAATGGGGCACAGTGCGTGAATCCTATCTCACTCTTCGACTGGAGATCATCCGTCATCTTGGCATTAACACCGACATATAATCCAATAACCATTGTCTGAAGAACACACACGCGCGCGCGCGCGCGCGCGCGCACACACACACACACACATATGCACGCACGCACGCACGCACACACACGCACGCATGCACGCACGCGCTCGCGCGCGCGCGCGCGCGCACACACACACACAACACACACACATATTGAGAGTCAACGTATCACTGCTCTACCCCTGTATCTCCTTACAATCATAGCTCACTTGTAACCTTGAGCTTGATTAATGAATCATCTATTTATATATTCATTACGTCAGTTTTTCAATGTTTTTCGTTGTCTTTTTTTCTCCAATTACATATGTTTTACTTCATTTTTGTTATATCTTATTTTCTCTTAACTATGAACAAGTATGGACAAATACACGTCTATTTATTTATATATCTTCATTTTACCACTGACCCGCTTTTTTTATTTTTGTTTTTGTTTTTTTTGTTTTTTTATTCATCGCTTCTTTTTTTTTCCACCAAACTGTTCCTCTTTTCAACTCATTCATTAGTATCCCCCATCCTAAAATTTACATATCCATGAGAGATAACTCCCATCACGCTTCCTGTTTCCAGGACGCTGTACAACCATAACCACGTCACTTTCCTGTATTTTTGCCGGTCACATTGGGATGTCTTGCCGAAGAAAGACTTGGAAAGCTGAAACGCGTTGCTTCTGTGTTATCATGTGTTAGTTGCATTTGGTTAACGGTCTACTAACGCCACTTCTCTTTTTTCACTCCATGCCAGCAGACCCTTAATTTTCAGCGGAGAGAATGGTAGTCGGACTAAGCATTTCATGTCCACCATTATGTGTAATTCTTACCACACACACACACACACGCGCGCACGCACGCACGCACGCACGCACGCACGCACGCACGCACACACACACACACACACACACACACACACACACACACACACACACACACACTTTCTACCAAAACGAGCAAAAACAAAGCAGCTACCGCACCCTGAGCAAAGACCATATACATTATCAGTGAAAGATGCCTCATATACATGCGTTTTGTTTTTGTTGTTTTTTTTTTCTTCATATCTATCACTATCAAAATCTTTAGCCTTGTAATGCCCTGTTTAACCTGGCAACTTAAAAACAGAGGCACTGCAATGTTTCCCCCACAGAGTCACATACATCTTGAAGAAATTAGTGTACATTAATTTAACCTGAAATTGTTTTAGGTCACTAAGTGAAAATTTTATGTTGTTGTCGTTATCACTGCTGTTGTTGTTGTCGTTGTCACTGTTTTTGTTGTTGTCGTTATGTTCTTGTTGTTGTTGTTGTTGCTGCTGCTGCTGCTGCTGCTGCTGCTTTTACAGGAATCTCTTTAATGCAAAACTTAAAAGTTAAACGCGTAGTAAAAAGGAAGATGGACAATGTCGAAGTTTCTTTATGACTGAAATCAAGCATTACCAAACTGTAAAAGAATCACAAACACACGAGTATTGTCTAGAATTCTGTATTGTCTTTATGTCACCGTTTCTGTTTCCCCCTTCAACTTTCCTACGTCACCGTTTCTGTTTTCTCCTTCAACTGTCCTACGTCACCGTTTCTGTTTCCTCCTTCAACTGTCCTACGTCACCGTTTCTGTTTCCTTCTTCAACTTTCCTACGTCACCGTATTGTCTAGAATTCTGTATTGTCTTTATGTCACCGTTTCTGTTTCCCCCTTCAACTTTCCTACGTCACCGTTTCTGTTTCCCCCTTCAACTGTACTACGTCACCGTTTCTGTTTCCTCCTTCAACTGTCCTACGTCACCGTTTCTGTTTCCTCTTCAACTGTCCTACGTCACCGTTTCTGTTTCCTTCTTCAACTGTCCTACGTCACCGTTTCTGTTTCCCCCTTCAACTGTCCTACGTCACCGTTCTCTGTTTCCTTCTTCAACTGTCCTACGTCACCGTTTCTGTTTCCTCCTTCAACTGTCCTACGTCACCGTTTCTGTTTCCTTCTTCAACTTTCCTACGTCACCGTTTCTGTTTCCTTCTTCAACTTCCTACGTCACCGTATTGTCTAATTCCTGTATTGTCTTTATGTCACCGTTTCTGTTTCCCCCTTCAACTTTCCTACGTCACCGTTTCTGTTTCCCCCTTCAACTGTCCTACGTCACCGTTTTCTGTTTCCTCCTTCAACTGTCCTACGTCACCGTTTCTGTTTCCCTCCTTCAACTGTCCTACGTCACCGTTTCTGTTTCCTTCTTCAACTGTCCTACGTCACCGTTTCTGTTTCCCCCTTCAACTGTCCTACGTCACCGTTTCTGTTTCCTCTTCAAACTGTCCTACGTCACCGTTTCTGTTTCCTCCTTCAACTGTCCTACGTCACCGTTTCTGTTTCCTCTCCTTCAACTTTCCTACGTCACCGTTTCTGTTTCCTCCTTCAACTTTCCTACGTCACCGTTTCTGTTTCTCCTTCAACTGTCCTACGTCACCGTTTCTGTTTCCTTTCAACTGTCCTACGTCACCGTTTCTGTTTCCCCCTTCAACTTTCCTACGTCACCGTTTCTGTTTCCCCCTTCAACTGTCCTACGTCACCGTTTCTGTTTCCTCCTTCAACTGTCCTACGTCACCGTTTCTGTTTCCTCCTTCAACTGTCCTACGTCACCGTTTCTGTTTCCCTCTTCAACTGTCCTACGTCACCGTTTCTGTTTCCCCTTCAACTGTCCTACGTCACCGTTTCTGTTTCCTCCTTCAACTGTCCTACGTCACCGTTTCTGTTTCCTTCTTCAACTGTCCTACGTCACCGTTTCTGTTTCCTTCTTCAACTGTCCTACGTCACCGTTTCTGTTTCCTCCTTCAACTGTCCTACGTCACCGTTTCTGTTTCCTCCTTCAACTTTCCTACGTCACCGTTTCTGTTTCCCCTTCAACTGTCCTACGTCACCGTTTCTGTTTCCCCCTTCAACTTTCCTACGTCACCGTTTCTGTTTCCCCCTTCAACTGTCCTACGTCACCGTTTCTGTTTCCTCCTTCAACTGTCCTACGTCACCGTTTCTGTTTCCTTCTTCAACTGTCCTACGTCACCGTTTCTGTTTCCTTCTTCAACTGTCCTACGTCACCGTTTCTGTTTCCTCCTTCAACTGTCCTACGTCACCGTTTCTGTTTCCTTCTTCAACTGTCCTACGTCACCGTTTCTGTTTCTTCTTCAACTGTCCTACGTCACCGTTTCTGTTTCCTCCTTCAACTGTCCTACGTCACCGTTTCTGTTTCCTCCTTCAACTTTCCTACGTCACCGTTTCTGTTTCCCCCTTCAACTTTCCTACGTCACCGTTTCTGTTTCCCCCTTCAACTTCCTACGTCACCGTTTCTGTTTCCTCCTTCAACTGTCCTACGTCACCGTTTCTGTTTCCTCCTTCAACTGTCCTACGTCACCGTTTCTGTTTCCTCCTTCAACTTGTCCTACGTCACCGTTTCTGTTTCCTCCTTCAACTGTCCTACGTCACCGTTTCTGTTTCCTCTTCAACTGTCCTACGTCACCGTTTCTGTTTCCCTCTTCAACTGTCCTACGTCACCGTTTCTGTTTCCTTCTTCAACTGTCCTACGTCACCGTTTCTGTTTCCCCTTCAACTGTCCTACGTCACCGTTTCTGTTTCCCCTTCAACTGTCCTACGTCACCGTTTCTGTTTCCTCCTTCAACTGTCCTACGTCACCGTTTCTGTTTCCTCCTTCAACTGTCCTACGTCACCGTTTCTGTTTCCTTCTTCAACTTCCTACGTCACCGTTTCTGTTTCCTTCTTCAACTGTCCTACGTCACCGTTTCTGTTTCCTCCTTCAACTGTCCTACGTCACCGTTTCTGTTTCCCCCTTCAACTTCCTACGTCACCGTTTCTGTTTCCCCTTCAACTGTCCTACGTTACCGTTTCTGTTTCCTCCTTCAACTGTCCTACGTCACCGTTTCTGTTTCCTCTCTTCAACTGTCCTACGTCACCGTTTCTGTTTCCCCTTCAACTGTCCTACGTCACCGTTTCTGTTTCCCCCTTCAACTGTCCTACGTCACACCGTTTCTGTTTCCTCCTTCAACTGTCCTACGTCACCGTTTCTGTTTCCTCCTTCAACTGTCCTACGTCACCGTTTCTGTTTCCTTCTTCAACTGTCCTACGTCACCGTTTTCTGTTTCCCTTCTTCAACTGTCCTACGTCACCGTTTTCTGTTTCCCTCTTCAACTGTCCTACGTCACCGTTTCTGTTTCCCCTTCAACTGTCCTACGTCACCGTTTCTGTTTCCTCCTTCAACTTTCCTACGTCACCGTTTCTGTTTCCCCTTCAACTGTCCTACGTTACCGTTTCTGTTTCCTCCTTCAACTGTCCTACGTCACCGTTTCTGTTTCCTCCTTCAACTGTCCTACGTCACCGTTTCTGTTTCCCCTTCAACTGTCCTACGTCACCGTTTCTGTTTCCTCCTTCAACTGTCCTACGTCACCGTTTCTGTTTCCTCCTTCAACTGTCCTACGTCACCGTTTCTGTTTCCTCCTTCAACTGTCCTACGTCACCGTTTCTGTTTCCTTCTTCAACTGTCCTACGTCACCGTTTCTGTTTCCTCCTTCAACTGTTCCTACGTCACCGTTTCTGTTTCCTTCTTCAACTGTCCTACGTCACCGTTTCTGTTTCCCCTTCAACTGTCCTACGTCACCGTTTCTGTTTCCTCTTCAACTTTCCTACGTCACCGTTTCTGTTTCCTCCTTCAACTGTCCTACGTCACCGTTTCTGTTTCCTCCTTCAACTTTCCTACGTCACCGTTTCTGTTTCCTCTTCAACTTTCCTACGTCACCGTTTCTGATTCCCCTTCAACTGTCCTACGTCACCGTTTCTGTTTCCTCCTTCAACTGTCCTACGTCACCGTTTCTGTTTCCTCCTTCAACTGTCCTACGTCACCGTTTCTGTTTCCTCCTTCAACTGTCCTACGTCACCGTTTCTGTTTCCTCCTTCAACTGTCCTACGTCACCGTTTCTGTTTCCTCCTTCAACTGTCCTACGTCACCGTTTCTGTTTCCTTCTTCAACTGTCCTACGTCACCGTTTCTGTTTCCTCCTTCAACTGTCCTACGTTACCGTTTCTGTTTCCTTCTTCAACTGTCCTACGTCACCGTTTCTGTTTCGTTCTTCAACTGTCCTACGTCACCGTTTCTGTTTCCACCCTCAACTTACGGGTTCATTCATCTGTGCTGTAAACCTGGACACCTGCCTTACCTGAATACAAGACCAGCAGGTCTCCAACAGCCAAGGCAATGAAGAAAAGGTTGATAGTGGACTCCTTGGTCGCCATTCTACGCATGATGACGATGCTCATGACGTTACCGAACGTGCCCAGAACGAGGAGGACGGGATAGTAGAAGGTCCATAGGGACACGCTAAGCTCATAGAGAGGCAGGGCGACGAGAGAGATTTCAGTGGCCTCTGTGGTGCCGTTTGGAAACGATGGTCCATTTAATTGTGCGGTACTCATCCTGGAAAAGGGATAACACGTAGAAGAAGTCTTTGGAGATTATAATGTTATTAGGCTTTGATTCCTGTCACATTCTCTTGAGGAAATCGATGTTTATAAAATGGGGAAGAACGAAACCAAGTCAAAGACTTTGTGAGGCTCCATAATT
>CM065747.1:19211383-19241383 GCA_033310375.1 Conus canariensis | reverse complement strand
TACACCAGACTTCCGAGCGTACTCGACTCGTCCAAACTTGGTGTGGAAGTGCGTCCCTGCTTCACACGCACTCCGAGCCTTCCTCAAGGTTTCATCCTGGTCCTGCATCTGAATTAACTGCTGGGTAGAGGTGTTCAGCATGCATTCCTCGACGGGCAGTGGTACAGGTTCTTGTTGCTCCCTGGCTCTCTGCGCGCGTGTCTGCACTGCCCCTACCAACGCCGGGTCTGCGTATACAGGCACACGTGTCCAACCGGGATCTCCTACTCTCTTTGCGAAGTTTCCGATCAGGACTTCCTGCACAGGGCTATTCATGACCAAAACCTCCAACTTCCCTGCGATGAATGGTGACTTCAACTCTACTACCGCCACAGGTAACACAGACCTACATCTGGATTCAGCCAACACTACTGGGACTGTCTCTCCTGTGTACGCATCTGCCGGTACTAACCACTTGGCCACTACGGTGTGTCCGGCACCAGTGTCCCGTAATCCATTGGCCGGAGACCCGTTAACTTCTACCATGCACGCAGGCTCGTACCGCTGCTCAGCGCATGGGCGACACAACGTAGGGACTACTCGAGCTTGGGGCTGGTCACAACAATGAACAGCTCCAACAGAATGGGCTCAGGGCATTTCCTAGCGATGTGGCCTGGCTTCTTGCAGTTGAAACAAACTATGGTCGATCTAGGTCCTTCTGATCTCCTGTTCAGCTGCTGTAGTGCACCATCACTTTGTTGGGACCTCCCTGTTGGCTGGCTCCCTGCTGTTTCACGTGTATTACCCAGGTTGGGCTGGTTAACTGTTCGGTCTTGCCTCGCCTTCCTCCCCAGTCTTTTGGCCTCTGCCAAAACAGTAGCTTCCGTTGCAAGTTGTTGAACAGTTTTCGGGCATGTCTTCCGTACCTCGATCGTGAACTCTGGGGACAGCAGCTGGTAAAACTGTTCTTGGAAAAGCAGATCCTTTACATCCTCTGCCACACTCTCATCCTTGCCCGCTGCCGCACACCAGAGGGAAAACCACCGCTTCATCCTTCCCAGCATCTGGCCGAAAGTCTCAGCAGCGTCCTTCTTGATGCTTCTGAACTTTTCTCGGTAGGCCTCAGCATCTAGCCTGAAGTGGCTTAACAGGGCGCTCTTTATCTGATCATAGTCGCCTAACTCATCCGCACTTAACCGCATCACCGCTTCTCTAGCCTTTCCTCTCAGCAGAGACATCAGACGTGTGGGCCATGAGGTCTTGCTCCACTTGCACATCTGGGCTACACGCTCAAATTGGGCGATGAAAGCGTCCACGTCGTCGTTCTCTCCTAACGGCTCAAGGTGGACATGCTTCGTTTCCTCCACCTCAATCAAGCGTTTCCTATGCGCTGCTTCATCTAAGGCTTGTCTCTCTTGTATGATTAGCTCTCGCTCTCTTGCCTCTAACTCGGCTTCATCCCTTCGTCTCTTGAGATCTAACTCGGCTTGCCGTGCTTGAACTTCTATTTCCCTTATTGCCCTTTCTTCCTCCATCTTCTTCCTCTGCAGTTCCAGTTCCATCTGTCTCGCTGCTTTCTCGTCTTCATCCTTCCGCTTTAACCTTTCCCTCTCCTCTTCGATCTTCTTCTGCTTCACCTCCAGTTCCCTCTGCCTAGCAGCTTTCTCCTCTTCATCCTTCTGCTTTAACCTTTCCTTCTCCTCTTCGATCTTCTTCTGCTTCATTTCTAGCTCCCTCTGTCTATCAGCTTTCTCCTCTTCTATCTTCCTCTGCTGCATCTCTAACTCCCTATGCCTAGCAGCCTTCTTCTCTTCAATCTGCGTCCGCTGCATTTCTAGCTCCCTCTCATCCTTCATCTTCTGCCTCACTTTCTCCTCCATCCGGAGCTCCAATTCTACTTCTCTCGCTGTCTTCTCATCCTCATTACGTACTGAGTCCGTGACGAACTTGGCGAGGTCTCCCCAGCTAAACCCATCGCCGCTCCCAACTTGGCAAACTTTGCATAAGCCCCCGTCCCCTGTTCTTGATCCACCCCCGCTCCCTGGTCACTAACCTTAGGTTTGGTATCCGCCATAGAGGCCTGTGGATCCATGACACTATCGGGGTCGTACTGCGGATGGGCTCGGGTGTGTTTAGACATAGGGTACCCCTACCACCACAGAACTAGCAACGGACAGTATGCGATCTGAGCGCAACTGGAGGTTCCTGACTACGCACTAGCCCCTGAAGCAACTCAGCACAAGTACACAATACTCTCAATGAGTCACGCACCAAGCATAACTCCACCCACACTTGTGTACCTCATACATATACCCACATGGGCTCCAACCCATACGATACTACCAATGCACTGTCTGGTCACTGACTGAACCACGTGACACCGTGTGTCCACCGTCCACTGTGCATGCGCACCAGTTACCCACAGTCACAGGCCTCACTGTCTCTGGTAAGCCGCACCTACACGCTCACAGTGCACTTGCACCCCTCAAGTCCAGGTGCACTCACAGCATACCCTATGCCACAACACTGCGCACCCTCGTGCTTCACACACAGTCACCTGGGCTTACTCTGCCCTTAATCCCCACAGGATATCCGAGCACACAGCGTGCACAGTCACGGGCCGGGTACCACTCTACCTACTCACTGGGGTATACCACATGTAAGTGACACAAAAGACACCTGGTACCCTCCGGCACCTCACCTACACTGTACGGTGTAATCACTCACACTTCCAACAACCACTCAATGTTTATTGACCATTCATACCTCAACCACCCGGTAGCGCCAACCCATTCACACCAACACAAGTGCCCCGCCCTATGCCACTGGAAAGCTGCCTGAAGTGAACAGGGACACTACGTACCACCTCCCAGGGTACTGGTACGCTCCCACCAACCACCCACTTACATTTCACACAACGTACACACCGGACACAACACCCCCTACCTCCCTTCTAGCTACCTATCACCTACCCAGAACCACCTAAGTACCCCGCATCTCCACCAAAGTGTCACGGTCGCTAAGCCGGACGACCCTACCACCCCTACCCACGCCTATCACACACTAGGTCAGACAACACAGCACACTAACACAGTTTTACAATCACGCACGCTTCTTTATTTCACACACACTCCATGGCGCCACCACTCACGCACATCCACAACTGCACACAAGTATCCCAATTCCCGCTGACTCACCCTACTCTACTATAACGACCTGGAAGACCCTAACCTAACCTAAAACACCAGTTGCGGTATATCACTGTGACCTGGGGACACAGCGATAGCCCGCACACGTGGTGACTAACTACTAGGGACAAGGATTTACCAAAGGGACTCTAATCTCTTAACGACCGCTACCACCCACACCTCTCCCCAGGACTCACCCTTCTCTTTTAACCCGGGACCACTACCAAACTGGTCGCTGCGTCCCTAAGGGAGGCAACGACAAGTACCCTACACTGTGCCGGCCACTACGTCCTAAAAGGAGGCAGTAGCTAACACCCCTAACCCTACTACCTAACGCTACACCCCTTCTATCACAAACATGGGACAACCCATCCTGGCCCGGAAAGCTCCAGTCCTCGGCGCTGTACGTGGCCCCTCACAGGCTGACACCTCCCCGGAAGACTCTGCTCCCCGGCGCTGTCCGTGGCTCCTCCGCGGCCCGACACCCTCCCCGAAGACTCTGCACCCCGGCGCTGACCGTGGCTTCCCGCAGTCTGACTCCTCCCCCGATGGGCACGACCCCCAACGCACACACACCAGACGCCCTCTCGACGGGTCCGGGGCTCGTAGGACGCCTCCTCCTCTGAAGGCCCCGCCGGACACCAAGGGTGGAAAAGGCCTGGTGCAGCGCCCTCTCACAGGACGCCTAAACCGGGACGAGGAACCAGTGCCGGAGAACTCCCGGAAGAGCACCGGTAGCCGGAGGAGAGCTGCCCCACAGAAGGCAGACGGCCTGGGTGGTCTCCCTCTCCCGGGAAAACAACAGGCACTGGAAAGCGCCGCTCACCTGCCAGCACGCGGCAGTAGACTGCGGTGATCTGGCCCCAGCCTCAGGACGGAACAGGATACCTGCTGACACAACTGGACATACAGACGATCAACCACACCAGTTCTGCAACTGGCTGACAGTGGCTGCCAACAAGGACGACACCGACTCAGCACAGGCCAAGGGCACCCAAACCCGACGAGGACCTGGCACTAACTATGACCCGAAGTCACTCTTCAAAACTACCGGCGCTGCCGCCGCACCTACAAGGAGTACGTCCACTCCGACGAACACCAGGGACCGAAGTGAAGCTACCCCAACGCATTCCGCCCTGGTCGGAATCAAGCGAACTCTACTCACCACACAAAACAACGATTGGTCAGAGCAGTGTATCCCTCCGCAGAGCTGACACGCCTGACCAACGGACTAGTTATTGCTCGTGCAACAACACGACAATTTACCACAACAACTCAAAGACTTGACAACACAACAACAACCGATATCCTGCCCCGCCTTCTCTGGTGTAGAACCAAAGTAACAAAAGGGTAACAATCGGGAATGAAACCAACCTCCCGCTTCCATTCCATTCCTTCAATAAGTGAAGACTGGAATGAAAGAATATTGTATGTCCTATTTCCCCAGCCTCCTACCTAGCCTAATCTTTCTACCTAACCCTGAGGAACTTAACCTAACTCTAGCTAACTAAACCCCAACCTCACATACGCGCGAGCGCGCGCGCGCGCACGCACACACACACACACACACATACACACACACACTCACACGCATACTCGCACACGCTCTCTATCTTGAACCACCACTACTCTTAAACACATGGACATACTGATTTAGTACCGCCGATCGGTGACAAACTGCTATTCACAAAACAGCCAGACGCGATTTGGCTTTAAAACCTGACGGTTCTGTTTTGACAAGAACAAACTGCATCCGGTAAAAGTGTATCTCGGCCAATGAAAAGGAAAAAGTGGAAATCAAACGAGCTTTAACTGTGAAAGAAAAGATGGCTTCAATGGCTACGGGGATTACAACAGCACCAGTGTTTACATACCTTTCTACCTCTTGAAAAGGCCCAAAGGCCTACAAGGTTCATAATATTACACACTTGGTCTAATATTTAGAAACCCGTCTGACGCGAAAACAAAATCTATTTGCACATGGCAAGTGTCAGAGTCCATTCCTTTGCAAGTCTGCTGAAACGACTGCTGAATGGCGAAGTAGTCGATAAACTATTTTCTAGTTCCACTCTGTCAGTGTCCACAACGCAGAGTGTCAGACTTGCGGTGGACATGTTGACAAATGCGGTCGGCAGAGAGGTACTCCAACTACTACTACCGCAACCGAACCTCTTGAAACAAGAAAGGACTAGCGTAATCTGCCTTGCACATTATAGCCAGCCAAACGCTTGGCACAGACCGAGCTTTGTTTCTCAATACCACGAGCGTCCCGAAGACCGCCTTCTCTGCCCTAATTTCCAGAGTCACTCTAAAACCGGTAGTACCTTAGCGCTTTTATAAAACTGATTGTTTAAATGAATAGAATTTGCTTGAACATTTATTTCGATAGTAGCTCTTCTAGTTGATTATCAGTTGATCTGATAGTTCCTACCACAACGAGAAGGCAGAGGAGACTTCCGAAGGGACTACGAAACACGTACGTTTCACATATGGAAAAAAAAAAATCACGTAAAAAGGGGAAAATGTCTTCCTTGGCCATAGCTCAAAAATCAGTGGGCCATGTGTCAACTCACACACACACACTGACAGGTAAGGAGATTGTTCACTGGGACTACTGTGTGATACGACGTAAAATGTAACAATGCAGCAGTCTCCCCGAAAAACGTAACCATGGTACACTTAGCAGGTACGTCATCCACCACAAATTGTAACATTGCTATCTTTCTTTTTCTTGCGTTATCCATGCTATCATTACATTTTTCATGCAACAGGCACGAACAATGCAGCAAATTGTTGCACTTTCGTGGAGAATGTCGAAATGGATTTTTTTTAAGATACTTTAGAAATCAGTATCTGGCGTCAGCATATTTAAAACAAATGAATACACTAATATATATATATATATATATATATATATATATATATATACAATAAACTAATAAATTCCAAGGATAAATACCGCACCATTCCAGCAACTTACAGAGCAGCTTGGTGTTGCAATGACTGCAAGAAATATTCAGTTATAAACAAAACTTGCTCTTATGTCTTAGATTGAAGAAA
This sequence comes from Conus canariensis, assembly GCA_033310375.1. Lineage (NCBI taxonomy): Eukaryota > Metazoa > Mollusca > Gastropoda > Neogastropoda > Conidae > Conus > Conus canariensis. The sequence goes on along the minus strand of CM065747.1, from coordinate 19,235,156 downwards.
TACAGGGAAATAAGCATTCATATCTGCAGTGGTAGATAATTCTGCCTAACTAACAGTACGTGCTTGAGTGGGTGAATGGGGAAAAAATGAAATAAATGCTTCTCAGAATGAGCCTTCAGCAAGCTTATATATATATATATATATATATATATATATATATATATATATATATATATATATATATATATATCGCTAGGGATAGAAACAAAATCAAATCAGACATGAGCTTCCCAAACGAGTCATTCACTTACAACAGTCGCCGACAAGGTGTCTCTTATCCACGTGGACAGCAAAATCGTAATCCAGAATTACTGACTGTACATGTGATTTCTGGTGAAGTACTCAAATGGATAGAAACAGTACAATTTATTACTCAAAAGAAAAAAGATAGTTAAGTCTTAATAACCTGTGGAGTTCAGCAGTTACCGATCAATAAAACCTGAGGTAAGGCAAGGTAACGTTGCTTATAACCCAGCCGACCGAAAAAGGCCATATCAGGGCTGTCACCGCGTTGAAGTCAGCTCATTAGTCATTCGTTCACACGATCCTTTAGCATACATCTAAACACACACCCAAAATTTTGTTAAAAATCTTTCCACCGTGAAACGAAACCTGAAGAATAAAACCTGAAGAAAAGCGGAAGCCTCAACAACAAAAAATAGCAATCATTGTTACTGTTTCGTCAAGACTGCTGCATTCTTACTTTTTTATTCGTGGAGATTGCTGCATTGTTACAATTTGCGTTGGGTCAAGTGTGAAACTGTCTTGAACTTAACGAGGTGATACTGACAGACAACAATAATATCTTGCTCATCCACAAATGCATACATGCATGCTGTGTCCGCTTTTATGAAAACTCTCACCTACTTTATACTTTCTGTACTTCCAGACGAAACATTTGTACAAAACTGATAAAACTATACTATGCACAAAAAGAAACGCATATTTTTTATTTCAGTCATTTCATGCGTCATTTAGCATTCAAAATATTACAACCACAGAAGAAATAAAACATCAATCTACTGTTATGTCTATTCATTATGTCTGACTATTCACATTGGACATAGTTCCCTGCTATACGGGGCATGTTTCTGTCAAAATGTTCCTTAATATTTTCAGCGAAGAAAAGATGCGTTTCTTTTTGTGCACAGTATATATGGAAACTGGACAGGCAAGACATGCTTTCGATGACCTGGCGAACATCATTGTGCTGTAGTATTGTTCGGAGTTGTCTGTCATGGAGCACCGTAACTCATGACTGGTCTGTAGGCAAGGCAGTAACCTGAACAGAGACCGTCTGCATGGTGGAGGTGAGGGGGCGGGGAGTGCAACCATACGCACACCCTCTTTCAAACGAAGAGATCCAACATCCTTTTCTCTGTATACTCACTTCGTGGCGTGTGTGTGTGTGTATGTGTGTGTGTGTGTGTGTGTGTGTGTGTGTGTGTGTGTGTGTTTGTCAAGTCGTTCCGCCCCATTCGTCTGTATACATATTCCCGCGACCAGGGGAAACAACATACCGAAAGTGAACCGACACCACAGTTGCATATGTCCGCAAAACTTCTACGATGTGCAACCCTCACTTAATCCCGCATGACTACTTATACATTCAACGCGCACTATTCAGCCTCTGCACTTGTGAACAATTCTCCCCCATGCCAGCTGAGTCTGTCAGGGGATCGTGAAGCCTTCATGCTGTGAGGGGCCTAGCGACATAACGATTCTAATCCAAACAATAAGCTTCTGAGCATCCTTGCCTCTAAGAGTGGTCGTCACGACAATACTTGGCGGATCAAGTGGCGTCGCTCTCTTTTACAGCGCATCTCTACTCAGCGGCTCTTAAGACTGAGACATTCCTTTCCGTTTGGTGATGACGGATGATCCACGGAGCGGCATTTTCAGCTAGCGTCTTACAGACCACCTTTTGGGTGTGGAAAGTGAAGAACGTTCAATGGCTTGGGACAAAGTCGCTGTGCATGAAGTCAAGATTCAGTTTCTGGAACTCCAGTTATCACGTGCAGTTCTAAGAGACTTCTGGAGAGTAGCACACAAAGACACGTGCATGTATGTCTGCGCGCACGCGCGCGCCCCACACACACACACACACACACGCGCGCGCTATACATACGTGCGGGTGCGCTCGCGAGTGCGTGCACGCACACATATGCACACGACGCACGCAAACACACACACGCGCACGCGCGCGCGCGCACTCAGGCACACGCACGTATACACATACGCACGTACTCACACCCACGCGCGCGCGCACGCACTAACGCACGCACACATGTACACACACACACACACACACACACACACACACACACCACACACACACTGAGAGAGGGGAGAGAGAGAGGAGAGGGACGGAGAGAGAGAGAGAGAGAGAGAGAGAGAGAAGAGAAGCATTGGTGGCCACGTTTTACTAGGTGGTCAAAACACTAGTATGCTATGACCTGATAATGTCCAAATAACAACAATACCAAGGATCCCCAACACCTGTTTGGAAGAACAGACTTGCATAATAATTGATGGCTCTTCTACCCCCACCACCCACCACCCACCCTGCCACTCTTCCACGGTCGGCTGGGCAATGAACATCATGAAAGAGAATGAAATGCTGTTAAATCACTTGGATCGTGTCACTGCCATCTGAACAGAGAGAGAGAGAGAGAGAGAGAGAGAGAGAGAGAGAAAACACTCTTCCACTAATAACACAGAACTCATCAACAGACCTGACCCCGGCCACCACCACTCTCTCCTCTCTCTCTCTCTCTCTCTCTCTCTCTCTCTAACTCTCTCCGCCGGCCTTTTCACTGTTCTGTTTTCTGCTTTCCGACAGTTACTGTTCCTGGCCATGCTTTTGATTTTGTGAACAGATTTTCGCACTGCATAGTCTTTTAACACAGAACGTGCAGCTTTAAGTGAAGTGGACATTATTGTTCTAGATTTGCCGTAGAACGTCATTGTTACGAAGCATTTCAGGGGAGATAATATTTGCTGAACATGGTGTTATTTTGACGAGGCATTTTTTTTGAGGGACCTGTTTCCTAATCGTGTGCAGGTACACCCAGGTACATAATTATGTATATCTTCGGTGTATGCCTGCCATGTACTGACAGAGGAAATCATGCAGACCAAAAAAAAAGTGAGAGAAAAATTAATTACACCTAACGAGTACAATAATAACAATAATAAGTAGAATGAGGAGGTGGACGATAATGATAATTCAATGTTAGTAAAGATAATGATAATAGCAGTAGTAGCAGTAGTAGTTATTGTAAGAAAGGCATTCCCTGTCAAGACTCTCCAGTAATGAACTCACGCAACAGCAGGACGAAGGGCATAAGATCAGACGGGAAGGAGTAGAGTACCGTGGATACGATTTCATTAAGAACATCTGACAACAAACCCAAAGGCACGGTGGCAGCCAGCATATGCAGTAACGTGCAATCTAGGAATTTTCTGCTTCTGAGAGAACATGCTGACCAGTTTTTTTTTTGTTCGGGGCTGTACAGCTCAATCACCCGAACGTCCCTTCTCACTCCCTTCTCCTGCATTTGCCCATTGCATTTCACTCCCTTTCCAACTGCCAGTCCCTTTCCCATCCTACCCACTCTCTCTCCTGTTTGATCCTTTGTTTCATCTTTTGTCCCAGTAGCGGGAGTCTGGAATGTACTGACCTTAATGACTGTTGCTCCTTCTATCATCTCATCAACAAACTTCAAAGAGTTCAGAATCATACTGCCCGTCTCATCTTCCGCACTTCTAAATATAACCATGTTACTCCATTGCTCCGCTCTCTCCACTGGCTCCCTGTTCAGCTAAGAATATCCTACAAGATTGCCTCTCTCTGCTTCAAATCTACGAGTCTTCCTGTCTGAGTATCTCACCCACCTGTTACATCTTAACCCCATCTCGAGCTTTACGTTCCTCATGTGACACTCGTATCTACAGTATCCCCACTGTCGCACTAAAACCTTTGGTCAACGTTCCTTTGCCTATCAACTCCAACTACCTGGAATCAATTGCCCGCTCTCTCAGATACTCACCCTCACTGCCCACATTCAAGCGCCTTCTCAAAACTCATCTGTTTCCTAGGTAACTTCGTCTTCCTGTGACCCGACGTTTGCAATGTGTGATCGAGTGTCTGCTTTGTGTGCGTTCGTGTCTGTGTGAGTGTGTGCTTTGCGTGTATGCATGCTTGTGAGTTTGTGTCCTTGCTTTGATTTTGATGCCTTTTCTCATGTATGATTGTTATATATTGTGTGTTTGATGTCTGTTGTGATATTGTAAACGCCTAGGGCTTTCAATTGATTGGCGTCTAAATGTTCATATATAATAATATATCAACTGGTTTTTATGCAATGATCGCCTGTTTTCTGTTTCCCACTGTTGCGACGGCACCCAAGCCGTTCAAATACTACCCACGCATCTTCATATGTACACACGCGCGCGCGCACACACAGACACACACACACCACACACACACACACACACACACAGATAGAGAGAGAGAGAGAGGGAGATCGCACGCACGCACGCAAGCATGCATGCATGCACGAACACACACACACGCATGCCGACAGCACCCAAGCCGTTCAAACATACTACCCACGCATCTTCATATGTCACACACGCGCGCGCACACACACACACACACACACACACACACACACACACACACACACACACACACACACACAGATAGAGAGAGAGAGAGAGGGAGAGTCGCACGCACGCACGCAAGCATGCATGCATGCACGAACACACACACACGCATGCCGACAGCACCCAAGCCGTTCAAACATACTACCCACGCATCTTCATATGTCACACACGCGCGCGCGCGCGCGCGCGCGCGCACACACACACACACACACACACACACACACACACACACAGATAGAGAGAGAGAGAGAGAGAGAGAGAGAGAGAGAGAGAGAGAGAGAGAGAGGAGAGTCGCACGCACGCACGCAAGCATGCATGCACGAACACACACACACACACACACACACACACACACACACACACACACACACACACACACACACACACACACACGTCTTGCCTCAGAAACTAGTTTCAGGCAAAGACAAACTAACCACTATTACAGGATTCCTTTTGGCTTAGATCATTAAAAAAAACGTTTTCAAAAAAGAACAGAATACTTATTATGATAAATAATACAGTAAACAAACAAACAAAATAACAGCAGGCCTTTCCTGGCAAGGACAGTTTGGGTCACGCTGCCCACCTAGAGTGATCATAACTGTCGTTCCTGGTCTAGCTTAACTGTTCGCCCTCGGGTCTTCAAATCCAAACAGGACAGCTGCAGATGACAGACATTCTGTGAGTTTGCTCTGCGACCCATGGACTCTTCGCGTGTGCAAACGTGCTCAGTCCCACTGCCAACTGGTTCCTGTCACAGTCACGTCAGGAGGTCTCAGAGATGTTCGGCAATGCCATTGATCACGTATACCCGTGACCTGCTCAAAATTTCCAGAGCAAAACTACTCACCTGCAAAGCTAAAGCAACATCTCCTTGCCAATCCAAAAAGTGCTCCTTGACTTCGCTGACATCAGTCTAACAAGTGTAACACTTGACTTGCCAAACTGAAAGCACTTCCTACTTAGTCCACTGTCTCACACAGACCTGCCTATCTAAAATTGTCTACGGTACACTTCCTCATATAAACAGGAGTATTTGGGGGGAAAGCAATTTGTGTTTGATTTTCGTTTTGAAGCAGTTTCTATAAATACTAAAACCTATCACATTTGCGTTTTCACAAGCTAGTACGGTTGAGCCGTACCGACTAAAAATTGGCGCCAAGAACAATCGGTAGAATGGATATGCATGCACAGTTCCTACAAAGAATATCGGGTGATAAGAGTCCACAGATTCAAATTCACGCAACGTCCCATGTCGTGTTCGAAACGAAGCTTTTTGTAGAATTTTCGCTCGGCGTATTTTTTTCATTTGAGAGGATTATTGTCGTATTCTGTGTAAAACGGCGTAGAAAATACGCCAAAAGCGTATGGGTAGGCAGGCCTGCGAGTCAAATGAAGCAAACTGTATGCTGATCAGACAGGCCGAATCCTTGCCATGTGTTTCAAGGAACGCTAGTGTGGATATTGTGCACCATAGAGACAAACCTGCTGCATACTGTTTCCATCAGCCACGTCATTTCACAACAGAGGTTCGTGTCAAAGAATTGTAGCTTATGTTCACGAAAAAAAACAAACAATGATGACAGAAAGGACATGAATTCGCATCAAATAAAAAAAATAATGATAGAAGAAGCAGAGAAATACTGATAATGATGATAACAGACTGGCATTTTCCTAGCGCCTTACCCATGGAGCTAGATACCAAGATTTCTCTCTCTCTCTCTCTCTCTCTCTCTCTCTCTCTCTCTCTCTCTCTTTCTTGTGTGTGTGTGTGTGTGTGTGTGTGTGTGTGTGTGTGTGTGTGTGTGTGTGTGTGTGTGTGACAAACAGACAGAGAGACAGAACACAACAGACTGTGATCTGTTCAGTGTCGCCCAAATGATCACTCACTGGAAAACTTGTTGACTGTTCAAACTTTGCACATTAATGACTTTAATATCGAACCAAGGCCTGACAGCGACAGGGCATTGGTCATGACCATAGCGTCCAGTGGCATAATCTACCTGATGTAATTCTCATTGGGAGATACTGATTAGGATTAGTTCCTCTGTCTTCTTGTTATACATTCATTCTGTCTGCTTGTTATACATTCATTTATTTGTCTATTCTTTGTACTTATTTATTGTTGGTTATTTTTAGGCATGTGTGTATGTCTTGATTCCTTCTACATTTCAGGGCTTATACGAATACACGCATGGGTGTATATGTGTATGTATAAATTTGTCCATATATACATATACACGTGTGTGGGGGGGGGGGGGAGGAGGGGGTGCGTATGCGTTGCGTACAGAGAGGGAGAGAGAGACAGACAGACAGAGACAGAGTGAGACAGAGAGAGAGACAGAGACATTTGTATTGTTTATGACCCAGCTGATCACATGGGGCCATATCAGGGCGGCCATGCTGAAAGACTGGCGGAAAGAATCTGTGCGTGTGCATGTGGTGTGCATGTGCGTGTGCGTGATAAAAAACGGACAAAACAACAAATCTCTAACGTTTCGGCTGTGACCCTCTTCTCGAAGGAGCTCTACTTTCGTATCAACAAAATCACAGATGATACGAAATCCCAGCAAATACTAAGGAAGTGATGGGCCATCGCTCACTTGTATTAGAAAACGTAGTATATGGGTAATTATACCCTCTCTCTCTCTCTCTCTCTCTCTCTCTCTCTCTCTCTCACACACACACACACACACACACACACACACACACACACACACCTCTATATGACATGCTGAACAATTAGCAGTGGGGGGGGGGGGGGAATAAGTACACACACACACACACACACACACACACACACACACACACACACACACACAACCTGTATATAACATGCTGAACAGCGGGGGGAGAAATAAGTGCAGGCTAACAGCTCTTCCTTCATTACTTTAATGATTGGCAAAGATTAAGTTAGAAAAAAAAAAGGGGGGGGGGGGGGGATCGGGAATGGGGGAAGCAAGGAAATGAGGGAAATATAAATATAATATTCTTCACTAGCAACATATGGGGACCATCGTAACCTACCTTGAAAACAGAAACCATTCATATTACATTCTCCGAGGCCTTTCGTCCGCTGGATCGGACCTGTCAGGGAGGCACGGCCGATTATGTCTGTGCTCCCTTGGCATCAGATGGAGATATACTACAGTCTATAGTTCTGTGGTATTCTCACCACCAAGGGTTCAAAAACGGGATCCAGTAGTACCCCCAAAGCAGCCAGCGAAAGACAGAGAATGGAAAAGAAAGTGCGGTAAAGAAATAAGTTGCCGAAAAATTAAAAGGATTATGTCAACAGTATTAAATGTAGGGGGTCATCTATGAGCCTACGCTTGGGGATCCATATAAGAATGCAAGGGAGGTCAAAAGGTGTCAACGGTCAGAGTGGACAGCTCTATTGTTTAATAATCCAAGCATTGTCAGTCACGTAGGTGCTGACACTAGCTAAGAATTGTGCGGAACAGCCTTTACTTCGATCTCCAAAGAGATGCAATCTTCCACTGATTAACCAAACAATAACATGTTGAACAATTAGTAGGGGGGGGGGGGGGGGGGGGGAACAAGCTTGTAGAGCGCCGTTTTGGTATTGAAACGTCGTTTTGGTATGGCATACCAAAACGGCGTTTCAATACCAAAACGGCGTCTTAGTTCCCGCCGTTTTGGCATTGAACACCAAAACGGCGGGACGTAAGACGCCGTTTTGGTATTGGCAGCCAATACGGCGCCAATACCAAAACGGCGCCCAATACCAAAACGGCGCTTCTCGTACCCGCCGTTTTGGTATCCTGACCGGCCTTGTATAACTGGGTTTTTAGACATGTGTACTTGTATTTCCGGTCGACGACCTGAGAGACGCGTTCTTCTTGTGAGTATACCTTTCAGTTTTTTTTTTACTGTCAGTACAATTTAAATTAAGTTTAAATTGCAGTTCTTAAATTGTCTTTGTGTTTGTATGCATATATAACCGGTACGGTACTCTGATATGTTCTTTTAGGCAGAATATTTGTCATGGTTGTGATCAGTGTCCATAGATCTAAACAAGTGACCAACATTAGTTAACCTATGAGAGACAGGTAGTTATGGGGATCTGATCATCCGAGGGGACCTGTGAGGGGTTTATTTTTCCCCCATGACAACCGAAGCCAAAGGCTGATGTTGTCATTTGGAAAAATAAACCCCGAATATGTCCCTCAGGACAACCAAGTCCCCATAACTACCTGTCCCGAGTATGTTAACGATTTTGTTTTCTCAATGTAATGTCTAAAACAAAAATGCAATAGTGTTTATAAAATTTATTGCAGTAAAAATCCTTCTCTAGGTCTCTGTGTGTAAACTGAAGTGTTGATGTCAGTTTCATTCATAAATATTTCTTGGCTGCGTTCGTTTGGAATCAAAGTTGTGTGTGTGTGTGTGTGTGTGTGTGTGTGTGTGTGTGTGTGTGCGTGTGTGTGTGTGTGTGTGTGTGGTGTGTGTGTGTGTGCAAATGAGTGTGTGTTTTAAAAAAGTGTATCTTTATGAGTTTTGTGTGTGTGTGTGTGTGTGTGTGTGTGTGTGTGTGTGTGTGTGTGTGTTTGTGCGTATGCGTATGTGTGTGTGTGTGTGTGTGTGTATGTGTGTGTGTGTGTGTGTGTGTGTGTGCAAATGAGTAGATGTGTTTTTTTTAAAAAGTGTATCATTATGAGTTTGTGTGTATTTGTTTGTGCTCTTTTAACATCACTCATGCGAGAAAAGCAGATATTGAGATTTGAACCAGATGCACGAAAACAGGTCCTTTAAGGCCGGTCAGGATACCAAAACGGCGGGTACGAGAAGCGCTGTTTTGGTATTGGGCGCCGTTTTGGTATTAGCATACTAAAACGGCGCCCAATACCAAAACGGCGTCTTACGTCCCGCCGTTTTGGTGTTCAATACCAAAACGGCGGGACCTAAGACGCCGTTTTGGTACTGAAACGCCGTTTTGGTATGCCAATACCAAAACGGCGTTTCAATACCAAAACGGCGCTCTACAAAGCTTCATGTCGTAATGTTATGTTTTGTTCAATTTTTTTTTTCTGACTTAATGAGAGCAGGAGTGTTGTTAGAGCGTCCAAGCCGAACTATAATTCATATTCTTTTACTTTCACTTTGTGTTCCACCACCACCGCACATATTTAAACCGCACCTGTATAATCAAAAAAGGAAACTGTTTTCTCTGAATTGATCATAATTATATTTCTTCTTATTTTTTTCCCATCGTCGTTCCTCACTTCACAAACTCTTTTATTCTTATAGTTTGAAAGGGAGGGCTTTGTAGCTGACTGGTCGCTGTTTTCGGGTGTTTTATTTTTCCCGAGTCCTTCCTACTCCTTTACGACCCTCGGGACAAGGGTGGGGTTACCTGCCCTCTCATCAGGCAACTGGCCCTTTCTCCCCCTTCCCTCCACCATACTCATTCACGTTCCCTATGTGTGTACCAAATATAATCGACCTTTTTCAGTGGTAGTGCTGTTAACGCTACCTAGCATGACTTCATCTTTCATGTATATAACATTCTTAGCTATACATACAATTTGCACTCACAGTACATACTCGTAATATTCTTTGCTATACCTACAACTGCACTCGCAGCATGTGAACTTGATATCTTTTCATTCTATCAGAAGGGAAACTAATGTGATCTGATTGGCCATGTACTTAACATCATTTTTCACTCATCCTTAACTCTTGTCTCATTTCTTTTTTTTTTCTTTTTTTATCCATTTCACCACCCTTTATCCCGTCATCCCCATCATCATTATACTGTCTATTACCTTAATGCAAGGGAAGTACTGTTTTTTCATCTCTTTTCTCTCTTGTCCTGTGGTTGTTGAAAAAAAGGCGCTTTCGCCGAAATATCCAGAAGTGTTGTGGTGTCCTTTGTAAATAAAATAACGTCACTTTACACTTGTTGTGTGCTTGTTTGTTTGTTGTATGTTCCAGTGACGTTGCAGTCTGTTTCATCTTGTTACCTTCATGTGCAAGGCTTTGGGGTGTGTCCACAGCACTTCCTTACGGATCATATTAGTATCCTGCTATCTTCCCGATAAAGTCGTCGAAACCGTTGAACTGATATATCTTGGTTCCCGCTGCTACGTAAAATCTAAGAATGGTTTCAGCAACTGATTTCAGCGGCTCATAGGTATGCGCCATGGTTACATCCTTTCACTGGTTTTTTTCGTCGTGGCAGTCGACTGGGTTCTGAAAAACAATCATTCTGAACAAAGACATCAACTGGTGTGTAGAACATAAGCTGTCGGACCTCCACTTTGCCAGTGACACCGCAGCGGCATCAGAGAGCTCACGGTTTCTGCAAGAATGAGTGGATGCCACCGGTGAAGCTGTAGGAGGGCTTGGTCTGTCCATCAGTGGAAAGGAAATGAAGAACATGTCAGGTGAACATCAACACAAAAGAAATGCATCCATATGTCAGAAGAAGATCAATTTGGTCGCGTCTTTCACGTACCTGGGGAGCTCCATCAACAACCATGATGAAATGACAATAAGCTGAACTTTAGAACTGGAAGAGTAGCTCTAACCAATCCAGTTCCTTCGGGTTGAACAAAATCTCCTCTGAAAACAAAGCTGAGATTAACGACTAAACGATGCTGTCATACCTATTATACAGCATGAAAGAATGGCACCTGGAAGCTGCCGAAGAGAAGAAACTGGACACGTCCGACTCAAACTGCCTCAGAATAATCCTGGGCATAAAATGAAGCGACTTCATCACCAGCGAGACAGTCAGGGAGCACTCAAATCAAACTCCAGTATACTCCATCATATGCGAAAGCTGCCAGAACTTGCTGGAGCATGTAGCACGTTTCTTCAGCCCTTCACGCCTGGGAAACGAACCCAAAACTGAACTGGCAGCAGACAACACAGCATGACCTCCACGTCATGCACGGGACTGGAGCGACATCCCGACACTGACGATCCCGCTGGAATATCCCTCGTGCGTCACGTCATGCACGGGACTGGAGCGGCATCCCGACACTGACGATCCCGCTGGAAAGAGATGATCCCTCGTGCGTCACGTCATGCACGGGACTGGAGCGACATCCCGACACTGACGATCCCGCTGGAAAGAGATGATCCCTCGTGCGTCACGTCATGCACGGGACTGGAGCGACATCCCGACACTGACGATCCCGCTGGAAAGAGATGATCCCTCGTGCGTCACGTCATGCACGGGACTGGAGCGGCATCCCGACACTGACGATCCCGCTGGAAAGAGATGATCCCTCGTGCGTCAGACGACAGGAGATGTTCTATAGAAGTTCTGTTTAAGTTCTTTAAATTGTTTGTACAGTCCTTCTGACCGACTGTTTCCCACTACCTGCCCGTCAACACCCCTCCTCCACCACCCCCCTTCCCATCTCACCCCACCCCCTCTCTCTCTCTCTCTCCTCTCTCTCTCTCTCTCTCTCTCTCTCTCTCTCTCCTCTTCTCTCTCTCTCACGCATGTCCACCTGCGTATGTAATACAATACTGCATCAAACATATGTGCAGACATGTATCCGAACCGCCGTTTAGGACATAACCAGGGAAAAGACACTATTTACAATATGAATCAAAACAGAGAAAGGTAAATGTCCCTTTCAGCCTCAACCCACCTAGCTCCTGTTTCCCTCACCCACCCCGCCTGTTGCACATATTATCTGTTAGTTAGGAAATGAATTCCATAAAAAAAAAAGAAGAATGTTTTCCCTCCGGAGGTCGAGGCTGTTCCTATGATAACAAATCAATGTTATGTTGCCGAGTTTACCGCGCCTAGGAACGTAACTAGCACAACGATGACACAGTTTCCAATATTCTCAGTAGCAAAATCATTATTTGTAGCACTCATCGCGCCTTTATTACTCTCTCCCCTCCCTCCCTCCCTCCCTCCCTCCCTCTCTCTCTCTCTCTCGCTCTCTCTCTCTTCCCGACTGTATGCCTTCCACCTCCACGTTCCACCCACCCACCAGTCATTCACCCCCTTTCCCCGACCCCTTTTCTGCAGCCTCCACCCCCACCCCCCCACCCCTCCTCCGCATCCCCCCCACACACGCCCACACACTCACATTATTGAGGTGGAAAACCTGTGATACTGGGGAAAAGAGAGAAAACAGAGAAAAGGAACGGAGAGCATGGGAGAGGAGTACAGGCGTTAAACAAAGAAAGAGCACAGAGAGTATCTATCCCTGTGTGTGCGTGTGCGTGCGTGCGTGCGTGCGTGCATGTGTGCGTGCGCATTGTGTGAGTGTGTATGTGTGTGTGCGTGCGTGCGTGCGTGCGTGCGTGTGTGTGTGTGTGTGTGGAGAGAGAGAGAGAGAGAGAGAGAGAGAGAGAGAGAGAGAGAGAGAGAGAGAGAGAGAAAACATGCTGTGTGGAGCTTCCAACTTGATCAAATTTTGATGTCCGAGAATTTGGGGTGCATGATACAGTTATAATGATACAACTAAAACTATTTTCCCCAAGTTCGGTTGAAGATTTTTCGAAATCTCATCATCTGAGGAAGCGCTGCTGTATATGTTTTGTACGTCATGTGTCAACAGAGACAGTGCCTGACAAAAAAGCAGATGTAACAAAGTGTTTCACAGAAGCATAAAAAAAACAAAAACAAAAAGAAAAAACAATGTCTTGGAAGACATTTCCACGCGTGGCCAGTGCTACTAAAAAGAATGCGTGTAAGTTAGCTGCTATTAGAAAAAAAGATATAATAACTTACAACAACAACAAAAATAATAATTGCGTCTCTGAGAATTTTTTCACAGTGAGTGAGTGAGTAGTTGGTTGGTTGGTTGGTTGGTTGACACTAATGAAACTACCTAAAGTTCACCAAGCTGTACTCCATTATTGCAGATTCATGTCTGGGTTCAGTCCTCTCAGTGCTAGAGATGTCGGCGACAGCAAAGGATTTCCACCAGTGTCTCTCTGCTGCTGCTCTGGGGGCAGTCTGAAGAGGCTCTTCTTTTTCTTTAAAGTCTCTTCCGACTGTTCGGTGCCGGGTCTCTGTAGGTCATCTTTGGTTTCTTTTCACCCTGGAGTGCAGCACAGCGCTCTTCGTGGCAGAAGAGTTGAGTGCATGTGACAAAACAATGCGTCCCAGCCATCTCCACAAGCTCGGCTGGGTTGTCCCTTTCGTAGTCACTATTACTGTCCTGCTTTGAAGATCTACACCATTTCCACATTTATTTCAGAAATGGTTAACTGTATTTCAGAAGCGTGAATTGTATTTCAGAAAGGGTTAATCGTATTTCAGAAGCCTGAATTGCATTTCAGAAATGGTTAATTGTATTTCAGGAATGGTTAATTGTATTTCAGGAATGGTTAATCGTATTTCAGAAATTTAAGTTGTATTTCAGAAAGGGTTAATTGTAGTTCAGAAGCGTGAAATGTATTTCAGAAAAGGTTGATTGTATTTCAGAAAAGATAAATTGTATTTCAGAAATGGTTAATTGTATTTCAGAAAAAAGGTTAAATGTATTTCAGAACTAACGAGAGAGAGAGAGAGAGAGAGAGAGAGAGAGAGAGAGAGAGAGAGAGAGAGAGGAGAGAGAGAGAGAGATGTGTGTTTGTGTGTGACAAATAGGCTCCGAAACGGCTTAACCGATTTTCCTGAAATTCGGTGTGTAGGACCGTTGTCACTCTGATGCAGCGTCACACAAATTGGTACGCTGGTCCTTTGTCAGTCAAGACATCCGTTGGAATACTTTTGGAAAGGGAATCTTAACAGAAAAACCGTTAAAAACGGTCATTAACGGCTTTTTGAATGACTGGGCCGATTTTCTTGAAATCTGGTGTGTAGGACCATTACAAACTAATGATTTTCATAGGGTACTTTTTTCAAAAATGAGCATTCAAAAATAACCGTTAAAACAGCCGTTAACTGCCTCAGAAAACACTGTTTTCCATGTATCTGCCAAACCAGTCAACGTAATAACACACAAATTGGTACATTGGTCCGTTGTCAATCAAGACGGCTGTTGGAACACTTTTGAAAAGTGAATCATAACAATTTTTGTGTCTGTAGTCCCCTTTCTAGCCTCAGTCTAACCCATCCATGCGCATATGCATGCACTCTTACACAGCCAGACACAGTTACGTGCAGGACAAGCATACGCATGCGTGATGGCACATCCGTTCTCTTTTCATCGCACAGAGCAGTGTTTTCAAACTTGTCCAACTCTTTAATTCAGTTTGTGAGAAGGTAAACAGTTGACTGAACACTAAACTGCATGTAAACAGACTTCATGCTGAAGGGAGACCCACAGTTAATCCCCACAGTCTATGGTCATGTCAGTCAAAGTGAAGAGAGGGTGTGAACAGCACATTTTTTTAAAAATGACACTAAATGTGTTCACAATCCAACTTCCATGTCGTTCAAACTGAGAGCTGCTTCAAAGAATGACGAAGCATGCTGAACTGCTCGTGCGCGGTCGCCTGCAGTAGCCACCTGAGCTGCTTCGTTGATCAAACTTTCCAAGTATGCCAAACGCTGTTCCTGCAGACGAAGTCCTTCCACTCCTGGAACCTGGATTGCACCTTTCACATGAGCCTTGACCTTAGACCAGTTCGATTCGATGGGATTCAGCATTGGGCTGTATGGCCCAAGTCGGAGGAGAGTAGCCGGGCTGTCCTCAAAGACGGTTTGAAGTCGGCTGTGGCTGGGTGTGTTGTCGACGACGACAACAACGTCTTCAAGCTGGAAACCATTTGCTTGCATGTGCTCCAGCATGCCTGAAATCCAGCCATTAATGTCTTGCCATCTGAACGACCCTCGGCATGTCTCCATCTTGATAACTCCATTGGTGGACATGGCTCCGATCAAATGAATGTTTGGTCCTCTGCTGGATGGCAGTGTCATCACGGCTCGGTGTCCGGCCTTGGACCATCCGGTCTTCCTACGGATGAACAGGTTAAAGTTAGTCTCATCCAACCGGATGATCTGCTTGCCCTCACGGATGTACTGGCTGATGCTCCTGACGTACTCTTGGCGTTTTTTTTTAATTTTCTTCACTGTTCATGGTGACAGGCATCTCGTGAACTTTCTTGATGATGTACAGATGGCCCTGGAAAACGTTAGCAATGGTGGTGGTGCACACACTCTTGTGAAAGGTTGTGAGAACAGCACTTTGGAGCCGCTTTAGCGTGATGCAGGGGTCTTTCTCGACCCAGCTCAACATGACTCTACATTCATCGTCATCAAGCTTTTTTGGTTTCCTCCCACCTTTACTTTTTCCTACAGGCTCGCCTGACCGCACCCACGTGTACGCAGTTTTATACTTGACACCAAGGGTATCTGCCAGTGTCCTCCAATCGTCTCCACGGTTGGCCGCTTCCACAATAATTCTTCTTTCCTTGTCCGTGTGTCCAGAGTACGTACTCCGTTCTACAACTTCACTGTGTGTTACCTCTTCACGGCAAATCGGGCAGCTCGCCCATTGTTCAAACAGTCCGATGCTTCAGCTTTCGTGCAGAAGATGCCGGCAGGGAAAACACCTCACAACACGTTTTCTTAACATTGGAATCTGACACACGGAACAGCTGTCTTTGAAATTCATTTTGTTGGCTTATCTGTTTTTCTTGAGTATACACGTTACGTTATTAATTACATTTATGTTCAGGAACAGACCGTGTGTGTGTGTGTGTGTGTGTGTGTGTGTGTGTGTGTGTGTGTGTGTGTGTGTGTGTGTGTGTGTGTGAGTGAATGTGTGTGTGTGAGGACAGATGGGGGGGGGGGGAGATTAGGAGCTGCATCCATCATCTTTTTTTAAAAGAATGTGGCACTGATCCATTAGTAAAATCTCATGATATTTGTGTTATATTTTAGTATTGAAAGCATGTCCTTTATTTTCTGTCCTCATTGCACCAGTAAACACTGTTTGGCCAGTAGGCACCCCTGCTGGTCTTCCTTGACGAATTAGCCCATGAAAAAAAAAACTTGGTCTAGCTTTGACGTAATTGTCAAACACTGACGTCATTTTCAGACAATGATGGGGAAAGCTATCATGTAAGTTACGTCAATTTTGGACAACTTTGCTTGATATTTAACTTCTTTCCGAAATCCAATTAACATTTTCTAAAATACATTTAACCTTTTCTGAAATACAATTGACCAATCTGAAATGCAATTCATCTTTTCTGAAATACATGTAACCTTATCTGAAACACATTTAACGCTTCTGAAATACAATTAACCATTTCTGAAACACAAATCACGTTTCTGAAATACCATTAACCATTTCTGAATTACAAATAATGTTTCTGAAATGCGATTAACACTTTCTGAAATACATTTCACATATCTGAAATACAATCAACCATTTCTAAAATACATTTAACAGTTTCTGAAATACATGTGGAAATGGTGTTGTCACATAACAGATCTGGGGGAAACGGGGTGGGTGGGTGGGTGTTATTGCAAAGATGATATTGAACAGTTATGGCGGGAAAAAAACAACAAAACAACAAAAGCACGTCTGACAGACTATGTAATAATAAAAAAAACAATGAGAGGCAAAAGATTGTATATGGGATATATCAGATTACGATGGTTTAATGGCTCAAAGTCAGGGCTTACCAATATTGATTTGCCTTGCTGAATCAGGACGTGCAAATGGGTCTTTTGTGAGAGAATGTTGTTTTTAAAAATACCATTGTAGAAAATTTCATTTTGCGATGAAATGTGCAGAATAAAACATAGTTTACAGTGGCACAAATGATTCAACTTAAGTTTTTCTTTTTAAATGTTCCACCAAGGTTCTGCAAATGTCAGGCAAAGGTTAAATGAAAGGTCCACAAAGTTTTGTACGGGCTCAACAGATACGAAAAGGCTCTGGAAAACTACAGAGGGTTTGCAAACTTTTATAGAAGTTCTGCAAAGGTGATGAAAGATTCTGGAAAGGCTGAACATTCTGCAAAGGCTTCACAAAGGTTCCGCAAAGGTTCTGTAATGCTTCCAAAAGTTCTGAAAAAGTTCTCCAAAGGTTTTGCAAAGGATGTCAAGAGGTTCTGTACACAAATTCTACTATCATTCAGCAAAAGTTGTTAAAAGGCTCTGAAAAGGCTCTACGATTTACATAGCCCTTACAAAAGTTCTGTAAAAGTTCTCCAAAAGTTCTGCAAAAGTTACGTACGGTTCTAGAAAGATTACAAACCATTCTGGAAAGGTTACGAACGGTTCTAGAAAGGCTGCAAATCATTGTGGAAAGGTTACGAACGTATCTGGAAAGGTTTAGAATTTCTGCAAATGTTTTACAAAGTTCGACAAAAGTTCTGCGAATAGTTCTACAAATCTGCATTAATCTTTTCAGAATGTCTCGAAAAGCGATGTAAGTGTTCTGCAACTAAACTGCAAAGGCTTTACACGGTTATGCAGAGGTTCCGCAAAGGTTTTAAACAGTTATGCAAAGGTTCTGCAAAGATCTTAACAGTTCTTCAAAAGTTCTGCAAAGATTTTATACTGTAATGTAAAGATTCTGCAATGGCTTTACACAGTTCTTCCAAGGTTCTGCAAAGGTCTTACACAGTTTTGCAAAGGTTCTGCAAAGGTTTTAAACCGTTCTTTAAAGGTTCTGCAAAGACTTTACACAGTTCTGCAAAGGTTCTGCAAAGATTTTACACAGTTCTTCCAAGGTTCTGCAAGGGTTTTACACAGTTCTGCAAATGTTCTGCAAAGGTTTTACACAGTTCTTCCATGGCTCTGCAAAGGCTTTACACAGTTCTGCAAAAGTTCTGCAAAGATTTTAAACAGTTCTTCCATGGTTCTGCAAAGGTTTTACACAGTTCTGCAAATGTTCTGCAAAGGTTTTACACAGTTCTGTAAAGGTTCTGCAAAGGCTTTACACAGTTCTGCAAAAGTTCTGCAAAGATCTTACACATGTCTACAAAGGTTCTGCAAAGGCTTTACACAGTTCTGCAAAGATTCTGCAAAGATTTTACACAGTTCTTCCAAGGTTCTGCAAAGGTTTTACACAGTTCTGCAAATGTTCTGCAAAGGTTTTACACAGTTCTGTAAAGGTTCTGCAAAGGCTTTACACAGTTCTGCAAAGGTTCTGCAAAGGCTTTACACAGTTCTGCAAAGGTTCTGCAAAGGTTTTACACAGTTCTGCAAAGGTTCTGCAGAGGCTTTACACAGTTCTGCAAAGGTTCTGCAAATGTTTCTACAACGTTCTTGTTAACATATATCGCTCTATTTCGATTTAAGATACTCTGGGGAAAAAGTTCTATTCTTTCTGTTATTAAACTGGCTAGTCATCTTCTGCAAAGTCCAATTGACCTGTTTTGGGTTTTTTTTGTCATCCTTTTCCCCCATCCCCACCCCCACTACCTCACTACCCCACCCTTTAACCCCACACTCTCACCCACAGCTGCCACGTTGCATGCTTTATCACAAACAATTGAGAGAGAGAGAGAGAGAGAGAGAGAGAGAGAGAGAGAGAGAGAGAGAGAGCAATATAAATAATCTTATGACCCAAAAAACATAGAATGAAGATAACTGCACTGCTGCCGCTAATGCTACTATATATATACAGCTCACTCATCCCCGACCCCCAACTCCACCCTCACTCCCGAAGACACACAAAGGCGCGCGCTCATTCATGCATACATACAAACACGCACACACCCATTTTTGTTCGGTCTGTCTTGTTCATAGCCAATGGCTAGATGACTGCCCAGTAAATATGCCAGTTTATTCAGCGTCTACGTAATGTTGAAGCTGCCGGGTAAAGCTCAACAGCTTAGCATAGAAATCCAATTGCATACCTCGTTGTTGATTACAGTATGATATACACGACAAAATAAAGTCTTATGAATATGCATATCCAGCATCTGCATTCATTTTCCGTTAACCTGTTTTCTGCAAGCAAAATACGATCTTTATTTGATTTTGCTGCTCTGTGTCAGATTTTCTTTTTTCGACGGCTGGAAAACAATGATCCTCATGCATGTCATTTTCTTTGAGAGTGAAACAGATACAAGACTGAATAAAACACTGTTTTTATTTTTCTCTCCCCAGTTTGATTCTTGCTTAACCCCCGTTTCCACCCCTCTCCTTCGCCCTCATTCACCACCTCCCCCTTGAAACTTTCAATTTTCAAACTTTCTCTGCATTGTTGTTGTTGTTGTTGTTGTTGTTGTTGTTGTTGTGTTGTGTGTGTGTGTGTGTGTGTGTGTGTGTGTGTGTGTGTGTGTGTGTGTGTGGTGTGTGGTGTGTGTGTGTGTGTTTGTGTGTGCATGAGTGCGTGTGTGCGTGAACATGTGTGTGTATGTATATGTGCGTGCATGAGTGAGTGCATACGTACGTGCGTGCATATATATATATATATATATATATATATATATATATCATTTCATTTCAAACATTTACATGAACATAGAACATACATAAGCAATAAGAATTTTGGAAAAAAAAAAGAGAATTCAGCAATCACACAAGCAAGAAAAAATTCCACATTTCTCATTTGAAAAAAAGAAAAAAAGAAAAGTAGGTTTTGAAGAAGAGGTGGAGGGAAGGGGGGGGGGAGAAAAAGAGAGAAGATGAGAGAGAGCGAGAGAGAGAGAGAGAGAGAGAGAGGGGGGAGACAAAGACAGAGACAGAGAGAGACAGAAGAGAGGGACACGTTGGATGGATTACATTCAATCAATATGTTGACACAAGTAACTTTCACAAAGTAAATCACACTGGCCAGAAAACAAAAACATAACCATCAATAAAAGAGATAATAATGATGTCAGAGCAGACATATGTTCAGACTCATCTGCAACATTAGGTAGTCTGTGTGTGAAGAGATGAAAGCATAACAGGTTACTAGAAGTTGACAAAGCGTTTAAGTCTGTGAATATGGGTCATAGAATACAGATCGAGCGATGTTTAAATAGTTAATCATTCACAAATAATGGTTTGTACACTGACCATTTCACAGTGAAATCTACATGGTTTAATTTTAAGTATGCGATGTGTTCTTCAATTTTATACCGATTCCTTAGTTTCCTTATAAATGCACTTACTTGTGGTAGACTGTTTTGCACTTTACAAGTGTATATATAGTATTTTGCGAAGAGAATTATAAAATAAAAGATTACATCACTAGAAATTGCTACATCATTACCAAATAGTATCAGTGACTCTGTTAGCCGCACATTTTGTGCATTCATACATCTTTCTTTCATTAAATCAGTGAGATTATTCCAGAATAATTGTACATAATGACACTTCCAGAACACATGTCATCTTTATACTCTCCACAAAAGTCACATCTGTCATTATTTTTTACACCAATTTCCTTTAATATGATATTTGTACATAGACATCTATATATTATTTTTAGTTGAAACCACTGAGTTTTACATCCTGTATCTTCTGTGCGTATAAAAAACAAGATTTCCAGTCATGGGATGTTGAGAGCTTGGCATCCCATTTTTCGCAGCATTTAGGCGTTACGTTATTTGTAATCAATATATCATAATATAATCTACAACCTTTGTGAACTGCAAACAGTTGTTTGAAACACAATGATGAGTTTCGGTATGTATTGTTATTTATATTAATGCCAGATTTTTTTGCATAGTCAAGTATTACAGATCTGTAATCAGCGTAAGTAAGGAAATTGATAGTAATATCATACTTATCCTTGAAACGTGTGTAAGTGAGGAACTGCCCATTATCATCAAAGAAATGGACAACACAAAATATGTTTTTTGTTGTGCAATACTTGCAATATGTGTGTGTGTGTGTGTGTGTGTGTGTGTGTGTGTGTGTGTGTGTGTGTGTGTGTGTGTGTGTGTGTGTGTGTGTGTGTGTGTGTGCATTATTTGTAGCACTGTGTTTCACAAGTTCACAAGTTGACAGATTGTTTATTTTGTCCATGGAGGAAAATTATTTTGTAGTGACAAATTGCAATGTCACATCATAAAATACAATAGAATAAAAATTATCATTCTCATCATCTCTCATTGTTCCCTGGTCTAGTGGACCGTTGAGACTCCACAGGTGACCTGACAACCTGATCACTCCATTCCTCTCGTCTCTCCGCCTTCCTCATCCTTGGGAATAAAATTATAGTAAGCATAATATCTAAGATCACACCACCCACTCATTCAGTTATCTACACGACACACATCTTCCCCCCTTTCACACACCACACACACACACACACACACACACACACACACAACACACACACACACACACACGCACGCACGCACGCACGCACGCACGCACGCACACACACGCACACACACGCACACACACACACACGTTCTCTCTGCCTTCCTCATTCTTGGGAATAAAATTATAGTAAGCATAATATTCAAGATTACACCGCCCACTCATTCAGTTATCTACACGACACACATCCTCTTCCTTTCTCACACACACACACACACACACACACACACACACACACACACACACACACACACACACACACACACACACACACACACATTGATTCATGAGCTAGAATTTATTACACATTATACAAACCATAATCACAGTCATCTGCATCATCATCACAACAATAAGAATTAAATTATCACTATTACAATGATGATAATAATAATAGTAATAATAATGATAATAATGATGATGGTAATAATGATAATAATATAATAATGATATAAAATAATGATACTGATGACATAATAACAATAACGATAATGATGGACAGCAATAATAACAAAATAATGATAATAACAATAATAATGATAATGATAATAATAATAATAATACTGATAATAATAATGATGACAATGACAATAGCAGTCACACAATAACGGTAACAATAATAACAATGATAATAACAATGAAAGGGAGTACATTACAATGATTGAATAAAAGATTTTCCTTTGCACACCTTCCCCCAACCCCTCACACTCACACTCTTCAGAAAATGGCCCCGTTAACATCCTGCTCATCCTCTCAACATAGTTCAAAGTTTGATATTTAAATGAGTAAAGTACATAAGCATAAAATCAAATTAATAAGCTTGAAATTAAACGTCAACACTCACCACTTATTTACTTATCTACACATCACAATCCATCTTCAATCCACACACACACAAAACACACACACACACACACACATTCACACACACACACACACACACACACACACACACAGCACACACACACACACACACACACACACACACATTCACACACACACACACACACACACACACACACACACACACACACACACACACACATAACACACACACACACGCCACACACGCCACGCATGCACGCACGCACGCACGCACGCACACACACACACACACACACACACACACACACACACACACACACACACACACACACAACAACACACACAATCACACACACAAAGATTCATAAACTAAAAGTTGTCAACATATAGTTATAAACATTTTATGAACATAAGATCGAAGGACTGTATCTCCATAATATACCCCAACAACAGCACAATGTAACCATTTGTTAGTACTATATGTGCCTGTGTGTGGGCGCTCATGTCTGACTGTGTGAGTGTGCGCTCGTGTGTGAACATGTGTGTGCATGCGCGTGAGCAAGTCTGCATGCGCGTGTGCCAGTGTGCCCGCGTGTGTGTGTACACATGCATGTGTGCGCGTGTGGGTGTGCATGTGTCTGCGCATAAGCGCGTGAGTGTCTCTCTATGTATGTGTGCGCGTGTATGCAAGAATGCATGAATGAGCGCATATATGTGGGTGCCTATGCTTGCCAGTACACCTGCATGTGCTTGGATGTCTGTCATGAGTCTGTGTAAGTGTGCGTGGGTTCCAAAATTCTGTTATTATCATTATCATTATCGCTGCATTCATCATCATCATTACACCAACATTATAATCCTGAGATCAGTACAGTTGTTGTTGGAAGGGGGGAAGGGGGAGGGAGCAGGGGGAGGAGGAAGGGTTGAGATGGGAATGGAGACGAGGGAAGGGGGGGGGGGAGTAGTTTAAGGATGGACTGGCTGGAGTGGGGAGAGGGGGAGGGGGCAGGATGATTACTGCATCACTGTATCTGCCAGCAAGGGCATCGACTTTCAGTTCCTCCTGCAGGCCTCGTTGAGGGTTCTGATGGCTGATGGCAAGAA
>CM065747.1:19203883-19206383 GCA_033310375.1 Conus canariensis | reverse complement strand
TCATTCAATACTCGCTTGCTCTTCACACCCAAATTTCCATACCAGCACGTAAAAGAAGCAGTGAGCAATGACTCAACACAACATCTGTAATAAGTTTGTAAGATTACAGGGTTAACACCAATATTTCGTAGCTTTTGCAAACAGAATATTCTTGACTGGCAAGTTTTTATGGATTTTAGTAACATTGTGATCAAAAACTAATTTATCATCGACAATCATTCCCAGATATTTATACTCATTCACTCGTTCAACAGCTTCACCATTGATTACAAGGTCTGGCACAGGTTCCGGGTTCTTCCGAAAGTCGATTAAGATTTCTTTTGGGTTTTTTTTGCACATACTGAACTACATCATCAGAACCGTTTCAATGCTAGCAGTAAGACATGCTCTCCATGGGGACTTGTTCAAATGTTTCGCCGAAATATCTGGTGCGTAAAAAAAAAACTTAAGGTAGCATGTCTATTAACACTAATTTTACGAAGAAACAATACTTATAAAACATTTAAAGCTAGAAAAAAAATTGAACCGACACAAAATAAAAACACAACCCAAATGCAGAAGGGTATGCGTTCATTTTTTTTTCTCAAGGAAGCGCTGCGCGGCACACATACATACACGCGTGCTTGACTTTGATATATTTACAGAGAGAGAGAACACTGAACACTGAACATGTTTAATGTCATTAGCTATACAGCCTTTGTGACATGGGGGGGTACAACACAAAATTATCATATCGAAAACGAAAGTAACAAACATAAAATAAGCATCAATCAATTGAAAGCTTGAAATACAAGCAAGATAGGCGAGTATCTCGACCATCCAGTTTGATATTATTCATAAAAGAAAGTATGTAAATACCATAACCAAAAATATTTTACTACTTCCTGTAGCACTCATTTTTCATTCGAACTTCGTTAATTCTAGTTGACGATAGCCTCTGATCGTATTTTCAATGCCTCTGCAATATATCTGGCAAGTGATTTCACTGAATTATCGTCATAATTCAATTTTAAAACTCCAAATGTGTCCTGATTTATGGCAACGTTCTTTTGAAAAATTACACACTTATCACGTACAGCACAGTAATTTTTAAAATGAAACAAAAAATGCGACTCATCCTCCATAAGGAAGCCACACAATGGACAACCATCTTTCTTTACAAGAGAGAGGAGAGAGAGACAGAAGAAGACAGACAGAAGACAGACAGACAGACAGACAGATAGAAGACAGACAGACAGGCAGACAGACAGACAGGCAGACAGACAGGATGTCAGACACTCAGAGACAGACAGACAGATAGACAGACAGACATCCAGACAGACAGACAAAGACAGACAGACAGACAGACAGAGAGACGGACAAACAAACAAACGAGCATACAAAGAGAGAGAGAGAGAGAGAGAAGGAGAGGAGAGAGAAGAGAGAGAGAAGAGAGAGAGAGGAAACTCACCGACACTGTTCCCCCTTCGTATTCCCGACGACCGGCTGCTGCAGAGTGCCAGCGTGAGGTGATGCCGGTGGGGGTGAACAGTCCACTAACACTCCCTTCACACGGGTGACCTCCCTTGGCTGGTCTCTACCACACACAACACTGCCTCCAGCCACGGCACTAGGCGCGACTGGCGAGACTGTGCCACCCCCCCCCCCCCCCCCCCCACACACACACACCCTCTCTCCACAGTCCTCCCTCTCCCACTCCCACCTCTCCCACGTACACCCTGCCCATCCCCACGCCCCCGCCCCCGTCCACACCCCCACCCTCCTGCCTCGATGTTTGTCGCATCCAGTCCTCCTTCCTCAATACAGGATTTTCCCTCGTTCCTCTGGGGTTTTTTTTTGTTTTTGTTTTTTGTTTTGTCCCCCCCCCCCCCCCCCCCCCCCCGCCTCCATTGTCTGTTCTCAAGTGACGACGTGTGTGCGTGCGTGCGTGCGTGCGTGCGTGTGTGCGTGCGTGCGTGCGTGCGTGCGTGCGGGCGGCGGGCGTGCGTGCGTGCGTGCGTGGTGTGTGTGTGTGTGTGTGTGTGTGTGTGTGTGTGTGTGTGTGTGTGTGTGTGTGTGTGTGTAAACATTGGTATGAGCGTGTGCTGTGGCCGTGACAAGTTTTTGCTGGCTTGTGGGAGGAGGAGGAGGAGGAGAGAAGGAGAAGGAGAGAGAGAGAGAGAGAGAGAGAGAGAGAGAGAGAGAGAGAGAGAGAGGGAGGGAGGAAGGAGAAAGAGAGAGAGGTTGAAAGGAGGAGGGAGAAAGGTGGGGTAGCTGTCACCCCGTCCCCTTCCTGCCTCTCTCTTCCCCCCCCCCCCCCCCACCCCACTCACCCCCCTCTTTTCCCCTGAGTCTTATCATCTGCGACAAAGAGAGCCACATTTTCTGCCCAATGTTCTGGCTCGTTTGTTATTCTCTCTGTCAGCACGATGACGTTTAAACCGATGCCAATGAAGTCTGGTGGGAAAAGCTGGAATGAGGGTCCCAGAATGAGCCCGATGCATTATCCTGTGCATCTGGC
>CM065747.1:19196383-19198883 GCA_033310375.1 Conus canariensis | reverse complement strand
CAGATGATTGTATAAACCTGTTCATACTTTCTTTTCAAACAGTAACTATTTTGTCTATTTCTGATGACTGATAAATATATCTAGTGGTGTCACGTCGCCCAACAGCATTTCACATAACATGATAATAATTAGGCGCAAACGGTTAATGTATGTTGAAATAACATAGGTCCCTGTACTGATCCCTGAGAGACACTGTAACTGACCGATAATATATAGAGAGACAGATTTATCTAACGAAACGAATGCTCTATATCTAATAGAAATGAAAAAGTAATTCACACATATTCCCACGTAACCGATAGATCTGTAGGATTTCTTTGGGAACAAAAAGATAGTGTTTGATTACCTCGAAAACTTTCATAAAATCTGTCACTGGTGCACCTGTATTTTATTTTCTTCCATGTTAATAAGTCATTGATCAACGTGGTGTGGCAAGGGTGGCTTCCGCTGAATCCAAGCTGAATTTTTTTTTTTTAATAGAATTGAAAGAATTAAAATGCCCAACAATATTTTTCTGTACATGTTTTTTCCGAGGGACTGGACAGCAAAAACAAAACAGAAATCGGTCTGCATTGAAAGGTCAGTGGGACCACCTATTTTGTAACATGGTTTACGTTAGCAATTTTGAGAGAGAGAGAGAGAGAGAGAGAGAGAGAGAGAGGAGAGAGAGAGAGAGAGGGGGGGGGAAGAGAGAGAGAGAGAGAGAGAGATGTTATAAAACAGGGTCATATGACACTGAATCAAAGTAACATCTCAAAATAGGGGTAGGTTATAAAACAGGTTCATATATGACCGAATCAAAGTGGCAGTCTCAAAATCAGGATATGTTAGAAAATGTATATGTATAAAACAGGGTCACATAAAACTGAATCAAAGTAGCTATCTGAAGACAGGGATATGTCATATCAAATCAAAGCAATGACCTCATAACAGAGTCATGTGAGATTGAATCGACACAGTCAGTTCTAAACATGGGCATGTAATATTGAATGTCCGCAATGTTTTCAGAACAGGGAGATATAATTCTGGAACAAACCAGTGTCCCCCCCCCCCCCCCCAAAAAAAAAAAAAAAAAAAAAAGGAAGGATACAATACTGAATCAAGGCAGTGTTCTCAAAACTGCCAACAAGGCAACGTTTTCAAAAGTGAAGCTTGTAACATTGAATCGGTGCCTTATTTTCAAAATAGGAGTAGTTTATACACAATCAACGGAGTGTTAACCAAACCAAGAATCCAAGCACTGTCTTCAAAATAAGGTTACACATTACTGAAACACGCATATGAAGTACTAAATCAAAGCTGCGTTTAAAAAAAAAAAAAGGATATGCAGTATTAGATCAAAGCAATTCTTTTAATGCAGGGATAGTGAAGCTAAACTGTCCTCAAACCAGGGATATATCAAACCGAACCCAAACAGTATTCTCAAACCGAAGAAATGTACTGCTGAATCACAACAATGTGCTCTCGACAGTGACATGGCATACGGAGTCTAAGCGGTATCTTAAACAACAACATGCAACAATCATTCAATATAGTGTTCTCAAATCGGGGGACTTCAACACGCAGACAGGGATATAATATAGGAACAGATACACAGAGAACACGTTCGACCAGTCTCTCTAACATCACTATTGAGCTGCCTAGAGTAGCGTGGAGATTGGAGACATCGACTCTACGGGTAAGTAACGGACACGATCGATGACGAGTCTCCAGGAATCCGAGAGCCCGGGTCATTGGCTGTGCCACGGCTGAAAGTGGCCAACGGTCAGCCGGCTGATGGTCAGACAATGTCACTGCACCACGCGCCGTGCCTCAGTCACCATCAACCCTAACCACTCCCTATGACAGCCTATCACTGTCAAAAATTTTCTAATTGCTGTAAATGAAAACCGAAATGATCATCAGAAAAATAATCATGACTACACGTTTGACGTGAAAATACTGTCACTGTAAAATCAATTTCGATTAAAAAGGACCATTTCTATTTATTTTTCACAAATGTTGACTTTGCCTGGACATTAAGTAAACAATGGAAAGAAAGGAAACAGCCTGATTACCTCAGAAGGTCATGAACCGTGAACATAATCAATTATGACAGCTGTTTCCAACTTCCGGCTTTCTGCGCTTGTGCAAACCGTTCTTTCAAAGACATCCGTCTTTAATGCAAATGACAGGAGCGCATAACAATGCACATGAGTCATCATTACACATTTTCACGAGTTATAGGTATCTGGGTTTATGAATCAGAATTATCTGTTGTCATAGTTTATATAGTTTCTGCTTTAATGAGTTATGAATATCTGTTCTATTAGTTATGGTAACTGTCTTCATTAGTCAAATTATCTTACAATCATCTGTTGTCACGAGTCTCAGTTACCTGTTTTCATGAGGATCACATCTAACCACATCAGGCCGAGATGCAAGAAATCATTTATGAAGCAACAACATCAATGTTAATCACAATGAAAAAAAAAAAACAGCTTTTTTTATTATGGAAGAA
>CM065747.1:19186383-19191383 GCA_033310375.1 Conus canariensis | reverse complement strand
AGGGAAAGAGGAGGGAAGGAAACAGGAGGGAGGGAAAGAGGAGGGAGGGAAAGAGGAGGAGGTAAAGAGGAGGGAGGAAAGAGGAGGGAGGGAAAGAGGAGGGAGGGAAAGAGGAGGGAAAGAGGAGGGAAGGAAAGAGAAGGGGGGAAAGAGGAGGGAGGGAAAGAGGAAGGAGGGAAAGAGAAGGGAAGGAAAGAGGAGGAGGGAAAGAGGAGGGAGGGAAAAGAGGAAGGAGGGAAAGAGAAGGGAGGGAAAGAGGACGGAGGGTAAAGAGGAGGGAGGGAAAGAGAGGGAGGGAAAGAGAGGGAGGGAAAGAGGAGGGAGGGAAAGAGAAGGGAAGGAAAGAGGAAGGAGGGAAAGAGGAGGGAGGGAAAGAGGAGGAGGGAAAGAGAAGGGAGGGAAAGAGGACGGAGGAAAGAGGAGGGAGGGAAAGAGAAGGGAGGGAAAGAGGAGGGAGAGAAAGAGGAGGGAAGGAAAGAGGAGGGAAGGAAAGAGAGGGAGGGAAAGAGGAGGGAGGGAAAGAGGAGGGAGGGAAAGAGAGGGAGGGAAAGAGGAGGGAGGGAAAGAGGAGGGAGGGAAAGAGGAGGGAAGGGAAAGAGGAGGGAGGGAAAGAGGAGGGAGGGAAAGAGAGGAAGAGGAAGGGAAAGAGGAGGGAGGGAAAGAGAGGAGGAAAGAGGAGGGAGGGAAAGAGGAGGGAGGGAAAAGAGGAGGGAGGGAAAGAGGAAGGGAGAGGAAAAGAGAGAGGAGGGAAGGAAAGAGGAGGGAAGGAAAGAGGAGGGAGGGAAAGAGGAGGGAAGGGAAAGAGAGGGAAGGAAAGAGGAGGGAAGGAAAGAGGAGGGAAGGAAAGAGGAGGGAAGGAAAGAGGAGGGAAGGGAAAGAGGAGGGAAGGAAAGAGGAGGGAAGGAAAGAGGAGGGAGGGAAAGAGGAGGGAGGGAAAGAGGAGGGAAGGAAAGAGGAGGGAGGGAAAGAGGAGGGAGGGAAAGAGGAGGGAAGGGAAAGAGTAGGGAGGGAAAGAGGAGGGAGGGAAAGAGGAGGGAAGGAAAGAGAGGAGGGAGGGAAAGAGGAGGGAAGGAAAGAGTAGGGAGGGAAAGAGGAGGGAGGAAAGAGGAGGGAGGGAAAGAGAGGAGGGAAAGGAGGAGGAAGAGGGGAGGGAAGAGGAGGAGAAAGAGGAGGGAGGGAAAAAGAAAGGGAGGAAAGAGGAGGGGAGGGAAAGAGGAGGGAGGGAAAGAGGAGGGAATGGATAGAAGGAGGGAGGGAAAGAGAAGGGAGGGAAAGAGGAGGGAGGGAAAGAGAAGGGAGGGAAAGAGGAGGGAGGGAAAGAGAAGGGGAAGGAGGGAGGGAAAGGAAGAGGGAGAGGAGGAAAGAGAGGAGGAAAGAGAGGGAGGGAAAGAGGAGGAAGGAAAGAGGAGGGAAGGAAAGAGAAGGGAGTGAAAGAGAAGGAGGGAAGGAGGAGGGAGGGAAAGAGAAGGGAGGGAAAGAGGAGGGAGGGAAAGAGAAAGGATTGAAAGAGGAGGGAGGGAAAGAGGAGGGAGGGAAAGAGGAGGGGGGGAAAGAGGAAGGAAAGCAAAGAGGAAGGAGGGAAAGAGGAGGGAGGGAAAGGGGAGGAAAGGAAAGAGGAGGGAGGGAAAGAGGGGGGAGGGAAAGAGGAGTGAGGGAAAGAGAAAGGAGGGAAAGAGGAGGGAGGGAAAGAGGAGGGAGGGAAAGAGGAGGGAAGGAAAGAGGAGGGAGGGAAAGAGGAGGGAGGGATAGAGGAGGGAGGGAAAGAGGAGGGAGGGAAAGAGGAGGGAAGGAAAGAGGAGGGAGGGAAAGAGGAGGGAGGGAAAGAGGAGGGATCGAAAGAGAAGGGAGGGAAAGAGGAGGGAGGGAAAGAGGAGGGAGGGAAAGAGGAGGGTACGGAAACACCTGAAAACTCCGTCCCCTTCAGACTGATACGGCAAGACACGAGATGCTGAGAGAGAGAAAAAGAGACAGACAGGAGCGCCATGAAAAAAAAGAAGAAGAAGAAGAAGAAGAAGAAGAAGAAGAAGAAGAAGAAGAAGAAGAAGAAGAAGAAGAAGAAAGAAGAAGAAGCAAAAATGCAAATAATCGCAGTGGTCACTCTACAAATGCCTTCCCCCAGCATCACACAAGACAGGCACTCGGATGGAACCCACAGGGGACAAAAGAGCAACTTCACCTCACATGGCGCTGATGCACGGATTCTGAAGTGCTGACAGAAGGAATGGCACGGGCCAAGCTGAGGAGTTTCAGCCCAGAACCAAGTCCGCTGGAGGAGTGTTGTCGCAGCCCTGTGTTCTCCAAGGGAACCCAAAGAATCAAGTGGAATAAATGAACGTATTGGGGAATGTTATGAAGTAAAACGCGGGAGGGGTGGGGTGGGGTTGGGGGTGGGGTGTGGGACAAAACAAAACCAAAAAAAAGGTACATTTTCGACACAAAGAAACGTCTTTTTCAGACGTGACATGAGGAGCGGACAAACAAAACACAACAAAACAACAACAACAACAACAACAAAACAACAACAACACAAAAAGAAACAACACAAAAAGAAACAACAACAACAACAACAACACACACACACACACACACACACACACACACACGCACGCACGCACACACACACGCACGCACGCACGCACACGCATGCACGCACACACGCACGCACACACACGCACGCACGCACACACACACACGCACGCACGCACGCACGCACACACACGCACGCACGCACGCACGCACGCACACACACACACACACACATACACACACACACACACACACACACACACACACACACTCAAACACACACACACACACACACACACACACACACACACACACACACACACACACGCACGCACGCACGCACGCACGCACGCACGCACGCACGCACGCACACAAAACAACCTGGAACTGGAGAAACCTTCTTCGGCTGAGGAGAGAGCGAATGGGAAACGAGAGAGAGAGAGAGAGAGAGAGAGAGAGAGAGAGAGAGAGAGAGAGAGAGAGAGAGAGGTCTGGGGAGAGTTAAAGAAAAGCAGAAATGCAAAGAAGAGGAGAATGAAGTGTGCATATTGGCAGAGGACAGGACAAACAATCACAAAGACACATGAAGGAAAAGGATACCGACTGCAACGTCATTGAAAAAAGGCAAGCAATGTGGAGATGAACACACAAACATGGTGTGAAAATGATTCAGACTTCATACACATTACAAAACAGACAGACGAGTTCATTTTCCACGTATCTCTTATTTATACGTTACGAACAGCAGACGAGAAAAAAAAAATGCTCTAACTGCTATCCGTGGAGTATAGTTCTGTGCACTCTTCTCAGATGTTTGTTTTACGAAAATAATGAAAGGCTTGGCTCGCATTATTAAAGGAAGTGAGAGAAAGAGACATGGATAAGATCTTCAATTGGGATCGGGACCCAAATTAAATGGGTTTGTCGCAGGACCCCATTCCGTCTTTCCATTAAGTTTTTGTCGAAAATCGGTTTTATAGATTGTGTGATATGGCTAACAGACTCCCTGACAAACCAACACACGTGAGTAAACGCGCAGAAATTGACAAACCAACAGACGAGGGAAAAGCCACAATTGACAAACTAAGAGACGAGGGAATAGCCACAATTGACAAACCAACAGACGAGGGTACTAAGACAACAAACTGACAAACCAATAGACGAGGGTAAAAATATAACCGACTGACAAACCAACAGATGAGGGTAAAAATACAACTGACTGACAAACCAACAGATGAGGGTAAAAATATAACAAACTGACAAACCAACAGATGAGGGTAAAAATACAACCGACTGACAAACCAACAGATGAGGGTAAAAAGACAACAAACTGACAAACTAACAGATGAGGGTAAAAATACACTCGACTGACAAACTAACGGATGAGGGTAAAAATACAACCGACTGACAAACCAACAGATGAGGGTAAAAATACAACTGACTGACAAACCAACAGATGAGGGTAAAAATATAACAAACTGACAAACCAACAGATGAGGGTAAAAATACAACCGACTGACAAACCAACAGATGAGGGCAAAAATACAATTGACTGACAAACCAACAGATGAGGGTAAAAACATAACTGACTGACAAACCAACAGACGGGAATAAAAGCATAACTGACAGACGAGGGTAAGAACACAATAACTGACAAACCAACAGACGGGGATAAAAGCATAACTGACAGACGAGGGTAAGAACACAATAACTGACAAACCAACAGACGTGGGGAAAACCAGCACTGACTGACACATCATTAGACCCAGGTAAAACCATAACCTCCTTGATGAAGGGAGCTAATTCGCTCTCCTATGATGAAACCTTATATTGCCTGACGGTCTGGTTTTTCTAGTTTGTTCTTTCCTTTTCCTTTCCCCTCCCTCCCCCCTCCCCCCCCCCCCCCCATGCCCCCCACCCCCTCCCCTCCGCCAAGCTTTCCCGCCTTCCATCATTTACGCACTTGCCTCTGTGCACGCGCGCGCGCACACGCGCGCGTGCGTGCGTGTGTGTGTGTGTGTGTGTGTGTGTGTGTGTGTGTGTGTGTGTGTGTGTGTGTGTGTGTGTGTGTGTGTGTGTGTGTGCCATCTATCGAACCAGTGCATGGACGTTCAGTTTCATTATTAGTTTCAGTTTTATCAAGGAGGTGCCAGTGCGTGCGGACCAGACCATATACGTTGCACCAGATCTGCTAAGTTTCAAGACCACACAGGCTGTTACATAAGGGAATTAATGACTGAGATAAGAGAATTTCAGCAGAGGGTCCCACGACTGAGATTTAGCAGATGTCTGACCTACGCATTAGTCCAATGCGCTGGTCAGACCTCGGCATGGCGGACCACTCGTCTGTAAAGGATGAAATGGGATTTCATATGCATGTGTGTGTGTGTGTGTGTGTGTGTGTGTGTGTGTGTGTGTGTGTGTGTGTGTGTGTGTGTGTGTGTGTGCGTATGTGCTGTGTGGTGTGTGTGTGT